>CM057813.1:77132477-77804977 GCA_030067965.1 Latrodectus elegans
TTCGTTATCGAAATCGTTCTAAAAATGTGTTAATACCCTCTGTATCTAGTAGGTAGGTAGGTTATGGTGGATACTTTTGGACTCTGTACTCATATTTTTGTTGCTTATATTGAAGAAATTATCTTGAGATGATTTACAGTCAATTAGGTAACATTGTTAGGAGAAGTTTATTGAATTATTTTACTCCATTGATGACCACTAAGAAATATGTCTTGACATAATCAGATAATTTGGATTAGCAAAATTTGTGATAGAGGATTTCTCAATGGTTTTTGACGTTACCAATTTCACTTTTTATGCCATTAAGATTAAATATATTTTAGATTGTCGTAGAAATTCGCAGCAAGCAAATTTTTTTCCCGAATTTGACGATAATTCAAATATCTAATAGAATGGTAATGCTCCTATTCCTAATTTTTACCGTAATTGGTTCCTCAGTTGTTTGTATAAAGCACAGTTTAAGAAAATATGACCTATGGTGTCAGAATTCACCGCATTGATTGTGATCCGTATGCCAGAGATTAAATCTAAATAGAACCAAATTGGTAAGGAAAGATCTGGTTCTAGCTCTGGCCAGCCATACATCTTCCAGTCGGGCCAATGGATTTTGTCGGTCCAATAGCCAATGGATTTTGTCGGTCCAATAGCCAATGGATTTTGTCGGTCCAATAGCCAATGGATTTTGCGAATAGAAGTGAGATGAGTGAACGCTTCAACATATTTGCAATTTTCCATTGATCGAGACTTTCTTTAAAAAAAAAAGAATTATGATGTGTTGTTCCAGATCTTCAGGAGAAATGGAATGTATAGCATATTGACTCATGGTAGTTGCTTTCGCCAGTGAGTCGGCGATTTCATTCCCTGTAATTCCTGAATGTCCAGAGACCCAAACTTACTGTATTGACAAACACTTTTGAGCAGATAGCAGCATTTGTGATTGAAGCAGTTGAATAATAGTCGGTGGTGTCATGGCACAAACCGAAAAAGAAGAGAATCTGTAAAGATAATATTTTTTTTATCCAGCGCAGATTTTAGAGACTGCAATAAGTAGTGCCATAGACTCGGCCGAGAAAATGGAGTTTATGGAATTAATTTTTCCTGTTATTGGAATACTATTTGTAAAATTAACTATTGCAATACCCACATTTGTTCCGTGTTTGGAAGCATCAGTAAAAATCAGCGTATCTTCCTGCTATGATGAATCACAAACCTGATAAAATAGCTTACACATTACATATTTTGGCAATAATTTAGTCTGAAAAGGGATAACCAAGTAATAGATGGAAATTTTTGTTGACATTTCTGGCCTGTCTTTTGGAACTTTTAATAAGCGCGATGTATTTTTTCCTTGTTAGTTGAGCCCCCATTTGGCATAAATGGCCAGAGGAGGATTACGATTAACTCAGTTGTAAGTCAACTTTTTCCAAATTGAAGCACAAGGGGATAGTGATGACTTGCTTAAATTCTGAATGTTATAGTTTCAGAAGAGCATTTCTCGTCTGAAGTGAAGAGAAGTTATTCCTGATCCTTGTAGAAGTATCGGTATGGGGGTCCACTTAGGAAGACTTGGGGCATATCTTAGGACAGTGTGATATACAGTTTCAAGGAGCTTGTGATCTGTTGCGCATAAAGTGGAAAATATGTGATAACCATAATCCAGACTGGAGACAATAAAGGATTTCACGATTTGAGGAAGGGGAGCAGTACAAGCACCCCATTTATTTCCTATGATACATTTTAAGGCATTCAACTTTTCTGATACCGGTGCTTTCTTTTCCTGAAAATGATGGTGAAAAGATAAATTGTGCAAAAAATGTAATCTCAAAATTCGAATATTTTTACTCCAGGAAATAGGATGGTTATTGATGAACAAGTTGAAACCAGGTTGTTGTAATTTTGAAGAAAAGTTTATCAGAATATTTTTGGGTATATGGATAACTTCCAGTCTTGACAATTATGCAGCATTCCGAGATCAGTTGTTAGTTTCAGCTGAACTTTTTCCTTGTTAACTCATTCGTACATTATAAATATATCATCGGCGTACATGAAGCATATGATATCGTAGTGGTCTACCATAAACAATGAGAACAGGAACGGTGATAACACCCTCCCCTGTGGAACTCCTCTATATGAAGTGGCGTATGAAGATATCTTATTTCTCCACTTTACTTAAAAATAACGAATTGTGGTGAGCTATTGAATCCACAGAGCAACATTTTCTTTATGTCTGCTTGAATTAATTTTAAGGTAAGATGCTTGAAGTAATATGTAGTTAAACTGAATCATTGACCTGGTAAATATCCACTGCAACAAAAACAATACATTTTCTCGAGGTTCTGGCTGAAATCATGAGATGACGATTGATGGATAAAATGGTATCACAACCTTGATGCGCCAGAAATCCACGATGATTAGGATGAAAGTAAGACGTGGTTGATATGGGGTCTCAAAATCTCTCTTTATATTAATTTGCAGATAACACTAGTCAGGGATATTGGACGATGCTATGCCAAAAGATTGAAAATCTTTTCCGGTTTTAAAATTGGAATCACAATGGAAGATTTCCATATTTCTGATACAATACCTGTTAGCCATGATTTATTCATCAGGGAGAGGAGGTAATCTAGGTTGGTATTAGTAACGCTTTTTAATATTTTTACAGATATCTTATCAGGACCAACAGACAATTTCTTGCAACTTGCCAAAGCATCATGCAATTCTGAAGCAGTAAAGAGTTTATTGTAAGAGATATCTGCACTTGTACTGTAAATCCAGTGGAATACCCTATAAAATTGGTGGATGATTGTAGAAGTGAGTAAACATGTTAGCTTGATGAGTAAGATCTGTCACAGAAGAATTATCATGTAAAAGGATCAAATGTGAAGTTATAGATTGTTTAACTCTATTTTTGGAGATTTGTTTTATTAAATTAAAATGTTTTTTTGGAAATTTGTTTTATTAAATTAAAATGTTTTTAGACGTTCCAGCTGAAATTATTATCTTGCCCTAGTATTTCCGTGAGAGCTATAGGAGCAGTCATTGTAGTTCCTCTGAAGTTATTTTGTATATCTAAATGTACTTACAACATATAGGTTTAGCAATATGCCAAAGTCGTCTATTTTGGCCCAGGAGACAACCATATCCAGAAGACCATGATGCACTTCCATTTTGAATTAAGTGTGATTATGATGTATGTGTAGAAATTTTTCTGTTTGTTGCCAAAAAATCGTACTAAAGAATTTTATCATGCACTAATTTTTTCATACTATAAAAGCTCAACAATTAGTTAGGATTGGAAATGTTTAGAAAATCTATAATTAAATCTTTTTTTTGTTTTTGTGTGTGTGTGTGTATTTCTGCCCATTGCAATCTCATTAAATACAGTGTAGTAATTTCAAATTAAATTATTCAATTCGTGAAATCGTCAGTTAAATTGACATCCTTAAAATGGCAATTGAAAATTTTTAAGGCTTTTTTCCGAACATTTATGTATTTCTTTTAGTTTTCTTTGGAATTTTAAGAAATCAAGTAGCGAAATCAATAGAAAATGAAAATTTTTCTTTTTAATTTCGTAAAATGTATTGCGTTATGAGAAATTTGTTTTCAGTTGACTTCATTTTATTTACTTTCATTCGACCTATTTTTGTAAGCCCTTATATATTGAGTTATAAAACAATTGAATAAAATTCCCAAAGTAAATAAAGTTAGAAATTGTATAGGAAGAATTCTGTATACACAGAAAATCAAGATCTATATTTTAAGAAAAACTGTATATATATATATATACATACATATATATATATATATATATATATATATATATATATACATATATATATATATATATATATATATATATATATATATATATATATATATATATATATATATATATATATATATATATATATATATATATATATATATATATATATATATATATATATATATATATATATTTTTTTTATCTTTTTCATTCATGGTTTTCTTTACTTACTATACATTCTTTAACTTATTACATCCCGTAATACAAAGATTTTAAATTTTGAAACGATAATTATGAGAATAAATGAAAAGAAGAGTTTAACATAATTATTTCGTGTTTCTTAACTTTCTATAAAAAATTATTTTAGGGATAAAAATTTAACTGTTGATTTCTTTGGTCGTTTGATATTTCCGAATATTATTTTTAAATTTGTATGTGCTATGTGATTTTGTTTTTTGTCTGAAAATGGTCAGAAAATACAATGTTGTATTACAATTTTGACGGGTTTTAATTAATATTTCCTTCAAAATATAAACATCCATTTTTAAAAAATACATTAAAATATGCAACTCACTATTTATATTATTCTTGATCTTAAAGTTCTCTTGTTGGCTAAGCAGTTATATATATTTTAAAACTCTAACATCCTTAAATTAAGGATTAACATGGCGATAGTTTTGAAAAAACAATCCCAACCTGTTGAAGTTATTTATTTTTAATATGAAAAATTCCATCCTCTTATTCAGAGCTTTTTATATTTTCGTGGTTATCACGAATATAAACATTAAAGTTCTTTTATGTTGTAAATAGTAAAATAATTTATAAGGAAATAATTAATAATTTTTAATTATATTAATAATATTGCTTATTTTATAATAAACATGGAATTTATATTTCAGTTTAAATTTTAGTTGAAGTTCTCACTGTTAAAATGATATTACGTCTATCAGTATAGCCGTTTCGATTATGCTTTTATAATTTTTTAGTTCTTCTAACTTGCGGTGACGATAATTATCATTACATTTATGTTCAAGTAATTAAAGAATAAAGATAATGTAAAGTAATTAAAGAATTTCAATAAAACTGTTACATTGATTGGCATTTTCTTTGAGGCGATATTTATTCAATCTTCGTTAAGAAATAGAAATATAATTGTAATTAAATTTAGTGAGATAAAGGATTTACAAATTCATTGTTTGATTTTTCCAACATTTCACGTGATTTAAAATAATTGAAAATCGATAAAACAAATTCGAATTCTTAAAATTGGTGTAATTGGATCAGAGCTATTCATTAAATGAATTTTGAATTATTCTGGGAATTACAGATTAATTATGTCAGAAAAGCTTATATGTCTGTGTGTGTGTGTATTAATAAAATATGAATTAGGGAGTATTGATTTAGATTGATATATCTATGAGAGATAATTATAATTGCGTCCACTTTCATCAGCAAAATTGAGATTAAAAGATAATTATATTAAAATTCTATATTATTTATATTAAGAAATATTTAGTCTATCACACTCATATATTCACTACGCATTAGATAATCTTAATGAATAAAGTATATTGTAAGACAATTGGGCATTTGACACATACCTTTCAGGAAAACGTTTTCACAGATAGTGGGATTTAATTATGTATTCATAACGGAGTAGACGATCCCCGGACTATACCTCAAGGTTAACAGGTTTGAAATATTCGTCTATCACCAGACATCTTGCAATTTTGAACCACGATCACAAATGACGAGGTTGCACCTGAGTTAGCATCTTCCTCTCGACAAACATGCTGGTATCAGTGGGAAGATGACTTAAGATGTCACAGATTAACGTGAATTCGTTTGTAGCTCACGGGGCTCCAGCAACCCATTAGGGGAATATGTGGTCAACCTCCCAACAACTGGCTTTGGCAAATGATACTTCACGTTGCCGATTTTAACGGGAAGCCTACCTGAAGCCACTGAATCATTGGAGCTCAGTTAGTCATAGTCAAACTTCGTTTGAAGGAACACGAAGTTCTCTCAATTAGCCATCATGAAAAATCTGCTTAATGGAAGCGGACAAGCTACATTTATTTTCCATTATTAAAGCGCGGTTTATATTGAATATGGAAATTTATACAATCACTAACTCTAGGAAGGGCATAGCCTACAATTGGCTACAATGAGTTTACAAAATTTATTATCACAAAAATGTACGAAGTTAGATTAGAATAAACTAGAGAATTGACGTGTTTAATTAATTACATTGATCGAATTCATAGAACACTATGAAGAATTCAACTTTTTTATCTTCACTTGCATTTTAAAAGTGAATATAGAATAACAATATGCCACTCACATCATACACACAATTCCTTCATATTCTTGTATTTGTCGATGATAACATCTATGAGAACGTTCATAGTTCTTCATAAAACGAACTCAGGATTAAAAGCTTCAGCGTAGAATTTTAGAAAGTATTTCAGAACTTAATCCCAATATTAAGATTCGTGTGGCAAGATTGAAACATGTTTAAAAATATGATATGTTATCTCAGAGAAATCACTGTGCACATTATAATGCTTTTATTTCAGAATGCCTTATATTCTGAGGTAGAAGGCTTAGTGCTTTTCTTTTTTTCCTTCCTTTTTTCAAACACTTATTATCGGTTTTAAAGCTGAATTTCAATTCATCAAGGATTTTGCCTCAATCTATCACAATATAACTGAGGTATTTTGGGCCCACTATTTAATCGTGCTTGTCTTAATTAATGGATACGTAAACATAAACTTTTTATGCTTCAGCAATATGTTTACAGTATATTACTGTGTTACAGATGTATGTATGTATACAGTATGTATGTAGCTTTCAGAATATGTATATATAGTCTTATGAATGGTGTACAAATCATGGTTAGAAGTTTCAAGAAGACGATTTTGTGGATTTATTAATGGCATAAGGCCCTCTATAAAGCATTTTCATGCCTGTAAAGTAACTGTCTTCTGAAAGAACCTTTTACAAATAGTAGACCATATTCATGAGTAGCAAGGAGAGAAAGCCAGAAAACTCCCAAGTACCCATCCCGGAGCAGACAAGCATGCAGAAGACAAAAACGCAAGACCTATCTCTCGTTCTTTAGTAATGATTGGGATCGAACTCGGAAACTTCGATCTGACGAATGCTATCTTATCACTAGGTCATAGAGGGCCCAAAATGTTATGTTTGGAGTCACTGGATATCGATTTAAGCATCTGTCACAAGCTAAGTGAAATCACCTGAGTCAGGCCCACCTTAAAAACAGCAAAAAATTTAGCATTTTTATTTATAATTTATATACTAATTTACGCTAATTATACTAAATTTACGCTAATTATTCAAACAACATCTGCATAAACAAGCAGAAAGAGCTCTTTTCCTTTCCTCTAAAAAAGAAATATTACCTCTGTAGTTATGGATTTTTAAATAATCCTCATAACGTTTTTTAAGATTCATTTTTTGAATGATTCTTAAATTGTTTCCCTATGTAGTGAATATTAAAGCCGCAGTCGATGGTGTTTTACTCTGGTTTTTCAAACTCCTTCATTTATATCTTTCTATTTAAAACAAAACAAACTTTTATTTTTTATAAATAATTATTAAAAAGGGCTGAAATCTCATTCATTTTCAATCAATATGTTACTGTAAGCGTAAACTTTATTTTTTATAGTTAAATTTTTAATGGTTGTATCTTGATGTTTATAAGGACAATTCATTTCTAATTAATTCTCGCAATAAATATAATATTAATTTGGTTTCATTTTTTACTTCTAAGATATTTGAAAAAGTTATTTTACCTGTGCTCTTTAATTCTATTTTTTATTCAAAATTTCTAACCTTAGATTTTTAATAAATTAATTAGTACAGAGGAAAAAAAATAGTTTTTTTTATTCTATATTTTGCTTAAGCAAGTACAAAAGTTGTTTACTTTATTAAAGTGATGCGTCATCTAATGGTAAATATTAAAACCACTAATTTAATCTAAAATTTCTTTATTTTGATATTTCTAACACTTTTTGCACTGCAGACACATTATGAGAGTTATGAATTTTTAATGTATTTTTCAAATAAAAATGTTACTATATTTATTAACATCAGCATCACATATATTTAATGAAAGCAAAAAAGGAAACAATAATGAATGAAGATTTATCTTCCTTTGATAATAATCAAACATAATATAATCATATAGTGATTACAGAGAGATTTTTGTTTTTAATACATAACTTTTTATTCGCGGAAAAATGCATCGAAGAAAAATCTTCAAATCAGAGTGAGATAGACAGCGTAACCTCTTCATTAAGTAAATTATATAACATGAAAGAAATGTGAAAATACTTTTCATTGTTCACTTTTGTACATGAAAATATTTTATGAACTGTATCATTTTGAATTTAAATTTATAAACTTTTCTGAAAATATTTTATTGAATGGTTTATCATTTCTTTATTTTTTTAGTAGAAATAAATTAATAGATATAAGTGTCTGAAAAAAAAAGAAGAATAACAAATGTCATCATGAGAATGGTCATAGGCACAATATTATTAGCATACATTCATTATACATTAGCATTTTCTGAATACCATAATCGTAACTGTCATGTTAAGGATAATTATATAAAACGTATCATAAATATACTTACAATCATAATCGTAAATATTATGATTAAGAATAAATAATCGGGTAATATTTTTATGATTTTTCCTTCTTTTTCATGTGTCTTATTATTCCCATTTATTTGGAAAGGTATTATTTTGCTACTTGATCGCATATTTCTTATCTATCTCTCCTTTTTGGTTTCATTTTTCATTAGTAAAGATTGAATAGGACATTTAGCAACTGCATTCTCTGTGGTTTAATTTCATAGAATTTAAACACATTATTATTTATGTATATAAATGAAATCGCAATTCTTTGTTTCCACCAAATATTTGTCCTGGCTTAAATTGAGAATGATGGCATGGAATGAAATGAAATTTACATCGATCTTGGTCTTTTCCTCACTTAGTATGTAAGTTATATTTTATTTTGAATTTTTTATTGGTGTTTGTAATTGGTTTAAATAAATAATTAATGCTTGTTTGAACTTTCAATGAACATCTTTATGCCACGTTTCGCCGTTTCTATATTTCGCTCGCTACAAGGGCAAAGTCATATGGCTCTATTTCCCTTCTTTTAAAATTCTTATTTATGTGTAACCAGTTGAACGAAGAGAAATATGTATGGCATCAGATCAGCTTTTCTATCTATACTCTTACAGTGTACTTATTTTGAAAGAAAACGTATACGCATTAATGTGTAATTATCTTGCGCATAGTGTACTTATTTTCAAATCTTGTATTTATTTAGTACAACATACTTATTTTGAAAGAATCCGTATATGCTATTTACGTGTTCTTTTGATTTTTGAAAAAGTGCTGTGCTCGCCAAATATTGAAATGTGTTTACGCTTTTCAAAACACATTACCCATCCGAAGAAGCACTTCATTGAATCTAAGATGAGAAGAGAAACACGACTTGTACATTTAAAAATTTCAAAATGAAAGGAAATTTTCAAGCTTTTTATATTTCAATCGATTTGTTTGTAACCAATTTATACATGCAGCATTTTGTGGAGTTAAATGGAGTTTAGAATGGAGGTAAAAAGTATTAACTATTTTAAAAATATATCTATATGAAAAAATCGTTATTCTGCTTTTACCCGAATTTTCATCCTGGAAACAATAACATGGAAGGGGAAGAAACATGCATCAAAATATAGATCTCGGATCAACATAAAAATTAGGAGATTACATCAAAATGTTATCTTGATAAAAGTAAAATTGCGATAGGTTCTTTTTTAAAATTATTGTTGCTTAGAATTTGTTAATTTCATAAATTTATAAAGTATGTCTGTCTAAAACGTATTTAAGATTTCGTATTTATGCTTTATTTTTAAATCAAGAATGAAAAAATAAGAATTGATATGTTGTTGTAAAGATCTAAATGAAAAAAATTGATTTATAGAAATAATACGAATGATCGAAAAAAGGAAAGTATATTGAGATTACCCTCTATTGAAGAGATTAAGAATCTAATTACAAATAATCGTTATCATTATTGAGAACATTTGGACTGATAAATGTTATTATGGGAATTTTTCAGAAAATAATTTGGGAAAATTCTCTTGGCCTTGAAGAAAAGAAAGTCTCAAGAGAATGATATTTGTTGCCAAAAATGCTGTCGATTTTCAGCTTATAATTTTCTAAATTCAGTTTAAATAGCATGTCCTACCATGTTTTAATTAAGTTTAAATTTTGGTTCCCTATAATTTTCAAATTATTTATTCAAAAAAAGAGTATTGGATCTCTCTTTAAGAGATTAACTACCATCTAATTTGGTGAGGAATTACATGACGCTCTTCAATTCGAAATTTAATTAACATTTTATTACCATTCTACACCCCACGATGATTCAGATTAAAATGTGTGACTACTATTTAAATTTCTGTAAAAAATCAGTGAATATTTTTTAAATTTTCAGTTTAATAAAAAAATATACATTTTATATCTTTCTTTGGAAAAATTAATTTGCTCAACTCCTTTGTAATATAGATTTTATTTTAGTTTTGTACATTCTATGAACTTTTTAATGTATTATAGATCGTTTTACTAAAATTTCAAATTTAATTAATCATTTTAGTAATTTTTTAGAGAAATTCTTAGCTTTGGTTTAAATAAAAAATAATCTTAAATCATATCATCATATTGGAAGAATTGTAAAAATATTGGAAAATTTGTAAGCGTTTTTGGTTAACAATAATATTACAAGTTTCAAAAAAGAAAATTGGAAATAAATAATAATGTAAATAAATAAAGGATAAAAAAATAGTATTGCGTGTCTAATTATTTAAGAAATCCATGGACGGTTACTTCTGTTGGGAAAACAATGAACTAAAGATACTATGTTAGAAAATAATGTAATTAGTAATAATGTTAAATATTAAATTGTCATTTTCATTTTGTCTAAATAATAATCAATCTTTTTATTTATGTTATTTGCGTATAGAATTTTGTTCACTTTAAAATAATAATTTTTATCTACATAATACAATTTTTCACTATATGAAAATATAATCATTAAAATGTATTTCTTATGTAAAATTTTATTTGAAAAACTTAAATACCATTTTGAAGTTTTAAAAAAATCATTTACTTAATTAAAATTGTAAAACCAAAATTAAAGAAGTTTTGTTGACTACATGAGCGTGCCTGATCATTTAAGCAAATAATATCAATTACTTGTGATATTTATCAGTTGTTTTTAGTAAAATATGTAACTAGAAAAAGCTAATCTACTTAAACATTGTATGAAGTGTATATAAATAGGAATTAAAATAAAAATCATTTGAAAGTTAATCAATCTGTAACTTTTAATAAAAAATATCTTTAATAAAATATAATATTACAAGAAGAATTCCAGGAATATCTGAATAATCTTAATCGAAATACTGAAGTACGCGATTTGATATTTAAAAAACATAAATCACGAATTCTTTCGTTGTTAGGGTTCCGTAAAATTTTAATTAATTTTTCTCGAAAACACCCAGTTTATTTTAATTTTAAATTTAAATCACAAGTGCAATTCAATCATTTTTATATACATTTTTTATCTTTTTTATTATGCTTTTCTTTTCTTTGAAGTAATTTTTTCTGTTAACAAACACAAATATGTTGTCAAACGTCGTAATTAGTTTTCACGCGATTTATTCTGAAGAAAATTAGCTTTGCAAGTATTTTTCTTGATAATATATTAAATTTATTTTACTTTGAAAATGGATCTACAGTTGTTGAGATTCAAGATTAAATTAGATGACTGGTTAGGTAGAATTTCTCTCGTTTAAATGTATTTTGCATTGCTGCGTTTTTTTTTTTTTTTTTTTTTTTTTTTGTTAATTTTACGATAAAGATTCCTCTTTAAGCAAAAAGAATATGATATGTGTTACGTAACTCTCTTTAGTTTATTTAATTTTAAGAGAAACTTTATTTTATCTATTTTGAAATTTTTTTGTTGAAGTCAAATCTAGATTGTTATCCAAGTTTATAACACATAATTTTTCATAACACAACTTATTTGACTTAGTACTTTGCAATTGCTTTTCCGCTCGTAAAATGTTCATTTTAGATTCACAATTTAAAGAAGAGTTTGAGCATTTATTTACAGCCATTCACAACAGAAGTGAGAATCAAACTGGCGAACACTTGAACTGTGAAGACCTAAATATCATGCAACTTCTTTGATTCTTGTTTCCTTTTTTAATAGATATAATACGATTTAATTTCACAAAAATTTGATGAAACAACATTTATCCTACATATTTAAGAAACAATTTGCTAATGAATTATTTCTTAATGCTTGCCATATACTATGCTTCTGTATTCCATATTTTCATATATATATATATATATATATATATATATATATATATATATATATATATATATATATATATGTATATATATACATATATATAAATATATATATATATATATATATATATATATATATATATATATATATATATATATATAAATATATATATATATATACTAATAAAAACCTCGAACCACACCACATAGTTTTGTAGAAAGTGCTTGACGAAATTGATACTTGTGTCTACACGTTTCTCTCTAAATTTCTTACCTTACAAGAGAAGATAGATTATAACTGATGAGACTATAAAGTATTCCTAAGCACCTTTTAGTAGGACGGTTTCTGACAGAGCCAGATATCTAAATTACAATTTTCACCATAAAAACAAGATGACTTTTCCTATTATTTCCTACTATTTAAGCTCAATGCATTAACTTTTGTCCTGTGTAGAAGTAATTCTGTTAACACGAATCATATAATTCAATATCAAATTTTTAACACAAGGTATATTTTTTGCTGTCAATAAACTAAAATCAGTTACTTACAAAATTAAAGAATTGAATAATTTCCATTAAATATATATTATTTCTCAGTTTTACAGAAAGTTTTGTTATAAGTTACGATTAAAAGTTTTTAACCAAGATTGTAGTCATTAGAGCAAAATATTTTTCTAATTTTATTCTTTGAAGCTCTGATACGTATTTGGGGAAACCTTAAAGAGAGAGAGAGGTTATCTAAAGTAACCACTTCATTAGATTCATATATCTTTTTGATGATACTTTTAAACGCGTCATTAGCGGATACAGTTACAATGCTCTGGCTCTTACAACTCCTTAGTGTGTGGCTTTAAGAAAGATTTAAACTTTTTATGTTCCTAGTTTTTCATTAAAAGACGATTTTCATTAATAACTTATTTTAGTTTTCTTTCTTCTAACTTTACTTCACATATTACATTTATGGATTCTACTATGTCTACATTTTTTTCTTCTTTAAGGGAAAAGCTAAATTTTTATTAATTTAAAAAATTTGATTCGTTGCTTCACACGAAAGCCTCTATATTAGATAGGAAAAATCATAATTTAACCTAGGATTTTTTACGTAATATTTAGACCTATACAAGAATTTTTTCTTTTAAATCCTATTGGCTATTTTTATATTTTACTATCTTGAATACCAGCTTCGCTCATTCAGTTAATATGAGATTTTGTGGTAGTAGGAATAAAATGATAAAAAAACTTTGAAATATAAGGGGTGCAACTATTTTAAAGGATATATTCTAATTATAATACTTCTAGTTACTTATAAACAACAATTTTCATTGTGTAAATTGGAGTATAACTAAAAATTTTTCTAATTTCCTACTCGTGAGCCAGCTGTATATAGTTAACCGTTTGAAAAGCAGGCGTCTCTGAGGTTGATGCCGCACTATTTTAAAGCTTGTCCTTGACTTTTTTAATTGTAAAACTATAGGCTAATTTGACTGGAAATAGAAGTCTTAATTAGGAATGACAGTTTAGTTGTGATCAGTGATATTCTGGGGATAAATACTATGTTTTTTGTCCTTTTGAGTCATAATTTTGGCTTCGATGATAAAATTCGATAGCTGTTCGACGATATTCCTTGTTCCATTACATAGTTTTGGGGAGTTTTGATTTCTGAGTGGTATATGATTGGAGCTACAAGTTTTACTCAAAGGAAATGTAAGGACATCCCTAGAACTTGCAAAGAATTTAAAATTTTGTTGGGAAGTTGACACTTTCTTCAATGTTTACCATCATGTCAGTTGATTTGAATATTATTTCTTCACCCAGAATTTTCTTTCGAATTTTAAAGTTGATATCGTGGATAATATTATTTTTAGTTGCTAAAACTGCTGTCTGAAATAGCCACTTCATATTACAATAGTTATGAGCAATGTTTTGGATAAATTTAATCGATGAGTTCATTTTCAGCAGTGGCTATGTTGTAGAAATTATTGTTGAGTTCAATGAGGCCGGTCGTTGGGTCAGTTGGGTATGCATTTTCATCTATTTGTGAAACTATTTTTGAACAAAACCTGCTGTAGTTTTATCGTTAGAATGCTCATCCTTCGTTTTTTTTATTAGTCTCAGTATTTGTATGTGAGGCTAGAGATATGATTCTTTTAGCATGCATTGTGCATTGTTTGCTGGTGTCAATTAGGGGATAGCAAAAAGTGTTTGTCGAGAATTTCCTGACAGTATGAGTAGAACTCCTCCCATCACTTCAGAAATTCCTTACAAGTCTTGTGATGTTTTGCCCATAGCTTCGAGATAATTTTTATGACCCTTCGTGCATTCACCTCGGAAGATAATTTTAGCTTATTTAGAAGTTCACTTCGTCTAGATGCTCGTGAGATATTACATACTGTGAATCGTTTTTATCTATTGTGAACGGTATAGATGTTCCGATATGGGAATCCATTCTTCTTCCATAAGTATGACGGCAATGATAGATTTTTTTTAGAAAACAAATATATCTCCCTTTGCACCAAGGAATATCACACAGAGCCTGAAAGTACAACAAATGTGCTACATAACAAATCCAAATAAATCATGAGATGAAAAAATAATGATAAAAGAAGGCAGAGAGAAAAAAAAGAGGTATAAAAATAAAAAAAGAGTTAGACAACAGCATGGATAAATTTTTAAAAAAATTCAAAATTCTTTCTCTTTATCAAGTCCACCAAAATCGGGGGACACCTGTTATTTAAGTATTTACAAAGCTCGTTCCTTTCTTCTGAAATAGATGGGCATTCAGTAGAATGTGACAAAGGTTGTCACTCCCAGAGTTGCCCAGGCACACCTCACTGTTTTTAACGTGGAAACGGTGAAGGTAGCTATTGAATTTCCCATGTCCAGTGAGGAATTGCGTAATTTTAAAGTCAGTGCAGAACCATTAGTTCTTAATTCACCCGGGAACTGAAGGGAAAAAAGATTTTGTCCACTTACAATTAGGAGAGGAAACAAAACCGGAGTTCCATTCTGTGATAATCTTCTTTTTGGTTGTGGTTTTGAAAAAAGACTTGGGTAAGCTGGTATCGAGTGCAATGCCAGATGATGTCAGCTCAAGTGCGGTGTGTTACTTAGCACATATTTCTGTCAGCAACAGATTTATTAAAAACGCTTTTCCAGTGCCATCTGGTGCATCCAAATAATTAATTTCACCAGTATTGTTGTTGATCCGGTCCCATGAAAACGTTGCAAATTTTTTTATTGTAACTGAGAAGTATTTTGTGTATTCTCTTCGACTGTTTCGTCTTAGGTTTTTTTCATTTTCACCGTTTTGTTTCAGAATTTACAAGATTTCCTTCTCTTTTACGTTTAGACATTCTATAAAACATAAATCTAATCTTTATATTTAGAGGCACACTAAGTACGCATTAAAGAATCTTCACACTTTATTTTTGATTTGTATTCAATACCTGCATTATTTTGATTACCCACACATTTTTATTTGTTTTCATTCATTCGCTGCACTTTGCTGGTAAGAAACTAACGTTCAAACCTACGACGAATAATGCTTCACATACCACTAACAACCAGCAGGTAGCCCCACCTATAAAAATGCTTCGAATAATCTACAGTGTTCTAGAACATTCCAAAACATTGGAGTGTGAGCTTCTACATTGACTTAGGATAATCCAAACTATTTTCGAATATTCCATAATGTTGTGAAATGCTCCCAAATACTCTCGAATATTGCGGACTGTTCTAGAAATTTCTAGAAGGCGTAACTTCCAACCCTTATACCTTCAAAAGCCCGCCTTTCAGGTAAAAACGGGATCCTTCTTCATGAAAGAGAGATAGACAGTTACCATTCTTTATAACTACTTTGTTCGTACCGGGACACATAGTGGCACTCACATTGTATAGTTTCTTTTATATTGATTACAATCGATTTGATTATAAACAAAATAATATTGATACAAAATTTTATTACTACACGTTGTGTTTACTAAAGGTAGCCAGGAATGTTTAACAAGTCGTAGTTACAATGTCCTCCAAGTGAAAGGATACCTCTGGGGGTGGCATGTCAAGTATTGGGGGTCTTCTGCTTGGTCCTTGTTTCTAAATTACGAAAATTCAGGTGCTTCTACTTAAGTAGTAGAGTCCAACACAAACATTAGGTATTCATGAAAGTATAAGATTTATCTTGCAACAGAGGTTTGATTTGTCACTCTTAATGATTTCGGTTGTAGACAACTGATATTTTGTCTTTGAAAAGTTTTGAATTATTTATGAAAAGATATAGAAACTTTCACAGAATCTCTTATTTCTAATTTTTTATAAATCAGAGATTCCAGAATTTTTTAAAAATCAAAGATTAGAAATCAGAATAATTTAGTAAGTAAATTTATAGAAAATTCAAGCAGATTTATATTTTATTAATTATTTGTTCTCTGAAACAGAATAATATAAGTAGAAAATAATATCTGTACTGAAGGATATTAATATTAGTAGTGACAATGTTAATATTTATACAAAGCAAAATAGAAGATTAAATCAAAGTACTATGCGTGTAAAGTAATTCATGCTTCGGTTTGCAATTATATTCGTAATCAGAGATACAGAGCGTTTGTTTTTATTAGCATGTGTATTGAATCATATTTATCATAATAAAACTAAATAGTCTAATACTGGTGAAAATACAAAAAATATTCCTGCAGAGTCATACCGGAACTAATTCTCAATGATACGAGGAATATTCTTTCCTACGAAAATAATATTCTTAGGTAATGCGAAAAGAGAGATCAATTTTTTAATACCTATACTTGTGTGAAGTGTGAATAATATTTATTATAATAGAAAAAAATGTTTGTAAAGAGAAATAGAATTAAGAGTACAGAAAATTGCTTTTATAGAGTGATATCCGAAATCACATAAAATAAAATTTATAGATTTATGTACAATGATGCAAAGAGAGTAATAGTCCTGATAATATAAAGTAATGTTTGTATACAAAGTAATATCTAGTTTGTTACTGAAAATCTATTGTAATATAAATATTGTATACATTGAATAATAACCGAACTGATAAATGATGGATGATAATATCCGAAAAGAGCAATATCCAACCTGATACAAAGTCATATTTATTAAACCAGTTATATATATATATATATATATATATATATATATATATATATATATATATATATATATATATATATATATATATATATATATATATATATATATATATATATATATATATAATAATAGAGAGCGTAACTGGAGGGGTAATTCAAAGTATATTCATGTTAAATGTATGAAATGTTAGACATTAATATTCAACTTTATTAATTTAGGCAAAATTAAATAATTCAATTTAATATACCCCAATATAATTTTAAGTTATTATTTAACGAAATAATTCTGTAATTATTTTCAGAAATTTTACAAAGGTATAAACATTTGTCAATATAAAATAAGAATGATGATCAAATTGTGTCCGATATTCTTGAAAGATTATCAGGAAAATTTGTGTTATCTCTATACATGATTCAATTATATAGTTTTTATTGATTGAATATCTTAACATTTTTACTTTTACCTATCTCCAGTAAAGCGCAGTATAGACTGAAATACACAAGATTGAAATATTTAAAATTTTTATGAAAACCTACGAATTAACAACCATTGAAAGAAATAAAAAGTATGCGCACTAGCCATGCCGTTGCACACACACATTCTCTATCAAAATAGTTTTAATTAACGTGTTTTTAGTAGTTTGAGAATTGTCTTCACAAGGAGTGGATGAAATCTCAAATGTTGATTAAATGTTAAATGTTGAATGTTAAGTTTGACTATCTTAAAATCGTCAAGAGCAGCTGAGTTACAAGAAATCTTTTTCTATAGGCAATTAAAATTTTACCTCAAAATGCTTAGTTGTAACACTATTATAACGCATAGTTATTTTCTTAATGAAGAGTACCAGAAATTTGATTAATAAAAATGTAAAAAATATATTTTTTAATCTCAAAACTTTTTCATGTCTCTAAGATTTGAACATTGGAATTTATACTCTAATAATCATCCTAAATTAAATAAAAGTTTAATTAGCTCACAGCTATTAAAGTCACAAATTAAATTGATAGTAATATTGAGCATTTTTTGAAAGATTCGAACACTGCTGAAGTATTTAATTTTTACAATCATTTTTAAGATTCTATGGGTTAAAATAGCAAACACAAATAAACTACCTGTGGTAAGTCTAACTTATACTGATACCAACTATTGTATTTTTGTATACACAATACTGGAAGCAAACACAGGGTATAGTTTATCTTTGAAAGCAAGATTTCTTTTTTAAAATCTCGCTCGGTTTTCCTAGAGGAGTATTTGTGCTTTTAGGAGGATTAGAATGACCATTAGAAAAATAACTTCCACCCACACTGAATCATCTGTGGGTGGTACTGAGGATGAAAAGGGATTTGACAATTAAAGAAAGCGTATATTTTATTTAACATTAAAATGCTTATAAAATACTGAATCAGATTTATTTGAATTATGATCTTCAGTAAAATATATTATTTTTTAAATAAAACAGAAAAATCTACAATTAATGAAAGTGTTCTTTCGTATATTTAAAATTGAAAAGAGAATTATCCTTCTAAATGTGTGTATTTTGTAATGAGTGCCTTAGTTTATATGTATTCATATTTTATTTAGACTTAAAAATAAAGATTATATAATATATGTTCGATAATTTATTTGGAATTTTATGTTTTAGAAACATAATTCATTACAAATAGTTTATAAGTTTAATGATTTGTTGAAAACTGTTTATTTAATTATTCTGGAATTATGGTTTTTTTCTAATAATGAGATTTTTATGTTACAAGTTTGCAAATGTTGTTGTACCAATTTGCACATATAATATCAACTAAATAAAATCTTCAAGAATCGTAAAAGGTTATCATTAAATGGAAAAAGGAAATTAAAGGGACTTAAATTATATTAAATTACAAATATACACACACAATTTTCGTAAATACACAATTATCTTAAAAATAAATACATACAAAGTTAATATTTCAGCATGAGAGACATATTATGGCCACCAATATATTTTTAAAGGAATGCACCTACATTAGCTTGAATACAATTAAAATTTTTTAATATCATCATGAATTTTCTATAAATTAGTCATATATTTATTGCTCTTTATTCACAAAGAACTGTAAAAGGTTATCTAATAATGAAGGAGGTCAGAAAAAAGGTTTTCTTCAACAAAAACGATAACCGTATAATTGATATAAAGATAAAAAGATCAAAGTCTAGTGAACAATTTTTTTAAAAAAATGTATTGCAATTAGAATCGTAAAAAACGTGAGAAGGCCTATAGTTTTGTCATGGAATAAGAAATGAAGAATTTGCAAAAACGCTTTTACCAGAATATTTAAGGCACATATTTCAGTGATATTTAAATTTTTGTCAAAAAAATGATATATAATACAATTGGTGATATATAATACAAAGATGGAAGTTACCTTTATTCAGTAAAACTAAGTATAATTTGATATTGATACAAAAACGTGTTTGAACATCAACAAATCATTGGCTGAAACAAACAATGATTACAAAAATTTTTTTCTTTGATAAAAAAAAAGGGAATTTAAGATGAATGAGATAGACTGAAGTACAATTGGTATATTTAAGAAAAAAATGTTCTCCAAGCGCAAATAAGGTAAAATCTTTACAATCACCAGGGGTGTTTTGATTACAATGATGTACACTCAGTTGCGTTTGTTTCAGGTCAAATAAATTCAAGACTATACCAACGTTTCTGAGCAGTTCATCTTTTAACCAATGTTGAATTTTTAATGTGAAAAATTACAACTATCATCAAAAATATCTGTTCCTTCGAAAAATAACACAAAATTGCTTCCCAGTGCACAAAATTGAAACTTTAAGATGATCATGAAAACCTCCAGGTCTCAATTCAATAGAAAATGTTTAAGAAATTTGCGAAAAGTTTTGCAATTCGGAGGTTTTTTACATCATCAATTCAGCTGAAATCTATTACTGAAGATGATTGGCAAAAAGCAGCCCTCAAACTCAAAGAAAGAAATATTCAAAAGGCTGTAAGGAAATAGGTTATACACAAAATTAAAAAAAAAAAACTGTATTGATATTCTCTTATTCTACTACTGCCAATTGTTTTCTAAATTCAAGAAAACATACAAAGGATGCTTTCAGTCATTAATCAATCTCTCCATACCAGACACAGTAACCCTCTTCATTTGAGTAATTCCTCTCAGTATATATATATTTTTTGGTTTATTGAATGAGATATCACATCCACAATCTTGCCATGAATATAACGCTTTCTGCCCATAATACCATGAACTAAATGTAATGGATATTTTTTATACGGAATACATTTTTAAAACATATTCTGAAAACACAAGATTTATTTATATATATATTTGTGTACTTAATGCACATCATAGCTATGTATGGGATTATTGGTGATGAAATAAATATATGAACAGCAATAATTTTATAACGCAATCAAATAGCGAAATTGACTTTTGAACATTACTTCGCAATACAATTTTTTGGCTGAGTTACGATACGCCAATTTTTATGTCAATAAATTGATGCAGTTTCTGTTTTTTTGTTTTGGGTTTTAATTTTAATTTTAATTTAATTTTAATTTTGGATTACAGCATAGGCCTTACTTTTTATGTTCCGAAAATGTAAAACTTAAATGATCAAATTACTTTTAAAATACACTATCTGTTTAAAGTCAGAAATATTTAAAACCTTTAAAGTAAATCAATTATTCTTAGTAAAACTGACAGTTAAATATATAATTCAAATTTCATCATCCATTCTTTATCATTTCAAATGATTAAACATTTGTCAATATTTTGCTTTGGTATCTTAAATATAACGATAGAGTAATCTATCTAAAGCAAAATTTATATTTAATTGAATATCTTGATGCATTCTAACTTTACTTAATGGATCACAATCGAGTCCACTCGCTTAAAAAATTTATTCCATTATAATTTCATGTTACTGTTTTACCATCTGCTATTAATCACGTTTGGAAGTGATCCAAAATTATAGTTTACAAAAAATAAATGGCGACAATATCAAGCGACATTAATACAAGAAATGGCTTCAAATACCGCCATAGTTCTGAATTCGATTTCTAAAACACCTGCTCATTAATGCTGATATAAATTGAATATTTTTCTGAAAATGATAAAATAAAAATAAAAATATAGAAGCCTGTTTTGTTCTCTTACGAATGTTCAAAGACTACAAAGTCAGGTGGAATTTATTGTATGACTTTAAAAATGCAAGACTAACAATTCTAGTTATTTTCTGTATTTTTTCTAATAAATTATTTCCTTTTGTATAATATAATAAGTTTTGTCCGTTATGCAATAGAAAAAATACTTTCTGTTGAATTTTCATAATTAACTGCATTAAAATTCAACGAATTTCAATAAAGTTATTAAATTTTCGAAAAAGTACTGTGGAACAAGGACATTTTCTTAATGATAATTATATTTTGATCAATATTTGTGGATAAACGTTCTATATTAAAAATTTTTTAACCAAAATTACATTAATAATATTTTCTTCAGTTTGTTGCAAACTCTAAAGTATAAAGTATGAATAATTTTTTAACAAAGCAACATTTCATTTATTATTTCAAATTTGTTTTTAGCTTAAATAATACTATGAACACATGCAAAAGAAATCAGCTGTTAATTAACTTATTTTCAGAAGCTATTTAAGAAATATTGAAAATAAAGTTTTAAAAAAAGGAAACACTAAAATGATTTTAAAAAAAATTAATTATGCATTAAAATTTGAAAAACAATCAGTACATTGTTTATTCATAAATTGTTATTAGAATGCATAAACTGAAATTTGGAAATTTTGCAATGCAAAAATTAAAATTGCAAATATATTGATTAATACATTGATTTATTTTATATACAACTACATTGATTTATTTTTAGATAAAAAAATTAAATTTGTAGATGAATTTTGGATTTTAAATTACAATTGCTTAGGAATTTTGGGATACCTTTCTGAATATTTTAATGATTTAAATACATTTAATTCGGAAAAAAAAATTTTTTTTTATTTTTGAAATATTCTATATTTTTTTTAATTTAAATATATCTAAAATTTGAAAATATTATCAAATATAAGATATTGTTGCACTTAAAGACAAGTGTAGCAGAATTTTTAACAATTCTAATATTTGATAAGATTTTCTAATATTTTATCCAATAAGAATTCGAAAGGGAATATACCGGTAATTTTTAAAGTGATGATTGTGACCTCCTAATGAGTGACAGGATTGGTTTTGCAATAGTATTTTTTATAATATAGAAGACTTTTTTAATGAAAAAATATAAATTAGAAATAATTTGTTTCTCTAATTTATGAAAAGCATTTTACACATTTGGGCGTAATAATGTATTGAACTTTTTTCGTTTTACAAAATCAGTTCCCTGTATGAAAAAGATATTTATTATTCATTTACATAAACTTTTGAAAAATTAAAGATAGTTTTGGGGGAAAAGTAAATTTTTTATAAAATTAATTGTAATAATTTTTTATTTATTTTTTGAAATATGAGAATTTTGCATTAAAATGTATTATATAATTTTTTTTAATTTAAAATTTAATTTAATTTTTAATTTTTTCAATTCAAATATTTTTAAAATAATTAAAATGGAAAATTTGAAGTAAAAGTGGTGGATTGTCTTTGTTTTAAACTGTATTAATAGGCAGGATAAAATTTTGGATAGGAGTTAGCCAACCACATTATTCTAAACCATATTCAAGTGAAAGGGCGAACTTTTGATCTGGCACCCAACTTTCCAAACTTCTCACAAAAATCAAAGAAAGGACTTTAAATCTTAAAAAAGTTTAATGTATAATGCTTTACTCATACATGCCTGTATCACATGTTGTATCACATTACGAAAGTTTAATGTATAATGCTCTGCTCATACATGCCTGTATCACATGTACATACGTGCAGAGCTCAAAATATTATCTATTTTTTCCAGATTTCCATCCTAGAAATATTCTAAAAAGATAAAATTTTTATTTAATTATCTTAAATTTCTTTTGAAACTCTACATTTAAAATTACATTAATGCTAACTAGAAATAACAAATAATAAATCCTAATTTTCTGTAACATAAAAAATAACAAGTTTTCTTATTTAAAATTTCACACATGTGTGTGTGTGTGTGAGAGAGAACGAGAGAGATTTGCCATTTTCATTTCTTATTATAATTACGTTATTTTTTTTCTTGGAAAATGAGATAAGATAAAAGTTATTAACAAATTTATAGTCTTGTTATTAATAAGGCAATTAGTTTTTTAATTCATTTGATTTCATATTTTTGGATGTCATCCGTTTAATTGTTATGCAAGAAAAAAATTTTAAACTATCGAAATAATTTAAAATATAAGCTAAGCTTTTTTCTGTGGAAAATATGGCTGGTTTGATATGTATAATTACTGGATTCTAGATTAAAATTATTTGATTAAAAATTCTCAAATATTGATTACATCAGTAAAAAAATGGAAAAAAATAATAAATATGATAAACTACTTAATGGCAATATTTAAGTTTAATAAAGTATTAAATTTGAAGTACAATAAATTATTTACAAAAATTACCTCTATTGCCACACTTTATTCGGTTATGTACACTTGTTTAGAAAGAGAATTTCTTCCATTATTAAATATAGTTTATTGATATACTTTGTCAGTTGCCTATTTGTTCTTGACTTGGGCTCAATCGTTCAAGGATTCGATACTAATTATAGATTGGTTATTTATCATAGTTCTGAACACACTTTAAATTGTTAGTCTCGTCGAGTTATTCTTATACATAAAAAATTATCATAAAGTGACAAAAAAATTAAGCCGTATCAGTTGTTCATCCCTGCAAACTAAAACTCATGTTGGCAATGCAATAATTAGTCTCTGGCCTTTTGTTTAAGAATTCGTTATTTCAAATTTGATTTTCGATGTGGATTTTCAAACTGTATGACATGGTTAAAAAGTGCTATAAGTATTAATATTAAAAGAAAAATCAAATCCAATTTTACAAGTGTGAACTTTCAACGATCTAGAAAATAATATATTTATTTGTAATGAATCTATTTCTAAGAAAATATATAGTGTAAAAAAGAAAAAATAACTGAAATTTAATAAAAATAGAAAATAAATGTTATGAAATTTTTAATATTGGTAAATTCAGAGGAAACAGTGTCAATTTAGATAATGGCGTTATTAATCGATTCTGACTGAGTATTTGTAGTACAATGAGATGGATATCTCTTTTTTGTCAGAAACGAACTTATTGAACTCGAAGATGGAATCATTGGTAATAAGGGATAACACGAAATGATGTGAGATAAGGTTGCTGAGAAAAAATATCATTTTCATATTGTGAAGATTGCGAATTTGATATTTAACTCAATCGAAGATAGTTGTTCTCAGAGGCATTAAGATCTAATATCTTAATCTGACATGGCGCGCTAGTTCAGGTGTTGAAGCTTTTCACTTGAGTGGGGGTCTGAAGGACTTGTTTTTATTTAATTCTCAGGTAAAATGAGGAATTGAATTGTAGTAGTAAAACTAATGAAGGAAAATTCAGAATGACTAATCAATTATTAGGCGGTGTAGTGTCGAGAAAGACACTATTTTTATGATTGAGTAGTAATGAGTTCAATACTTACCCAATTCAAGATACGTCCTGTACACTAATGGCGACTGCGGCACGAAAAATAGTTCCTTCCACTGGTATGGTGGGACGTAGCCTGTAAGCTGCTTAGGTGTGGACTACATCATTTGAGTCCAGTTCAAACTAAAGGAGATTGGCTGCATTTACCAGCTGGCAGAAATAGGCAATTGCAAGTTAATAGCAAATAATGATTTCTATTTAAAAGTCCGTGGTTTTTGTTTAAATTTTAGCCATTTAAAGATTATAGGTGTTCGAATGTTTACTTTATAAATTAGCCTTCATTTACGAAAAGCATAATCTAGAACGAAAAAAGAGAGACAAAAAATATTTATATATTTAATGTGTAACAACTTTTCACATGAACGAAATATAAAATAATCTAGTTTACTAACTCGTGCTATTTTCACATACCACCCTTATACCGTTTTTTAATTAAAAAAAAAGAATTCAGAAACACATACACAGAAAATGAATGCTTTCAAACACGAATATATTAATCAGAATAAAATTCGATCATTATTACAAACTAATCTTTTAAACATTCTCATCCGTTGAAGAAAATAAAATCAAAACTGCTCCTTTGTAGTAGATGAAAGTTCTTTAATTCGACACTAGTCCTCGAAGAACAAAATGGAAGAAAAATTTCTAAAACACTTTCAAAACCATGAAATGCAGTTTTAATTTTCCTAGTCAACATTTTTTTTCTGCTTGAACTTTTCCAGGAAGGTTAAATTAAAATCCATAGCAGCTTTTTTTCGCTAAGGGACTTTTTATTTTCTGAAACCGACATTACATTCAGTGAAATTGAATAACCATCCCGTAGTACTTATAGTATTTTTTCCAATTTCTTAAAGATATATGAAACTTATTTTTTCTAATAGCCTAGTTTAAAATAATGTAGTTTCCTAATTTGTTTGACATTTTATGTGGTTTAGCTGATGATTTGTTTTTCTTTTTGATTTCAACTAAGCGGCTTTTACTTTTTATTTTGTGCTGTTGAATTTAAAGTGTGATTTAATTTTTAATAAAATAAGTAAAAAAATTAATCGAGTAGCTATAAATGTTTAATGAGATTATATATATTGGTTTTCTTGATTCTACGCTTCTGTGGGGAAGGTCATTGGTTGGATTCCGATATGTATAATGAGAGTTAGATTCTATGTGAAATATTAACAATATAGTCTATTGAGATGAGTGTCTGAAAATAATACAATTCTCTTCACTTTTATATCTTTTCAACCCTCTCTCACTTAAAGATTTTAAACCTTTATTTACGAAGCGTCATCAAAAAAGGGGTGTTAAAAAGATTTTCTGTAACTTTGACCAATCAGTTCATCAAATAGTTGCATCCAAACAAGTTGTATTAATTATGTTACGAGGTGTTAACATATTGAATGCAAAGGAGTAAGAATAATAGGATAATCGAATCGATGTGTGGACCTTGTACTTGTAAAGATTTGTAATCTTCACTATTCCTAATTTTCAATTAATTTGATTCCTTTCTAAAATGTAACAATTTGTTAACATTTTAAAGTTTAAATTTTAAAACTTGTTTTATTAATGTCATGAATTCCAGCAAATGTTTTTAAAAAATTTATCATATTATAAGCATTTGAACAATTTTATGATTTTTGGAAATGAGATCCGAGAAGGCTTTTGGATTTCCTCTCTCTAAAAAACAAAACGTTAAAAAAAAATCAGATACCAGGAATTCACATGTCAAAATGTGAGGGTTTATGTAAATCAAACCTGTACAAAAGAGATAATGAAGCTTTAACACATTAGCTTCAAAATGTGCATTTTATTTTAAAGTAAAAGATAATAAATATTACCTTAAGCAGAAGATATTAAGCAAACAAGAATAAGATATTATAACTGCTTAGTTTAATAACTTGATATCTTTATCATAGACACCCCACCAAATGATATCTTTCTGTTCTACCAAAAGAATTGAAGAGCTCTGTTCACATGAGATTTAAGGTATCCCCACAATCAAATGTATGTCAGTGTTAGGTATGGAGATCGTACTGGCCATTTGGCTTATCACTGGGTCTTCAGTAAAATTTTTAAGGAATTTGAAAGGATCTGCAATATGGGTCGCTCGTCATTCTAAATAAAGGTGGTGGCAGATACAACGCTATATCGCAAAAGCGTAGGATGTTGTTTTACAATGATGGAACAGATTTTCAAGGTTGTCCAGGATGCGAGACAACACTTTTCATTACCGGCATGTTTTAAACCGAGTACTGGACAGTTTAATGGTTGAAGGACGTTGAAGGAATTTTTGCATCCAGGATCAAACCCGGGATCTTTTTTTAAAAGACCGATGTCGTATCATCATTCTGGAATTTCAAAAAATAAAGGGACCAAAATGAGGAATCCCATACTCAGAAGGAACCGCAATGAAACTGTACTAATCACTGAAGCCTCATCATTTGCTCACGAAGATTTTTACTCACTTATCACCTTTCGTAGTGGCATCACGATGTCGTGAAAAGTGGGATCTATTCGGTGATACGTCAATATTTTATTCGTGCTAGCGCTCATGGTGCGAAACCTTATCTTCCCTGGAAAACTGTAGGTAATAAATAAAAAATGAATTGTATTGTAAAGCACTGTTTATTTTATGATATTTCGAATTTTGAATGAATTTATGGCACTTTTTGTGTATCTTAATTTGTAATTATGTTGTTGATGTTTTGCTCTATCAATGCCTTTTGTGGAATTTTTCTCATGATTTTCTCTTTTTATATTCATTAATTACAAAATGGTTTCGTGCCATAAAGTCAAAATCGATCTTCTTAAATTTTTCTTTTGAAATGACTCCAAAATAATGTTTTGGGATCGTTTCCTTTAATGTCCAGATTTCTTCTTCTGAAATGATTCCAAATGGTTAAAAATAGGAAGATTAATGGCTCTGTATCCCTTTGATGATTCTTTCATTCTGTTGTATTATTTTTTTTTATTGGGCATCGTTCATTTAAGAGAATTCTAATATATGAGGGTCAAAACTAATTCATTCTATTTTCATTCAAGACGATTATCAAGGAAGTAAATTAATTTTAAATAGTCAAAAAATGTATAGAGTATATAACACAAACACATAATAATTTGTATGTATACCCATTTTGACATAGAAAGCAAAAAATATAATATTGAACACAGTGTGATAAAAATTAGTATAAAGACGAAAAATATAGATGTAAATAAATAACACTATATTTACATAAAGATAAATTTATTCATAGAAAAAATATGCGAACAATCATAGTAGGAAATATGAACATTTCTCACCTCTGATGTCGGTACCAACTCAGGAAAGTAGAGGTGCAAATGGTATTTTGAATGCATGCGCGAATGATATTCTAAAAGATGGGGGACCTGCATGTTTTGAGTTATTCTTTATAGCTCGTTCTTTGACAGAGGCTGGACAAAACAGACAAACAGCATTCAATGATATTATGTATACGCTTATGGAACATATTATGTATCGCAAAACATATTATGTATACGCTTATGGTAATGTACATACCATGTATATGCTTATGGTAATGTACATACCATGTATATGCTTATGGTAATGTACATACCATGTATATGCTTATGGTAATGTACATACCATGTATATGCTTATGGTAATGTACATACCATGTATATGCTTATGGTAATGTACATACCATGTATATGCTTATGGTAATGTACATACCATGTATATACTTATAGTAATGTACATACCATGTATATACTTATGGTAATGTACATACCATGTATATGCTTATGGTAATGTACATACCATGTATATGCTTATGGTAATGTACATACCATGTATATGCTTATGGTAATGTACATACCATGTATATGCTTATGGTAATGTACATACCATGTATATGCTTATGGTAATGTACATACCATGTATATGCTTATGGTAATGTACATACCATGTATATGCTTATGGTAAAATATCGGGAGATATCCTTGATCTTGAAAGCAACTTGATATGTTTCAAAATTTATTTACTAACTTGTACCTCATACTATTTTACGTCTTCTGCTGGAAAATATCATTTTGCAGAATTACTGCATGCATGGTAGTACGACAAAGTATTGGATTTCATCAACGTATTGTTATGTAGTAGGTTACTTTTGTTTTATTCCTGGAATAATCTTCTATTATAAGGGATTGCACATTGAACCGTTATTCCACGTCGTTGATCGGCATGAGGAATAACAACAATAGTTGTCAAATTAGATGCAGAAGACGATTTCATGCTTTCACTGGATGACTATCATTAGTCACACAGATTTGAAATTTATCACTAAATATTACACTGCGACATTTAGTTATTTCGTTGACGATACTGTGTCAATCTTTAATTTCGAAGATCTGTAATGCATAACATAATGTAACACCAATCGCATGTTTTCAAATTCCTTTCAACCAATCATTATGAAATTGTATATTACAGATATCGGAGCATCTAGATTTGCATTTTACTTAGGCTATCAACAGAAATTGGAATGTTAGGTCCACATTGTTTCGGTTCACATGCATTGATTCATGATTTATGTTTCTCTCTAAAGAACCAGGTCTTTCGAAAGTATTCTTATCCTTTCATTCATATATTTAATCAAAACTCTTTGGATAGTGTAGATAGGTATCTAAATGACAGTAATATACATGCATACTGATAAAATCAACTACACACGTACGAAGTTTATCATCCATTCTTTCAAAAAATGCTCGCTTGTCGGAAAAGCTGACAAGGTTATTCTTTAAGATGCTTTTCATCCACGAGTCTCCTACAATTTTAAATTTTCACAAAATAGTGGATTCTTGAAAGACACAGTTACCGTGGGCCCCGTTTCCTTCATTCTATAACTGCTTGCCTAACATATATTTTAGCTGTATATTGAAATATGTTCTCAAGCCTTATGTAGCCTTATTTAATATTCGATACATTCTTGCGATACGTTGCTTCTTTCAGCATAGGAATAATAAGACCATAACCATTACAATAAGACCATAACAATAAGACATAAACCTCCATTATAGGAATAATAAATGCCACATGTTCTATAACATCTGCAACTTTCAGTTTACATGTGTGAATCATATTAAAAGTGATTGCATCTTCTAGTTTTAACGTGTTACAAGATTTAGTGCTTTTTTTACAAGAGACTTTACCATTTGATTAGCTGGGTGGTTCTTTACAAGGAGGATATATTTCTCAGTCCTCTTCTGGCTTATGATTATTTGAACACCTTTGGATTCGTGGATCTGGTCTAGCCTACAGCTAGATAATGGATACAGCTAGATAGGAATAAGTCACAGACGCGATATTTTAATTGCAAGTTTCAAGAGATATTTCAAAATTTTAATTACAAGTTTACTATATCGAACAATGACATCATAAATTGAATTTTATAAGTTTACTTTTAACAGTTATATATCCAACTACTTAATTTTTTTACAACATACCGCTTTATTTTTTTTCAAGCGGATACTTCGAATGACAAATATTTTAATGAAGCAACATGATCTAATAAACTGCTGAAATCAATAAAGCTATTCTGTTAAAATACTTAAATTATAACTCTTTATCCTTCTCTTTGGTTTTATATATATCATCTAGCCGGTCAACTTGTCTAGTGGTCAGCGTGCCTGAGTACGGATAGAAAGGTTCTGGGTTTGAATCCCGGTTCAGGCAAGGATGTACTTTCTCTCTCTCTCTACCTGTCTTTGTCCTTTCCTTGTGTGTGTGAATGAAGTAGGAATGATGCCTACTCTATAAACGGGTCCCTATGACATGTGTGAGGGTGCGATGGTGGCCCACCCCTTGTGGTGCACCCGGGGTAACGCCTCGGCGGCTAAGAGGTCACTGTTTCTGGCCGGTTCCTTGGGTATCAGGGAACAATAGATTAATAGACTATGTTGCAGTTGTAACTGTCTACAATCTGCCATTGGAAAAAAATATTTATCATCTAAGTATTTTCTTATACTTTTATTTAAATCGAAAAATACTACAAAGCGTGATTATACTTAATCAATTTTAATATTCTCTAATTAAAAACATATTTTGGCTTAGAAAGAGGGTTATATGCAAAACAATATAAATAATAAATAATTTACAAAAATTTCATAAATTTTTTGCAATCGAGGAATTTCTGCTATTTATAATAATGTCTCAATACTGCCTTGCTAATACACTTTTCATTCAAATAATAATTTTACCATATAAAAAACTGAGGAAATAAAGTTGCCGGTAATGTTGAACATTTTCTTCGTCTAAGAAGCTCTCTTCGAAAGTCAGTCATCCTTTGAATAAAAATTAACTTTTATAGGTATTAACTGATGTTTTTGTCTATTTGCACATTTGCAAGGGGTTGCGCCTTCTCCTACACATAAGCATTCTCCTTTATTTGATATTTTTCTAGAAAATCCTATACTGTTTGTAATTATTTATTTTCAGACAAACTTCATTTATAATTAATTTTTAATTAATCTTGCTTAAGGCACTTTTTAATTAAAAGTTTAATATTCCTCTTATTATGTAAACTAATGTAGCTTGCATTTATGATCTATAACAGTTAAAAGTACTTTATATATTTAATTAAGGTGATAGAGATAAAGATTCTAAAAATGTTTATTTAAACGTTAAAAAAATCACTGGCCTCAGTATTTCATGATTCTGAATGCAACTTTAGTCACCAATATAAAAAATTAAATTTCCTCTTAATTTTTCTAAAATTTCCAATTATTATAACTATTTTATAGAGATAATATATTCTAAAACATTCTCCAATTATCGAAAGTTAATTTCGCAAATTCTTACCTTTGTATTTAAAAGTACAAGTAGATATTATTATATTTTAATTTTTTATTAATAAATGAAAATTTTCAATTTAAAATAGTTATTTATTCTTACGATAACTATAGTTTTTCTGATTCCTGAGCAATTTTTTAAATTATTTATATGTTATTATAATCCAGACTATAAAAGCATTTATCAGTATCGTTTTTTTGTATAGTGAAAAATGTTTGTTTTTATATACATACTCAAAATAAATTTTGAGATTTTACTTAATTTATGGTAATAATATTTAAAAGCCATAAATATTATATTATAATTTCTAAAATATCATTAGATACATATGTATTTTTGATGGTAAAGTAATAATAGATGTATACATACAAACAGTTAGTACTATACAACACTTACACTTTACTGAAATTTATCAATACTTAATATAAGAATTTTAGCTCCATTTAGCACATTTTTTTTCATGGATAACACAACAATCACAATTAATTAAATTATTTTGAACTTCTTTAAATCTTACTTTTACTTTTTTAGCTTACACTTTTAACGACACACACACAATACATTTTAATATTACCTTCTTATCATTCTTTTTACCTTTTAATATTACCTTCTTATCATTCTTTTTACCTTTTAATATTACCTTCTAATCATTTTTTTTTACCTTTGAATTGCAATTTTTTACCAAAATAACTTTTATTTGTGCTATCTCAGTAACAATTATTTCGATGTATGCAATTGCATTCCTATATCTGAAGTTTAAAGGTACAATAAAAAATTCCTTATTAATTACTCCCTAAAAATTGTACCCATGCATTAATTAATCGAGTGACGCATTTCTATGTAATTTCGTCTGAAATACTGTAAAATGGTAGTTTTCTCATCCAAATAGAGTAAATTAGAATCTCTGAAAGAGTAATGCGTACTGATCTGTAAATGATATCATCAATATTATTGTTAAATTTGGATTATTCTCTAAGCTAATATCTCATTGGCATTGATTCAGATGGTTATCTATCAACTTTATGATTCTAAAATCATATAGCTGGTAGTTATAAACAGTTAATACGCTTTAGAACATTACGAAACTTAAAAGGAATTTTTTTCGTAAACAATTGCTATATTAATGAGCCACAAAAGACAAAACCTGAAAAACTCCCAAGCATTTTCGTCGAAAGATGTGCGTGAAAAAGATAGGGTAAGACCAACACCTATCTCTTTTTCCAACAATAACGAAGAATGGAAACACTAAAACTTCCGAAAAATTCAACAATACCATAGGGCCCATTGTCAGCTTTAGTTTGATGTACGTAAAAGATTATAAATTGCAGAAATCCAAGCACTATTACATTCTGAATTTTGACAGTATTTGTTACTAAACTAGGCAAAAGGCGATGCGTCGTTCTCTGGCTATTTTTAGAATCCCCTTTGAGAGAAAATGTTCCTCAAGTACAGCAATCAAGGACAACTCTACTCCAAATATAAAAATTTAATTGCATACGATTGCTTTTTTTTTTTTTTTTTTTTATTTTTTTGGAAATACTGAAATATTTTTTTTCGTAAAACAAATTTTATTACATTTTACTTTCTATTACTTTTATTTACTACATATACTTCCCGTATATTTATTTTCTCATTAACCATAACATCATTTTTTTTCCTGATTTCAGGATAAAATCGTATATTTACAGTTTTGCTTCATCGATTTCTTTAATTGCACTGCAATTTCTTTAATGGTTTTTTTTATTAAACAATAATGTATCTTGATCGATAGAAATTGTAGTTTTAACATAATGAATTTGATCTTGAGTCTCATCAGGAAATTAATAAAAATCTAAGAACTTAGTAATTTTAGGATATCTTAAGGCTAAATATACCCAACTTAGTCAACTCTGAAGGAAGAAAAGAAGTCTGATGCGCGTGAAAGGACATGCATATGTAGGCGTCTCATCGCCTGCTATTTATATCACATAACAAAAAAATGCTTAATTATTTCATAAGACATATATTTTTTACTACTATTTATTACCGATACACAAATTAAAGTTTCTTAAATTTATCACAGGCACATATCACTAAACCTACATTTATCTAGGTTACTACTCTGTAACAAAAATAGCAACATTTTATGCCTTCCTTCTTTCATGTGGTAACGTCAACTAACTCATAAGGCCTGCTTAATATAACATTATGAACATTTTTATTTTTCTTCCATAATGAAGCAATCAACAGAAAAAATCAATTATATTTTTATGTAGGCACTCGGTGTAATAAAACTTTTTTTAAAAAAAGATATATAAAAACTATTTTAAATAAAGTTTTCATTTAAAAATTCCATTGCATTTAAAATAACATAACTTGTAACTTGTATTCATCTTGCTTTGCATATTACAGTACTGCATGTACTTGTTACTGTATATTACAGTTTATATACATACTTACAATTCCAGAACATATTTTTAGCATTCTTATACCTAAAGTTTAAGAGTACAATAAAATTAATTAGTAAAGTATTATTAATTACTCCCTAAAAATTTGTGGAATATTAAATTGGTCTAACTCATTGACATATGCAACTTATTTTCTTGTTGGCATTGATGAGAAGCTCAGATGTTGATTTTGATTTTAGATCACAGTCAGAATGCACGAATGATTGTTTTCCGATCTGTCCCAGGCAATATTCAATAACAATTGCATAATACCAAGAAGAATGGATGTCTAAAAAATGGTCCAAATTGGTATATACATCAATTCATAAGTTCACATCCCAAATGCAGATTCTTTTAGAAGAAGAGTTAGGACAATTAAAATTTTATGAGAGTAAAGAGCAAAGTAACAATCCTACAAAAATAGAGCTATCTATATAATAATAGTTTAATGATATCAAAGTTGATAGATAGTTTCCACAAAGATCATTTTTTATTCCATTTCCAAAAGCCCTCTTAGAATCGAAATATAACTATTATATCGACAACCGTAACGAAGTTTAATCATACCTAAAAGATCTCCAACTAAACCACTCAAGTTGAAGATATACATTCATACGTGCTTTCTAGTTCCATAGCACTAAATGAAGAAATGATTGCGCCCTCCCTATTTTATAAAGGAAGATCGCTGGCACTAAATGGGGGAAGCAAATTTAATCCAGTGGAGCTTTTCCCTCAACTCGTTGGTGGACGCTGTGTAAAACGTAATTTTATTTCATAAGCTCTTAAAATGCGTAGAGATCGAAAAGTTTTATCCTGGAAGGCGGAATGGAGGAGGGGTTTATTTCAGACCTCCATTAGCTTTCACGTTCCACTTGAGGGAATATAGCCTACACAACCTGCATCCTGGTAATTTGTAAATGTCGATGCAGCTCGATAAGCATTTGTAAATGCAGATTACGGTTCAACGATATCTCAGTAAAATTTTCTGTCCATTTTAATAAAATTTTATGTATGTTGCATTTGAGAAGACAATGTTGTAATTAAAAGATTTTCATAATAATATCCACCCCTTTATTTCATTGAGAGGTTTGATATCTTTGTTTTTTTTTCCAATTGTTGGATTTTAAGTGTAATGTACTATCTTACTTCTCATACTAATGTTTAACTGGTGTATTATGTGATAAATATATGGGAAATTCGCAAAACCAAACATTTTATGCTAAATATGATTAAAAAGTAATCTAGTTTACTGCTCAAGATTTTTTCAATATTTATTGATACATTTCGAATATGATTCTGAGTGATCGATCAATCTTATATTTGAAAATTGTGTGGGTTTTCCTCTTCCAATTGTGTGGGTTTTCCTCTTCCAATTGTGTGGGTTTTGATTTCAGGGAGAATTTTTTTTATATTCTCACACTGCAAGGAAAAAATATGGAAAACTCCCAAGCACTCAACTCCTTTACTTACTTGAATCACCCTCCCAACAAAACAATTTGAATCATCCTCTGCCGAGGGTGATTCAACTTTGCTCTATATCACCCTCGCAGATGAGTTTGCAACAAATCAACATTGCTCCCCAATACCTAGAAACCACACACACACATACAATGTCTTAGTCATTACCAAGCATTATCAAACCTGTAATTCGAATATGAACATTTTCCAGTACTAAATGTTTTTTGTCACCTACAATATAGGAAGAAATGCGTCGGATGTAAATCCGAAAACTTAATAATAATAACGGCATTAATTTAAATTTGATATATTATCAAGAAATTAAAAAAGCGAATGAAATAATCTTTCAGTATGAGTTTCTTGGACATGTAATCACACCATAGATGAAAATGAGTATTATTTGTGTAAGACTTAGGAGGAAGTCTCCCGTGGTCTAGTGATAAGGCAACTTATTCAGAATAAAAGATTTTGAATTTAATCTCAGTCATTCTTGAACAACTAAAGATAAATATTGCACATCTGCATTTGCACTCTAAACGTGGTCGCATAGGAATTTTCCAAGTTTCCTTCCTTGCAGTACGTGAATATAACCCACTGTCTATGAAAACTCCACTTGTGCTATGGATAAAAGTGCTCTACAACAACTTTCAATCATGGGAGTTAAACAAACAATATTCTTTTATATATTTCACAATTTTATTAAAAATATTATTCCAATTTAGTTTTTAATCCTATGTTATAGGAATGCATTGATTATGTAACCTGTTTGTTAATCTGTATTATTGTTCATTTAGGTTATTTTGATATAAACTGAAAAAATGCGGTATAGTGACTTATATTTCGTTTTGAGTCATTTCTGGTTATGCAGACTGATATTTTGGTAACGAGTATTACGAGTATAGCTTCAAAGAAGTAACTCATTCATTACTTTTAAATTTTCGAACAATCATAGTCTATTATCTTTTGAGAGTACATTCTTTAAAAAATTAACCAAAAAAATAATGTAGGAAGAAAGACAGAAAATTTCTAAAAAACACACTTCTTCCAATGATAAACGAGGACAAAAAGTATTTTGTATTTTGTCCTCGTCTATCATATCTATATCATTGTTAAATGAAACGTGATGATGCACTACGCATAATATATTTTCCACTGCTTTACAGCTCATAATTTATCGGTAATGAAAAGAACTTTTATTCAAATGGTGGTCTTACCCACTATGGCGTAATATGCATATTAGATCACATACTGATTTTCCAGAAATATTTGGTACAGATAACGTAACAGTAACGTTTAGGTACTTAACCATCTGTCATGTATTGTTTTTCTAGAAGATTTTGCATTAAGAATGAATCCTTTTCATCGGTAAATAGGGAGGAAACGTGAAAAACTTTAAGGCAATCGCTTTAACAGAAGTACATGCGGAAAGTTGAAATGCAAAGTCCTTTTGAACTAATTTGAAACACGCAACTTTAATGAACATGGACTTACTTTTGGAAAACTGTCCATCCAACAATATAAGTTCAGATCTATTCTCCATTTTAATGATAACAAATTTTATTATCTTTGTGAAACTATGATTACAATTGGAGTTACAAGATAACATGTTTATCATGGTCTAGTTTTAGTAAAGCTCGTAGTGAAAGGTTCCATCTTTGGTTCTAGCTTTATTCCTTTGTAATATATGAATATGGCTGACAATGGAAAGTCATCCTTAAAAGTACTATGGAGTGAATATTAAAAATTTAAAGCAACATTTACTTGTAAGACTATCTATAATCATGGTGTCAAATTACATTTGAATACAGAATACACTAAAACATAGGTGTCTCTGGTTGTCTTCACTATCATGCATTTTCATTGAATATTTGTCTATAGTTGCAAAGTTTTCTATTCTTTCATCTCACAAAAGGAAAAAAGAATGGTTTCAAGTTGACACCACACTTTACCCCATTGATTTCAAAATTTGAACGTTATTCAATAAAATATTCGAAATTCAGTTTAAATTACATTAACGCACACTAAATAAATAAATTTTACTATCAAAAAATCACTCTTAAATATAATTTTTCATATATATTTAAGCTGAAAAACTTAAAGCAAAGGACTTTCATATTTTTAAATACAGTCAAATTTTGCTGTTAAAAAAATTCGCTGTGCTGAATTTTTTGAAGTCTCGAAAATACTTTTTTCTTGATTAAAACAAGATATTTATTACTCAGTATAAAGGTTTTTTTTAATACAATTTGAATTCAATATATCGGAATCAAACGTAACAAATATTTTATGTTTATTAGGTTTATTAGATGCATGATATTTAATTTTCATTCTTTAATCAACTTGATCTACGTTACACATTATTCCAGAAGTATCTCACAAGAAGGCAGAATAATATTTAAATCTTCATATAGAAAATAAGCGAGCTACAATTTTAATAATTTTATTGAATTATAACATAACAGCATTATAATTGAGAATAAGATTACGAACTTCATGGAATAAATCTTTTTTTTTTTTTTAAGTATTTCTAGAATTATGTAGCAAGTAATTTCATTTATTAGCATAGCAAACTGAAGCAGTAAATGGACAAAACTATATTAATTAAAGAAAGATATGGCAACAGAAAGAGCATAAATAAATGTTATAATTAAGCAATTTATTACATGATAAGAATAAAAAGAAATTAATTAGAAGAATCGATAAATGGATGAATAAATGATAGTACAAAAATTAACCAACTCATCAAATTTTTGAGTTTATTTGGTTTTTGTAATTATTTACTTAATATAATTACATAATCAGAATAAAATTGTCCAAAAATTATTTAATGTAATATGTTAAGAAGTTTACATCACATATAACGTTTATAAATAAACGTATGATGGGTGCTAACAGATAACCGTCAGAAAAACAAAAAAGAAATAAAAAAAACTACATTCGTAGATTATCATACGATGTGTATTAACACTTTTTATCTGAACTTAAAATTAATTTCTTAATAATTCATGCATGTAAATGTAAGATTTTGAATATAAGTAAATAATGAATAAATTAAACTTTGATGATCCAATCACACATAGAAAAATAAATTAATGTTATGTAGTTCCATTAATTATTCATTGTTTGGTTTTAATAATATCCTTTTTAAGCCACAACGAACTAGCTCAAAACTTTCTCGCCTTACTTATATCATTTTTAAAAGTTAAAACTATTTTTTCTATGAAGAATCTCATTTATTTAAAAATGAAGTCTTTATTATTGGACACTTTTCCATCGCATTCTAAATTATACATCTTTTGTAATAATTCTGTATGTGCTCCTACATATTTTCTTAATCAAACATGGTTATTAATGTCATATTGTACACCATAAATCAAGTGCGTTACTTTATTCTTACTGGTCAGTTTAATAACTAAAAATTTTAAGAAATGAGGCAAAGTAAATCTAGGCTTTAATGGAAGAATTAAAGGAAACAGAAATTATATTTAATGAGAAAGTATTAAATATATGATTTTATAATTTCTAGTAAATGCTGTATTGTATACATTCACGCTGTTTGCAGCAAGTTTTCATTTCTCGTTATAAATGAAAACTAGCATTTTCATATTTTTTTCCAGAATGTTTTTTAATTCATTTCTGGGAAAGCTGAGAAAAAAAGTTATTTTGTATTCTATGTTGCTAAACCTTGCAAAATAGTTAACATTTCATTATGATTTTGATTATTTGACATTTGTTCGTAATTTTTTCAGTTTTTTTTTCCATTTATATCTCGTTTTAATTAATAAATTTCTACCTGTGATAACTTCAAGAGTTTTCTGTGCTAAAGAATCCAATAAATTGTAAGATGGATTCTAAAAATCCCCCCCCCCCAAAAAAAGTCACGTCCTATCACGTGGTTCTATGATTAAAATTTATTTCTTTTTATCCTAATGGTGTTTTCACTTTCCTCTGATCTCTGTCTTTTGCTCTGATGTAGATGCAATATTAAATGATTTCAAATTGCCTTAAAGAAGCTACCCAAAACAAATACAAAAATTACGAGTATATAAATATTTTTTCAAAATACTAGAGTAAAAATTTTTGAGTGATACAAAGAAATTATATAAAAAAAAATCTCTTGCCAAGAAAAAATATAGCGAAAATTTAAAAGAAAATGAAAGTGTATTTTTAAAGAAAATAATTAGACTGCACAAAGAAATATTAAAAAATTATTCCTTATTTTACACATAAAAAATTACCAAAATGCAAATGTATATCCAAATAAAAAATGAAACTGGTATTGCTCGCTTATCAAATGAAAACATTATAGTGAAATAGTTGATTACAAAATGAACATGTTGCTTAAAGGTGAATATTGCCTTACAGTATACATACGCAGTTCTGATTGAAAACATTACAGCAGTGTTATTAAGTATAGCTGAAATTTATATAATGCATGATTTTTTAAAGTTAGCACAAGAAAAATATCATAGGAAAGAACAGCTTAGAGACAAATTTAACTGTATATCATTTTTTAAATATATTTAAACTCCCTAGTAAATTGACACTTTCTTATAACATGTTAATTTACACTCTGCCCAATATTGAAAATGCCACACCAAGAAGGAGTGGCCAGAAAATTATGCAAATTTCAGGGTAGGCGCACCTTACTGGTTTAAGCGAATGATGTGAAGCGCTCAGTTCTCCAGCACACGTAGGATAAGATATACGGTGAGGAATCGGTAGAGTGGGCAATATTTGAACAATTATTGCTGCTTTGAAAATAGTCGTTAAAAGTTTGCTTTGAAGAACGCCTGTAATTGCAGAGAATTCCAGATGTTGTCAACGGAGTCAGTTCTAGCAGGCAGACGAATTTACGACGGGCATGGCGACCGGATTGAGAAGGGCAGATTGGCCTTTACAGCAAATCACAGCTTACTGACACCTAGACGCGTCTACAGTGTACCGACTGTGGTGGATATTGTTGGAACAAAATATTGTAAAACGTTTGTGCGGTGCAACCAGAGTGACGTTAACTCACTGAATTGACATGTCCAACTGGAGGTGGGTGCGGCCTTGCAAAGTACGTCTACCAAAATTCTGCAGAATGTGCAAGACACCCTGGATGCTCCCATATAAAGCAGAACCATTTAACTTGATTGGTTGCAAGTGGCTGACCCTCATAGCGTTCGTAAAGAATTGCGACCCCATTGATCCCACAACAGACACCAACGTCTGCAATGCTGATTAGAGCAATGTGGACGATGGACTGACACAGAATTGTCTTCTCAGGTGAGTTACTCTTCTGTTTCTTCAGTCATAATCACCACGTGCGAGTGTGGCGTCGACGTGTAGACAATTCTAATTCTGCAGCAATTATGGAACGCCCCACCGTGATAACGCTGTATCAGGGTTTGGGGCGCCATTGCGTCCCCTTCTAGGTCACCTCTACTTCGTATTCACTGCACTGTAACAGCTGAATGTTACGTGGATGATGTCTTACGGCTAATGACACACCCCAACCGTTAGGGAATGCCCAGTACGCTTTATCTCAACAGGATAACATCTAACCGCACATTCCTAACTACCATGTTTGCCAGATTTCTCACCAATGTAACGCATTTGGGATATGATTTGACGCGATTTGCAGACTCTGCCACTGCCTCCTTCAGAAGACGCACTTTGGAAACTGGTTGTAAGATAATGGAGATTTATTCTTCACAACGACATTCGTTCTCTCACGGACTCAGTGATTAGATGTGTTTCTTCGTGTATCGCCATTCACTGTAGTCCTACAACCTACTGACTCTTTTTTTTTGTGCATATCATTTCGAAATACAGATCACTTACTTTTCGTTACTGTCTCTCTCTGTTTGCGGAATTGCGTCCCTTTCTGATAACTCCCTTTTGGTGTTGCATTTATCAAGGTCGGGTAGCATATTTCAGTGATTACTTTATTAAAATTAACTTAATTTTCTGTTGCTTTATTATTTTTATTTTGTTGCTTTTATTATTCATTTTTGTGTGCTCTTATGTTATTCACACGAAGAAATGTTCACCATGCTTATTTCACACTTGAGATCCATGTCCCGTTTTTATGGAAAAAGGGTTTTTCCAATCCTGTTTGAAATGTGCCAGTCCTAGTCAGTTCTGACCATATTCTAAATAGTCTGGGGCTCTCCAAAATTCATTCAGTGGCAAATTCGATAAGCCCGATTTAGCGTTGCTAAACACTCCAAAGGTATGAAAAAACAACAAACTGATGTATGTATGTATGTGTGTGTATCTATCTATCTATCTATATATCTCTCTCTATATATATATATATATATATATATATATATATATATATATATATATATATATATATATATATATATATATATATATATATATAAAGATAGATAGATAGATAGATAGATATATAAGAGCTGCATTAAAACATTATAAATGTATAAACTATATTAAATTTTAATGTAAAAATTAATAATCATATTAAGTTTGGAGGCATTATACTTAAATGAAAAACATTTTAAATTATCAAAGCAAAATTATTATTTGAAATCGAGAAAATATTTTTGAGAATGAAATCTAGTTGAAATATTAAATTAAGAAGCACTTTTTAAAGGGAAAATTAATTTATTTATTATAAATTTTTATTCAAAAAATGCTTTTCTCGGAAACAAATTTTAAATTACATTCTTTTCTTGTAAAATTGCTCAATAATTCAAATTGAAATTATTACGCCTATCTGTAAAACTTTTAAAGGAATAAAAATTATACAAGAAATTCGTTTGAATTACTAAAGTAGATCTATCTAAAAATAAATAAGTTACTAGTTTCCAGATTTCAAAGGAAAAATTTTCCCGTTTTCAGAGCAGCATATTCATTTAATTTTACTTCTTAATTTGAAGTGTAGATTCCAAACATATTTTGGTGAACATATATATATATAACAGGGAAATAAATTTTAATATATAAAATTTATCCCACAATAAAAATGAAAGTATTCTGATTTCACAGAAGTAGTTTTAAGATTTCGCTTTATTTAAAATGTATATTCTTAAACTAATTATTTCTTACTAAATTTTATTTAAATAAGCTTAGTTATTTCTAAGATTAATAATTTTTGGGAAGATTTTTGTTTGCGTCAAAAGAAAACTTCAGAAAAGAATAATATTTTAAAAAACTATAATCATAATGTAACCTAACTATTAAAACACTTTTTTTGGCAAGAAGATTTTGACTTTATACAGAATTTAGACTAAAATCTATTATATCTGAGTCTTATGATTCCTTTGTTTATTAGTTGGAGACTTATAAATAAGTCCTTTCAGAAGACTTAGATAATTAGTATTTTATTTTTAACTATACACAGGAAATTCAATAATATATTTGGAAAACTGCCATGGTAAAGAACCCTTTGTCTTCATTTCCTTAGATTAAAAGAATTCCTTAATTGCCAAATTCTGCGTAAATTTGCGAATTGCATCTAACAAATAACGATTTTAATTCTCTATGCTTGTTCAAACATGTTATATTTCAAGCAAAAAAGAAAACAGTAAATACTAATTAAAACAACTTGACTTTATCCCAAATCGAAGGAAAAGTTTCTTAAAGTTTTTAATTAACGTTAGAGTCAGTGATTTCTGTGACATCGATTGCATTCTAGGAGTCAAATAATATTTGACGCTTTAATTATTTGATCAAATAAGTTTTCCTCTAGTAACATATACAGGAAGTATATTCTTCAATTAAATGGGAAGTTTTTGTTTACAAAGCGGGAAAAAAATGTATGCAGGAAAACGTCGCAATCCGTCAAGTACACAAGAAATATCAAAAGATAATAAGGAATTTATATCACTGACAGCGAATTAAGAACTGAAAGGAAATGAATTAAAAAAGAGAGGTACCTATATTTGCTTTGGCCAGGGTCCAAAATACGACACGTCAATCATACGTCGGGCGGGGGTGGGGCCAGGGGCCCGTGTGACGACGGCGCAAAGGCAAAATTTCGTCCACCAGAGTATCGTCCGCGCCAAAGCGATCATAAAAGCCGATAGAAATGGTTGTCAAAACTTTTCTGTTCTTGCGGTGTTCTGAGCTAGTGAACGGTGCGCCGGACATTTCGCCGAAATCACTACTTTGACTCCTGGTTAAATCTTGAAACTTTATAACGCAGTAATTTTTTTTATTTACATTTTTTTACGAATTTTGTAGAGTTTAGTTGTAAGTAGAGAGCTGGAATACAACAACGTGGACCGTGTAACTCGTTTGTTTTCGTCCAAAACCACATGGATGATATTGAATCAATTAAAGTATGTACCTTTATTTATCATTAAAAAATGATAAATTGATGGGGAGGGGGTGTTAATATTCAAAAATAAATAAAAATTTTTGAAAAGAGTATGGATTGAGGAAAATATTTAAATATATTATAGGAATTCATAAAATTTTAACTAACCAATATTGTATTTACATTGCAAACAATTCATGAAAAATCGCTTAAAGTACATAAATTTATTTAAATTGGAAAATCAATTAAATTTTATGCTTATATAGATCTAGAATAAGTGCAATAAATATATAATGTATTTATAAATAATAAAATTATGTTAATGCTAAATATAAAAATAAAAATTAGTCTCTTACTTTTTAACAATTGGAAAATTATTGTTAAAAATATTACGTTATTTCATATATTTATAACAATTTATAAAAATATTTTTTGAGAGTTATCTTTCTAATCAATATGTTATTTGAAATTGTGTAAACAGTTTGCAGTTTAGAATGTATTAAAATATTGTAACCAAACAAAATTCTCATGTAGTTTTTTTTTTATTTTTTAATTTTTTTTCAACTTGGCCTCATATTTTTCTGTTTTTTTTTTTTTTTTTTTTTTTTTTTTTTTCAGTACTAATCTTTTGATAGGAAACATTTAGATTTTCCATCATGTTCGATATTAAAGTTTGAAGATTTGAGTTTCTTTTGGGAACTATTAAAACGCTACTTTGGAATTTTGAGATGTCATATTAATGTTTTTTAATATATAAATAGTGCGAAAAATTGGGTAATAAAAATAATTTGAAATAATTGAAAAATAATCGACTTTATTCAGGTTAAAAGTTTTGTTTTTAACAGATAATTTAAACGATATATTATTTCTATTACTAGAATTGCATCGCTTTGTAATTCTATGATTATAAATTACATCTTCATTCAAGGAGTATATAGATCTAAGTACAGAAAAGGTGCACTTAACAATTTTATTGCGTAACTTATTGAAATATTTAGATTAATAAAAGAAAAACTTTTCTTTTTTTCTATTTTGAATTATATATTTATAACTTCAGCCTTAATTTAAAATCAAATTGCTTTCCATGAACATTTTACTTTGAACAAACTACATCAATTTAAAAATTGTAATTCTTATTTATTTTGCAAATTCATCATTTTTATGCAATGGCTGATTTTAAAGGTACTACTTTGTTATTTTATTGGTTTTCTATCTTATTAATTTAAACAAAACACATTTTGTTTAGCATGAATATTTAATGCTTATTAGGAAACATTTAATAATAATGTTCGTCAAAATTTTCTTTCTGTCAAACTTTTTTAATTAATTTATTTTAAGTTTTAATTGATATTTCTAATACTTCTTAGAAAAAAATTTAAAATATAAAAATGTTGGATGGAAATAAAAATGGAATACGTGAATCCAGAAATGAATTTAAATTTAAACAATTTATTTAGGCAAATTTATTAGAATAAGCATTTTTTATTAAAAGTGTAATATTATTTATATTTCAACCATTTATTTGAAATCTGTTATTTAAGTTACACATTTTAATAATAAATAATATACTTTTATAGAAAACCGTATTTTACATTTTCTTAATGTTAACATTTTTTCAAATAAATATGTTTAAATTTCTTACATACGATCATAATATGGACATATTTACCAAAATTTTTCAATTCATTTCTTAAATTAGTATTATTTATTATTTAATTTAGTAAATAACTACAATCTTCTTATAAAGATTTAGTAAATAACTATAATTTTCATATAAAATTTACTTTTATACGAAAATGTTTTGAAATGATATTATAATTTAAAAGTTAATTAATTGTTTAATAAAATAAATTGTATCTGAAATATTATTTGTTTTGTTTTTTTAAGCCAGTTCAGTAAATTTAATAATTTTTTTAAATTATTTTGTTTTATTTGCATTAAAATTTATAGGTAACACAATTAAACCCTCTTAATTTATGTGACATTAAGTGCCCAATTAAAATTCTCTTGATCCTCCATAAAGTTTCCAATAATTGGGCTTAACTTTGTTTGAACCTTGAAAAATGTTTTCTTTATATTTATCTTTCCATTGTATTGTTTCCATAAATGCAATAATTGCAAATTCGTTTTTTTTTATGATTTTAAAATTTAATTTAATACTGAATAAATTATTATTATCGTACGTAACTAATTTATAAATGCGACAAAATTAACTTCTGCTAAATTATTTTTTGTACTTGTAATAAACTCTGTGTGTGTATGTTGAAATAAATTTTATAGATTTAAAAATTTCAATACAAATTCATTTGTTAGCACCAAAAAGTTTTCATAAATAAAAAGTTAAAAATTGTTAAGAATTTGATCATTAAGTTTCATTACTGTACTTAAATTTCATTAGGATGTAATTAACTAAGTTATCTTTCCAATTAAAGATCTGAATCTGGATCGAGGTTATTCTCATATTAATTTGTTCTAGCAGTTACTTAGTTTAGAGTTATAGTTTTCTTTTAACTTACAAAATTCATTACGTGCTTCCGGTGAAGTTTGGGAAAAGTTTTCTTGGGAAATAGTTTTCTTTAAAGTATATTTCATAAGAGCCTCAAAAGTATGAAAGTATTTTGATACTTTGAAAATATATTTTGAATAAATCACTAGCATAGCCTATGTTGAGCAAGAACAAGAAAAGTTTCTTGAAAAGTATTGATTTCTAATCTTTACAAAGCTTAAATACTTTACTCCAATATTTGTTAATATTATTCCTTTTAAAAATGTCTTACTTTATAAAATTATAATTAAAGATTATAATTCGCTGTGTGGTTCTTTATCAAGTGTATAATTTTGCTGACAAGTTTAAGTAAAAATGCCTTATATCACAATTTTTATTTGATGTTTAATAACAAACTCTATACTATTTAGGCAAATGTTATAAATTAGTTGTTTTTCACACATAAACTAATGATTAAGGAGTGTAATTGATAAATGAAGTTTACCTTATAATTTTAAAAAAACTTTCTAAAATATAACGTTATACATAGGCACGATATTTTATAATTCCTTTTAAAAATGTTGCACAGAATTGTTAATTCAGTCATTAAAATTTCCCTATAGAAGTTTATTATTATTTTAATAAAATATTTTATTTGTTCAGTTTTTTAATAAAATATTTGCAAGAGATTCTAAAAAATTCTGATTACATGAGTATCATTTCATTTCAGTTTACCTTCTTGTGATTAAATTTGAGCATAGAGAAGATATCAATTTCATTTTTGTACATTAAATGAATTGCATGAGATTTTTTTTTAATTAAAATTTTATTAAAATTACTTTATCAGAAATATTTTTATTAAATACCTTGATAAAAGCTTTTATCTTATTTTAATATTGTTCATTGCAGATAACATTCCTTATATTTGTCTAGTATCTGGAAGAGATCAGTTTCATAATTTATTACTAATATTTTAATAATTCTATTTTACCTGAAACTTCTTTTATTGAAGTACCGCTCATACGAAACATTCATCTTGCGCAACGAATTTATATATTTTAATGTGTAATATTTTATCAATATAAATAATACATAACCAGAAATGTTATTAAAATAAAAGAAGGAAAACACAAAAATATAAATAATATAAAAAAATAGTTTCAGCAATTTAATATTAAGTATAAGTTTGTATATTCTAAAGGTAAATATATTTGTTTCTTTACTGAAGTTTTAGTTTCATTATAAATTCCAAATTATAAAAATTTATTTCCTTTATTGATGTTTTAGGCTTCCTATAACAAATGAGTTAATTATTTCTATACAAAATATCAATAATGAATTGGAGTTTAAATACTTAAAAATTAACTTTACCAGAGATTTCTCGCTTTTTTTAAATTTTAAACACTATTTAAAACAATAAATAGTAGATCCAAATACTTTTTAAAATTCAAATGTAAAGATAATTCAATAAAATTTCATACATTTAAAAGGTTCTTTTAAATGTATTCATTTCAAATCAACGTTTCATACTAACAACTCTTATTTATTATTTATATTGATTAAAAGTTTTTTAAATGTAACTTAAAGCTTGAATTCTCATGTTAATTATATTAAAGCGCTTAATGAATAATTTATTTTTGATGTGTTGCTGGAAAGCATCGTGTTATGGACTGCAAGCGTATTAAGTGTGGCTTAATCTCTCCTTATATCAGAATGCACTAATTCATTGAAAGAAAAGGACTCCACATTGTCACTACACATATTTTTCTTTATCATTGGATATCATATAATCGTATTGTATGTATTTATTAACTAAGTTGTATGTGTACATTATGCAATTGCTTAATCTTTATAATTGATTTTAATAATTAAAAAAAAAAAAAAAAAAAAAAAAAAAACATTATGTGGCTCAAATGTGATGCATTTTTCAACAACATAGCTTCGTTCTTTTATCGTAAAATTAATTATTAAAAATAAGGGAATTAGTTAAAAATAGAACTAATATTTTCCCCATTTGTTAATTTATTTTAATAGTTTCGAATTACACTAGTATTTCTGTTCATTTTGGATATATATCTGACTCATATTACTCCCTTGCCTCTCTCTATTAATTCATAGCAATAGGATTTCATGTGTAAGTGATCTACCAAACCCAGGGCTGTAATTCTCTGCCAAAACATGTTATTGAGGATAGGTTTTTTAAAGATTAGTTCTTATGTCGCTCAACGACCATTTTGTAGTACAAAAAGGCTAATTAGAGCGAGACTCACGTATAAATAGATTATGGTTTATTATTAAAAATTTACTTGCGATTAGAAATTTAAATTAGACTCTGAACACTTCAAGCTCTCAACTCCAATGTTTTAGAAACTACAACTGGAGAAGAAATTTCAACATTTCTTAAACTAGAAGTCGAATACTTAAACTGTTGAATCAAAGACACGAGCTCGAACCATTCTAAACGTTATCTTAAAAAAAATAACCATTGGAGGTGATTAAAAATGAAGTACTTAAAATAAATCGATTTAAAAGCTACAAAATATTTGAGGAAAAAAAAACGCGGAAATATATAAAATAACAAATGTGTGTTAAAAAAAACTATTAAAGATTGATAAATTTTGAGACATGAACTATGTTTTCAGTTTACTAAAAGCTAGTTTTATGATCTAATTTGAAGAATTCTTTATAAGAATTTTGATTTTAAAAACAGATGGGAGATTAAAATTAGTTACTTGTAGACTGCTTACAGGATTGTAAAGCTTTTAATTATTACGCACAAACGTTTCTCTCTTTCTCAATTAAAAAGATTCTGCTAGGAGACGCAATATATGGAATATTTTTGAAGTTTTATTATTTTTTAATTCTGTGCTCCGATTATAAATATTTTGAGAATGCTAATTCGTTTTGCAGCGTTTTGTGGGAATTATTTTCAAGATTATGACGTTTTTTATTCCATCTTTTGGGTAAAATATTCCTTACAGATTTTCTTTTTGTTTTTGTTTTAAGGGGAATAATTTTTATGTGTTAAAATTACTGATGCGTTCCAGTTAAGATAATTTGCTATAGGGATAATTTCCTTGAAAATATTATGTATATTATTTATGAATTGGTTGTGCTTAGTAAGTATATATTGTAAAAAGTAAATGAAATACTTAAAGAATAATCCGAAATTTTTATTTACCTCATTTTTAAATTATGTATCTTGAATGAAAAAGAAACGTTTATTTGAATTTAAATTTTAAATATTAAATACTTATTGTTTATATTTTAAATATTCTAAGTCGGAAGAACAGTTTAAAGTAGACTTAGGACTGCTACGAAATTAAACCCGAAGTTGGGACTGAATCCTTTAACCCTTCATCTCATATCAGGAAGGAAAGACTATGTTTATAAAGTGCGCTATGAAGAACTCAAAGGGGAAATGTCTGATTTCGAAGTTAACAAAACAAAGACGGGTAAAGTTAATTTTAAAAAATTTGAATTCCACAAAACAGAAGTGTCAAATTAAATACAGGATCGTAAGAAAAACTCCAAACATATATTTCAGATCCCTGTCAGCTTTCATGGTTCCATGTGGAATGACAAACTTAGTGGATCGACGGCTGGATCATCTGCTGAAATTGCTCTCAGGTCTTCGATTCAGGGGTTCATGGGTTCGATTTTCTTCATCTATAAAGGTTCAAACTCCGATTAAATCTATAAATGAATAAATAATTAATATTGGTGCATAAAACTACCTTAAAGTGGCAAATATAAAAATGCTGCCTCAAATTAATTAACAAATTGTTTCTTATCATATTTTACTATTTATGCAGAAACTTTTAATGTACAAAATATTCATATTTTATCCGAAATGGCAAATTCATAAACTTATTATTATTTTTGTCATCTTTGCTTAATCTCTAGAAATCAATGTACGTTATGATTTTAACTTTTGCAAGTTATTATTTTTCATTTATTGGCAACATTACTTATAGCATTGAAATGAATTGTCGCTAAACTTTTTTTTAGAAATTCTTTCCTTCGTTATTTATAATTTGAAACGAAGAAGTTGAATACTTTACGCAATTATAGCGCTTATTCTCATTATGGTTTTATTTTTATAGTTTAGCGACGAGAAAATTAATTTTATTTTTGGCTTTTAAATCATCATTAATCAGTTTATAAGTTAGTACTTAAAGAATTTTGAAAATGATAAACTTTAATTAAGTCCTTTTATATACTAATGAGTATGTAACAAAAGAGGAATGTTTAAGAATTTTAATCGTAATCTTTACGTAGATAAGCTTTGCTTTTTGAAAAAAAGAAAACTCTCTGTCTAATTATAAATTTCTTAATCACAAATCGACGACGGAGATTGAAATTATTTTAGTAAAGTTATAGAATCCTTAATTCAAATTCATTTATTTTTTTAATGTTATCTGATTTTAATTAAAGGAAAAACAGATTAAATAATCCTAAATTCATAATGCTTTAATATAAAAAATGTTATTATTTTATTTCTGTGAATATATTTATGTATTATGAAAAAATCGTTATGAAGCTTAAGATGTCAAATAAAAAGAAAGTTTTGAAAACGCATTTTGTTGTTCGTAATTATATTTGTGGCATGCGGCAATATTTTCCTACTGATATTTAAATCACAAAAATATTTTTATGAGCAATGTGGCCGAAGTTGCCTGGAGGAGGAAAAGAAGTCGTTTTCGCGTATGAATGACAGTCAGTTCGATACCTGACTAAATAAAGCTGCCAAATCAAATTAACCATTCTGTACAAAATTTATACGGATAGATGACATATTGACGGTAAAACAGGTGTGGCTCTAATAATTTACCATGAGGACAAAAGACTTCAAGAATACAAAATTAAGCTGAGGAATAAGAACTTAGTTTTTCAGGCAAAAGCTATAGCTATTTACGAAGCTGTCAGTATCATTGACGCACACAGCCTCAGATCTGCCACCATTTGGTCTGATAGTTCATCAACTTTGTATGAGTTTCTTAACCCATTACCGACATCACCAATTATACATGCCATACAGAAAAAAACTAGCAGCTGCAACTTCGCACATCAACCTAAGTTGGATTAAAGCGCATCGAGGTGACGTTGAAAATGAGTGAGCAGACATCACTGCAAAGGAAGCCACGAAAATTGATGAATCGGAAGCATTTGAGATTCCGTATCCAAGATCTTCCTTCATCAAACAACTGAAGCACTTCACACTGCAGAAATTACAGTCTCTGTGAGACAATGCAACAACAGCCCGGACGACCAAACATCTACTCACAGAAGTCTCCAGCAAGCTGTCGTATGAAATCCATACCTCAACCTGTTGCTAACGTTTTATGACCAATTTTTAAAGTACTTTCGCAGATTCATTCTCATGTATCTGTGGAGCCCAAGGGGATATTTTTCATTATGTCCTAGAGTGTCCAGACACTGAGAAATAGCACTTAAAAAAGAACTCCCAACAGACCAACATGGAATTCCTGAGATTTTGCATGAATGATCATCACCGTAGATTACTCCTCACAAAGCTGATGATTCATCTCAAGAAACGAAGATTGGAATTCTTTATAAAGATACAAGCCTCACTCCCGCAGATGACTTATATTTTTTCAGAGACGATTCAGAAAATTATTTTTAAAGTTAACTCTTTTCCACAACTAGTAATGGTGTATAAATGTTTTATGAACTTATTAAAATTTATAAACTCTATGTTTCGAATCGAATGAACTTCTCGAACATTATAAACCCACTTATGAACTTTAAAAACTTTTTAAATCCTGTACACTTTTATAATCTTAGAAACCTTTTAAAATTTTTGAATCTATAATGCTTTTGAAAGCTAAGATGTTTATTAAACTTATATCAGTTCCATAGTTATCATCTTTCTTATCATGCTATATATATATTTTTTTTTTGATAAGTAAGTATTCATAGTATCTATAAGTTTGCCTTCAATATATAGACTGTATTTAATGCCATAACTACTCTACAAATTGTTAACTGTCTTTTCATTTATTGTAAATTGTCTTTTAATATATTGTTATAATTTTCATCATGTCAAATTTTGTTTTTAACCCAATAAAAATATTTAGAGCTATTGCCTGATGTTTAACAGGTCTTAAATTTCCTTAAAATGTATTGTAACTACTTGCTACCAATTTGTAAACACAATTTGATTTTGCCTTTATAAATGCCACAATGGTGGCGCCCTCAGGATCTTCATAGAGGTGTGGAGCGCACAAGGTGTTGGGGAGATAGCCCCCGTTAACCTTCTGGTACAGTCTGGGGTCTTTAAACATAGTTATATACCATTGTTATTTGCAAGTAGAATTTTCGCCACTTCCTTTTCTTGGTATTATTTGATTAGTCAGTCATGAACTCGAGAGACCATTTAGATAAAGACCTATAAAGTTGATTCCTATCTACTACAAGCTTCCATATTAAGATGGAAATCGAACCCAGAACTTAAGTGCAGAAAGGCAGAGCACTAGGCTGCCAATTCGGCTTAATGTGATGTAGTAGAAAGGGATCATATCACAGATGTCGATCTCATCATTTGAAAATGATTTAAAGTTACAAATAGAATATCTGTGTGGGAAAACAAAAATAGGCTCTTCGAAATTAAACGAATTAATTTAACTTCATTGTTTATGAAATTTGACTTCCGGCCAAAATTCACTCATTTGTTCTTAAAATGTCTGCGTTATTCCATACATTGTAATTTTATAGAATGTTTATCTTCTAGACAACAACAAAAATTGATGTTTATTTATGTGACACAAATATGCTTCATCATTTCACACATGTTGAAAACTAAGGTGACAGTATTAGTCTTTTAAGTATTCGTTTATTCTTTCCTAATATCAATCTGGAAGAGGAGTCATTTTAATTTTACTTTTAAGCATTCTCCTACATATCTTATGAAATCCTTTACACGTTGTACAGATTATAGATTGTATAGTTCCTCAATATAAGATTGTTGATAAAAATATTAAAGTCTTATAAGTTTTTGACCGTGTATAAAGAACCGCTTAGTAGCCATTTTAAAACTCTTAAAATCGCTAAAGTTTTGCCGTTTTAGAGAATTTTCCACAGCTAGACAAATGGATGCTGCAGCAAAAGAACCCCCCAAAAATGCAACGAATCTTATTTGACTAATAAACATGCATCAAGCAGAAAACCTAACTACTATTTCTTTTTATTCACTAGTGAGTCCAATCAAAGTACGTTCTCTCTTAGGAAAATGCTCCTGTTATTAAGTCTTAGTGCTTTCTGTGTATTGTACTTAACGACGGATGACCTTATCAAAGGTCTCTCTGTTGTTGTTGTTGTTATTCATGACACTTGGACCATCCAAGCTCTCTCTGCCGGCGGCTATGCGAATTTAAGTCAGTAGTCCTTCTTTCGTTTAACTGGAGAACAACGAAAATGAAAGTTAGACTTCGCTGAAAGACTTCTCCGGTAGATGGCACCAGCGGATCCACTCCCTCAATTTTGACTTTGATCTGGAGGGAGAGGAAATTTTTTCCAGACGAATATACCCATGGTAACTGCTAAACGACCGACTACAGGACTTTCGATTCCACATATTTAACCTGGATGTATATCGCATGTATTCGGTCAGTCTTTGGTGCCATTGGGAATCAAACCCCACCCTATTGGACAAAAGGGCGATGCTCACCTCTAGACTACATTGGCCTCTAAGTAATTTTTTGAAGTTCCAATTAGTGTCCGTTATTTCCTACAAGTTGTATCTTAAAGCTCTAGTAGTTGCAGTTATCTGCTTCAATAGTCCAATATTAATAACAATATTCATAAAAAAGGAATAAACAAACCTAATGAAAACCTCCTGAAGCTTTTATTTTGTTATACAAATACATTTCGCAACATGCATGTATACATTTTGCATCGCTTTTAGGTCAAGAATATTAAACTTGCTCAACAAATGTCTACATTATGACTTATCAAATGACAAAAATCACTATATTGTTGTGAGAATTTTACACAAATATACATCATAAATGAATGGATATATATATATATATATATAGATAGATAGATAGATACTTAAAATTCATCTTCCTAGAAATTTTCAGAACGTTGATAAGAAATGTCTTACTGATCCAATAGCTCGCATGTCAAAGTCACTTAACTTAGTTTACTTCCGTCAGCTTCGATGTAGTTAAATAAAACCCATTGCAACAACTTCTTCTGAACTAATCCCTTTTGCCGAATCAGCGTGTTTCGTTCTATCCACTAAGCCACCCCTCCTACATTACTTTATTTCTTGAAGGAGCGGGACAATACATAGACCATTCTTTGGGCAAAGAGAAATAAAGATGAAAATATCGATGAATCCTGTTTTGATCATATCACACATCTATATAAAAATATCTGTACTATATTCCTGTACAATATATCTTTGTATAAAAAATATATTGTACAGGAATATAGTAAAAAAACATATCACATAAATGTGAATATCATAATCTATAATATCGAACTGTTTTCGTTTAAACACAAAAATCGAAAACATTTTTTTAGGTTTAAAGTTTTTTGAAATATATTTTTTAAGTTTTTTTTTATGGTTATATCTTGATTGAAGTGATGTAGCATTAAATTTCATGTCCAGTTAACAATTTTAACTTTTTTTTATCAATAATGATCTTAATATTTGGAATTTTAAATTTTTTAGCCTAAATCAGCATGAAATTAAGTATTTTCTTAGTTTGAAATTAACATTTAATAATTCCTAATACAATTTGTTTGAAAGTATTTAAATTCTACTTATTTTTAGAAGTCTATAATGCTATAATATTTTTAACATTTTTTATAAAAAGCAGTAGATTATAAATTAGTAAAAAAAGAGTTTAAAGTTCTAATTTATCTTAAAAGTTTTAGACACATGGTTTTGTTTTACATCATTTAATCTCAACTGTGGTCTAATACAGCCCACAATCTCATTTGCATATTGTAAAATTTTATATCCTTATTTATTAGGCCATATTATATACTTAATTAAATAATATTAATGATAGTCAATATTATTCTAAGACTTTTCAAAGTATTAAATTTTAAATCTTTGCAATTTTGAAGCAAGAATTAATTTCGCCCAGTGCTTTGACACCATTCTGCAGAGTGGAAGATTTTAAATACATACCTACGTACAGTCAAAAAACAAAGATAAGTGTTGCACTTATCTTTGTTTTTTGACTGTACGTAGGTATGCATTTTTTTCTGTTTCATCATGCATTTTTTTTCTGAATAAGTGCTAGGAAACATATACCGGGTTTTATTCCTTGAGGCATAAAGATCAATGAGAAAAATTTCTACAAAACAGCTATACATACATGATTGAAAAGAGCTACTCAATTCCTTTCTGCCATTAGACTCTCCAACATCTCGATGCCAAATGACTAAAACATCAAACTCTCTTTAAATTTCAAATGATTTTTCTTGGACTATGTAATACTTTATATATTCTTATTTCAAAAAGGATCATATTTTATAAAATTTTCAACGTTAAAATTTCATTTCAATCAATTGAAAAGGTAAATGAATTTCTTTTGTCTACTTTCTTTGTTCTATGCATAGTAACTGTCATTCTTTCTTCTCAAAACGATATTACTGCACACAATTTTGCAAGACATAATACCATTCTTTTTAAATGAAAAATATTGCGTAATCTTTAATTGATTAAATAAAAAAATTACAGTATACGGTTGATTTAGATAATATTTTTCTATGTTTCAAAAATATGCTATTGACTTGATATCTAAAAAACATAAATTAATAGTTCTTCGTGAAGATTTACAATTTGTGAAATAAAATATTTTGAGGTTAAAATGTCAAAAATTTAATAAAGTTTTCCATATTTTGCATATTTTTATGAGCTGTTGCAATTTATATTTTATTGATAAAATTTTATGTATTATTTCCTTAAAAGTTATCGTACTTTAAGTCATATTTCAGAATATTATGAAATATAATATTAATTAATTTTAGTTATATCTTTATAATAAAAAGGTATAAATTGTCATTGATATCATCTATAAGCCTAAATTACTTCTAAAAAAGGTATTATACAGTAGGATATCATAAATATACTGAATACACAGGATTAAGTAAATATTTTGTCTCATTATTTTAATTGAGGTGTATTTCAAGTTCCTTGTCGCATGGTTAAATTTTTATACTGTCTTAATCTTAACAAATTCGATCTCCTGTTTTACAATATGCTCGTACTGGTATAGGATGCTACTAGGAAGTCTGCTAAAACTAAGAATTCCTAAATATATATGTCGTATCGTATATTATTACTCATTATAATTGTATGCTAGATGCGTGTATATGGATATGTATATATAATATATGACACATTAATATGTTAAATGTTGTATATGAATAATAACAGTAATATATGTCATTGATTGCTTATAAAACGTTTACAAAAATAATAAATTATAAGTAACATAACATTCTTTAAAATTATACATAATTTAAATGAAAATAAATATCACAATTTCTCGTATTTCAAGTTTCTGAAAATTAATTAAACATATGAGGAGAAAGTATATTCCAAATATTACAAAGTTTAATTGAGAAAAGGAATAATGATAATCACTTAATAATGCACAAACCAGGAAGATTAAAATACAGTACAATCTAATTAAAGGAAAACAAATAGAGGGTACAGTTTGTCCGAGTTGTTGAAAATAAAGTTCAAATCAAATAATCTGTTCATTGAACCAAGGTACCTAAACAAGCTACTATAAGCAAAAAAATGTATTTTGAATTCAAGAAAACGAAATATATAAAATTACATGAGAGAAAGTTAATTATAGTGTATGCATACATTATTTTACTTATGTACAATAAATATCAGATGAAAAATCACTTTGAACATGATGGTCTAGACTCATCTTCATTAATCACTTTTGACACGCTCACTGGTTGGAAGAAGGTACTGATCTCTTGTAGGCTTTCTTAAGTAGTTATTTCTTGAACAATTATGACAGAGATACCCCATATGTTGTAATACCTTGATATGGCTTCATAGTTGTCTTTAAGGTATTTTATGACACAAAATGTAATCTCATTAAGTTGTGATTTTGGGTTCCCTGCATCATTTTTATCATCTTTACCCTTCAAAATTTTCTGCTGCGATGACACTCTTAACAGTCTACTCCTCTGTTTAACTATGAGAGCCTGACTCGTCTTCATCGGCATCTAACTATAACTTTATGTATTTGTACAGTAGGTACATCTAAAGGATTGTTCATGTTAAGTTAGTTCCAGTTTAATAGACTCCGATTCGATTAATGAGGATTTTTGTATGGAGGAATGAGTAACAGTATATTTATTAACTAGATCAAATACATCTTTGATTTGAATTTTCATTCAAATAATTTTTGGAGTTTTTGAAACATTTTAGTATTTGTAGCTTGAAACCTGCATTTTAATATATAGGCAATAGCTTCAAGGAAGAGAATATATAATGGAATCTTTTAAGTCTGAATTTATTTGGTAAACTCTTTTGGCTCATAAGCTTTCCATATTTCGCTTGTGATAAAGGAAAATTTGGCGAAATCTTTTTCATCGCCAGTGTGCGTCAACACAACAGTTTCTTTTACTTAATGTAATCGCAGCTTCTGTTGAATATTTTTACATCCATAAAAATGGACAACGAGAAACTCTATTCTAGCAGACATTCTCAACCTTGGGAGGGAACAAAATAACAGAAAAGAAAACGATTCTAGAAAGTCACAGACGATTTATACGGATATGCTCTTCCAACTTTTGGCGAGATTTATATTGCTACGAAAATGTCCTTTTTATTACCCGAGTTATTGTTTGTTTAAGTATGTGTGGTAATAAATTCTTTTACAAGAGCCAGAGCGCACGTTTCTTTTACTTTGAACAAGTAACTATGCACAACTGGGCGCACAATACCTACCTACCACAAGGCGAAACAAAAGTTAGTCCGTCTTTTTGAAAAGGAGATAAAAATGAAACATGACTTTTGAAAAATTTTCTTTGCCTGTTTGGCAACACTTCCTGCATTTCATCGGAGTAATCTGATTTTTATAAACTGAAATCTTGGTTAGGAGAATAATAACATGTTTCTTTCTTTTCAACTTTTATATTTCTATTTTTTTTTTATTTAACTTGAGTTGTTTTTTTAAACTTTTTATAATACAAATTTTGTGGCTTTTCTGTAATTTAAATATTGAATTTCTTGCAAACTGAAATTTCGCCTTTGTTTTGTATTTTTAAATAAAATTTAGCTAAAAATTAATACTTTTATAAACAATTATTTTTGAAAGAATTAAAAACTATGTAATTGCTTATAAAAATTGAGCAATTTTTTATATCATAAAAAAGAAAGTTTTCTAAATATATATATATATATATATATATATATATATATATATATATATATATATTATTCGAATTATGCTGTTTTTTATATTCTTTTATTTTCTAAGTTTTGAATTATTCTGAAACTCTAAAATAAAAAACACTTATTATAATATTATTCATTCTATATACAATTTTTTTCACTATTTTTTCTTTAAATTCACTGGCATAGCTTTCTTCTAACATGAAATATATAAATGTAAAATATAAGTATTTTTATTTATACTTACAAAAGAGCAATAAGTTAAAATTTCAATGAATACGCATAAAAATTATTTTAGAAAGCAATCAAAAATATAAGTAATCTCACAAACAATGAAAAATAAAGATATTAACTCAAAAATTTTAATATCTTTGTTAAAAATTTAAAACGTAATAAATTTTTGTGATTATATAGATATTTTCAATTTTATACTTATGCAAGTTTTAAATGAAAATTGCCAAGAATTTCTAAACATCATTAAAAGTTATTTTACATCTTAATTCTACATTTACAATAAAATTATTATTTAAAGTTTAATAATAATGGAAAATATTTTAAAAATTTGCAATTGAAATACAATTTTGCAACTATGATAATTATATTAATATTGTTCATTAATAATTGTGTATTCCTAAGTGACATTTGAAATATAGTATTCTCTATTTTTTAGTTTTTAAAGTAAACATAAGACATTTTATGTTAAAATTATAGAAACTTATTTAATCAGGTAATAGAAATTGTGTAGCGTTTTCTATGTACTTATAATGCGTTTTGTTTTCTTTAAATATAAAATAAAAAATTATTTGAATTTTCTTTATAATTTTTTAATCAATTTCCTGCTGTGATATTTAGAAAAATATTAATGCATTTAAAAACAGTTGAAAAATCATAACATAATTTGAAACAATTGATTATTGAAACAAAAAATATATAAAAATTTACAATAGTTTTACATTTATTTTCTTATTATTGCATTTTTTCTCTTCTTATTAGTTATAATTTTGAGATTTGAAAAACTACTGTTATCAAAATCTAATTAATATTTTCACATCACATCAATTAATTTTCTAGACATTTAAATCTCTCCAATATTTTTTTAATTTTATTAAGATAATAATTTTTTTTATTTCAAACACAAATATATTGGAAACTATGTTATTTCGTTACTTAATTGATGGGAAATTTTTCTGCTATTTAATTTTTTTCCTATTCCGTGTTCTTAATTGCTAATTGGGTTTTGCAACAAATTTTAATCACGTCAGATCTTGTATATATATATATATATGTTTAAAGTTACAAAAAAAGTCAAATTTTTTTAAAGAAATTTTTACCAGGCACTAAAAAACATTTTCTTTTAAGAATTACACTTACTATTCTTTTCAAAATGTATAGTTTGTCTAATCATTTATGTTCTAATATTTTTATTTTACCTTTTAAAAAAAATATTGCGTTGTTGGATCTGTAGCTACCATATATATGTATATATACATATATATATATATATACATATATATATATATATATATATACATATATATATATATATATATATATATATATATATATATATATATATATATATATATATATATATATATATATATATATATATATATATATATATGCATCTAATTTTTTATAAAAGTTAAATTCATTCATAAATAAATTTAAAAATAAATCCAAGCTTAAAAATCAATTTTTTTTAAAATAAAATTTTAAAATTTAAAGATGACCGAAAACATCATTAACAACTTATACAATTTGGTTTCCAGTTTATGTAAAATAGTGGCCATATTTTTGCAGATAATTTTTATCGAAATAATTTCAGAGTCAGTGTTTAAGCTGACACTTTTATTCAAACTACAAATAATAGATATAATAATTTTGAGAACTAATTTTTTATATTTTGTGAAGCTGTTTTTCAAGACATTTTCTCAAAACGGTAGGCAAAGAAAAGATTGCTTTTCCTGACAGTTTCCAAATCTGTGTTTTAGTTAAAAAACACTAAGAAAAATGTAAACGCTGTATTTTGTCTTTGCAGTGGATTTTTCTAAAAGTTTTGAAAACCTTGTGAAATATTTCATGGATAGCTTCTCTAAATATGTTTTGTTTCAGCTATTTATATATTTCCTTCACGGGTGTTTACTTACTTTATTTTATTACGATGTTGAATTCTATATTTATGAGATAAGAAAATTTGTACGACTATATATAATTGTTTTTTAAACTGAATACCATTGATTACATAATTCAATGAGACAGAAATTTTAAATTTTGTGGTTTTAAACCAAGTTTATTTGTATTAAAGTGAAGTAACAATACTATACAAATCATTGTTTTATCAATTTTTGGTTTCTTATTTCTGTTTTTTTTTTAAGGACTGTTATTCAAGACACTTAATTTTTTGTTCTCAAAGATATTGTATGATTGATAAATTTTAGAAATATATCAAAAAATTTAATCATTATTACATAACATTTGCATTTTTATAAATATTCAAATAAGTCTATAATAATAAATTGGCTGAAAATAGTAAGTATAAGTGCTTTTAATTTCAAAATTAAAGTGTTTCATTTTGTATATTTGATTTATTAAATTTTATTATGTTAAAAATTAGTTTTAAAAAGTAGACAATTGATTCCAAATTTGTAATTGTTTACTTTTTTTAGTTGAAATTTGATATAAGCTGATGTTCAAAACGTATGATATTTTTCATTTACTTTCAAATGTGTTAAACTAATAATGAAATCAAACTTCTAAACTGAAGTTAAAATATGAATTTAATATTTGAAAAATTAACATTAAATATTTAAAATAAAGTATTTATTTCGTACATTTTAAATTAATTTATAAGAATAATCCAAGTAATATTTTATACTATGATACGAAATAAATTTTACTTCTGAATGATTATTTTTTGCGTATAAATGCGCTGAATTTTATAAAAAAAAATCTCAATGTAAACGTTTAAAAATTCTCAAAATTACGCTTAGTCCTTGAATATTCCAATTATCTAGGTAGATTAATTTAAGTTAATCTGTTTTAATAGGTAGGTTAACCCATTTTATTTAATTTTTTCCCCTAAGGCAATTTATATATTAAATAAAAATAGAATTTATTTATAATAGTACAAGGTAAAAAGCTATTACTTTGGCAAACATATATTTAGAATTTTGCTATTACTTTGAAGATAATTTTGTTTCATGAGCCAAGAGAAATATAAAAAAATAGGTAAATAAATTCTCTAAGTTTAGGTTAGATATTAGAGGATTTTAAAGTATCACTTGTTTGAGATATATATTTTAAGAGAAAATTATCTTTAATGATATAATCTAATATTACATCATTGAATTGCAATGTTCTTTTCAACGGTTTGAAAAAAATGTCTTTGATGAAAATTATAATTTAAGAACGTGCGTATATTTTTAAACTATAAACACTATTATTAATTTTATTTAAACTAATATAATAGTTTTAAAAACGGTATTTAAATATAAATTTTTTAATCTGATTTGTCCCAGCCTTCATCTTTTTATTTATTTATTTATAAACATGCTACGCAAAAATCAGTTAATTTGCATTAAATTATTTTTAATTTTATATAAATATATCAAGGATTGAAAGAAATTTGAGAGTTTTGTCAATTTGAAGAAAGTTTTAGGAATGCTTTTATCAATTTCTTGAATTTTTAGAATGCCCTTATATATATATATATATATATATATATATATATATATATATATATATATATATATATATATATATATATATATATATATATGTATATATACACATATATATATAGATATACATACATACATATATTTATATATATATATATATATATATATGTATATATATGTATATATACATATATATATCTGTATATATACATATATACACACACACACACACACACATATATATATATATATATATATATATATATATATATATATATATCATGAAACAAAATGCTATGTGAAATATTTGAATACTTACAAGTTCTAACATTAACTGATTTGAAACTTTTGTACCAATAAATTATACAAATTAAATAAGACTATATTTGAAAACTAGAGGGAAACTTTTGCATGTTAAATATAACAGTCAATATTAAAATCTCAAAAAAAATGCTTCAATTTTACTTTTGAATTATAAATTTACAAGCATATATGCAAATATAATACATATATCTTTAACCAAAAATAATGAATTTGAAAACGCTAAGTAAATTATTTGATATCTAAAACTACAAATTTATAAAATTTATTTCATAACATTTACTAATTGAATTATTTCAAGTTAAGGGAATATTTTACTGTTAACTAAAAATGTTTTTAAAAAAATCAGTGCATTTTTATCAGAAAAGTAAAATTTTACAGTTAACAAATAAAAAATGGTAAAAATTTAATTTCATTGTAATTTTAAGAAAAGTATATATTGGATACTTTTGTCTTTTACTCCATTTAATAATTTCCAATCCAATATTTTTATAAATAATGAAATACTTTTAATAAAAAATTATAAGATTATTTGAAAGTCAATCCAGTATAAATTTAGAAACAACATTTTATTTAAAAAAAGACTGGCCAAAATTTTACCTTTTTATTAATAATAATTTAAAAATTAATTATCATTATTTAGAATAATAATATTTATTACTTTTTCAAGATGATAAAGTTTTTATAATTTTAAAACTATTGCACAACAGAAACCTTAAGGTACCCGAACACGTTCAGAGCACTTTTTTTAAATACACTATACATTGTAACAAATTTTTCTTATTTCCTTCTAGGAAACATTAACATTGAGCTACTAAAATTTTATATGTTCCAATATTATTCTTCAGAAATGTTAAACATGTATACAATTTTAAGTATTTTTTAAAAAAATTTTAAAAAATTCTAGATTAAAAACTATTAAACATATTTGAAAAAAATAAATACCAAATAATCTATATGTTGTTATCTAGAGCATGAACTAAAATTTTAAGTTTTTTTAAAAAATAAAAAAATTATGGCCAGTTGAATATTTATACTGAAATTTTAGCCAAAATTTCTATGCCATTATTCGAATAACAGGCCATAATTTGGGGAATATTTTAGTGATTAAAATTCTTTTAGTACATTTCCTAGAAAACAATATACAGATCACGCTCATGAAATTCCATAGTGATATTATAAAAATATTTTGAGTTATCGTTTTTGAAGCGTGCAAATTATAGGTAAATTCCAGTTTTGAGAAAATCGCACTTAAAGATTAAGTGTTATGTATTTACAAGAAATTATCATATTTGCTGGTTAATTTTTTTATTTGATTTTCTGATTAATTTCTAGAACAGTAATTATTTTATGTATCTTTTAAAAGCTTACTAAATTTATATTTCAAAACTGAACACTGTTTAAGCTAATTTTTAACATCGTTCTGGCCCTTTAAAAGCCCACTTCCGGTCCTTTAAATACGTCCACTTTTGGTTTCCTAATCTTTACGAAATCCTTTATATCTCAGAATCTAATTAACATAGAGACAAAAACAAGCCTGTTTTAGAAAGCTATTTAAATTCCTTATTTAACGAAAGAATAAAATTAATTTATTATTTTTGGTCGAAATTGACATTTTTAATGTGCACGGGTACCTTAAGCTATTAAGTAAGAGATTGTTACTAAAATTTATGGGATATATTTTTAAATTATTTTATATGCAATTTGATACCACATAATGAAAAGCTTAACACCCAAGCCCCCTGTAAAGCTTTTGAGCATGATACCGATTCGGACCTTCGGCGAAGGCTTTTCATGGATTCTGTAGTTTCACGTGACACAAAAGAAGAAACCCTTAAAATTCTCAAACATCTAATAAATATACTTGGAGAAAACTGAAATATAACATCAATCTGTTCAAGCAGCCGAGTTAGTCGCTGAATGATTACCACTCTGGTTCAATGATTCTTGTTTTTAAATTCCATCTTGGCCATGGATGAGTGCAATGGTTTAGAATTCCTTCAAAACTGTTATAACTGATCTAATTAGCCCTTCTATGCAAGAAATGACTGTTGAAAGACAAACAAACCAAACCCACCAGTTATTCAACAATATTTGACCTCGAAACTGGGACTATGCTCTCTAAAGAGCTTGATTTTAACTGCTGTTGCTGAAAAGGCAATATTAGATTACATTGTTGATAAATTAACTTTTTTGCAGTTTTGATACCGGAACCTATTTAAATTTGACATGATAGCATGGCCTTATGCACAATAGACTTTCGCATTATTATATATTTCTCTTCTCACTGGGTGTTGAATTCCGGAGAATAGGCTATCAGCATCAACTTCTTAATTTCAATGTAGATAATAAAGAGAGAGAGAAATTTAAAATTACAGTAGAACTCCAATTATTCTAATCAATTAAGATAGGACCCCATTCGGATTAATCTAAATTTCAGATAATTGGATTTTTTTTAAAAAAGAGTTCAGTTTAATTAATTATTGTACGTTGGAAATAGGAGGAAAAAAAACTGTATATTTTTTTAAAAAAGAATTTAATGAAAAGGCAACATTTTTACATGTTTATGTATTTACATGTATTGAATATTGATACCGTGTGTAACTACAGTGATGGAAATGAAAGTCAATGCTTGCTATATATTTTGTTCGGAGTAAGTTGTTCCATTGCCCTTATCCGTTTTCGTTTCAAATCACATATCCATCTACTAGACAGTGAGAAATAGCATGCGTTCAGACTTTGGCGGATGTTCCATTCACCTCAAAGCAGTTCCAAACATGGCAAATGTTTTGCTAACTGGTTGCCTGTGTCTGATTGAAATTGGACATTAAGTCGTCTTCTTTCTCGACGCTTTCAATAAATTGACTATCATTTGCAGTTTGAAATTCAGTGTCTGATTCTCATTATTCATTGACATATTATATTATATATATATTTAGTACTTATTTCTAAACATCCGGAAATTTTCAAAAGGATGTTTCTGAATACCTCAGACGACATCTCTCTCTCTCTCTCTCTCTCATTCTCATCTTCTCCCTTCTCTTATCATTCCTTTTCTTGAGCCTTTTGCTTTTTCTCATTTTTTCACCACTTCTTTAGTCTAATTTATTTTTCTGAAATTCTGAAAACGATTCGGATAATTGAAGTTCAACTGTAGTTTTGATTAATGACTCCGATTAATATATACAAGCAGCCAAAAATCAAAGCTATAAAACGCTCATTTTTAATAAATTTATCGTTACATTTCTTTACTATTTCTATGTTTCAATTTTCATCGTTATCGTTTAGTTGATTTCATACAAATGCTTTCCCACATGTTTATTTTTTTAATTTACTTAAAATTTCAAAATTCTTACAAAATTATAATTCTTATCTGCAACTATTCTCTTTACCGATGATTATGATTGTTATGAATGAAAGAAATTATGTTTTGAAAGTAAAATTTAAGTCCTTTTAAATTGGATGAAAGCATAACGGCAACTACAGTGACAAATAAGTTTTAAATTTCGAAAATATGTATATGGGTTTACAAAGTTCATGATTAAATAAAAATATTCTAAGTAGTCAGATTTGAAATTTGTAACATCAATATCATAACGAATGCTTCAGAAAGTTTTATTTGTTGTTTCCCTAAAGATAAAATGAACGTAAACTCATCAGCAAGCAAACTGAAAATGTTTATTTTTCGAACACGTGGAGCCTTAATGAACCTATATTAAAATCAAATTTCTTACCGTACGATTCACTGTTCTATAAATGAAAATAGATTAGATATCGTCTCAAAGACTTGTGTTTTAAGTACCGCTTTCGAAACTTATTTGAATTGATGGATTCGAAATATCTTCGAGCGTGTGTTGAAAGTGTGCCTAGTCAGCTGAGACAATTTGCTTCGAGTTCCTTTGACTTTCAAAAGCAGAATCATAAAATGTTTTGAGTTTCTAATTCCTTGGGGACCCATGACTATTTTTACATTTCCTGAAACGTTATTTCGATTATCATTACGATTCTCTCTGATTCCTATTCACGTTATTTAAACTAAAGTCAGAAGTTAATTTATAACCAATAAAGATTTATTTGTTTGATTTTGACTTAATACAAAAATGTGTTAGAAGCACATATATTGAAGCTGCAATATTTGATTAATTATGCCTATTTCTGTCTACCAAAATATTTGATTATATTAAATCACTTCGTAATTTTAAACTGTAGTCTAAAGACCAGGTTGAAACTATTGCTGACAACTCCATTTCCTCTCTAAAGTGATTTTGAATGAGGGAATTTTAAAGTTAGCTTGCATAGGTTGTCTCAACATAATGATCTTCATTGGGTTCAGACACTGTACCTGCTATCTTATTAATAGTTCTAATTATAAATTATATAATTTATTTTGCTGTATGATTGCCCTTTTAACGTTAATATTTTAAATGCATTATTGTATTCATATCGATTATTCAAATAATATGTTTTTTAATGAATTCTTTTTCATATTTCTTCCACAAAAGTAAAATAAAATCACTATTTGAGTCTTTTCCCTAATATTTTGACGCCAATAAAAAGAAACTGCGTAGTTATGGTTATAAAGAGTTTTGAGAATTCCCACAATTTCTTGCCATTTTTTGGAAAAGTTAAAGTGGCATACATTTTTACATATTAAGCATGAGTGTGAAAACTTGAATGAAATCTAGAAATATATATTTATGGTCTTCAACCGCTTATTCATATTGATCCAATCACAAGCAGAGTCATTAGGTCCGCATATATTTGAAAAATAACCACTGTCTATTATTATTCTTTTATTGCGGTGTGGTAAATAGAGTATTGAAGTTTTGCTTTCAATCTCTTAAATTGAAAACAAGAAGACAGCAGCTCTAATTGCATTAGTAGGATATATCGCATTAAATATATGAGATTGTCCACCATTTCACGACACTTACATGATAAAAAAAAGTGTAGAGTTGAGGTTGCAGTTAAAAGAAGGCACCACCTTCATACTTGGAAAGTAGCAGATTCAATGCTTACAACAAATCGTCAGGGTTGGTACAGATTAAATGTTTTGTAGTAGCTGATGATCTTCTTGTAATATATTGAAATGTGGAAAACATGTGTCAACTCAAGTGTCGACCTCGTCATCTCATTAAAATTAGAAAGTTTTTAATTCTTTTAGCAATTTAAAACGTTAAAAATAGTACTAGAAATGTACCATAATTATCATCCAATATAACAAAATATTTGCTAAAATTCCTTCTTAAATAAAGTTTTAATTAATAATAAACGTAATGTATTGAATTTTAAAATAAATTTAGTAGAAACTGAAAAATAAGAAGAATATGAAAACCAGTCTTTAATCATAAGACAAATAATTAGATATGAAACCATGTGCGTAAAAATTACAGAACCATGTAGCAAACAGATTTTTTACTTCTCTCAAATCTTTACTTTTAAGATGGAATATAATTAAAAGATAAACCACCATATATAAATATATCAAAAGTGAGTTAAAGATTGAGCATTTGGCTCCATTTTATTGATTAAATATCGTCAAAGCAATTTATAAGTTTTCGGTATCGAAAAACGACAGTGAAGCCCAAATGAGGGCACAAATATTTTTAAAATGAGTGGTCAGTTACAGATTTGAGTTAAGTAAGATTATTTAATAGCGGATATAAGTGTCAAATATGTCACTTTCCACAGAAAATAAATAACTGATATATCATTCTATTTCTAAGTCAAATTGCAAATTGAAAATTAAACTCAGAAGTTCTTGCACTTTAGAAAAATTTTAAATTTTGAGAATATAGATAATTTTGTTTTTATTTGCTTAAATTGTGTGATTCTAATTTTTAAAAAGTAAATACATCAATTGTAAACACTTCATTATATCCGAAACAGTTGATTGACTAGATTATACTTTAGCATCTTAATTTAGTTTTCGAAAATATGTACTATGATATTTTCCTGTTATGTCATATTATTGTTGCTAGGAATTAACTTCTATATTGACAAATGGAACTCCTATCTCAAATTGTTTTTATTAAAATGACAAAAATAAGCATTCTTACTTTTTAAATGCCTTGTGGTTTTATGTTCCATTTTATGTTGGTTTTATATCACATAAGGGACAATATATGATATACGATCGATAACAGCTGTAGACATTTGAACAGTCAGTGTGTATTGCCTTCTGGGAGGATTTTTCGTGGAAAGTGAGCCGCAGATACGTGTCTCAAAGGGGGAATCCTGGGAAAGGCCCAAGCACTCAAGTGCATTCAGAAAACAGAAATGCATTTCGTTCTACCATAGCAGTGACTGGGTTAGAATACAGCAACAACCCGATGGGAACATGGAATTTCTAGTCAATGAAACTCGTCTCAGATAGATGTCGATTTCCATTTGAACTAATTTTCAAGTTACATTTGTATCTAAACCCTGTAATTGTCTACAGTGGCACGTGACTTTTATAATGATATGTTAGCGCAGAGTTCCTTGATACTGTTTATTGAAGAAATTGATCTTCCAAAACCAATGGAAGATGTCCTACTTAGATGATCCATGTGCATTAAGTTTTAAAGGTGATAAAATTCCTTCTTTAGGGGTTCATATCAAAATTCAATCTCATTATTTGATTGTAATTAAAAATGGTAAAATCATTTGAACTGGTAGGATTCAACATGTAAATGAACTGCTACATTTCGAAATTCTGATATATTTACGTGTAAGTTCTGATTAGTATATTTCTGAAAGTCGTCCAATTATCAATTCTGTTTATTATTGGTTAGGTAAGATGTCCTAAAATTGTAACAAACTATAAATTTGTCACCAACTCATAAGCTGGTTTCGTTAACTGACTGTTGGTCAGAATTTGCAGATAGTTAACTGTGTGTTTAGTTATTTCGATCACTAAACATATGCATCTGAAAATGCATTGTGATAGTTTAATGCTAACGCATTAAATATAAGTGATGAGAAATAAAAAGAAAAATATTTTTGTAATTAATGATCCAAATATAAGAATATAAAAGCTACTAATATAAGAATATAGAAGTTAGAATCCAAATATAGAAGCTACTAATTTTGAGCATCTCGGATTTAATATGAGTGAAAATGAAAATTGCATAAGAAATAAAAAGAGCAAGCAATGATTTGTTGAAATGCTTTTACCACAGATGAGTAAAGAATTTTTTTTAACTTACAAATCTGCAAGTTACAGATACTGAAAGAAGAGATTACGGAAGGAACTCGGATTCCTTTTCTTCTTCCAAGTAACTATCACCATATGAATAAATTATACGGATTTTGAAGACAGACATCCGAGTGAAAAACTCTTCAAAGGCCCCCTTACGTCACTCCAGACAGTTGACACAAGTGGTGTCCGCTGTCTTGCGGGCCCTGAAGTGACACACACTTCACCGTCTGGCGACGTGATTCATGTGGCTTTTATCTCGGTCACGGTGAAGAGGGACAGCTGGCAGTGGCGTCACGTGACTGAATGAGAATGGTAGGATGCAAATGAGTTACGTAACAGCCTCCCATCCCGTGACGTCAATGGATATGATGGTAATGAGTGTTTTTCTTTCGTTCATTTTCTATTTGGCGTAATTTATGATTTCACGTTTGCTCCGGAGAATATTTGGTTTTGATGCTATTTAGCTGAAAGAAAAACTGAAGTTAATATGACGAGACGCAGACCATATGGGTTATCAACAATGCCATTTATGTTGAGTGTTCTTTGTTTGTGGACAACATTTTTACATTCCTACTGAAATCTTTTAACAAAAGTTAGTTGCATATGATTGTACATATATAAGGAAGCTGAGCTCTTACTGTACTATTATTTTTCCTTTTCAAACTTTCATTCTTGTCTCATAATCTTCCGGTGCTTTCGCTTGCAATTATTCAAAATTTATTATGAAATTTTGAATTTTCGTTCTTATTTACTCATTATTATATTCATAATTGTTTTCCTTTAAATTCGTATATACTACTCAATAATTTGGTTTCGTGAAATGAAATTGAATTAATGTAATAAATGATGTGTACTTGATTTTGTTTAACTATTATAGCAATAACAGATAAAGGGTTTCAATTAATTAATAATCCTAGTTACCATCAAGTTGAGGGAGCACAAAATAAATCGAAATATAAAATTTTTAACGCAATTGTATTTTTAATATTAATGATATCAAAAATCTTGATAACATACATACTTTGTTAAGGAATGTTTGAAATTTGAAGGATTCACAATTCACTTAAATTATTTTCATTTAAAAGTAATTTGCTTTTTTAATTATTTTTAGTAACAATCATTTAATAAATTATTATAAGGAATCAAATGTTTGAAATTGTTATAAAAATAAATGGCGAATTTCGTAGCTATATTTAGACTTCGTAACTATACATACAACAAAAATTATAGATTTTGATTGGATTAAATATAATTATACATCTATATATTTCGATGATTAGAATATGCTTTTTAGAAATATTTCTGTTTTCAAAAATGGAATAAGTTTTAAAGTTAAGAGGCATTGCACAGTTATACACTACCCAAATAAGAGAATAATATTAAATATATTACAGACTTTTTTACTGTAGATGTAGTTACTATGTAGTTATATGTTACATCAATGTTAATCTGTAATATCAATACTCTATTACAATGCATTTTTTAATATTTGAATATTTCTATGTAAAAATAAAATTGCACATTTTGATTCCAGGAAATTGATTTAATAGTACAAAGTTCTTGAAGATAATGTAATTTACTAAGGAACGGATCATTAATTACCAAATTCTTTTCTACTTACAAACAAAGAAACACACCATTTTATCGTTCATAGAGCTTATTCGAAGAGCCCCAAAATCATCTGTACCCCACGAGGAAATGCTCATTTATTTCTTTTACAGATAGAACTCATCATTAGTTTCGGTAAATGTAATTATCATTTCCTTTTTTAGATATGTGCATTTGAAAATGTCTCACAACAGTGTACAGCTACTTTTTTCCCCTTCGTCTACGATTATCTGTTTGATATCGTCTGCAACGGTATTTCTCATTAATTCGTAACTCATTCAATTTACCTCGATGGCAACACTTTATGCGATTATCTTTCGCTTCAATAATAAGGCTCGATTTATTTTTATTAAGTTACATTTGAGACATCGGAACCAGAGCCAACTTATTCTCAAACCTATGCGCATGTATAAATTTCAGTGTTTTTCCCGTTTTTAAATCTTTTTTTATGGTAACATTTATTTCACTAAATATATTAAAAAAGGAAAATTCTTTGTAAAAAAACTTTTAATTGTTTTAAATGAATGAAAAAGGAAATTTCTTAATAGTAAGTTTCATATATTAAACACTTTGAAAATACGTTAAAGATAAAGTTGTTTTATATTGAAACATTTTTGGTCAGAATATTCAAATAAATGGCAGCACTTTCGCTACATTTTTCTACAAAGCTGTTTTTATTTTTAATTAATGGAATTCTTAGATAATTCCTTTCAATTATTTATTCATTTTGTTGAGTCTATAGAAATCTTTTAATTATATTAGTTTTATTTGAGACTTCATTTATATTAGTATTTTCTTCGTATAATTTCTAATTGGATGAAAAATGTTGATTGCTTTATATATTAATTTGTTCTTTTAATGAAGATGAAAGAAGAATTTCAGTTCTTAAAAACTGTTTAAAATTTAACTTTAAATATATTAACATTTAATTTTAAAGAAGAGCAGCTCCACATACATTGCTTACTTATTTAAAAAGGAATCATCGCAAGACATCGTAAATCTAATGTAATTAAATCGTTAATTAGTCACGCGTTAGGAAACTTCAAGGAGTAATAGGAAATTCTTTTGTCAGAAGTATACCAAATTTGGAAAGCAAAGTAATCTAGCTAGTTCTATTCAACACTTTCTTTGTGCATTATATAAATAAGGAAAGATTTTAAACTAACTTTAATATTTTAATAGAATTTCTTTCTGCATTCCCTTCAACATTATTGCAAAATGACATTCCTTTCCCATTTTGTTGTTTCAATTATCATGTACTATCAAAAAACATATCTATAGCAATATTATAGTTCCTTAAGATTTCTTTAATTTTGATTTTATCTCTTCTACATTTATTTTATAGAGTTAAAACTGGTTGGATGGGTAAAAGTTTATTATCAGGTACCTATATAATTTTTGGTGATTTTTCTGACAACAAAATAGGCGCCAGGATGTGACTAACCAGATGGACGCTGCACAAAAACTAAATAACTAAGATAAATTAAATTCTATCGCCAACATTTTCGCCAAACCAAGGGGTACCCGGTTTTAATTCGAAGTCATTGTCTTCTCTCTGCCAAACACATGCAATAAAACATTGGATTTCTATTTTAAATCATTGTTGAATGAATAAATTAGCATATTATTCTATTTACTAAATTGAATTCTCATAAGAAATTCACATTCTGTCTATAGAAATATCAATCCGCAATAAATACTCTGGTTATAAATCAACACAACCTTCTTCATCCATATAAATAGCTTCATTTCCTTCATAAAATACGTCGATCTCACATTGATACTTGTATCAAAAGCAAAACAAAGAAGACAAATTACACATTGATATATTATTTTAAATTGTTTTGATTTCATATTTCTTTCTTGTTTTGATTTTCTTCTGTATTTATTTCTTTTTTTTTACAAATGATTACTTAAATTATTTTTCAAAGTAATAAAAATTTGATATCAAAATGTATCGTTAAATTCTTTCTTCTAACTGAAATCTTTCGGGTTTTAAAATACTGTCTCTCCAATGTTTTTCGAATTGTATAAACACCCAAAAAAATTCTAGCTATTAAAAAAAAAAATCAGTTGACTCCTTTGTGTGTGTGTGCCAAAATAGATTTTACTAAAAATATTTTATCCAAGATTAGAAATTTAATTGAAAACCTTTTGGGTCGGTTTTTATAAAATGAAAGTTTGCTTTTGTACTTTTGATTCTGATTGGTAAAAAGAGTATGCTCTAAATGTAGTTTTAGAGCTGAAAAATACTCAAGGAAAGCCATTCATGGTAATATGTTTTTGATTTAAAATCTTACATTAATAAGTTTTTATATTATTTTCATTTTGTATACAATTTATAAGCATTAATCACTATAAGCAATTTATATTGATTTGGATTTTCGATTACCTGAAAAGGGTTTGTTCCGGATAACTGGTATTTCATTCAATTTCAGTTAATAAAAATATTTATTTTTAACTTAAATTGCATTAAATCAGATATGTACTTGTTAACAGAAATGCTAAACTTTGTGGTTAATCTACATTTTTAATATAATTATTTTGAAATGAAAATAATTTAATTATTTTTTTTTTTTACTTTTAGGCGGAATACGGCCTTTCAGACGAACAAATTGCCGGTAAGCTTCAATTTTTTGTTGTAACTTTTATCAATAATTTGAAATATATGTATATTTGGAACTTCATGAAATAATTTTATTTTTAAATCACACTTCTACAACTAATAAATACTGATACATTTATATACCGCATGATTCATTGTCAAAGAATTTTTTATTAAAATAAAACTTTTTGCTTATTTATTAATATATTATTTCTGCTATAGCCAATTTCAAATGATGAATAAAAATGGTCATCATTTGAAATGACTATAGCAGAATGCATTTTTAGGGTAATTGTAAATGCAATTAACACACACACATTTATGCTAACAATAAATATATATGTAAAATTTTATATAATAAGTATAATACTTATATTAATAATTATATTTTCTATGTAATTTTTTTTACCCCACTATTAGAACATAGTGAAATTTCGATTGATTTAAATATATGTATTTTTAAATACACATTCAATAAGTTCTCATTGATAAAATATTCGATAAAAATATAATTATTTGTAATGAATGATGTTGATTGAATTGGAACATTTTAAAATTTTGCTTTTGTCATTATAAAAATAATTTTATTTTATCAATAAAGTTTTTATTTCAAAAAGCATAGCGTAGGAATTTTTCTAGAATGAGTGTTTATTAGAGTTTAAAATGGGAATCATAAAGAATGTAAGTTATATGTAACCTATCTGAATATTCGTTGCACATAAAAAAATATTTTAGATATATTTTTGTGTTACTGTAAAAGATAAGGCAATATTTAGTTTTGCATGATTCTGTAACATATTTAGAGTATAAAATTTACATATTTAGCTCTAAATTACTTTTTTCCGTCATATTCATTTATACTGACGGCAAAGATATTAATTAACACATACGAAAACGAGCTTTTAAAATATTAAAAAAGATTTTTGGTGTCAGTAGGTCTATTTAGAAGCTGCACTATCATTAACTTTTTATATTGCTATGAAAATAAGAAAATATAGCATATTCATCGCATAAAATCTTTTACACTAGAAAAATCTTACTAATAATTTTTTTTTTTATTAAGATATTTTCTTAGATTTTTTTCCGCATATAACTATTTCTGGTCATTTCATGGATTTATTGTATACTCAACATTTTACACAGGTTAAATGAATTTCTGGCATGTAGAGAATATATTTATAAGAAATATGTTACAATGCCCATTTTTCTTAAGGAAATTAAATTATTTACTTCATACAATTTTTGAATGTATTCCCTAAGCTCTTAAAGTTTAACTTTATTATTTTGTGATTATTTTTATTATTTAACTTTATTATCTTGATGATTTTTCATAGATATTATCAGATTATTGCTTACAGCAAAACACCACTTATCTGAATCAGTTGACATTAAACCCCAAACGGATAATCAAAAATACGGTTAATTAGATTTTTTGAAAAAGAGGTCCATTTTAATTAATTATTGTATGTTAAAAATTATAGAAAAACTACGTATTCTTAAAGAAAAATGTTCTTAAACCAATTAAATGAAAAAGCAGCATTTTTATATGTTAAGGCACTTGCAAGGAATGTACATTAATAAAATATACATGTACAGCGCTGTAAATGAAAATTATTGCTGTAACTGAATATCTCAGTTTGAGTAAGTTGTTTCACTGACTTCATCCGTTTTCGAGCAGCCACTTGACAGTGAGAATTTTCATGTTGTTGTTGTTGCCGTGAATAATAATAAAATAAAAAAAATCAAAAGGTGGTTTTGTCGTGTGCCAGCTAGGCTGGCAACATGGGGTGCGCTGTACACTTTTCCATCTGAACCTTATATGGTATGAAGTCCGACTTCCTCAGTACACACATGCCATAGGTACCCATTTATATGGTAGGCAACCATTCACAACCCATTCATATAAGGAAAGGACAAAGACAGGATAGGTAAAGAGAGAGAGAAAGTACATTCATGTCCGAACCAGGATTCGAACCCAGGACCTCCCTATTCGCAGTTAGGCACACTGACCACTATACAAGTTGGGCGGCAGGATTTTCATGTAATCGCTTTCGCCACATAAAAATTCTCAAAGCAGCTTCAAAGTCTGCAAATGCCTTATTAGCTGATAGTCCCGTGTGTGCTTCAATCTGAATTTTAAAATTATCTCCTTTCTCGACATGTTTTTACCCTCACTTGCAATTTGAAATCCAAGGTCTGACTCATAATCCATTTTCGTATATCTTCAGCACTATCTTCTGAACATCAAGGACTTCTCACTAGGATGTTTCCAAATTTCTAAAATGATACACCTCTTATTCTCTTCTTTTTCTTACCTTTTTTTTTCCTTGAGATTTTTCCATTTCCTGATTTTCCTTCACTTCTTCAGGCTAAATTGTTTTTGAAATTTTAAAAGTGATTCGGATAATTAGCGCTTCAGATAGACAGGTTTGAAGTAATTGGAGTCGTTCTGATGGATATTTAAAACTTTGTTATCTAAATAGTTCAAATATTGTAAAGAAAAAATTGAATCATACAGCTGTATCAAAACTGATAAAATGTTAAACATGTAATAATCAGAGACAGATTTCAAGATTGATCTTGAAGATAGACATTAACGTAGCTTAGATCTTATTCGTGAATATCAAATTATTATTGCCTGAAGATCTTAGCAACGTGCAGAAGTTTGATAATGATTGAAAATTAAAATGTCGGATGCACTCTCTGATAGTCATTCAAACGTACGAGATTATGCTTATTACTGTGTATTTTAAATAGTTGTATAAATCGCTCCTTATATTATAATTGAAAGACATGTTTTGTTTTGTTTATTACTTTACCCTTTGCACACAAGAGCTAACTCAGCTAGGAAATTGTCTAAAACAGATTCTGACCAGTAAAAAAATGTTCTTGGTGGAAACAGAACCAATGAACTGTTAAACTGTTTAACCGAACTAATCCATTAGCTGTCATTTCGTCACTAGAGCTGCAGGATTCAATAACTGTTATGTTCTTAATAAAGTCTCCATGACGAATTTTGAACCGAAATCAAAATTTTCTGGAAAAATAACCCATTCTGATCAACATTATTCCATTTATATACCTTTACTATTCTATAAAATTTTATACTATTCTCTCATAGTACGCATAAACAATTTATCTGAGTTTCGTATAAAAACATACTTGAAAAAAGTACTTTGTAAATTTTATGCTACAACCAAATGTTAAAGTCGATATTATTATGTCACTTATTGAACTGTGGAAACAATTGAGTAAATAATTTCTTCTCCATTTTTATAAAAGTTATAAGCAACTTGCTTCTTAATTCAAAAGTTTGGTGCCAAGTTTCATGTCTGCATATATGGTGTAAAAGAATTTAGCCTTTGTTTTAGCAGTCATTTATTTATTTATTTTTTTTTTTGCTGGAAAATATAATTTCAAATTTTTAATATACTCTTCTTATGTACTGAATATATGTTGAATTTTCAGTTTTATAATTTAACAGTTGAATAATTATTTATTCTAGTTGAAATAAAAAAAAAAGAATTCAAATGAATGCTTTCTAAAGTTATTTATTTGTGATCTTCATACATGATTGTTATTTAAAGCCACCGAATCAAATTTATGTTTGAAATTAGAAGAAATGCCTATTCCATAAGCTGTTAAATATCTTTAAAGAATTTCTGAAGCACTTGAAAAATATTTCTCGATTATAACTTTTTTTTCTAGGAATATGCAAATAAATTTGAAATTGAAATACAAAAACTGGAATAAAACCTGGAGGAAACGTTTTTTTCCCTTGTCGACTTTGTACTTTTTTCAAGGAAATCTTTAAATGTTTACAAGGACTTAGAAAAATATTCACAAAATCTGTTTTCTCCGCTAAAGGGCTCAGATATTTTGTCCTCGACAAACAAGAAACTGAATATTGCCATCTGCAGGAAGAGTTCAAAAAATCGCAAAATAAGCATCTTTTTTGTGACTAAAAACTTAAGATTTCCTTTTAGTTATATTCTAGTTACAGACATTCTATCAAATATATATATATATATATATATATGCATCTTAATATGTTTTAAGCTTGAAAATTTATTTAATTTTTTAACTTTTTTCATTTTGATAAGTTTGTATTTAAGAGGAAATGTTGCGTGTGAACAAAAGATTTAAAATTATTCCGAGAAAAAATAATTTTGTAAAATAAAAAAAGTTGCTTAAATCTTTAAACTAAAGTTTATTTGTTTTATTTAATACAAATGCATTTTTTTTCCGTCTGGTTTCAAGAATTTAGAAAAATTGAGCATGAAATAAAGTAAATAGCTTTTGAAAAAATGTGATTCGTTGGAAAAAATGTTTTTAAAGAGGATATGGCTTTTATTTTTCTGTCTTTCAAGTAAATTAAAGTAAATATAGTTAGATAAATGTAATTATATATAAAACACATAGAAAAGTAAAGATTTGAAATAAGTTTTGAAATTAAATTCAATGTGGAAATAGATGTAAAAATAGAAATATGTAATATTTTAAGATATAGTGATATTCATATTAAATTTATAAATACTATTATGTATTTTTTAATCGAACGAGGGCTATGTGGTTAACGTTCTTGACTCCTGAGCTGTAGGTCCCGGGTTCGTATCCCGGTTTGAGTATGGATCTTACTTTTTTTTTCTCTCTTCTCTCAATGTCTTTCTGTCTTTTCTTCTGTATAAATGTGTCCCACCCTATACACGGGTTTGTGGTGGTATGGCGCGGACAACGCTTCTCGCCTGTGTGACTTGGTTCTCAGGTGCCCTCTGGGTAACGACAAATGAGTAGCAGTTTCTGGCCTTGTTGTGGCATAACGTTCGTCGCCCAAGTGCCAGCCGCCGGAGAAACAAAAAAATTTTTTTTAATCCAATAGAAAATTAGATGCTATCAAGTGTCAGCATGATGTTAATTACTTCTACGTAGAAATTTGAAATTTTCGTATTCAGTATAAAATTACTTTGCTAATTTTTCCCCTTTTATTTTGTCGATTAATTTCTGAAAAAAAAAAATAACATGCAGTTACTTTAAAACTTAAATTTTTGTTCCAAAATGTTATATATATATATATATATATATATATATATATATATATATATATATATATATATATATATATATATATATATATATATATATATATAGAAAATCATCAACGTATGTCTTCTTCAGACCTTACTATAGACTGCATACGGTTGCAAGCTGTTATTTTTCAATGTTCTGGGCATGCTGTCTTTCAAATTCATTTTCCATGACCTTAGGCCTATATTCGAGTACGATTAAAATGATAACGGGAAAATATCCACTCTTTCCTCAAACCAATCGTCTTGCAACACTATATCAGAAAGAAAACATAATACTAATTTCCTAAATCCGTTTAACAGTGACTAGGTTTGATCCTTCGCTCTTTACTCGGTAGAGTGGCTCTACCCTAAGTCTATGACAAGTTCTTAAACAATGTACCTGTTAAGAGATCCTAAACTATTTATATGGCTAAGCTACTTATACTAGACACATATTTTAGAGCTGCAAAACAATGAAATTAATCTAGTCTAAATATAGCATATATAAGACAGCACATTAAATCAAAAATTGCAATATATATTACTGGCAGTCTAAATAGCACAAAAGCCTACTGAAGAGAGAAATAGGCTAGTGTAAAAAAGATACAACATGAAGAACAATAAAACTAATCGGACAAAATTTCAAAATCACTGACAAAAATAAAACAATTACACAATACAAAGCGTATGAGGAAATAATGGAGATTACGTCTTCATCAAGAGGGAGATGGGCTACTATGCAAAATAAACACTCTTTTATGCCATGAACGAAAGAAATATGTCTAAGCATTCTTCGAGCCATTCCCTTGATGCCATTGATGCCTTCGAGCCATTTCGAGTCATTTCATTGATGAAAAAATGTGTTTGTAAAAAATTAAAGAAAAAAGTAAATCAAAGTAAATAATCAAATCCATAGTAGAAGAAACTACAGATGTATTATTTTTTTTCTATAGTTCCTTCTACTATGGATTCTCAGCATAGATCAGATTAAACTCTTTTTAGAAGAATTGCGTGGATAATTCTCTTCATGGTGGGACACGAATATACTTGTCTCATTTTTATATTTGATACGTTAGTTTGTTTAATTTTTAGTTGCGTTCAAAATTGAAAAGAAAATTGTTTTAAAACTTAATATATATTATACCAAATTTATTTTTTTTCATCCATTATTTAAAAGTTGACTATTTTTTACAATGTTCCACTAAAAAGGGGAGAAGTGGCAAATACTTACACTGTGTGTAAGTAGAATTTTTTCCATTTTCAATGCGAACGTTTTCTAGAAACATTATTACATAATCTACATAGGTCTTCTCTATAAATTACAGCATTTAATATTGATAGTGTTTTAAAATATTTTGTCTAACATTTCCACTGAATGTTCATTTTTGATTAATTTACGAGTGAATAAAATGCGATGTTTTATAATTTTTAATAATCACTTGCATTTTGCAGCAACATCCCATTCTAATTGAAAAATTAAACTCACATTATTTGCAATTTAAAAGGCCATATTTAAATAAAGTTTTTAATCAGTACAAAGTACACTTTTCAATGCTCAATTTCATATTTTTAGATTATATTTTGACTATTTCTTTATTTTTGATAACCTTTCAATCAGAAAAGAAAAGCTTTCAGTCATTTCTATTTCGATGAGAACAACTTCTTTCAAAACAACTTCCTTTGTACATTTCATTAAATTTTTGATATCTTTTGTTATAAAATGACTAATTAATACTCTAAAGTCGTTATCTATAGCAAATTCCAAACAAATATTTAAATATGATAGGCAAAAGAATCGCTTTACTGGAAACACTTTTTATGTCTTGTATATATCCTAAGGTTATTCCATCAGATCTAGTCAACTTCCGAAGGAAGTAACTACAGCAAACAAACATTTTCTTCTGTTTCGAACATTCTAGCACATTCCTCCAGGAGGTGGCAGCTCCTTTGTCGCATTTTTTCCGTAATTCTTCATCGAGTGCGTTATGTCGTTCGCATCTTATTCAGAAAATAATCCTGAAAGGCAGTGTATAAATTTTCATCTTCCTTTTTTTTCCTTCTTTCGGAGCGCTGAATTTCTTAGAAGATCTTCCAATTCAACCCTTTTCGGGAATAGATGTGCGAGGCGGAAACTGAAAAGAAATAAATTTCATTCTTTTGAACCATTCCCTCCTCTCTACTTCAAACTTAGAGACCGAATATAATCACATTTGGTAAGTTTAGTTGCCAAAGGCGGACAAATTGCATCGCCGAATACCGATGAGTTAATATACTATGTATAACAAAAAATGTTGGCAGATATAAAAGTAAGGGAAAAAAGAAATTTGTGTAGAAAAACACCACGAAACACGTGTCGCAAAGAAATTTCTACATTTCTTCCTCGGAGAAATTGTGAATGCTTTTTGAAATGAAATTCATGGTTTCTCAAACTTCTTTTCACAAAAATTCAGTTTGCTATATATAAGTTTAAATGGACCTTAGGACTTTTAAATGAATTTTTAATAAAAATAACATTGATGAAAATGTGGTTATTTATATAATGTATACCATTATTGAATATAAAAAATGGTAATTTATTTAACCACTTAAGTGCGTTTTCTTCGCGAAACATTCTATTGTTTCGAGAGGTGGTATTATTAATATAAATTAATTTTTTAATTATTTTTGGCTTCTACCAATTATAGTAGGTTATTTTATAATGTGGTTTTAAGTATCATTTAACTGTTATAATTTAAAATGTCATCTTCAGTCTCAATTTTTAATTTTGTCACAAATTAAGCTCTTTTTATATTTTTATTTATTTTTTAAGTATTTTATGTTTTCTCTTATGAGAACCCAAAACGATACCACATCTATCGCATTTTTAAGCTTTTTTTTTAAACTTCAATGCTTTTAGTTATTAAATAATTGTTATAAAATATCTTTATAAGAAATAACTTGAAATACTATGTTTATAAAATGAAATAACATAAATCTGTGTTAATAAAGTTACGTCAAATAATAAAATAATTGAATGTAATTTTTAGTATTGCGTAGAAAATTATTTTAGGAAACGGAATATTTTTTGTTTTACTGGTATTCATTACTTCTTTCACGTGAGCTGTTTTCAGTAATTTGGAAGAAAAAATAAACTAATTTTTATATTTAGACAGTCTCAATTCAGTGTTAGGTGTACCATAGCTGCCTTATAATAAAAATACACTTTTTGATGTAATACAGAACAGGAATGATAGACTTTTGAAAATATTTTCCTTTTGTAATTGATGTTATATATGTACACCTTAATATAATGATTTATAGCCTTCAGTTTAAATACATTTTGGTCTGACGGTTTCTTGCTCAAGGTAAAAGAAAACTACATTTAAGTAATTTGTAATTCTGATCCACAGTCTGGTGATGAAGTCAACATCTGAGGCGGCATTTTCACTATGTTACATCATTCCAGTGAAAACCTCGATTAGATTACTTTCCTTCTAAATATAAGAAAGCGCCGTCCCCACAGGTCACAATGGAGTACTCTTAAAAGTAAATCTAGCTTTTAAATTCACAAATTTGCAAGGTATGTTCATTACTGCTTTTGAGATACTTTAATATAGGACACCATAAAAATTATTTTAAAATATTAGTAAAAACAATGTTAAGAATAATAGTTTTATCTAGTCATATGGTCAGAAAATTGTAAAAAAAATAATAAAATAACTCCTTTTATTTTATTACGTTTCAAGCCATTTCTATCTTTTCAACTCTTATCAGTTCATATTGCTAAACACAATTGACTAATGCAGTCATGAAAGTGATTTTATTGTATTGATTACTTTGCAATAATGTTTTCATTATGGTTACCAACAATACAGTAAGAAAATTAATTTTATTGCAATTTTATGCATTTTTACTAATTTTTACAGATTTTAGTAAATTTTATATAGCAAGAAAATAAAAAAGGAATATGATTTGTGCAAAACATGTTAAAGCATAATACCATAAATGTTCTATGACATGCCCGAATAATACTTTTATCAAAATATCACTTTTTATTGTAAACATTTTTTTGGAATTTCTTAGAAGAACCGTATTATCATAAATTTTAAAAAAATAGCGCGTGAATGAAATGTGAAATAATTAAATTATTAATCGAAATATTTTTTGTGTCGTATTCCTTGTGTTACACTAAGTATATTAAAGTCATTTATTAATATAGAGAAGAGCGACGTTATTTTCCACGAAGAAGTTAAAAAAAGTAGATTAAAAATAAAAAAACTTAAACAAAAAAATATTTGTGAAACATTTTTCGTCATTGGATGCTTGTTTTTCGAGTAGTTAACGGTAGTAAGCATATCGAACTTCGGGAAACACATTCTGCGTCTAGAACTTCTCAAATTTCCAGACAACAGGGAAGGAAAGCCTGAAAAATTCCCTTTTCTCGCTTGAAGCTTTCTCTGCAAATCAACTTCAGTTTCCTTTGTAATTTGCATTCCCTTTTCTGCGAAGTGTTCCGAAATGTGATTAAATTTCGACTGCAACCTGGAAATAAAATATTACTTCCTCTTTTTCGACCATCCGTGTACTTGTCAACCCTTGAAGTCTCCTTCTTTCTCAGGTGTTCTTTCGCGGAAACTGGAGAACTCAAACTTCTTCAAGGACTTCTATCCTGCTTCCTCGGCTTCGAGAGGGAAAAATTACCTTCATCTAAAGTCTGCATTTTCCCCATTTTCCCTCCTAATTCCCCATTTTTGGGTGACAGGGAATCGAAGAGCTCTGTACTCAGAATAAAGGGATTTTTCCTGAGCATCTGACAAATCCTTTTTCGAGGAAACTTTGCGGAAATGTTCAAACGTTCTAATGGAATTTTCCCTTTTTCTTCCATTATATTTAAAGTCAGAGTGGCAATAGGCAGTGTGATGATTTATCATAGATGTGACCATAATAAAAAAATGGGGTATTGGCCATGTTCAAAGAAAAACTATTTTTGTTTTTAATTATTAAAGTTATTTAAAAATTTTCTTACAGTTAATTAATCTATAAAATATGCTTATTAATGCTTGTGATTATTTCAAAATTTAAAAAAAAAATTGTAAGCCGTTATATATGAGTCATTTGAACACCATTCTGAATTGTCTTTATTAATTTATTTATTATTATATAATAGTGATTACATTTTGAAGTAAGATTTAACAAGATTCAAATATAAATTTGGTTATATATATTTTTTGTAAAGGTAAAATATTCTCTAATTTCAATTGTTATTTATATTTTTTATCGAATTCAGTAATCAAAAGATTCATCAGTATTGTTTAAAATTATTAAAAATATGCACCTCAATTCTATCCCAAGAATCCAAATAGCTAAAATTAATTCAAGGAAAGGAATAAAAGAAAATACCGCGGTAAAATGAAGATTAAAATATAAATAAAAAATAATTACAGTCAACTTTTCGAGGAAATTAATTATTTTCTGTCTTTTATATTGAAGTTAGAAAAACAAATCCACACCCTCATTGAATTTATAAAAATGGAATAAATACTCCAAATTATTTTGTGAAACCTATACTAAATACAATTAGTTTTTACGATAAATTGAACGAAGTGATTTCCAAAGATATCTAAAATAGCTCCTTTTAAATAGAAACAATGTTGATTGAATAGTACCCAATTATCACTTTTGAATATCGTTAGTTTGTAAGAACAATCGATTTTTTATATTGTTTGTGTATGAGATATCTAATATTTGGCACGTTATTTATTTACTTATGCAATTTATTTCAATTTCAGTTTATTTCTATGGACGAAATACTTGCTGCGTTAAATAATTGAAGGATGAAAAGCAGCCTATCAGTTTAATATTATGCGAGTGGTTTTTGTCATTCGATTTTTCTCTTTTTCCTTTCTAAATTATTCACAGTACTACTACCAAAATGATGTTATGACTTGCAGTTTGTACATCCGCATCCCACTAGAGAAACATTATCTTTATTGGACAATTTTATAAAAATTTCCACAAAAACACTTTGAGACAATTTTTAGACAAGTCTATTCAAAACCTGAGCCTTCATCTTGAGTTTGAACTAAGAGATATCAGAAAATGGACTCTCTTAACCACTTCTTGAATGATATCAAAACGTTTCAATAGGAAATGCTGACCAATGATCAAAAAGAATTCTATTCCTATCAAGATTATTGTTTTCAATGATTCAAACTCTGAATCGTCAGCTTGAAAACAAGTATTGTGTCAGTATATATAGTATTTATGCCTGGCATTAATGCTTATATATATTGTACTATGCCATTTTACATTATGCCTGCTAATGCTTACACTTTTATATACATTTTATTGCATGTATCTCATTCTAAAATTATTATGAGAATACAGTATTAATAGGAAGCAAGTAACTAAGTCGATACACGAGTTAATACTTGCTAAATTTCACTTTGTGTTGTAAAAAGATACTAAGTCATAAAACTTTTTGTATATATTGAGTAATAAGGCTAAAACTTTTATTTTTTCATAGCCAAAAAGATATTAAGTAACAAAAAATTTAAGTTGTTTACCAAATTAACACGCTTAAATCTTTGCTTTTGATCCTAAATGATCCTTTTTATATGAATGATACAATTTACAAATATTTTTAAACTTTGCCCTTGTAATACAAATTCGTGTATTAAAAATAAATGTAACAATAGTTTTTGTTTTAATATTTAGTTAAATGTTAAATTTATCTAAAAATTTTGAAAATATGAAGAGCGAAAAGATAGAGATTCGTTAGTAGTAAGATTTGGACGAAATTGTGAATAACTACATTTTAATGGTTATTTATATGCATATATTTGAGAAACACAAAAACTGTGTCCTATATTTTAGAAAAAACAGTTGCTTGCTAAAGAAAGCTTTTTGCAAAGATAAAATACATTTTTACAAAATGAACTCTCAATGTTATGTTGGGTATTTCTGCCGAAATTTTCCATGTACTTAACTTCTTAAAAGATTTGATAAATCTCCAAACATACACTATCACCGTTCTCTATTCTTCAGTCAATTTATTTTTATCGGATTTAGTTATTTTGTTAGCTTCAGTTTTGTTTTTGGAACAATGAAATGAAAAGCTGAATCGATGGAAAAAAAAATCAGCGGCGATATCCTTGAAAACTTCTCCTTTCTCTTTCTTAAATAAGTTTGATCAAAAGATCTCTAAAGGTTTGTGCAGTAAATATGCTTGAGATACTAAAATCGTTTTTTTAGTTATTTTTATTTGATGTACTTTTCGAAATTTTATTTTTATTCATTTAAATTTTGAAGGATAAGTGATTTATTGCTACAATCATTTTTTTGAAATGCTTTATATGGGTTATATATGTTTACGAAGAAAATATTATAAGAAAACACACTGATTCTATATTAAATAATTTTCATTTGCAATTAACACCGTATTGAAGTTGCACAATATACTATAAATGATATCATTATGTGGTTTGTTTATCGTTTTACGATCGCATTTTTACATGAAGTCTTGTTGAACCTGAACCGAAAGATGATTGTGAATTTCGAACCCATACAAATAACACTTTCCAAGACGTTACTTGAACCATTGCTGTGCTGAAAGGCATAGCAACAGCCATTCATCTCTAGTTTAGCTTGATATTTTTAGTGATAATACTTTGAGAAATTATTTGATTTTAAATATTGGAGTGAAAATGTAATAAAAAGTTTATATGCATAATTTTGGATTCAAACCTAATTTAACCTGATGAGAGGAAACGTATTAAAATAAATAAACCAATGCATTTGCATTAAATTTGAATCAATGGACAGTAGTACATTTGTTCTTCATTATTGCAGTTGTATTCAATTCAAAATATAATATATTCAATGTTAAACACTTGCTATATTTTCAATCTTTTTTGCGTCCCTTTAGATTTTCCTTAAATTGGTATATAATATCACACAAAAATAATTAACTGATGTAAGACATTTTAATGTATGTGTTTGTGCAAGAGAGAAAGAGAGTAATGTTTAGTAAACTATTACAGAATGCTATTATTACAATACTTTTCCATTGCAAAAGACATTAGAATATTTTTTATTGAACCAACTTAAAATTTCCTTTTAAGGATCTATGAATTAAAATTATTGAATTATCTTCTGACGATATTATGAAATATATTTTATTATAATATTTGGAAATACACATCTGTTACTGCAAATGGCTACAAAATTCGTGAATGTTTCTCCAATCTTCTAACACCAAATAGTAGAAAAACATTAGTCAACGATTTGTTAATTGGCTAGAATTCCATTACTTATTCTAATTTTAGTAGATCTAGTCTTAACTGGCAGTTTTTGAACACAAAAATAGCGTTTTATCAATAGAACAATTTTGTTGTACGCTTAAATCTCAATACAATAAGTAGTTGAAAATTATCTTTAATTATTCCACAGGTGCTATTACATATCGATTAGAAGACAATGAAACTATTCTTTTGTCAAGAATGTCTACCTGTGCCTAAAATCGTGTCTTATTGAATATTTGATTCAAATTGGACAATTTTAACATATCATCGTCAAATGAAATATTTCTTATATGATAATGTCTTGCTGACTTAAGAATATATTTTCTTATTAATTAAATTACAATTCAAATAATAAAATTTGTGATATTGCATACAAAGCTATTTATCAATTTGTATGGTTCATTGATAAGTAATTTGGGGAAAGGAGGATAATCCCCAAAATCTATCTGCTAGGAATATGAAGATGGGCCACTAGTCAAATCATTTCATTTAAACAGCATTAAAAGACTGCTGCGGATTTTTTGGGTACAAAAAATGTCTGGACGGAAGCCAAATTCATTACCATTTAAAGGTTTATTAGATGCTAATTGAACAATAACAATCGAGATCATGTCTCACAAGTAATAATTATATAGTATGTATATTGCTCTGCGTTACCTTCTTCAATATACTGAAGAGGTTATTCTATTTCACTTTACTGATATACGAAATTGATGGCATACACACATAATTGGTCATTATTATAGCTGTAATTAGTTATAATTTAAATATTCTTAAGCCATAAGAATATTTAAATTATAATAAGAATATTAAAAAAAGATAGTTAAAAATCAGATTAATTTTTTGTTTCAATTGTTATGTTCAGATATATTTGATTACACTGCTGTTGTAATGACTTTTGTAAAGATCTTATCTGCCTAATTTGTCTTAAGGTTTTCTATTTCATTCAATATTATGAGTAAAAGATCCACACAGCATCTGCTGGAGAGCGAAAGATTAGATATTCATATCTGCTTTCTGTCCTCTGATCTAAGGGGATGGGTACTCTAGAGTCTTCAGTTTTACATCCTTTACGACAGTAATCAAGTCATTACAAAAGTTATAATGTAATATATTCTCAAATATTGTGCAACATATTTTAGTTACTGGACCCATCCATTTTATATGAATGTCATAATATCATCATAAATAAATGATTTCGTCCAAGTGAGCTATTTTGATCAGATCGGATGTTATTTATTTTTGGGTATAGTTATTCTTTAATTTGTTTTTAATTATTTCGGTTGAATTATCCTTCGTAGCGAAAAGTAACCTTAAAGTGACTCGAGAATTATAATTCGATTTGTCTTTTGCAGTGATAAACCAACGTGTCTGCTTAAGTGTTCTGACTCTCCGCGATTGAAATAAATGATTGGCAATATTGTATTATGATTTATTGTATACGAGATACGGCCGAATCACACTCAACAAGACCTTGGTTATCTCGTATTATATAAAAAAGAGCACTCATTTTTTGCCATTTAAATAATTTAGGCAAACAAATTATTTATTAGAGTTAAACCTGCAAATTTGCTCATTTGCATATTTTTAACTATATTTAAAGCTATAGAAATTTATATAAATTAGGTTTTTTCCTCCGTTTTTTTTGTAATTTTTCTGTCAATTAATGTAGATAATTTGGTTAATGCAAAAATATTTTACTATTATTCAGTTTATTATTACACTGCAAAGGAAATTATGAGAAATAAATAATGTGATATGCAAGTCCCTTCAACTGTAATACTTTCTAAATACTATTGAAGTCTTAATTTGCTTTTTAACATATCATTAAAAACCAAAATTCTCTTCATTAATTAATGAAGAATATGAGGAAATTTGATTTCCAAAATTATTGCACATGGAATTTAATTCTAAAATCATAAAGTATATAAATATTTTTTAATAATAAATAATATAATCATTATATGCCATTTCTAAAGAATTAAATGCTTTATGTTTCTCCTTGAATACCAAGAGAAAACACATCAACAAATCATTAATAAAATATCATGTTAACATAATTCCTGTCTATCTCCTCTTTTACATTAAATATTTGACACTATTCCTCACTCCTGTAATTAAGATTGTAAGTACACTAAAGTTTTAAAACTTTTGTAAAGTTTGCAGAGTATGAAGCGTAAGCGGAAAAGGTACTCTTTACTCTTTTCTGTAAGTACACTCCGCGGTTCGAGATTAAAAGCTGCTAATTAGTCATTACTTCGACCAACATACCGCTTCTTTTCAACGCTTCGACGGTCATTGCTAATTCGTTCTTTGCTCTTTTTTTTTTATATTTTCATGCCCTTCAAAGTGGAGCATAAAAGAGGAAGTGCCGACACATCCTCCGCAGTCACCATATTTAGAGCTTCCGAAAGGAAAAGTGTCCCATTATTATTACGAGATGAGAAAACGTAGGGAAGCCGCTCTTTCAAAGACAAAGAGAACAGAAATCGGAAATCAGATATGGCAGCAGATGATAGTAAAAAAGAAAAAAGTTATGGAAAAAAAAAGAGGCAATACAAACGAAGCCGGCTTTTGGAAAGAAAAGTAAAAAGGAATAAGTCTTTTTTCCCGATGATTGTGCTTGCCTTCTGGTTAGATGATAAGATTGTAGGATCTTCAGTATTAAAGATAGGGGAAAATGGAGGCTGTAAGGAAAAAGGGGCGTAATAGGCAACCGAAATAATAGTTCTTTAGTTGGAAAGTAGATGATTTTATGCTTTTATTTATCTTGAGAAAGATGTGAAAAGTTAGGGGGAAAAGTGCCGTTTTCAGTATAATTAGGCAGTTAGAAGTACTTGGAAATTAATGTTAGTAATTACCTATAGAACTCTAAATTTTGTATTATATTTTAATTAAATTTTCTTATGCATTTTCGTTCAATTCGTTGTTGAGGAATATTCGGAAAATAATTAAGATTTTATATAAATAAAATTATGATTTGCTCGCTAATAAATAATGGATTTAATATAACGTAAATTAAATTTAATAAAATAATAATGTATTCATTATAAATAATGTATTCATTATAAATATTCACTTTTATTTGATTATTTTATTATTTAACTGAAAGAAGACTAAACTCAGAAATTTTGTTGGAGTTGGGAAAAATGTGCTTATTCTCACGCGTAAATTTTGATTTTTTTTTTTTTAAATAATTTTCTTTTAAAAAAAGTTTATACAATTTATATCAACATAAATATTAGCGAAATATTGATATTTAGTATATATTTTGTATATCAAGTCACTATATTTTCTTAATGATCAGTTAATGAAGAATAAGTGAGAATGTGGGTTCCATAACATTATGCCAAGAAAGATTTTAAATCAAGTGCAAATTTCGTATAGGAGTAATAAGAAACACTCCCACTTCTTTCAAATTAAAATGTCAAAATAATCGTATTCTTTTAACAAGAATGACATTGATATAAAAAATGTTGTGAATGTTTATTTTCTGATTTTTAAAACTTATTTTCACTTATTATTTATATTTCAAAGTACTTCAAACCACGGAAAATTTCAATCTTCCTATGTCTAATGTAGTCCTGGATTTCAAATTAATTTGAAAAATTGGATTTTTACGATGACTTAAATTCTACAAAATAAGCAGAAATGAACTGATTTGTTTGTCTAAACTGAAAGTTTGGAATAGAATTGATGATCCTGATATCTACATTTAAAACATAATTTCTTGTTTTATTATCACTATAAAAATATATGATTTCTCTAAAATATTTAACTGTTTTTAATTTGATTCTCAAACAAATGTCTTTTTCCTTTTATCAGTAAAGTTTTTGTGAATAATTTATGTAATACATAGTTATTAGTGTTTCACGTTTCCAATTTATGAATTTTAATTCGAATATTAGAAAAGAAGTACGAGCGTTAATTGATTATTACTAATGACCTTATTTATAAATTATAGCTTTTATAACATTTATAGTTTCGTTAAATCTTCATAATTTATTGATAAAAAATAAAATCCATTTTTTTATTTTTATTATTCTTACATGAAATGTTTGGAGAACTTCAAAAAGTCTTAAAACAGGACACGCAGTTTATAGTTTTTCAATTGCTAAGACTTTATCATTCCTTTTTACAATTTTTTTTCAGATTGGATGTAGTTTATAATATACGCGCACAGAATTGAATTCACTTATTCAAAAATATTCAAAAGTGAAATTTTTAAGTTTTGTATATTTCAATTTAAATTTTGAGATTTTCGTAAAGAGTCCCAAACTTTTCAAACCAAATCCTGTGTTGTGTGTGACTCTCACATATCTTTAAATAACTCCACAACCTTCCTGACCCTCTCTCAACAACCGACCTCTAACCCAATCTCGTGTATTTTTATGTGGGGGTATGTTTTCTCTCATAAGCCAGCTGCCTTATTACATATATAAAAAAAGAACAGCTTGCATTTCCAGTTGACGAGTGAAACAGACTGTCAAACCTCATTTTCCGAACTGACAAAAAACGAAGACAAGGGCATAGACCGAAATACTAAAATTTACCCTATTCCTTCCACCGGATGCGAGCGTTTCGTTTGTTTATACAGACGATTTTTGAACAGAGTACTCCGTCAGTCGTTAAAAATTGTTAATAAATTTAATGCTAATAAAATTTAAAAATTATTTAGAATTTTCTTAATTAATTTGTTTTCCAATTAAATAGAAAATATTAGTTTTAAAATATGTCGCAGTAATTTAATATATATTTGGATTAAATTGTTGCCACTCATTTTAATTTTAGACATAAATTGGTTTAAATTATTTATAACGCTTACACTATATAATTCTGATGAAATATTTCTTTGTCAAAAATGCACCACACTCACACGCACATGCATATACATTTAACGCTTAACCATACAGGATTTGGTAAACTTTAAAATGATTGATAGGTACCTTAATATCTGCGAAAGTACATTAGCTTCATCAAAAGATATAAAATTTTTCATTTAAGTCTTAAAATAAAAGTAAGATTCAAATATAAGTCCATATAATTAATTAAAACTTATTAACCTAAATTACTAATAAATTAAATAAGAAAATTTTGTTTAGTAAATATTGATAAAATAATGATTCATCCTATACTTAACAAATTGTAGGATTTTAATAAATGAAGAATTATTTTGAACTTTACTTTAAAAACAAGAAATTTATGATAGAATTAATAAAATAGAATTTTTACTCTATAATAAATTGTTTGTATTATTAATTTAATATGATTCGGAGGTTAAAATGCGTTTTAGTGTTAGTAAATACATAATTTTCTAATAGTTTATGTGACAAGTTTAATTAAATTAAACTCGACTTTATTAAAATAACTATCAATAATTTATTTAACAATTTTATGTATTGATGTTGAAGATCTCACAGGAATTAACTAATTTCTAAGGAAATAATACATGCTGAAACTGAATAATAGTTTTTTCTGTTGTGTTATTCTTAAAATTGAACTTTCAAAAAATAAGAATATCGTAGTTTATTAGATTTAAATTATGATTTTCTAAAAATATTTTTTATTCCCAAATGTATGTTATTTAACTTACGCACATTACCTTAAGTTGGAGTAGCATTACGAATTATTTTTAATCATCTTGGAATAAAGTCCATGTTATAAACTCTATATACGTTTTTGCATGTATAACGATGATTTTGAAGCATGATTCATATCGAATTATGAAAGGGATGAATTCCTCTCTTATCAAACATTTTGTAAGTTTATTCCATGATCAAATGAAGATGTAAAAACTTCAAATAAACTTTTTTAACCTCATCCAATCAGAGGTTGAACCTTAACTCTTACAAATATGAATTAAAAACATTTTCGATATAATAATCTTAAGACTATTTTCTTCGTGTTAGACTAATTACGATCTTTAATAGTATTTCTACATACGAATGTAAGATTAAGTTAAAATAATATCAAGATATGCTTCATCACAATCAACCGTATTAATTTCCAAGTAGGTATTCTATCAAACATAGATAGTTAAAAGCGCCATTTTTCAGAATATTTTTGTTATCGAAGATTTAAAAATGCCTTTAAGGTATATTTATCCGATGTGTATGGAATAGATGCACTGTCAAAATATTAATGCCAAAACTGGTTTGAAAAATTTCGATCTTGCAGTTTTGATATAGAAAATGCACCATGTTCTGGGAGGCCACTTAAAGCTGATGAAAAGACTATAATGGCGTTAATTAATGTAAAACCAGTTGAAACGTGAAATCGCCGAAATTACATTCATTGAATTCAATCGTTCATGATCATTTGAAACTCCTGGATTTAATCTCAAATCTCGGTTCACGCGCTTCTCATGTTGTTACGTAAATAAATTGGTTTCATCGCATTGATGTCTGTCACGTGCTTCTCAAATTTCAAAAAAAAAAAAATTTCATTTTTGAAGCTATCCTCACCATGTACGAGAAATGCATACCCACAACAGTATTAAACGCAAGAAGTAATGGAATCAAAAAAGTAACAGATTGAAAGAATTTCGAAAGTTGATATTCATCAAAAAATGATAATGCTTATATGTTTGGTAAAAAAAAAAAAAAAAAAAAAATTTTTTTTTTTTTTTTTTTTTTTTAGATTTTACCTGACAGCACAATGAATAATTCTGAAATATATTATTACTCACTAGTTAGAGAATATGAAATTTATTGATTTCACCTAAGCAGAAGAAATTGATCAATGGGAAAGATGCAGTGCTTCATCAAGACCCTATGCAAATTAACTAATTCTCTAAAAACTTCATCTTGTGTGGTTGGAGTATACTGCTATACCCACCAGATTCTTAATCTTTAATATCTTCTGATTATAAGTTGTTCCTGTCTCTACAAAATGTTTTAGACAGTAAAACCTTTACTTCTAATGAAGTAAAAAAGAAACTATGTTTCTTGCCAGCTGAAACCAAGCATTTTATGAGCGTGGAATTATGATTCTGCCAGAAATACGGTATTGGGCAAGTATGGACAATATATAATTCAATATTTATTCGCTATAAGAAAATTGACTTTCATTTTCATAAAAAATAAGCAACTTACTTTCCGAACAGTATTATAATAATTTAGTAGTTAGTAAATACACATAATATATTTATACTACTGTTTAAATAAATCGTGCATTTACAGTACTTTCACTAAATTAATTATCTTCACTCAATTTTATTTGATTTTATGCTTTTTAAGGACAATTCATAAAATTAATTAAATTGAATTTATATAAAAATAAATTGATCTAAAATATCGTGTATATGATTCCTTACAAATACTTTTAATGACATGATAAAGTTGTTTGTAGTTTGTGTCAATTAAAACTAATATTTTAATTGAAAAGCTTCTTCGTTTTTATCTATAAGTTACTATAGAAATATTTTGCTTGAATAATATATATTTACCTCAGCATTACCTCCTTGAAAAATATCAATTATTATATTTTCCAAATGAGTATTAATTTTCAAAATTATGGTGATTTAAAACTTACAACGTATTTGTTCGAGTTAATTAATTTTTTTATGCAAATGTATTAAGCAATGAAAATTGACAGTATGCTTTATTTTTGGTATAAATAATTTTAGTTTTATTTATTTGGATTTTACAGCAACACTTTATATATACCTTCCTAATATAAACTAGGCGGCATCATGTCTGAAAGCTAACTAATCCAACAATTGATTTAAACACAACGCGAGTCTCACTTAACGTCACTACAGGCTTTCGTAACATGGTGGGTTCATTTAAATTCCATTAAATGGCAAAAAGGTGCGGTTTAGCTCCTAAAATAGGTTTAACCCTACGCTTAACCAGACTCTACTGTCGCCAATCGATCGCCAATTATTCTTTTGTATCCATCGATACTCTCTTGGGTCCTATAAAACCACTAAATCAAACACGAACCCTCTCGTTTGGGGGTGAAATTCTTTTATTCACCTCTTTTACAAAAGAGGATAATGTACAGCAATAGTTCGAATTAGAAGAAAAATCGAATGGAGTGCTTTTGTACTCGATTCAATGCCTAATTTGATTGATCTCGATTAGAACTGGATTGGGTCGTTTGGAAATTAGTGAAACCGTACTTGATAGTTATAAAATGAAGAAAATTAAAAATGTTAATCAAGAGATTATATTTTAGAGATTTCAACATGACTTTTAAGAGAAAAATTATTGCTAGTAAAAAACATAAGTGTTATATTCATATCAAATGTTAATTTTAGCGAGCATTTTTAAAGAGAAGGAATTTTATGTGACTGTATTCCGATAGAAAAGGATTCATTTTAATGATTTATATTTACATTCTGAAATACAAAAGGCAAACTCACCATTGTTGGCACCCTGACCTGCTCAATGATATTTTAAGAGTTCTTTTAGCATCCATAACTAACGTGACCACTTATTTTTTGACTCAAAACGGGACATTGGTTTATTTAGGTTAATTAACAGATAGTCAATAAAAAAACCACTTTTTTAAAGTTATTTATCAGAAAAAATCAGCTTAAAACTACGAATTAAAAAATATATATACCCGAAACGTTTAGTTATATTTATATTTATCAGAGGAACAAATTTGCTTTAATAAAGCTGGTGATGATATTAAGTAATAATGAAATTCTTGGCACGTTTTTTTTGTATTCACCTTAATTATCAACATCGCCTTTAGAACTGAAATTTGTAACTGGGTCTTCTCAGATGTCCACAATTTGTTCATCATAGAAAATACTCTTTCTACTGGAGCATTTGTAGCAGGCGAACAAAATATATTCTATTAAAATAGAAAAGTTTACATGCTGAAGATTGTTGGCTTGAAAGTGTTTGAATACTTCCACCCAACGAGTTTCCGTGGAAACGTTTAGATTATTCCATTCGGTTATTTTCTGCGATATAATGTAATTACAAATTAACGAAAATTCGTCAAAAACTTCTGCATTTTTATTGCAGTAAATATATTCCTTTTCAATTAATACATCAAGAGATTTTTTGAACGACTTCCCATGTGGGGACCTTTTTAAAATCTGCCCAATAAAATATCTCCATTTCTTTGGTAAGAAAGCAAGTCCACTGCTCCAGATATTCACGGCTTGTTTGATAAAATTCTGTAGCCGCCCTTTTCACAAACTCTTCATCCATGTCAGTAATATTATCTTTCGATTTCACTATTAATTGACGGACCATAAATGGAAGAAACTGATTGGTCTGTTTCTGAGTCAAATTGATTTGCTTCAGTTGCCGATACAGTCTGACCTTCCAGTTTCAATACAGCTTGATGAAAAGTTGCTGACTGAGCGTGTAAAAAATAAAGCCACAATTTGGATGTGGGATCTTCAAAAAAGTTTTTTAGTAACAGGGGACATTTTTCAATACTCAAAAAGTAGTTTTTTAATGGCTGATACATTTTTAAAAGCCTTTCCAAGGCAGCCATCTTGTTTTGCTATAGCCGATAATTTGTTGATATTCCGTTTCAGTTTCGGTGACTCCTTTAAAGCTCCTTTAGAGCTTCAACTCGAATCATGTAAACATAAAAAAATGAATATATCTATCTTCACAGTAATGCTTTCGTAATCTAAGGGTAGCCTGTCTGCAGCAGATTTTATTGCATTGTGAATTACATGGGCTCCACATCCAATACCTATCAATGGCTTTTTCAGTGATGATTGTAATTTCGTTAACACATTGTTAGTTTCTCGCCTAGCCGAACCTCCGAAATTGACGTTGGAATTGCCTCCGCAAAATGCCACGACTTTTGCTGTCAAATTATTATCTGTCAACACTTGGTTTAAATAATTGACTATGATATCAGAGGTCTCACCTGGTTGGTCTTGGAGATCTAAAATTTTTACTTGCACACCTACGTAAGGTTGAAAAAAGCGCACTAGAATAGGGTATATTTTCTTGTTACCGTGGTTTGAAGCGTCGTTTAGTATTGTAATACAATTGGACTAATCAAGATCATCTTTTAATTCTTTCATTGCTGTAGGCGTCAAAACATTTACAACAATAGCTTCTGCTTTCATACGCGCGCATATAAATTTGGGATCAAAACAAGATTAAATTAATTTCGACGCGCAATCATTAGAGCGAAAACTGTGGTTTTCTTGTATCGTATGATAAGCCCAGACGCCTTCTGCTGCGGCGATATTCAAATCCTTTAAAGTTGAGTCGTCTGATTTCGTGAAAAATGTTAACATCAAAAACTCGAAGCGGCGACACGATGTGCTTTTTTATGTTTTTCAGACTTTAAATGCTGTTCAATATCACTGGCACCACCATGGGATACGCTAAATTCTGTACTATACTTTTCAAATCTGACATCTGAGGGAGTATTTATTTACTTGATAAACGGATATTTTGCTTGTAAGTTAACATTGAACGTACACTTGCGTTTCGGCATTTTAACTTATGATTCCAAAACAAAAGAAGTTTAAGTTATTTACTAGGTACACGAGTATAAAACAACAACAAAACAAATATCGGGATGTGGGCGAACGAAAAATACGTTCGTCTGCAGACCACCCCGTAGAACAAAACCAAGTCTGAAAGAACAGAGCTGTGCAAGCTCAGAAGAAAAATTGGCGATTTACGAGATCTTATCTTTGTACCATATTTGTGGAAGCTTTTCGCGTTACTTTTAATAATAAAATATTTTATCATTTAGCACTTTTTCTTCTCATCAAAGGTTTTGCTTTAGAAAAGAAGCGGAGAGTTGGGGGTGAGGGCAATCGTTCAATAATGCAAACTTTAGAGACATTTTTATATGCAAACTTCAGAGACATTTTTTCGCAACTGCTGTCCGGCCGGCTCGACTACTCAAATTTTCGCGCGGTTTCAGAAAACGGGACAATTTTGCGTCCCAGAATTCATTTCAAGGACTCGTAACTCTAAAAAGGGACAGTCCCGTTCAAAACGGGACGTCTGGTCACCTTATCCATAACGTATTTACTTTTCAGAAAAACTTTTCAAAAATCATTTCCTATATTTATGTTTAGCAGTTAGGATGAAAACGGAAAATTCCAACGGACTTATGCCCTCAAATGTGCACAGAGAAAGCAATATATATTTGTCATTTTTCAAAAGAGTCGTGGAATAGAAAAACAGATTTTCCAGTCCGAAGAACTCTATCCAATCACTAATGAGTTGTAGAAAAAACTAAAATTAATTCAATTTATACGTAAAATATATATATTATGATTCATTTTAATCATCATTTATATGTATGAATCACTCTCAATTTTATAACATAAGAATTTTCGATCCCATAGTATCATTTAATAGTATTTCAAAAAGATTAGATTTTAAAATGAAATGAAAAAGGTGACACTGTATGTTGTAGGCTGAAAAATCATATATAAATATTGACGAGAATTCAAAATACTCATATTGGAATAGAAGATTCAGTTATAGATTAAGAGATTAATATTTAAAAAATAGTCTATAAGCAGATTATCTTATATCATTATCTTGTTTAATTTTTGAGATTATACTTTAGATTTCTACTACTTTCCCAGAGAACATATCGCTTCTTTCGTTTTAAAATAGTTTCAATTTGATGTTAGAGTATATGTAAAATATTTATAAATTCTACATTTTCTTTCAAAAAGAGTTTAAAAACATGATATATTTCTTTCCATGTTTTTCTAAAAGACATGCTCAACTTTAATAATAATTGATAAATGAAAATTTTTTTATGCTGAATAAGTTATACCCCCCCCCCGAAAAAAAAAAGAAAATTTTTATATGAATGATGTCTCATAAAATACTTTATAAGCACATGGTGAAATGAATCATGGTTGCATTTCTATGCAACCATGATTTCTATGAACTATGAGAAGACAGCAAAGTTTTTTTTCGCAAAATTTTTCAGTGTTTCACATCTTCGGATTTCTTCTAGTTTATAAACTCTAAATAATGCTAAATTTAAAAATATTTATTAACTTGAAAGCCTTACTCTTAAATTTTAATTTTAATAGTAAACAATAGTATTATCAAATCTAAAAATATATTTTTTTACAAAAATGTTTAAAATATAACTCAAAATTTTATACAATACTTGTGTTATTTATTGATAAACGCTACATATAATTACAGTTTTCTGTTGAGTCCATTGCACAATGTTCTGTACTAAGATATGTAAGAGAAAAGAAGTAGTGTATTTGTTTATTAGTTTTCTAATTCTACCATTTATACTGTTTGTGAATTACATATACTAAATAAATTTCCTTTGCTGATTAGTCTGTAACTTATATAGTTGCCAGGAATGAAAAAATTCCGAATCCCAGAGACTTCTTTATATAATTAATGTTGGAGAAAAATATCATCTGTGGCTTAATTCAGTCATTTGTTGAGACATATTTTGTGAGCATTGGTTTTCACATCGAATTCGTTTCTTTGATTTCTTTTCCTGTCCTTAGAGATTATTGAGTCAGATGTCAGCAGCATTATTCAAAATGATTAAAATTACAAAATAATTAATTTTAAAAAGAAATTTTAAGTTTTCAGCACGAAGAATATAATCACATATGTTTTGCATTTTTCATAAAATCTGAAATTGCTAACCTTGTTCGACATAATTAATGCAATATGTAATAATTTATACGATTCTACTTAATGTAATTGAAAATTATATAATGTATAAAAGTAAAACTAATTGAGTAAAATGAAATTCATAGAAATATTTTAAAAAATCATAAAACAGAAAATGTGCACATTTATTTTTGTAGCTCGCAAGTGTCATTACTACTATGAGAGATCTTTTAAAAAAAAAAAAAAAAAAAAAAAAAAACAGAATATCTTTTTCCAGATAAGTATATAAACAAAGATGAATCGTCAACAAACAAAAAATAATACGATAACCAATCTGTTCACTTGCCATGTAATCTGTTGGGATTGTGAAAAAGAATATGCAAAAAATAAAGTAGATAAATAAATTGAAGGCCAGAAGGCAGGTGATTTTTGTTCCTGATATCAACCCTCTTGACCATAAGCAAGTATATCTTGTTACATGTCTATGACTGTCAACAGAAGCAACAAACACGGTTACGATGAAAACAATCGTCTTTTGGCACTTTGTATCAAGAAGCGATTGTTTTTGTTTGGGTTGGTGACGTGGATTGATTTCTTTTGACGTCAATAAGGATGATAAAAAGGAGAAGAATCCATTTTCAATTTACTTTGTGGGAGAATAATTTTATCCCATGGAAAATAAAAAAAAAGGAAGAAAATTATTCTGGAACCGCTTTTTACCGGAAATGGTGGAGATTGTAATTCAAGTGAAGAAGATGGGCTTTCATATGTTATTTTTACTATCGAATATCAAAATCTGTAGTATTTAAATTCGGCGAAATCTGTTGGAAATGAGTTTGTTTGCTGAATTCAAATGAAAATGTATTCATTTTCTTTTCTTCAGCGTTTGAATATCTATTTCTTTTTTGTCGTTGTCAATATCTTCTCTCCTTCCTTCTTATTCATGCGGTTTGCATATGCATTCGAAGATAAGCTCGAAGTTTTTCAAATTCGAAAGCAAACGAGAAACACTTTGGCACAAAAAAATGGACGGTTTTATGTTACACACAAACTGATTTAAATAAACAAAAATAAAAAATATCTTATTATTTCATTCATCTGCGCCATCTAGATTTGAATCATGTAATTTACTTTAACATAAAAATAAATGGGTAACGAAAAAAAATTGGAAAGATTTTCTGTGTGAAAAAATACTATTTATAGAAAATCTGTTCCTTAATCTGTATTCACTTTCTCAAGTTATTTAGTATTCAACACACGAAGTATTTTGCTTTCAGCAGTTCTTTTGCTAGCTGTCTGTTTGGCAAGCAAGGGATAGAGTATCAGATTTTTTACACCATAAAATGTATGCAAAAATTACGTAAATGCTAGAGATTCAAAGCACGCATAGCACATTTTCTATCACAAGGCGATTTTCTATTTTTATTGAATTTTATTCTAAAAGTTATTGTTTTTATTAAAAATATTTCTAAAGCATTGAAAAATTTATATATGGGTTTGACGTTACAATCTTAAAGCAATGTATAAAACTTAATTTCTATTTCAATTCATCTGAAATATAAATATTTTATTTAAGAGTGAATCCATATAGTTATACAAATTGATATATATATATAATTTATCACTTGATTAGTACATCCTCACACATTAATATTATTAGTTAATGGTACAGATAAATTTAGTATAACCGGTATCTGACAAATTTAGTATATAAATTTTAATAAAAATATATTTATAATAAATTATTTTATAAAATTTTTATAATAATAACTAGTCGAGATAAATTTAGAAACACAGGATCATACATTTATTAAAATGAAGCAAGAAATGGGTTAGTATACATTTTCATCTTTTACTAAGGAAATACATTTGATCCATTGAAAATAAGTAACATAATTACACACACATATAGCTGAGATAAAAATTAATTTTATACATTATGATTATTTCATTTTATAAGTTCACTATATAGCATTTATGAACTATATCCCTTGATTTAATTACCAAATTCAAAATAATCATTTTTATTATTTGCCCATTTTCGCACTTAACTTGACATACTAGTTTTTATTCATTGAATATGAAAAAATGATAAGTGTGTCATGAAGCACTTTTGACAGCTGAAGCATTTGAAAAAAATTCATATTACGATTATTTGCTTCCAGAATAGCAAATATAACTTACACTAGTGACTAAAAAATTTTTTTTGCATTCGTTTTGTTGCTGATTCATTCTATGAATGATCATAAATAATTCATATAGGATAGAAATCGTAGCATCCAGGGCTTAGGAAGTTTCCTGATGACCAGTCTGCATGATTTCCAACTTTTTCATACATGGTTTGGTAGGTTAAAATAATTTTGTATGAGTCATCAGTTGGTATGAAATGCCATGAGATTATCCAACTAATATTTTTATGGATACCAAAATACCGTAAATTTATTTGTTATGTTACTTAAGAATTTTTAAATATTATTATTTATTGCAATCTTATTGAAAACCGTAGAACTACTTATTTTTGTGACCAATTTGGAAACTGTTTGATCTCATCAAGAATTTAGAAGTATTCGTTCATCATATCAATTTCTTAGCAAAAGATACCACGATCTGCCCTTCAATTCCCCAGTTCATGGTTTATTTGCCCCGTTTGCACGAATAATTATAATGGTACGGAATTTGTTTTAAACGTTGGTCACAGGTGAAATATTTTTCTTGTATAAAATGAGAGTTTAATAAAAGATTTTTCCTTATTCGAAAATACATTGGTAATTAAGTTTTCATTAATTAGATAATTCTAATTTATAGAATTCATTAATTACTCAAGTAAAAATATTTTTAATTCATGATGAATAAATTAGTAATAATAATTTGACATTTTCAATAGTTTGTTTTACCTGTTGTCGAGAAAGATAAGAATATTTCATAAAATATTTAATCCAAAAAGTATTTGTTTTATTAATTCATTGAACAAGCATTTATTTAAAATATGTATTAATTTTTCTGAAACGCATTTTCTTGATTACTTTGAATGTAAGAAAGTTTAAGCCCAAAATTGGGGCCAAAAAGATATCAAAATAAATTTCTCATCTATAAAACCTATAATTTCTAATTATTCAACTTTTTGCGCAGTTAATTTTTAAATATAAAACCTTTTACACAGCATTTTATTTATTATTTAATCACTGGCGGTAACACTTTAATTAAAAAATATCACTTTTAGAAGTTTAAAAAAATCTACTAACAACTACTTACAATACTTTTTTTAGTCAACTTAGCATCGTTATAATGTTGGGTTTTAGCGGTTAAAAATCCAGCGTTTTCATTTAATGATACACATTAAGATGGTGTGTTCAAATAGATTAAAATTTAGAACTTAGGGCTTCAAGGTCCAATCGATATCCCCTTTCGATAAGACAATTTTATATCGATTGAAGTTGAACGCTACATTTTATGGTCGGAAACACCTTTTAATATTATCATATAAAAAGATCAATGTATATTCCACTCCCACTTCCTACTTTATCCTATAGAAAATGAGGATCATGGCTGTAGCCCCAGGGCATTATCGGGTTTAGACGACATACATTTTTATTTTATTTTATGGGAATACATCCTTTTGTTACAGTGTATTCCCATTTGTGTTTACTGTAAACACAACATTTCGTATTAGCTTATTATAACAACAATTGTGCTAGGAAATCGATTTTATTTAAATATTAATAAATTTCAGAAATGTCTGTTAATTGTACCATAATACTACTTTTGTATGCAAATAATGACACTACTAATGATTGATAACAAAATACTTAATACAAAATTCTGAAAAAAATTTAATTGCAATTGTATATGTCTACATGCACTATATTTTGATTAAAATAAGCTATTTTTAATAGAAAAAGTGTTTTTTTTTTATCGAACTTAACGATTACAAAAATATAATAAAACACATGTGAGCTTGTATGATAATTATCACAAATCTCCATTGAAGTCAAATTAATTTTCTTAAAAAATACAAAATATAATTAAAGCTTCTTTGAGAAACTTTACATATATGTAATTTTGAAAATTCTTCAAGGTTTACTACTTAAATGATTCACGCTCCATTGATACGAATAAAAATAGAATATATATATATATATATATATATATGATCGTATATATAAATACCACCTGTGTGTATGTATACATGACACAGAAGAACCAAAAAATGGTGACCATTCCACAATTAAGATATCGTTGAAGACCAAAATATCGATTGAATAAGAACGATATGTATTCCGAATAATGTAATTCCTATTTTCTGTTATTACACATGTTTTCCATAGAAATGGCTGTTTATCTAACAGACTTTGAGAGTTGCAGATTGTGATGCCTCGAAAAATGGAAATGAGTATCTTCAAAACTGCACGGTTATTAGCTGTTCGCGAGTACATGTGCTGTGTGGGTGAATGATGGCGAGACGAAAAGCGAACACACTTCAACGTTTGGCGCCCGACATCGTCAAAGTCACAAGAAATCATACATTGTCAGATTTGATAAAATAAGATCGGCAGCAGACAATGGCAAAGTTGACGATCGAGAATAATGTGAGTCAAAGTATAAGCACATGAATTAGTTTTCTTTGTCACAGTCTATCTCCGATTTTATTTGATGAAGAGGGGCTGCTGCTTCCATCATCCTGTGTCGTTAGTGATATACAGATACTTGATATTGTGGTGTCTATCTCTGTCGTTACAGCTTTATTCATCCACTTGGTATTGGTACCCCAAAGATTGCACGTGAAAAGATGATGTACCGCACAATTTTGGAGATATTCATTACAAATATTTGAGTTATTATAATCTGCTTTCTGTCGAAGTAGTTTTGATTTGCAACCATTTCCTTGAAACACACACACAACCATAGTGATGATGCTTCACACTCTTCGGAATAAATTGTATATTAGATACACGCGTGTCTCATACGATATCTAAGTGACTCAATGTCATACTGTAAAGGTGATCATAAGTCATGCCTCTTCAGTGTGTGTGTATATATATATATATATATATATATATATATATATATATATTGTCAAATTATATATATATATATATATATTGTCAAATTATATATATATATATAGATAATTTGACAATTGGACAATAAATATCTTTATAAAACCAATGTTATATAAATACGAATATACAGGAATGATTTATTGGTTCATAACTCAAGAGTCACTTTTTGCTCAGGAGGCACAACAAATACCCATGTCCAAGATGGTATTTGAGGTTACAAATCGTTGTATCAAAGTCAGGAGCGGTAACCATTTGGCTGACAGCTCGTCTAATTACAGGGATGATACCATTTCAATTGTGGATACAAATCGGATTACAGGAACTAAAACATTTTTTAAGAAGAACATATAAGATTATATAAATATTTTTTATCTGTGATAAAAAGAGAAAAACATTCTTCCCTCTCATAAGCGGCTCCCTACAATTGATGGATTATTAATATCTGCCCAATTCTAGTAGTAACCGTTTTCGGAAACTACCTACAAGCTATTTGGTTTCTGTGTAGAACTAAAATAATCATTCGTAAATTATTGAATATATTGTTTTTGTGTAGAAACCAGCACTTAATTTATGCATATTGCTTTTTATTAAAAATATTATTTTTCTTAAAAATATAATTGATGACCAGTTAATATATATATATATATATATATATATATATATATATATATATATATATATATATATACCTTTAAAATAATTAAATAGAAATTAAAAGCCTCAACAAAACTCAAAATAAAATGCATACATTGATAAAAATTTATAAATAATTAAAAATTAAAGTAAATTTTATTATTAATTCAATTTTTTGGTGAATAAATTTATTATTTTTAGTTTATTAATATATCTACAGGTTTTTTTATACTAGTTTTATTAAAAATTTTATTGGATTATATATAATACTTTTTAAATACAAATAAAATTGTATGAAAAATATATTTTACTATAATATAAATGATAATTGCTGTATAAGTTTTAAACGCAATAAATATGGAAGAGAATACATTGCTAATTTCTAAAACTATAGGAAATTAACAGTAGTTTTTTATTCGTTAATTTTCCTAAAAGTTGAGAAGCAAAAAATGAAGAGTTGAATAATGAAAAAATGTTGAAGAAACCTGATATGGGATCGTGATATGCTAATGCGTCTTTTCCATTAAACATTTTCTTAAAAAAAAGTATTACAATAATCATTAAAGTTTCAAAGTACCCAATGAAGAAACAGAATAATTTAACGAATCTTTTAATAAGGAACTCGCGAGAGGAAAATTGAATGAAAAAAAAAAAGAATCGAGAGATATTTTTAAGACTTTTTTTTTTACATTTAATTGCAGTCTTATAACTAATTTTCCTTCCTCATTTTCCCTGTATTACCATTGTAATTAGTATTTGTATTTTAGAATACAAGGAGAAAATGAGACGATTTTTTGTATTTTCCTCAAGCGCAGTTATTTGCATCAATGCCTATGTTTTTGCAAATCACCTAAAAGCTTTAGTAAATTTTTAATGAAACTCTTTCGTAATTTAAATATAAACTAAAACAAATAGATTTTTCAAATATAAATAAGATCTTAATTTGTAGCAAAATAATGAATTAAAGAAATAATTGGCATTTGATAGTCAAAAATCAAATTTCCAACACACAGATATACTTAAATATATATATATATATATATATATATATATATATATATATATATATATATATATATATATATATATATATATATATATATATATATATATATATATACCTTATCTTTATCGCTGAGATACAAAGAAAGAATATTTTTAAAGTTACATATAAAAATAGTTAATTATAATGCATAATGCAACTCTCCTTTTATCTGAAAACTTATGACATTTTTTGGCAGTCTGGCTTGCACAATCTCAATACATAATCCAGTTTTGTAAAATTTGTGGAGCGGCTAGAATTTAGAAAATTACATTTTATTTATCATTTCACGATAACTTAATTGGCGTGGAAACTTGTATCATTGCCATACATATAATGAAAATAGAATTCTATAACTTTTTCTTTGTTTTGCTTAAGTTCTCATTCACTTTAACGGTAAAAATGTCGCCTTACAAAATAAAATTGCTTTCTTTAATGGATAATTTTGAAACTGCATCGTCTTATAGTGAGATAATAAATGAAAACAGTAATTTTATTCAAACAGATGTTTGTTTTTATAATCTCTTCTGAAGCATATTAAGTTTTACTGTACATGAAGCATAAATATAGATTTTAAAAATTGAATTATATTAAAAAAAAGTTTAATATTGTCAGCAATTAAATTATATTCGATATGATTTTTCGAAAAAAAAAAATGATAAAAAATGAATTTTTATATTTCTAAACTATATTATAGTTAAGAGTATGTTTTTATGAAACCATGATTTTTTTACCAAAATATGAAATTTTGATATCTTGCATATAAAAATTGACATTTCCTACAAGGACAACTAGTACTAAGACTTTTATTATTAAAAGTTTGTTATCGGGAAAATCTGCATGAAAAATAGGGAAAAATAATATTAAATTATTAAAATAAAAAAGGAATATCTTCGTTTTGAGCAAATATAAACAAACTTTAAACTGAATTTACTGTTATTTTTCTTTGGAAGATACCAAGCTGAAGGAATTCATGAAAACATCATTTTTAATATACATAATTGAGAAAGAAAAAAAAAATTAAAATATTTACATATTATAATATTTGAAGGAATTTATATATATATATATATATATAATAGTTTATATTCTACTTATTTATGGAGCAGAAGAGACAAAGGTAGATTTCAAATTGCAACTAGTGATTTTTTTTCACAAATAGCTTATGTTTTCCATTCGCTTCTGCATGGTCTCTTATTGGTGTAACTCCGAGATGAATGAGCGCCGGTATTTGGCAATTACTGACAAAAGAAACAGATGGAGCACAGCATCAGACCAGGTCTCATCTGCTCTCTTCGGATACCGGTACGAAAGTTTCAAGGTTGACCGTGTATAGACGCTTAGGGGACATTAGTTTATATGCTCGTAGTCCTATCAGATGTGTTCCACTTACCACAACTCACTCCCGCCTGCGGTTAGCCTGGAATAGAGAGCATGGATTGTGGACACCGCAACAGTGGTCTTGTGTGATGTTTTCCGACGAGCTTTCCGACAAGTTTAGCTTTCAGTCTGATTCTCACCGGACTTTCATATGGAGAGGGTCAGGTACCCGTTACCACCAACAGAACACCACTGAACGACACCGATACGGTGGTCCAGGATTGCTAGTTCGGGTATGAATTATTCTGCGTTCCAGAACTAACCTAAATGTTCAGAATGTAACCATGACAGGCCACATTAATCGGGATGTCATTCTGGAACAACATGTACCTTTGTTTCGGGGTTCCATGGGTGCAGAATTTCTGTTTATAGATGACAACGCCCGTCCTCACCGTGAAAATATTGTAGACGAATACCTTCAATCGGAGGATATCACCCGTATAGACTGGCCAGTATACTCGCCGGACTTGAATCCAATAGTGCATGTGTGGGACATGCTTGGCCGACGAATTGCAGCCCTTCAACCCTTTCCCACATGTCTAACGAAACTTCGGAGAGCACTACTTAATGAATGTAATATTCCCCAAGATCAGATCGATAATGTGATACTCAGCATGCGTACGCGTAGTACAGCCTGCATTGCATCATCTGGAGGGCATACTATGTATTAACCATTATACCAACCATGCTATATTGTTTTTTGTAAATAGGTTCTTTTTTGAAATTTGCTCCAGGCAGTAAAAAACCACAATTTTTATTAATGATGTCAAACATATAGCATCTTTTTTGCTCTTTACCTTTTTTGTTTAATAAATAGACTTTACAAATAAGTCATATTTTTGCTCCTGTCTCTATCTTCGCCTGAACTTACATTATCTTTAATTTATGGACACGAGTGTAGTTTATATGAAGGAGAATTACATTATTTATGTACAATGTTACGTTTACATTTAAATTTGCTCTGCTTTCTTAAATATTGTTTAATAAATTAATCATAAATATTCACCACGGTATACAAATTTCATATCCCACTCTTGAGCGAGCTAGCAACTCAATGGTTAACACTGTTGTCCACAATTTAGAAAGGGGATTAGAAAGTGCATGTTTATATTTGTTTCAAGTCCATTTAAAATTTCAAATCCTTTTCAAATCTCAAAAGTTATAAAAATAAAATAATGGAATCGAATCCCCGCGTACAACCCTTTTGAAAATCGGTTACTCAAATTCATCTTCCAATCAATTTTCTTGTAAACGCAAGTAGTGAAATATCCAACTAAAACGATACGTACCCGTACTTTAACCTTCATTTACTGCATTTTATTGCAGTTAAAGTAGTATTCCAATCATCTGTATTTGATGAAATTAAAATTGGGATTATACATGAAATCAGCTTAAAAATATTTTTAAAACAAATATCAAATTTATAAAACTATAAAAGAAATTTTTGTATTTAATGAATGAATTATATTTATCCTTAATTCTATATTGTAAGCTTGCAAGATAAACACTAAATATTTATATACATATATTTGGAAATCGATTAACTTGATACCTATATTAGTGTACTCTAGAAAAATGAGGCTCTATTGTATTTAGAAAACGAATATGTGTATCATGATAACATGCGAAGTGATATATTTCATTTTCTCACACTGATTATAAATTGTGGTATATTTTAAGAAATTGGCGACGATATAATTCACATTTAAATTAATTATCAGTGAAATATTTTGCTATATTTTACCGCGCAGAATCCCGTTACATTGAGAACACATAAATACGATAGACTTTTATAGGATTTAATATCCATCAATTAATTAGTTCAATAAATTTGTTAATAAGTTTAGGTGCCAACCGCTTCACATGACCATACGTCAAAATTTCGAGATGATTATTTGCATTAAGTGGCTTCGGTCAGCAAAAATTGAGTCTCTGGTTCATTGATTACGTTTGTTGCTCGCTGACGAGGCCTGATATTTAAAAGAAATTTTGAATCTTAAAAAATATTCTTCAGAATTGAACCTGCGTGAATTGTAATCGATTTGATTAATCACTCTATTACAATTTCCACCAAAATTTGGCAGCAAATAATAAAACAGAAATCAATAAACTTTCCGAAGCAAGACATTTCTTTAATTTTATATTCATTTATCAATACTACCATAATAAAATTAGCATTCATTTAAACTTTCTCATTAATACCCAGCATCATGAAAAAAATTCGCTTTCCTAAAGTCAATGCCTTTGATGAAAAAATAAAAAAAAAACAACCTAATTTGACAGATGTTTTATTTTGCTCGAATTGAAATAAAGTTTTCCTACCAACTCCCATGAATTCCTTAACAATTCGTTAACATTCTTTCCTTTCTAAATTGTGCGACGAAACAGGCTAAATTACCTTCATATAACGATGATGATCATGTACTGTCCCAAAGACGATAGTATTGATTTGACAATTTTCTCGCGCCAACACTCCTTTCGATTCCGTTTTCTTTTCTTTTTTCCTAATCCATTTTTTTTTATTTTCTTTTTGCACAATATAGTGGATTGGTTTCTAAAAATCCTAGAAACGCGCCATTCCCTTTTTGCCTTCATAATTTATTCAAACCGATAGACTCATTCACTAATGAAAATCGTCTGCCCTTAACCCGACCATTTGCTTTTTTTTTTTTTTGTTTTTATATCTATTTGCTTCTTTTTTTTCATTGACTTCAGAGGTGGAATTGTTTTCCGTTCTTTTGAGTTTTGGAATCATTCGTCATGTTCACATGACAGCTAACGCCCCCCTGTCGGTTCAATTTGTCGATCAGTTGGTGCGATGAACTTAACTATGTGCACTTTCTTCGGTTAATTTTCAGTGAAAGTAGAGAAGGGCAAAAAATACAATTGTTTTCTAAAAAAAGTTGTATTTGGGGATGAACTATAATTAGCGTTGTTGACTGCATTTATTATTTTTTTTTTACAATCGACTTTTTCTATACGTTTAATTATGATGTGTACAGAAACATTAGTCAGAATGCAAAAAAAAGTTTCGTAGGATTTTATTTCGATTTTTCTTGCAGCTTATGTATCAAATACTATTTTTTGATATAAAATGCACATATATTTGCCTCTTCAGATATGTTCTTACGACAAAATTAAATAAATAGATCAAAATTCTTTTTATTGTCTTTTTTTAGTTTTGATGGTAAAGCGTCTCATTTCTGTAATATTTAATTCTATAGTAACTGTATTAAATTCTATAGTAACTGATTTGAATGCCAACCCTACCCTTTACTTATAAACTATTCAAAATCCGGTTGCATTAACAATATATTAGTTTATCAAAATGGTTGGCAAAGAGAAGTACTCAGAACATATTAATTAATTATATTTTTATTCAGTTCTAGGAAAACAATATTAAATAAATATATCTTCTTTTAAAATATGATTTACCTTATAATAATAATTTTTAAAAAAAGAATATCTCAAAGCGAATAATATTTTTAAAAATGACAAAAGAGATGTTACTTTTATTAGAAACGTGGTACTATTGTTAATTAATATAATTTTGAAGTTTATTGAATTCTAAATTTATTTAGATAAAAATAAAAGTAATACATGCCTAATAGCACATATATTTTTGTATATTTTTATATAATTTTTAATTTACATAAGTTTAGTTACATAACTTAGAATAGTTATATGATATATTTTTAAAATAGTTACATATTATTATATTTTTTATAAAAAAAATTTTAAAAAACTAATAGTTACAAATTAAAAAGTTATTTTATATAAGTTTTTCTTATTTAAGATTTATGTTTACTTACATCAGAAATTTAAGTTGCTTTTTCTCAATAATATCTTTTTTTTTAAATTTATATATTATTTATATTAAATAAATTGTTTCTGCTTAACTAATGAGTAGAGTTATAAATTTTTGTGCTTGAAATGTGTGTTTTATGGTGACAGAGAAATATTTACTATGATAATTCTTCATTCAATAGATAATTTAAAGTCAATGCTTTTTTACAAGCACGTGTAACTATAGAAACCGAATTCATAATGGATTCCCTTCATTTTCTGTAGTCAGTTTCCCAAATAAGACGAAATTTAACTGAAATTTGAAAAAATGCAGTGTTTCTTCGGTTTGGTTGTCCGTTACTAGTGAGAGATAAAATATTATTTTGAAATACAAGTTACAACTCTGAAATATTTTAAAACAACATGATATATAGAAGAAATCAGTCTGCAATTTCTGAAAAATCTAAAAAGTTTTCATTAGAAATATTAATAATTGCATGGTACTTTCTCTAGAAAAGAAGTTCTCAGCATTTGGTATTTGGAAGTTTAAGATAGGGTTCTGTTGCACTTACATATACTCAAACATTAAAAAATAATCAGTTTTGTTTTCAGAATATGTAAGAAGTTCATAAAAATTGGTGATAATATCATCTATAATGTTAGAGTTCTCAGAAACTGAAATTAAATTTTCTCAGATAAAAAGATTTACTATAAGAAAATATATGTTATGGTATTTTGCAGAATTAAATCATTTAGATTCATTTGTTTCAACATTTCCTAAATCTTTTCAATTTAGATACCAAAAAAACATATTTTTAAAATTTTAAATGATGCAACTATATCTATTATTATTTATTTCAGCAAAAGTTAGTGAAATTAAAAAAAAAATTATTTTTCGATTCAATATATGATCGCATTATTGTGATATATTTTTTATAAAAAATACAACTACAGATCGACCGATTTTTTAAAGTTATAAATATAAGAACATACTTGAATCACATAATTAGTTTTCATATTTCACTTGTTATTTATTTTTAGTGTTATCTTTCTTTTAATTTATTTTTATTGAGTGAAATGTGTCACATACATTGTTATATACATTAAAATTTTTATGACATAAAACTGATGAAGATATGATTCGTAATTTAACTTAGTAGGGAATTTACACACTGTACACACAGTTTTTAATTCCTTATTCCCTTTATCTTTAGAATAGCCCTGACAGCGAATTATGTGTCCATCCAGAAATTGCGATAACAAATTAAATGCATTTAAAATTTCACAATACCACACTTAAGTGCAAATTTAAATAAAAATATGGTAGAGATTTAATTATTTATTTGCTGCTCTATCTCTGTATTAGTTCGTAAAAATTAGTTGTGTAACTATTACAAAGGCAAGATAAAACTTTCGAATGATATTTCACTCCTATGTTCGATACTTCCATTGGAATACCAAGAATTTCCTTCGGAATCTAAATTAATTGCCTTTTGTTCGATTTATTATTAGCTAATTAAATTTTACGTGGAATCTCTTGATCACGTAAATCTAATTTATGGATTTCGTAGCATCGCCCACTGATTATTCTGTCGGCTGCAGCTCTCTGATATGAAAGCAGTTTATATTAATGTTTTCCATTTGTAAGCCCAGCTTTTTAAATCGCTGCCATTTCTGTGATGGATGTTACTGTATAGAATTGTCTACATTTGTATCGGTTTGACTGATTCTCGCAATTTAACGAGGAAAAGTTAGACAACGTTGTGATTTTCTTGGATGCGTGCCAAAAAAGTTTCCCAACTTCGATTCAGATAAGAATGGACTGCATCTTACCGTTTGAAGAAGGACTCAAAATTACTTTTTTTATAACAACTAATTTAGTGCCATTATTGGAAATGGCACTATGACGACGTACTTCTTACGAAAATTGATACATGAGGCTTTTCTGAAGAATAAACCGTTGTACAATCCGTTTTTTTTTTTTTTTACTGCTTCTTTTAATAGAATTCATATTAAGTTTGAGTTTATAAGGAATTGTCCATACATTCCTCAATAACTTTTCCTCAATGTCAGATAAGAATTTAAGATACGGAGTTCAAAATGAAGTGACAGTGACATTTGCCTTGTCTGATTATGGTTTAATAGATAAAGTAATGTAACTCAACAATACAAATTTAAGTGTGACTGAAATTTGTCTTGTCTGATTATGACTCTTCTTCATTGAAGTTCACGGTGGCCTGGTAGATTAAGAAGACGTTTTCATTGTGCAAAATAGTGAGTTCCGAAAAAGACTTATCCAAAGATTCACCGTGTTCTGGTCAAAATGTGCTCTTAATGAAATAATGCACCAGGAGGTAGCAATTCAGGTATATGAAGAGATATTTTACTTGACTACTACTTCCAAATTACGAAAATTTCAACTTGACAACTTTCACTTAACTGATAGCGCCCATCTCAGCACCGGAGAGTAGGCTGGTACAATAATAACATTTCCTCATTACTAGACAAGTTAATTACCTAACAATGGAAAATAATTTGGATTATTATTAAATGAATTGAAATTGATTCGAATTATTACTCTGAATCAAGAAATTGATAATTATATAGCAGAAGTTTTATTTTGAAGCTAGATTAATATTGGTTTATCTAGTAACTTTTATCTTAATATAAGAATATAGTATAGCAAGTACCTGAAACTTTAGTTATCTTAAAATTTGGCTTATGCAAACATGACTTTTCTTCATTCACTGACATTAACTAGCTCAACAGCAGCTAACAAAAACTGAAATAAAATTGAAATTTTACTTGTCTAATAAATTTTTATTACCAAAAATAATGACATCAAGAAATTTGAATTAAAATGACAGTTTTATTTAAGAAAATATTTCCATTATGAGACAACAAGACTCATAACAGAGAATTGAAATTGTGAAATAACACTAAATGTGCCGCTTGATTTTTCTGAATTTTCTCTGTATAAAACAAGTACATAAAAAACGCGAAAAGATGCAGAAATTTAACTTCGCTGATTATGAGGCTTTCTCAATACTTGTCTGATAATGACTGTATAAAACACAACATGATTATGAGGCTTTCTCAATACTTGTCTGATAATGACTGTATAAAACACAACATGATTATGAGGCTTTCTCAATACTTGTCTGATAATGACTCTATAAAACACAACACGGGGAATTGAAAACTAAAAGGATGTCAAAAATTACTTGTTTGGTACATTTTCTGCTACTCAGGCTAATTATAAGCTATAAGGAATTAAAATTAAAGAGAGATTAAAATAATGGCTTTTGATTTTTTTTCATCTCTATCAGATGTATAATAACATAACAAGGAATTGAAACTGAAGTGGTAATGAGCTCTTTTTACTGTTATTTTTTTAACACTAACATTTGTCTATTTTACTTTGTCTTTTTTAATAACATATGTCTATTTTATTGCATGAGCACTAACATTTGACTATTAATGTATTGTAGAAGCAATAGAATTCAATACAATCTAATGTTGAACAATGCGATGGTTTTTGCTTTCTTCATCTACATCAACTGAAATGGATCTTTGTATGATTTTCTTGTTTCCTTCCTTTAATCGTGAATAACATCCTCCATGAAAAATCTTCCCGAAAAGCATTAACATGGGGTCGTTATTAAAAAGCTTTACAAGAGCTTTTCAAAGTTAGTCTGTCCACTGCACGATCTTCAAAACAAAAACAGTTGTAGAAAAGATATTTCGTTCTGTTAAAGTTTTAATTAAAGACTGTTTGTATGCAATACACTCTAATTTTAATCTCCTCATTATTCTTCCCGTAAGTTTGGGATTAAAAATTACGATTACGAACCATAAGGGAGTCTTATTTTTAAATCTTGCATTGCCCAAAACTCCTCTTTCTAATCCGTTTATATTCTTTGAGAATGAACCTTGTCTCCCGCCACTTATGTATTTAGTAATCCATTCTTTCGCGATGAAAAATGTAACGCATTTTGGATTTGCTAAATCAAGAAACGGATAGTGGTTCAAATACGGGCAATAAATCAATTTCCAAACTAATGTAGCGTGCCGATACAAATATAACTTGTGCTATACGTCTGGGTATTATTGTCGAATATTAATAATTCAAGGGAATTCAGCTGCTGAAACCAAACTGGCGAGAAACGTAGCGGAAAGCGGTCACGATTCATAAGCTTTCCATTAGCGCCGGTTGAAAGTTTCATTTCACTTCAGTTTGAAACTTTACTAATGATCTTCTTCACTTTGAGGGACTAACGAGAAATCACACAATCCCTTTCAAAAATGTCTCTTAATTGTTTGTTATGCCCAATAGAATATTCCTTTAAGGTTTTTGTTTCATTTTCGGAATTTGTTCAGGATATATAAAAATGGCTAAAAGCATCAGTAAAATAAATTATTTACTCTAAAGTTTCTATATTATAAAATTATCTGTTAAATGTGGAAGGTATTTGTAAAATATAATTTTAAGATTATCCGGTTAGGTATTGTATTGTTCGTCTCATTAAAGTGCTTTCATTTTGTTTATTTTCTATATGCCTTTTGAATTTCATCAGACTACATGTATCATTATTGAATTATTTGTGAAATAGAGAAGAAACTTTTACTGCTTATCTAATTGTCTACAAGTTTAAACTCGCATCAAGCCATATGTTAAAATAATGTTTTTATTTACTTTATCAAAATATCACTTCTGACAGTTGATTCGTAATTGGTCTCAAATATAACAGTTTCGATTTTGAATCTCATCTAAACCGTTGATGTTTTTAGTTATTACAATCTGTTTTAAGCTAAAGGTCTTGATTGAATTTGTCATCGTGTGCGGAAAAGTGACCACAGAGCAAAGAGCAAATCAAACCCAAAAATAAAACTCGATTTATTGCAGTCATAATATATTTAATGCACTCTTACAACAGTAATCTATGAGACGTTCGTTCGAAATTGCATCTAATATTTCTTTTGAATCACTATTCATCGTTACATTTTAAACACTTAAAAAAAAAAAAAAAAAAAAAAGCTTCATATATTTTCCAAACGTGTAATAGGAAATGGAGTCAGAACTTTTTATTAATGTAATAGAACTTCATTGGACATGATATTATTATAAGTCATGTTGATCAGTTTTCCTTCTAGCTCAAATATATATTTTTCTTCATCTCTTATATCTTTTTGCCAACAAGAAAAAGTGACCGTTAATAATGTTATTTTACATAATTATATGTGTTTCGCTGTTATAAAACAGACATAATCTAACTACAGTCTTTGCATATTTATTTTTTCTGTTCTGTTCTATAACGTCATCGTAATTCTCGCCATGTTGACGTTTTTGGTGACAACTTAACTGAAAACAGTGAAAAATTAGTAACTGTAAGTTGAAAAACATTTATTTGGAAGGCATAACTAACTTTTTCATTATTTAAAATGTTCGTAAAATGTAAAAAATAATAATAATAAAGGCAGCAATTTGTAATATTTCGTTCCACTTAGTGTAACATTTCATCTACGAAGATGAAAATAATTTTTTCTCATTTTTCCTAATTTATTTTTGCTATATCATACAATATTTACATAAAATAATTGCATATAAATATTGTATAATGTAACGAAAATAACTAATAAAAATTAATATGAATAATTATATGTAAAATAATGTAATAGAGTTATTATTTTACCTATGATTAGGATTATAATATGAAAGTAATATTACATATCATAATCATAAACAATAATATAAAAATATTAAGTAAAATTTAAATATTATAAATTACTCTTTTATATAATTCACAAGGAATATTTTGTGAAGTCAAAAGTAACTGAAAATTAAAATCACGATAATTAAAAATTCAAATATACTAGATAACAATTTAATAACCACAACTTAGCAAAATATAATATATTAATAATTGATATTTCTCCTTTTTTGCATGTTGTCGTGAAATGCAATTGACATTAAGTCTAAAAGTAATTGAAATAAAAAAAATTAAATCTATAAATTCTATATTAAATATTAATTGTAAAAACAGTGATTAAAAACTGAAGCTGAAAGAATAATCAAAAGAAAATCAAATCTTCGATTTTAAATAAACATAAAAATATTTGAATGATATAAAGAGAATCGGATAATTCTGTTGTAGATGAATGTATTATCACAGAGGACAATAGATTAAAAAGAATGAAACATATTTTAACCATAAAAATTCATAAGAACATGCAATCCAACAAACTGATAAAGTATACCGTAATAGAATTTAACAACTGTGATAGAGCGTGTTGAAAACAATGCATCAATATTTTTCATAAAATGAAATGTTGCTTAAATTCGAAAGATAAAAACCGAGAATCATTCAGATATGAGAAGAAAATAAAGCTATAAAATACAATAGCTTTGTAAATTTTTTGTGAGTATTGATGCCTGTATTCTTTGAATTCCTTTTCATAAATTTTAGTTGCATACACAAAATATGTATCGACATATTTTTTTACGATTATAGAATCAAAATTACAAATCCGATATACAGAATTCTTATAGATTATTGATCGAAGAATTGTCTTACTGTTTTATTCTTCAAGAACAGTAAAAATGAGATCCAAATCAAAAATAAAATGAAACAACATTATTTAAAAAAGAAAATAACATAATTTAATCTTTAGGATGGAGCATGATAATTTGCTGATTTGGGAATGAAATTAAAAAAATAACAAATATTTCGAAACTTTCATTTTATTTTTCTCATACTGGACAATAATGGAAGTTTCTAATTACATGGTTTTAAACAGTGTGTCTGGCAGTGTGACTTTAACAATTTACGCACTTCTCTTATCATTCTCTGAAATTCTCATGTACTCTTTCAAGCATGTATTTTGCTATTATTGTAATTTTAGCCTCAATATTATTCTTAAGGTCTTCCAGGGTGTTAGGAAGGTTTGCAATGCACCCTCGATTCCATAGAAAAAATCGCATGGGGCTGAATCCAGTGACCGTGAGGACCGCTTGAGATCATCCGAGAAATGAGCTTTCCAGGAAACATTTGTCTCAAACAAATCACGGTAATATCCACTCTATGTGCAGTGATACTGTCTTGTTGAAATCAAATATTTTGTAATTGCATTGCCTCAAAAGTCGATTAGAAATACTTTTGCAGCATAGTTAAGTAGCTATCCGAATTCATGGTTACAGCACGAAAAAGTTAAATATTTTCCTGGAAAAGGTAAAAACTAATCACGCCTAATTGGATATGTCCCACCATAAAGTAACGTGACCTGAGTATAGGGGTCTCTGGTAAATTTTCCTGTTTCTCTCCAATATCACATATTCTGTTCGCTTACGAACTCACTGAGATAAAAATGTGCCCTATCAGAAAGGAACACATTTGCTTAGCTGGGTATGGCTGGGTATGCTGCAAAAGTATTTCTAATCGACTTTTGAGGCAATGCAATTACAAAATATTTGTCTTCACTAGATATTCTTTGTGTTGCGTAATCAAGTATTGTCAATTGTTATACCACGACTATTTTATACTGTGAAAGTTCAGTTTATTATGAAGAATCTAGTATAGAGGACGTCTTGAAATGCCAAGAGCAAGTTCTTGTTTCCGAGTTGAGTGTTTCGGAGATTACATTTCTGCTCTTGTAACTGTTCGACATTTTGTGATGTTGTAAGGCTTCTTTTAATTCCTTTGCATGCAGATGACACATTCCTTATTGCTATGAGTGCATTTATCAAATTTACTAGTGAATCCTGTCCAAGAACATGTCTTCATGAGGGAACTACAAATCACAAACGAAAAGCACTCTGCACTGCAAGTATTTAGTAGAAATTCGCGAAATACACTTCAAAACAAAATGAGTGCTTCTAATGTGTTCACTACATTATGGCAAATGAACAGCAGACAAATACAAACCTCCCTAAAAAAAACCTCTGTAAAACTACTATAAGCAATACTCATTCTTCCCTCTCTTCAACCAACAACTCCCTCTCTTCAACTAACAGCATGAATTCCAAAAAAAAAAAAATTTACCGCGCACCAACTTGTAATTTTTTTTCATTAGTTAGTTAAGCAAATTATCTGCTGATGACCTTCTTATGTATTCTTTATTGAGATAAAAATTGTGAATTCTGTGAAATTTTCTGGACCAATAGCACGAAGCAGACCTTCTTTTCTAAGTGTTAACTGTGGAATTTTCTAGTTTCCTCTTTAAAATCCTAGAAAATCAAAGCATATGGTCTCTTCGGCTCCATTTTACTCCTACCTGTAATTTATTCTTCAATAAATTGCTTACAATTGGTCTATAAAAACTCATTAGCTGAGATAAAGTAATTCGCATATTTTCAAATATTGCCTTTTATTTCCTCAAACTCCTTCTCATGGTAGCGTATCTCAAACATTTCAGAGAGAGCTTGGTGTGATGCCTATTGCATATAGTTTTCTGGAGAATTGGTTGTTGTCTTCTGGATTTATATTCAAAAGGTATAATATTTGTAGACCACTCACTGAAAAAGCCAGAAGAAAAGTGAATGGAATTATGTCTCAAAAATTTCTCGCAAATAGTCTATCGTATTTACATGCCTCGGTAATGTCACAACAGATGAAATCAAATCTATACACAACAAATTATAGGTAATCTATCGACTGCATACATAACCTTGTTTCACCACCACAGCCTACATTATCAATTTTACATTGAAATAATAAAGGTTTACTACCATATGTTACAAAAATAAGGTTATTGTAATATTTAATCAACGTATGTTTCATAAATAACAAGGCACTCAATTAAATCTGTTCCCTAAAAGAAGCAAACTAATAGTGTCTCATTCCTAAGATTCTTTTGAGAGAATAACAGAAATTTACTTTCGAAACTGATTTAATCATTCATATTTGATGCTTCCCTTCCAATTCTTTGCATTTGGTAAACAAAAAAATTTTTTTTTTAAAAAATTACCATCTCTAAATTACCATTTATAATTTTAAACGCTCTATTGAATCACCATTTGCAGTTAAAATGTGCAATCTGACGGCTTATGAGAAATTCTTTTTACCAAGAATGTAGCTGAGTCTCTCTTTTTTTCAGTACGAGCTCATAATTTCAATTATCATCATGGGATGGGATAATTTGTTGATATTACCATCACAGATAATTTGTCAATTATTAGACTCTTAAGTGGATATTTGTGCTCGGATTCTAATTTGAAATATAGGCATCAGTAAAATTGATTCTTGAATCCAAAAAAAGGAGTTCAGTAGCATTATGATACTTCCTGTTCAGCAAAATGAAGCATCATTTCCTATGGGCAGTTATTGGAAGGATGACCATATTCTGCTTTAATGGTTTGCTGGAACTTCATGGGTTGGGGACATGTTTACGTTAATCTGACTTCCAAAATCCTTCCTCTGGTATAGGAGATGTGAACAGGAAGATGCCCAGCTCAAGTGTGACCTCATCATTTGACTATGTCTCCAGAATCACGAGGCGCTTAGTGATAACCGAATATTCCAAACCCATTCACCTTAAGGTACACTCCAAGCTCACTTGCATCGATATGCATTTCTGTATCCCAAAAGTGGCCACAAAGTGATAAATGCAAATATTTTTATTATTATACCAGTTCTCATAGGTAATTATGTTCATTTAATTTTTCATAAGCCTTTCTAAATTGAATAAATATTTTATTTCATATTTTTATTCCACATAATGAATGTGGGGAAGACGATTTAATAATTCATTTTTTTCCATGATTAAATATATTTGATACTATGTTTATTATTTTCACATTGTTCTGCATTCTTTAAACAATTGAAATTTCTAAGATAAAATTAAAACTAACAATAATAGTTCGTTTAACTTATTTTGAACAATTATAATAATTTTGAATTATGTCCAGGTATTTTTTATTTTTTATCGTTAATTGGTTGTAAATAAAGATAAACTTTATCAAATTAAAAGAATCGAACTTCCAGATTCATGTCGTAACCATCCAAAAATATTTGGTCGTAAGCCATTTTTATTCGCTTGCCGCATTATTGCAGATAAGTTTGGTTAGAACATTCATAAAATACTTAAATAATCCCTTAGCTCTGAATAAAGTTTGTAAAAATAAAATTGTAATCTTTCCAAAATGTATGGTGTGAATTGTCTCTAATTATATATACAGGGAGCGAAGATTATTGTACCATAACTAAGACTTTTAAAATAATTTTGATTCTTCAAACATTAGCTTTTAAACTTATTTCAAATAAATTACTAGTAAAATGAAATGATTCATATCCTTTTTATTTAATTTTTCCACTACTCTTTTAAATTCCACTTTACATTTGATGTTTACATATTCTTTATTGTAATAATAAATTCAAAATGATTTTCTTGACCTTACAGAAAGTAAAATGAAATCGTGTAGAAAATATAAGGATAAAATGATAATTGGCAGTAAAAGATGATAATTTAGCACTATATTACCTTAGCTTTTAAAGATATATATATTTTACCCCTTTATTAGTATTTTATAAATTTTTAAATTTTTCCTTATGAAAATATTTTAATGTCTTATTCTATTTTTTGTTCCTTATCAAAATTCTTCCTATGAACGATTTTATCATTTACTCTTAAGCTTTGTCATAATCCGGTGTCAAATGACATTAATTTCATTTGTTGTTTTCATGTTGTTGTTACTGTTGTTACTTAAGACTCTTGGATAAGGCAAACTCTAACAAACGGTTAATAAGCGAGAAGGACGCATTTCGTTTAATAAGAGCACCACGAAGGTGAAAGTATGACTTTGCTATAAGACTTCTCCGATTGATGGCACCACCATATTATCCCCACTCTCAATATTGACTTTGATTTGGAGAAGAAGGAAATTTTGTTGTTTTCTTGCCAAACTTTATATCAGTCTAAACAGAACTTGAAGATTTTTCGCATTTTACTACAATGTATATAATGTATACAATGTATATAACTACAACGCATTTTACTACAATGATTATAAAAGGGCCATGTTTGGCATATCATTTATAAAAATAATGAGTGGATTTCTGACAAATAACATTTCTTTATTTCTTCATGTATATATGCTGATTATTATATGCCACTCTTGTTTAGATATGACAGTTTTCAATAAAAATATACACTTTTGCAATTTATTTTTCTAGAAACTATTTTTTAAATCTTATAAATTTAATTTTCTATATATTAAAAATATTTCTGATTTATTTACTAAAATAGGAGACAAAAAACTGTTTTTACATTTCAGTTAAAAAAATAGATGTTAAATTAAAAACGATCATGATTCACCAACATTTTTATAAAATGATATAAGTACATTTTATATATTAATTTCTTTAAAAAAACATCAAATATTGGATTTTCAAAAATATTTCATATAAGCAATGAAATAAAAATTTTTCCACTTCTAATGAACTTTTTAAAAAAGCACATAATCTAAAAAAATAACAAAAAATCAGTTTTGTTATTTTTTTTAGATTATGTGCTTTTTAATATATTCATAAAGTTAATTAAATATTTAATGTGTAATCAATTCTGAAAATTTTATATAAAACAAATATCCTTATTCAGCGGATTTCAAGAGAAGACTGTATGTTTTAAGTCTAAAAAGATTCTTAGTGAATAAGCAAAATACACATTTTTAAATTAAATGTTATTGAAATTCAAGTTTTCAGTAATATTGATCAAACATCCAAAATAAAGAAATGATGACTTGCCCATATTGGTTTTAGAGCTATTAATAAATAAAAATGTCTCAAGTGCTTGGCAAAATAAATTAATAAAAGTGAGGATGCATGATTACATACATTAAACAACATCTTTTCTAATCTGGGAACTTGAAAGGAATATTTATTTATTTATTTATTTATTTTTTTAATGAAAAACATTTTTTGGAGCAAATTGCTGAAGGTAAATTTGAATAAACTAAATCAATGATTGGAAATTTTAAATGCATTTCTACTAAGTAATAAAGTGCAACACCAGCTCGATATTTTTTCATGTATAGTGAAGCTTAGATAATTTGAACGTCAAATATATGGAGTGAAAAATCAAGGTAAAAAGGCACAAAAATATACATGCCTATCATAAACGGTGAGAAAAAACAATGAAATACTATTAGTGAATATATATACTGATATATTAAGAGTCTTTTACAGGGTGTGATCATAATTCTGATTCCATTGCATCTAAATTATATGCAAAATATAGAGGTAAGAAAATGCCTCGAAATCCTTTATAGGAAAGAAAGCATTAAATGAATTGGAGATCCATAGACATCTTTACCCACAACTAGTATAATAATTCATAAATACAAGTTGTTATTTATATTGTTCTGATGGAATTCAAAGGTAACTCGATTTAATTCATTGTAATTATTCCAATAAAGAAATCATAATTTTTGTGATGCAGTCATTTGAGACATCAAAATACAAATAAATTCTCCATAACAAAAAAATATTGTTACAAATTATAAATAATTATTGTATTTGTCTTAAAATATCTCAGGCAGATCGGAAATACTCACATTTTGGGCAAAAATTTTGGTATTTAGAAGAGTTATACGTTAAAAGTGGGTTTTCTAATGATTTGTTGACTTGGCGATGTTTTGACGACAGTTGGCGAGATTTTTGGTGATTTGGCGAGAAATAGATACTTATGGAAACATCCATCACCTAAGCTCTAGGACCAATATTTAGCGAGATAGCCTAGAAGCTTCCAGAACCTTGGCGAAATTGGTAGATATCCTCGCCAAGTCAGGTATAAAAACTGCAGCCCGACGTAGAAGGAGTTAGTTTTGTGAAGACAGTCAGTGAGTGAAGACCATTAGTCGTGACTGCTAATTTAGAGAAGCTGTTCTCTGCCTGAGGTATTTGAGACCTGTGATTGGAAGCTGTTACTTATTGTATCTGACGAATTGTAGCTGTATAATTGTGATTGTTACAGCTGGTATATCTAGTGGAATTTTTACGAATTAAAGTCTTGTATTCATTGAATGGCTTTTTTATTTAACTCTCAATCGACACGAACCCCGAAGCTCGGTACAATATACATGATCCAAGAGTCGGAAATATCACTTTTTACCACAAATCATACTTAAATACATTCAAATAAAGTAAGAACCAGAATTGTAGCTGAAACATCAAAATTATATATAAATAATCTGAGCATCAATTATAGGGAATATCTAAAATTTGAATAAACTGTCTTGGAAAAATTCAAATCATAAAATTCCAAATAAACATTAAAAAAAAAAAAAAAACTTCGAATACGCACACGTACGAAAAAATATCCTTTTACCACATTTTACATTTAAATTCTTCAAAGGAGAAAACTTTCTGTGTCGCGACACATCTGTGATATGAGTATCCTAATAATGAATAAACTTCCCTTTTACTGATAGTAAAATGCTTTGGTGACAGCTGAGATTGAATAAATAGACAGATATTCCGGAATGTTTTCCAGATTGGATTTTCCACAAATATTTTGAGAAAAATAACAAAATAAGGAATAAAATGTTGCCCGTGAAAATTCTAAATTATTCCAATGTGAGAAAATTAAATTTTATATTGGTTTAATTACATAAAATATTCATAAGTTTTTATAAACATACTATAAAATAAAATATTGGTTGTTTTTTCATACACTGACACGAATATTTAAATTTTTCACTATTTTATAATTGACATTGCAACTTAACTTAAAAATGTTTTTAATATTTTAACGTGCATTAAATATGGCAATACTTTTTCATTTCTTAATATGGAAAGTAAATACACTTTATGTTTTCATCTTTTCATGGCATGATATAAAAAATAAAACTAAAGCCGAAAATTGTTATCTTTTTATATGTAAAAAATTATATTCAAGTATAAAAAAATTTGCTTAAAAACATTTTTAGTAAATAAAAAATTTAAAAAAAATATTAAAGTAAAATAAGACGAAAAGTGGAAACGAATTTATGTAAAGTAAAATTCAAATAATATTTCGTCCCTAGAAACTAATTAATGAATCGTGGAATTTTCAATAATTTTGCTTGCTCTAAGTAAATGGAATATAGTTTTATTTTTATTGATTCTTGAATTTTTCATTACATATTTTTTATTTTATGCATTGGACATTTTTCTTATGAAATAGAATAAGCTGTTTATTAATCTTTCCATCGGTAAAATATATAAAGAATAAATATTTGCTATTTTTTGTGCTTGTTATGATTAATAGCATGTGATATTAAACAACTTTCATCAGTTTTTTTTTTATAAAGATTCAAATTTTTTTATTTGGTGTTTTTCAACAACTAAAATTCAGTTTTTTCATGTAACTGAATAGTTGACAAATTACATTTAATGATTTCACTACGCTCAAAAACAAATTTCACGAAAAAAAAAGAATGTCTGTGGAAAATGGATTTTTAATATATATATGTGAACAACTTTCAAATAACATATTGTAAAATTGATTAAATTCTTTTATAAAATGACAATCATTTTATTTTCTTCTGTTATGTTAGTTTAAATTTTTTTAATAAAAATTTTATTGTAGATAATGAATACAAAATTTTCGAAATTAATAATTAGTTAATTCAACACTGTTAATAATAATTAGCACTAAGCAATTCTGATATTTAATATAATTGGTGGTAAAAGTTTTACACTATTGCAGTTTTAATATTTTAAATCATTCTTATCTCTTTTTAAATGCAAATTTCGCAGAAGATAGAACAAAATGTCTGAATACAAATGTATATCTCGAATCGTAAAGCATGTTGATTCAAAATAAATGTAGTATATAAATAAAAGGTATCAGCGGTATTGCATCAAATGCATTTATGCAAATGCATAGTACATTAAGTGATATAAATGATCAAATTTTTTCTCAAAATTTTTAGAAGAAACGGTGATACCTCATTGTGGATAACCTAGCACTTGGAAGCAATTATAAAGTTGGTTTGAATACCTACCATTTTACCCTTTTCAGAAGAACTTTTTTTATGCGCAGAAGTCGTTTTCACACGTTGCCAAAGAGAAAGCCCGTGCAACTACCGATTACCTTCCTCAACAAACGGTGATATAAGCAAAAAATTCGTCTTTCATTTGTTTAACATGTATTCAATGTGCAACATTTTCCTCTGAAGATGGCAGTTTGATCAGCAGCCTATGGTGACCCCAAAATATTTTTGTTTCGACACTTTGTATTCGACAGCTAAATTGAAACTTGTTTTAAAATATTTTAATAAACATCGGGTGAATTGCCTTATGGAGGGATTTTTCGTAGATTATGAAATGCATTCACATGTTTCAGGAAAAAACTTCATAGCAACTCATCCAGTTTTTTTTTTTAATGCTATTTTAGTACGATGTATCCCTTTGGAGCGGCAAGGTAATAAGATTGATTCTGACTCTATAATAATGATTCACAATTTATACATATTAAACACTATATATGCATATTAAACACTATAGACTTATTTATTCTTTAAATATAACTAAGCTATATCGATTATAAATATGAGGAAAGCGTGCTGGAACAGGTGTCATTTGCCTTCAAATCACCCCCCCCTTTTTTTTTTGAATAACAAAGCTTTTTTTTTTTTTTTTTTTTTTTTTAAATTTGACAAGTTCTCGAGCATCGCTCGAACCGAATTGGTATCCAAATTGTTAACTTTTAGGCCACCAATCTAACCGTTCATAGGTTCTACTTCAAATTTGGATATTTACAATGTTTGAAAACGAAGTTGGATTAAAGCATGACCCACAATTTCAAGTGGGTCATGATTTAATCGAGCTTCGTGTTCAAATGATACGCAATGTAATGAACAGTAAAAATTTTACAACAGATTTTATTTGTTATACTATTTTTTTGCGCTATTAAATATGTATAATATAAAACACAAATGAAGTTGGTTTTAGTATTTATATTTTAAAACAATTAAATGATTCAATTTTTTTATTCAATTATTTATATTATTGCCCAAATCACATTACGAAGAAAACAATTCATATTTGAAATAGATTTTCCCGTGTTGAAACGATTATTTTTCACTCTACAAAAGAAGTTTGTGATTTAAAACAATAAATTATATATGTAAATTTTTTACGTGGTATTGTTATCTATATTTCTTTTCTGGAGATATGTGCATCGTAGTTTTTACCTTCTCACAAAACTTTAACAATAATGTCCTCGAATCTAGACTTTGGGGCCCTTATATATTATCGCTTAAAGTTTTATATTAGTGAAGAAGTTGTAAGTCAAAGGTTGATCCAGTTACATTAATTATTCACACCATTTTTTTAGTTATTAAACTTCAAAGGCTTCTGTCAGTTTTTTTATCATAAAACATCACAATAAGCTTATTTGTGAATATAGAAATTCTAAAAAAAAAAAAGATTATTACAATTAAAACTTCGTTTGTGAAACGAGAGAAACATTATCTGCTAGGAAAATTATTTGGTATGCACATTTATCTCTCAGTGGAGTGCAAACGAGTTCCTTCGAAACATGTTTTTTTTTTTTTTTTTTTAATTTATTTATTGTTTTCAGCCTATGGAAGATTTAATAAATGTATACATTCATGTTACATGCCCACCAAGTCTAAACTTTTAGTCAATTCAACTATAGTAAAAATTATTTCATTGTGTCTTTTAAGCCTATTTATAAGAACTATTGAATTTATTTTCTCTGTCATATTAAAGAGACTAAAAATACGTCTGTTATAAAAAAGTATTAATTTGCTACAGTAAAATTATTTATTCTTAATTTTTTGAGTAATGGAATGCAAATGTACAGATAAATTATGATAATTTAAAGTAATGAATTGTACTTTACTTAATATTAAGTATATGCTTATAATATTAAGTACAATTACTTATATAATATTAAGTAATTGTACTTTACTTAATATGAAGTATATACTTATAATATTAAGTACAATTACTTAATATTAGGTAATTGTACTTTACTTAATATTACCCATCAGTTTAATTAGTAAATTTGTCATTATAATAATGACAAATTTACTAATTAAACTGATAGGTTAAATAAAATATTTTAATTTAACTTAAAATATTTTATTGTACTAAAAGGGTTTTTTAACATTAGTTTGAAATAAACTGAAAAATTATAAACTATGAATATAAATACTAAATTTTTTAGCATATAATTAACTCATAAGTATCAGTGATTAACATAATATTTACACATTTGTTAAATATTGTGTAATATATAATTTACGATGATTCAGAAGATTTTTTTACTTGCAATGCATTTTATTGTTTTTAACATTGCCATCCACTCAAGAAAAAACAATGAAAAATTGAAATGGTCATATTCAAATTGATCATAATATTCAGTTAAAACATTTTTTTTAATTCCTTCAGTCTGGCTTAAAGCTCTTAATGAGACACTTAAATAAAGTCTGATAATTTATTAATCGAAATGAAACAAGTAAGTTATTAGTTAAATGAAGTAAATAAATAAAGATTGATGATTTATTAATTGCTTTTTTTCCTAGCAAAATCACTTCTTTATATTAGCAAGAAAACAACTTCCGCGTAACTCGCAAAGATCGCTTTAATCGCCAACTTTAGAGAACTAACTTTTGCAGGAATATTTTCTCGCGATAAAATTCTTATCACACCTCCCGCCTTGGCGACGATCCAGGAAATTCCACGGCGTATTTGAAATGTGGGAAAAGTTGAGGGAAATTCTTTTTAGTATTATTATTCCTCCTACGCTTTACGTGGAAAGTACGGTGTGATTTATTCCGAAAAAGTGCATTTTATTGGAATCTCGAGATTTGAGATGTTTTATGCATTTTCTGATGACGCATTCCTCAAATGTTTTTTCCCAGAGGATGTATGTTAGACTAAGAAGACTTTTTTTTCTCCTCACTACAGCTCTTGCTAGCAGTATTTAGCGAAGTAAACACTAACATTCTCCTATTTTTTAAGGTTTTTGAATGAATAAGTAACGTTCAGACTCAATGATAAATGGGAGAGTTAGGCTTAGTTTGAATACAAAGACTATAAAACGACTAGTTGAAATAACTTGTATGTTTAATGTAATACTTCTAAATGTCATCTACTATGTTTGTGAATTTGTTACTTGTTTGGGTTTTGTGGTGAAGCTGGATTGATTGAATTGTTTGAATTGGATAAAGCTCTAAAATTGCTTGGATAGAAAAAAAAAAAAAGAGACTATTCAGTATTTGGAAAGTGAAAATTCATTGGCAATAAGGAACTTATATCTAGTGAATAATTATAACTGTCAAATTATCAGTGTTAAGTAAAATTAGATATTAATAAGTGAAATTAGAATTGTGGTAGCTCTTATGGATAATGCATTATATATATATATATATATATATATATATATATATATATATATATATATATATATATATATATATATATATATATATATATATATATATATATATATATATATATATATATATATATGTATATATATATATATATATGTATATATATATATATATATATATATATATATATATATATATATATATATGTATATATATATATATATACACACTACTGGCCATTAAAGTTGCTACACCTGAAAGAAATGCAGAGATAAAAAAATGATATTTATTGGACAAATATATTATACTAGAAATAACAAGTGATTAAATTTTCAAAACATTTGGCTGGATAGATCCTGAGAAATCAGTACCCAGAACAATCACCTCTGGCAGTAATAACAGCAGTTATACGCCTGGGCATTCAGTCAGAGATTGGATTGCATGTACAGGTACAGATTCCCATGCATCTTCAATACGATGCCACAGTTCATCAACCGTATTGACTGGCGTTTGGTGACGAGTTAGTCGCTCGGCAACCGTTGACCAGACGTTTTCTATTGGTGAAAGATCTGGAGAACGTGCTGGCCAGGGCAACAGCCGAACATGTTCCGTATCAAGGAAGGTCCGTACAGTACCGGCAACATGCGGTCGGGCATTATCCTGCTGAAACGTAGGGTTTCGCAGGACTCGAATAAGGGGTAGAACCACGGGTCGTAACACACCGGAAATGTAACGTGCACTGTTCAAAGCACCGTCAATTGGAACAAGAGGTGACCGAGACGTGTATCCAATGGCACCCCATACCATCACGCGAGGTGATGGGCCAGTATGACGATGACGAATGCACGCTGCCAGTGTGCGTTCATCACGATGCCGCCAAACACGGATGCGACCATCATGATGCTGTACACAGAACCTGGATTCATCTGAAAAGATGACGTCTTGCCATTCGTGGGCCCAAGTTTGTCGTTGATCACACCATTGAAGGCACTCTTGTCCATGACGCAGCGTCAAGGGAACCCGCAGCCATGGTCTCCGAGCTAAGAGTCCATGCTGCTGCAAACGTCGTCGAACTGTTCGTGCTGACACTTGTTGTCTTCCAAACAACCCCGTTTCTTGACTCACAGTTCGTGACGTGGTTCCACGATCCATTACGGCAATGCGGATAACATGCCTGTCTTCTCGGCTGCTAGTGATAGGTGGCCGTTGAGATCCCGCATGGCGTTCCGTATTACCGTCCTGAACACATCGATTCCATATTCTGCTAACAGTCATTGGATCTCGACCGACGTGAGTAGCAATACTGCGATAAGATAAACCGAAATCCCGGTACGCTACAATTCGACCTTTATCTAAGTCAGAAACGTGCGTGTACGCATTTCTCCTTCTTACACGAGGCATCACAACAACTTTTCACCAGGCAACAACGTTCAAATGCAATTTGTGTATGAGGAACCGGTTGAACAATTTCCTCATTTAAACACAATGTAGGTGTCGCTACTGGCGCCTGCTTTGTCTGAATGCGCTGAGAAGCTAATCATTTGCATATCACAGCACCTTCTTCCTTTCGTATAAATTTCACTTCTGTAGCATGTCGCCTTCTTGGTGTAGCAATTTTAATGTCCAGTAGTGTATATATATATATATATATATATATATATATATATATATATATATATATATATGTATGTATATATATATAATTATAAAGCAAAAACTATAAATATATATAAAAATACAATCTAGAATATACAATACAATAGGAAATCTAGCCAGCGCAAAAACAGCTAAAGAAAGATTTACCAATGTAAATAAGATAAAACATGAAAAATATGAAATTGGAAAAGCACTGAAATATATGAAACAAATGAAAAGAAGAAGAAAGCATAGGGGCCACGTCTTCATCAGGAGGGAGATGGCCAGCTATGCAAAAAGAAAGAACACTCCTTTCTGACATGCTCGAATGACAAATGTCTAAAGATCTTCGAGCAATTCCCCCAAAGAGTGTTCGTATTCAATGAACTTAGGTTAAAACATTTGAATAAATATAAATGCAGAAAATTAGAAATACCAATAAATGAAACATAAATGCCATTAGAGATACTGATATAAATGAAACATACATACATACAGTAAAAAATTAAGTACATAAAGCCAAAGTCAGCAAATCAGATGGAATTTATATATGAAAATAGTATGAGAGTTGACAAAAGTAATTTTAAAACTATAGTAAAGAAGTGTTGCCAGGTGTAATTAGATTTAAAATTTAAAGTATAAATGTAGGTGTTTTCAGGATTCTTGTAAGAACTTCAATGTTTGGGTGGCCCTTCTGTAGCTATAACTACAGAAGGGACACCCAAGCATTGAAGGCCACCCACCTCTCATACTATTTTCATATATAAATTCCATCTGATTTGCTGACTTTGGCTTTATGTACTTAATTTTTTTATTGTATGTATGTATGTTTCATTTATATGAGTATCTCTATTAGCATTTATGTTTCATTTATTGGTATTTCTAATTTTCTGCATTTATATTTATTCAAATGTTTTAACCTAAGTTCATTGAATACGAACACTCTTTGGGGGAATTGCTCGAAGATCTTTAGACATTTGTCATTCGAGCATGTCAGAAAGGAGTGTTCTTTCTTTTTGCATAGCCGACCATCTCCTTCCTGATGAAGACGTGGCCCCTATGCTTTCTTCTTCTTTTCATTTGTTTCATCCATTTCAGTGCTTTTCCAACTTCATATTTTTTCATGTTTTATCTGATATATATATATATATATATATATATATATATATATATATATATATATATATATATAAAAATTATATATATATAAAAATATATATATATATATACATATATATGCATATATATATATACATTATATATATATATACATATATATAATGAATCTAATCTCAGGATGCTTGACTATTTAAAAAAAAGCTATATATTTTATTTTAGAATTTTTAAATTTAATTTCAGAGTTTGTAATTAATTTAAAATCTAATTAAAACTAATTTGAATTTTCTGTAAAGTTGCTAGTGACGCGATAAAAATCTATAGCTCCTTCTGGTTTAGAATATTTGTAGATTTATACGCGCTGCTACTGTTCTTATTTCGAATGATCAAATTTTTACTCATCTGTCATTTCTGACGGGATCTTTTCGTTCACGTGGCAATCCATGACATCCAAATTCCTTGCAATGATTCTATAATGTTCCTTTGTACATTTAGAACATACACATTCTAAAAATTAAGTTTTCGTATATGTTATATTTGCAAAGTGAACCTTTTCATTGATATTTGCGTAAATTCTAAGAGTGCACATTTATTTATTCCACACCCAGAATCATATCCTAAAAGAATCAGTTGTTAAGAAATAACTTTTTATGTTATTTTATACATGCATTAGAACAAATAATATCAAGATTTTGATGGTAAAAATTTAAAAATAATTCTGCTTTAAAAACTTTTTCTAATGATAAATTTGAAATTCCAAGCATAGAATCAAAAACTCATATTTTAAGTTTTTGTAATGTTTATCTGAATTGAATTATTATCAAAACTTTTGTCTGAAGACTCAAATTCAATCTATGCCATCTACTAGACTTGTTATCTCCTTAGATTTATATTCTCTCTCTCTCTCTCTGCTCGCCATATATATATATATATATTTATTTTATAATAATATTAAATTACATTTAATATTATTTCACGTTATTCTTGACGTGGCTAGCATTCTGTTGCTAAGCAAAATTTAATTATCATTGATTTTTTATCATCAAAACGTTTCTTAACATTTATAATTTGTTATCAATGGATTGTATAAAAAATTATTTAATTTTTTTAAGTCTTTTAATTCAATGTTTTAATATAGCTCAAGGATGGAATATATATATATATATATATATATATATATATATATATATATATATATATATATATATATATATATATATATATATATATGTATCCAGTATAAGCCATCTCAGTTTTTCTATTATCTACCTATGAGTTGTAATCTTTTATTCGTATATATTTTGCTATGATGCCAAATTTAGAATAAGAAATTTGTAATTAAAAATAACTATTAAATTGATTTGTAATTAAAATTAAAAGTTTTCATTTAATGGCATTTTATTGTCAAAACCAAAATCAGAAATATGCTATTTTGGTTGACTATTTACATTTTTAAAAAGTAAATGGCGTATATAAATGAGTTTATCAAATTTGTAGTTCCTTATAAATGCCAAGAAAACGATATTTTTAAGCAGAACTTTTATTTACATGTCTCATTTAGATGACAATTATGGAAAGAATTTTTCCCGCCAAATGTCTCTGTCACAAATTTTCTCTATATTTCTATCGCATACGCTTAGGAATATGAATTATGAAATTCATTTTACGACCAACGGGAATGCTAAATGAGAAAAAAATGCAAATGTTGGAGATTCGGTTTTGCTTCTATTGTTCCTGCAGCTGCTTTGTAAATAGTTTGCCGCGAAAATTCCTTATCTGTTTTTAGAAGAGAACTTTTTATTATGAAAATAAGCAAGTTTTCCTAACGAAAGTCCATGCCCAACAAACGGAAATTTGTGAAATAAACATATAAATTTGTTCTTAAAATGGTCAAAGATATAGCTGCAAAACTAAAATAGTTTTTTCTTAATGATAAGTATAGAAACGTGTGTTGAATATTTTTTAGTACTCATAAGGGCCTTCATAATTTTATCGTTAAGTATTTTCGTTTTGTAACATGCATTTTAAAAAGAATACACAGTAAAAATTTTATTTAAATAGTTTTAAAAGAAGTGTTTAGTTTTAAAAAAAGTAATGCGGCTTTTATAGAGCATCTCTTAATGTTTTTGGAAAAACAATTTTTTCTGGAATATACTGAAGAAAAAAAAAATTTTTTTTAAGCAATATTTGAATGTGAGAAAACTTTCTTAGTATTAAATTTAATAGTTTACTAAAAATTTAAAATATACTAGTCTACACTGAAGCAATTTACTCTTTAAACAATAATTTAAACTCTCAAGAAATTAATAACCAATCAAGTATAAATTAAAATTATTAAAAAATAACTTTTAAATAAATAATTAAATAATAATTTTATATAGGGATGTTTTGTAAAATTTATAACTGTATCTTGCTCCTCTAATGTCCTTAAGTGAAAACATTGGTTCTCATCTGAAAGTGATTATAAATTAAAAACTATTAAAAAGTTTCATTGGCAACATGATAGAGTAGTAAGAAAGAAAAATAATGTGACTTTTTCTTCGATGTGAGGGCTAACGAACGAAGATTTTTCTTCATAGAGAAGATATCTTAAGAGGAATAAAAAAATATTTAAAGGAAAAAAATGTCTTTTTTCATAAATTGTTTCATTTTCTATCTTGACACAGCAATATATTACAGTCATACTTACGAGAATATTGTTCAAGTTTTTAAAAACATAAATTTTAAACAATCTAGTTAATTTTTATGTTTTAGTTTAGAAAAAAAATCAAAGAGAAATATTGATAATGTTAAAACAAAAACTTATTTTATCTCTAGAAAAGAATCTCACTAGTTTTCAAGTTACTTTTTTTTTTATCAATGTGAGCAATTGTGTTTGTAAATAAATCATTATAAATATATATTGTTTTAATACTTATGTTATTTTCTTCAAACTGTGAAATATATTGAATGAAGCATTGAGAGTAGATTTTAAAAACAAGCAATAGTCCTAAAACTCAAATTTGTTATTTATTTTAGCTATTTAAATTACATAGATTTTTATTATTATGCCAAAAATCATCATGTGTTTATTTTTAAATTTTTAACCAGAACAGTGTGTTTTAACTAATAATTTTTATAAGCCGAAATTTATACTAAATTTTCATTGCATAGAGATTTTTAATCTAGAGAGTTCAAATTTGTCATTTATTTTATTCATTTAAATTACATAGATTTTTATTATTATACCAAAAAACATCACGTGTTTATTTTTAAATTTTTAACCAAAACAGTTTTAACTAATAATTTTTATAAGCTGAAATTTATAGTAAATATTCATTGCATAGAGATTTTTTATCTAGAGAGATCTTTATCTAAGAATTGAATCACTTTCAGAAACATGATTCAAAAAACATTCATTTTTTAAAATTTGTTTGCGCTTCCTTCATTTGTACACAAGCAAATCATTTTCTAATTATTCATCATTATTCATTTTGATTTACATAAATCGAAGAAGACTTTTTTATTGAAATCTACCAGATTTCTTATTTTAATATTTCATTTTTATGTATAGAAGCATTGTAATTAAGAATTTTTTGATGTATTACTTTCAGAGAATTATTAAAAGATTTCCTTTTTTATAATAAAGCAATCGTTTCAGTTTTTTTCCCCTCTCTTTCGTGCTTTTTTCATGCAATTTTTTATCATAAATAAGATTTTTTTCTAATTATTCTTCATGTTTTAATCAAAAACCCATTTCAACAATGAGGGAAAAATTAATCTCTTGCTTCTTTGTGCACTTGGTATTATGTTGAAATATTCCAATAAAAGTTCGGGGAAAAAATGCGCGTGTTTTAAAATTTTATTATTTTATTGTAAATTTTATAATAAAAGTTAGGAGCAAACTATATATTATATGCCTATACAGATATAAGAGGAAAATTAAAGAGTTCAAAATAAATTGGAAAGTTGCATTTTATGAATATATTTATTGCATCATTTTCTATTTACAGCTTTTATTTTCCATCAGTTTCTTCTTTGAAAAAATTAAAAATAAAGTAAAGGATATAACGACACTTTTATACTCAAATAATTAGGCATAAAAATTAGACATTATTGTCAAATGAAATGTATTCTTACTATTTGATTTATGTGTTAATATTATAATTAAGTTAGCGATTCGATTTTATAAAATAGAGAATAGATTAATCTAGTTGTTATCAAAATGACTTCTTATTTTTCCAAAAATCCTCGTGCTGAAGCAAACATTTCTAAACTCAGCCTTAAAATGTCCCAAAAGGAGTTAATAACTTAATGTTAGTCACGTCAGCTTCCCACTTAGCTGTTTACTTCAATTTGTTATTATAAATATGGCATTATATTTAGCATTTATATGGCATTCTATTGGCTTCCAGTTAAACTTGCTTTCAAAGCTCAAAGAAATACACTCATAGTTACTAATCTCAATCGAATTTCTCTCAATTACTCAACTGAACGTCTGGTGATAACTGATTCCAAACGTACATTTTTACTTCTATAAGTGCATTATCAATTGAAGTAAATATTTGATACTTGATCTGAGGAATTTTTAAAATGTGGTTATGAAAAGTATCCCATGGTAGAACCGAACTTGTTGGAATGGAAAGTCCTGTATGCGATTCCAGCCACTGTTAATTAAAGAAAATAGAATGTTGCAACTGACCTTTCTACATGCCAATCTATTGAAAAAATGTGTTTGGTGGTTTTCGGATCTCTTCCTTTGCAGACATAAAAATGCAATCCACTGTTAGCGAAGTGAAATGGGTTTGCCGAAGGAGCACGTTTGTTGTAGTTTTGCTTTACGAATCAGCTGCTGTATCAAGTCGACGAATTTGAAAAGCGTTTTAGAGATTGTGCTATGAATGAACGAGAGGCAAAGCACTGATTTCACAAATTCAGTTCGGGAGATTCACCCCTCTGTGATGAAGTAGTCTTCAAGTGGTTCACTGCAAGCTATTACCAAAGGTGAAAACGGTCACTGCAGAGCTGTACTTACAGCAACTAGAACGCGTTCAACAAGCATCGCCACAGAAATAGCCAGCACTGGTTAATCGCAAGGATGAACTGTTCTTGCCCAATAACACTAGGGCGCATGTCACACAGGTGACCGAAAATACCATACAGCGATCATTTGTGCCATCCTCCTTACTCAGCTGACCTTGCACCATCAGATTACCACCTCTTCTATTCCTTGTACAACCATCTTCATGGAAAATACTTCACCAATAAAGAAGACTTTCGCCAAGTATTCACGGACTCCAAGACCCCCGAGTTTTACAGCAAGGGGATTGCACAACTGGAGACATGTTGGTAGAAGACACTGGATACCGATGAACTAATAACTGTGAAGATTAATAATAAACTACAATTTCTATTTGTTATGTGTTCTTTTGGTCATTAACTTTCTTGTTTATATTATTGTTTAGATAACGAATTTAAGATAGAGCCCGAGCTCAGTTCCTCCAAATATGTGACCAGAGTGAGTTAATGCATTACAGTGCTAACTTCACATCTCTCTTACAGGATTCATAGTCAAAACAATTGGATCCGAAGATTAAACTATAGCTATTAAACTATATTGTCAGTAAAATCAAATGATAATTCAAAACTAAAAGTTTAAATGTTTTAAAGATCTCTACAGTTAATCAAATTCTATTTATATACCCTATTAGTAATCACTATCTTACGGGGTGCGAGAGCAGAGCTAACAGTAGAATGGTTAGATCTTTTGCCTTCGGTTCAACAGTTCGTGTGATCGAGTCCCATTTCGGGATTGGTTGTGATACGAAATCCACTTTAAACTTTACATTTGGGTCTAATTAACCATCGAATGCATAAAATGGCTGTTGAGTTACAAACAAAATAAAACTGGTGGTGTAATGTAAGATAGAAAGTGCCAGCTCAGATGTCAGCCACGAGACAATGCCTTAATTTATATAATCCCCAAATATAATATTTTTAATGTCTGAGCATTTAATATGTACTATTAAATCATTTGATGTTCTTATGCGTTATTAAGAAGAAAAAAATGCGAATGTATATTTATTTTTATCTAAAAGTAAATATTCTAAAATTGTTCAGATGCATAAAAATTAGCTGAAAAATACTATTTAAATGTTCATAAAATCTTTGTCCTTATAATAAAAATCTGGAATATTTTACTTTTAAAGTAACAATCGTTATGAAAAACTTACAAGTTGATGGGATTTCTTTAGTTAACATAAAAGATTTAGCAATTTTTTGAACTTAAGCATTAAGCATTAATTAGTTAATGCAATTTTGATTATTTTTCTGAAAAGTTTAAGCAAAAAATGTGAAAGAGTTGCACAATACGTAGCTAAAAAATTAAAGCACTTTAAAAGACATTCTTACAAAAGAACTTTAAAAAAATATCGTTAGATTGTAGTTGTATTCAATTTTAAAACATTGTGGCATTTCGAAAATAACGAATTGTGCATTTTTTCAACAGATAGAAAGTTTTATTTTCTTTTTTACTCTAACCTGAAGCACTTATGTTTTATTATAATTGTTGTTATGAAACAGAAAAAAAAAGATATAAACAAAAGAAAAAACACGTAATCCTGAGAATCTTTTTAAGTTTCAGTTTTTGCTTCAGTTGTCAACCAATGGCAATATACAATAATTAGATTTTCTTTATATTAGAACATATGGGTTTTTTTAAGCAATTGCACATTTTAATCCTGTTTTAATTAGCTGGAAGTTTTAAAAATATTTATTTATTAATTATTTATATACTTTTAAATATTAATACTGTTTTATAAATTATATTGTAATCATGTGTAATTCTAAATCCTCTGTCCAAACGGGTTAAAGAAATATATTTCCAGCTACCTATTTTTGTCGATTTATAAGCCATGTAACACTGCCAGCTTCCTTACAATTTTGAACTATTGTTAAGTGACGTGGTTGACACCCGAGTTGGTACTGCCTTTCACGATGCATCATATATGTGATATTATACCCTTGGAATTTTTAAAACGCAATAGATTCTCTCAGCAATCATGGCCTTCAGTTAAGTCAAAAATTGAATAGTGCCTTTCCCCACCATGTTGAATGGACAAAAAATTTCAAATACTAGGTTATTTGCATTATTTATTATAAACAGTTGTTGATGAGCTTTCAGTAGTTTACAGTTCTGATTTCACAGTTATTTTTTCAGCTTTTAGTTTTTACTTACAGAAGCCTTGAAACACAAGTCAACCGCCTCGCAAATTCAAATTATGCTCAACTAACAATGTGACACCTGATCTGATCGGTTTCACTTTTACAACATATACTGCATGATAAAATAAAAGCATAAAAATATTTTTATGTGTATTTCGTATCAAAGAGTTTATGACACTGACCGAAGTTTAGCATAATTGAATAATAATTTATAAAAATTATCGGTGTGCAACTATTATTTTTCAAGAACTGTGCTAAGAATTCTGGGAAAAAGGCTCGCTCACGTTTTCGGAAAGTATTGTGTTCGATACCTTAAGCAGCTGGATAAGGCCAATAGAAGTGAAACCAAGCATTTTAATATCTTCTCCTTGTTTTATTATAGCTTGAAAAGCATGGTGTCACCTCTGCTATGACCTCTTCAGTTGAACGGGAGACAAAACTACTAGCTGATTGGCCATGTTTAGTATCTTTTGTCGATCTCTCGAAATGTGTAGTAATCATTTAACTTAACTGCTAAAGAAAAACATCACTTTCGTGTGCAGAATTTAGCAATTCAGCTGAAATCCACTATCACGAAAGAACCTATGCACATGAAAAATTTCTTTGAGATATGATGTTGCTTTGTTGGTTGAGGCATAGTGTGAGGAAAGTGTCAATTCAGGCATGACATTGGTCAAAATTACAATGCGATTACTTATGTTTGATACCGAGGTCATTATAAATAAGCAACTGTTTTGTTACTACCTAATCTAAGATAATTATTTTTTCGAGATTTTATTATTTTTTTCAAGCAGGAGAATACAAGGATTATAAATTTTCTGTTACTAAATGCGTAATTCATCATTTTTTAAGACAGATGAAATATATCAGGATATGATGATGAATTAGCTATATTTTCTTAAAAGGTAATGTCAATGTCATTGGCTGATATTATGTCATATTCAGGGCATTAACAATATATAAATTTTTGACATCTATCTATTTAGAGTAATTTATATATATATATATATATATATATATATATATATATATATATATATATATATATATATATATATATATATATATATATATATATATATATATATATATATATATATATATATACATATATATATATATATATATATGTATATATGTATATGTGTGTGTGTGTGTGTCTGTGTTGTTTATGACACCTGGACAAGCCAAGCTCGCTATGCCTTGGCTATGCAAATTTAAGTCAATAAGGAGCGTCTTTCGTTTTAATTAGAGCACCACAAAAGTGAAAGTACGTCTTTGCTCTTTAATTGCTCCGATAGATTGAACCCCCAGCGGATCCACTCGCTCAATTTTGACATTTGAGGAAATGTTCTCCAGACCATTGCATCCAAGGTAACTGCTCAATGACGGACCACAGAACTTTCGATTCCACAGATTTAACGAGCACTTATATCGCATGTACTCGGTCTTTGGCGGTATTTGGCATTCAGGAAGGTAAATGTGCATATATATATATATAAACAATTGAAACTCTACTAAGTAATTTTTGTCAAATAAAATTAACCCATCTGTGCAATCAAAGCAAACTTTCTTCTCACCGAAGAGAAAGTAAATGAATTTTTAAAAAGATTTAATCACAAAAATAAAAGTTTTGGTCACAAATCATTATTATCATGTTTGAAATTCAATTTCAAAACATGAAATCTCCAAGAATCTCGCAAAGTTCTTCAAATATGTTTAGCTATATATTAGTAATGAAGACAAAATGCTTAACTGATAATATTTTAATATTTATAAATATGTTTATTCACAAAAAATTAATTTTTTGTTTTTAACTTTATCTTTACAAAAAATTACAAACAATGAATAAATAAAGTTTTATTAAATTGGAACACAATTTTACGGATGAAGTTGCAAATTTTCAGTGCTGTAACTCTAATATCCCACAGGACTTGAATTTTTCAAGAAAATAATCCATCCAAAAAAACCAAACTTTTGTCACCAAAGAGGCTTTATTACTATACTTACGCAACCACGACATTCTGGTAAAACTTAACCTCACAGTGTAGCGTATAATTTGATAATTCTGAGCTCAATTTCCTGGAAGATAATTTAACTCAAAGCGGATAATTTTCTGTTCTGAACATGTAAGCATTCCATCACCATTCTCCTCCCACGTTTTTTTTTCAATATAAATCATCATTTTCTCACCTCTTTCTAAAATTGCAATTTTCCAAGAATCCAATAACTTTAAATTATTTTCCAAATTATACATCTTCGAATTATACCATTTCAGAAAGTTCTTTTTTTACCAGTAATAAAAAAATGGAAAAATTTTTTTTTGTTTTCTAAAAAAACCTTTCATCAGATAAAATTATACATCACTACTTATAAAAAAAGTTCTTTTTTATAACGGATGTGAGAATCTCATTAAAAAATGTACGATGATAAATACTCATTAAAATATGAACGGTTAGGACTTTTTTTTCAATCGAACAATCAATCAAATATCGAAAATGCTTAAATTTCTATTTGTAATTCGATTAAATACAGAAAATGCTTAGTTTAAAAACATTAATTGAAATTATTTTCACTAATGCGTTGAAAACATTTCAATCATTTTCCTTAATTTTGGAAATGTCTGTCCATAGCTGAAATTTACTTACATTTAGTAAGTAAATTTCCGCTATGGATCAGTTAGAGCAGAAAATTCTGATTTTTAAATATATTTCAGCGAACATTTTGATTTACACAAAAAAACAAAAATTTTCTTAGGAAACAATTAAATTATTTAATTATACGTTCATCAAACGTAATCACATTTGAAATAAATAATGTGGACAGTTTGCATACATTAACTACTGAATATATTGATTATTTTTCATTAGAATTCACACACACATATATTTGTTTGTTTATTTTTATTGTATTTTGCATTTATAAATTTTTTAAGGTATTCACTGTATTATCCTGTTCTTAATTTCATTCCTTTTGCTAAATATATTTTTTACATTAATCTTCTTAATTTCTATTAAAATTATAAAATTACTTCTATTTATTGAATAATAATTTGAGCTCCTGTTTTTTAGATATTTTATGAAATATATTTCCAAAATACAGTTATATTTTTCAATATATATCTATAATTTGACTTATAAATTTCATATTATATTGCATTAAGTCATTTTAGTTCATTGGATACTAAAAATATTTGATTTGTATTCATTCGTTTTAATACAAAACCACCACCGCCCAACTTATCTAGGGGTCAGCATGCCTGACTGCGGATAAGGAGGTCCTGGGTTCGAATCCTGGTTCGTGGATGGATGTAATTTCTCCCTCTATCTGTCTTGTTTATGTCATTTCCTTGTATGAATGAGGTGTGAATGGTTGCATAACCTACAAACGGGTACCTATGGCATGTGTGTACTGACGAAGTCGTATTCCACACCAAAATATGGTTCAGTTGGAAAAGTTGAGCAGCGCACCCCATATTGCCAGCCTAGCTGGCACACAAGAACAACAATACGAAACCATAGTTTGATTCTTTTAAATTTAAATATTGTTTATTTTCGTGCTTTTGCAATATTAGTTTTTACACACGAAGTTTTTATCTATTTATATCGATAATTTTTTTCAAACATGCAACAATCGCAGCCGGAGATTTAAAATCTCCTTTTTGGAAAATGTGGCATTCAAATTAAAGACAATCATCAGCCATATTACAAAGTGTTATGAAATTCCACTTAAATTTCTTTCATATGAAACAATCCATTTGCTAATATATTGATTTTTTGTGAAATATACTGCATCAAAATTTTCCTTTTATAGAGAATTTAAATAATTATAAAATTACTAAATATCCACCAAAACTTGGAGCAATAAATTCATATATATATATATATATATATATATATATATATATATATATATATATATATATATATATATATATATATATATATATAAATGCATCTTAGCATTCATAATATTAATTGTCTTTCGGGAGGACTTTTTGTAGATAGTGGTTCGTTTTCACGTGTTAAATGGGAGAAAACCTGGAAAACTCCTAAGCATCCTCCTCGACAAACGTGCATACAAAAGCTCAACATCTATCGTCCTTTGTTGAACAGTAGATTGGATTGAATCCTGGACCTCGTGTTCCGAAGAGGGAAGTATTGTAACTGGGCTATGGCGAATCCTTATTAGAGATACTTAAATATTTTGCTTAGGAAAATGAATGCAAAAAACATGCTATAAGCGAAAGGAAATAATTAGATGGTATATTTCCTTTCGCTTATTATTAGATGGTATATCATAGCATCCACTATGTTTAAAATGAACGCCAAACAAATGTCTTTCAAAGAAAACGCGCAAATGTGTTTTCCGACAAAATGTAACGCTCATATATTATGCATTAGCATTTAACTTATAATGAAAATAGAAACATCTTTTGCAGAATCGGAGTTTGTTTGGTATATTCACTGTTTACAAACACATTTAAGTGCGAACAGCACGAAAACATATCACTTGGATTTCTCCCAGATTTTTGTTTGCTTATGATTTTCGGTAAGCTTTTTTACTACGCTTTTTTTTTTATGAATTTCGCTTTTTTCTATTAAATAAAAAATAATAAAAGTAAAATCTTCTGATATTCTATGTACATTTTAAATATTAAGGCATCCAAAGCCATAATAGTTAAGTTAGTTTAAAAACTCCTCTTTTGAATCAAAGATAGTGGATTTGATTTTGCATTTTAAGTTCTCAGGATTACTTACTGTCAGCTATTTATCTTTTACTGGATTTAATTAAACAAATCTAAAGTTTGGTGCTCTTTTAAGGTATGGTTTGCTATTAATTTTCATGTGCAAAAGTGACCCTAGAGTAGCAAACAAATTTTAACTTGTATTGGTCTACTCCTACCTTGAATTTCCATACACCCGATATGGTAGGATACCTATTGCTTGATCTTCATTAACAGAGTCAATGTCAGTGTTATTGATGTATCATGTTAATCATTCAATATTATATTTCCGTTGGAGCTACGTGATATGGCTTTTAAAAAAAATTTCAAAGCGTTATGCGCACAAAGGCTAATTTGATCAGACACAATGTAGATTATGAGCTATAATAAACATTCACGAATTGTTGAGCTGAAAGTTAGAGTACTAACTATTATCGGCTAATACGCCATAATTTGCTGAGATTGAAAGATCCAGCTCAGATAATTATATCTTCACTCTTGTGGTGCAATTTTGTGATCCCTTTAATTTCATAGTATTTAATTCTTTAGTCGGTTAGTATTAACTACATTTATTTTCTTGTTTTATGTAGAGGAGTTGTCTAGAATAAAAGAAAACCTGTATTAAAACTTGAACTAAATGTTGTAAGAGTACTTTTGGCTGTTAAAGTCATTTAAATCATCTTTAAAATGGCAGTAAAAAGTTCTGTATGGCGATAAATGACTAGTCAGTTGTACCATTCTTCATGAAGAAATTGCTTTTCAGTAGAATAAACTCCCGGTAAAATGTAGAAGGCGAATAATGGTAATTCATATTTTATTTCAAAGCAGATCATAAGAACACTCTGATATTAAACTCCGCTGCTTATGTAATGCCTCATGCTCCTACAACCATGTCTGTAGGAGCATGAGGCATAGTTATCCCGTGTATAACTATGCCTCATGCTCCTACAAACATGGTTGTATAGTTCAGTTATATGTGGTAAATCTTTGTTTTATCACCATGATATGTACACTATGTATGTAACCCCTTAAAAGCAGTTGATTGACTAAAAGAATGGCATAGCAAAAGCTAGTGGTTTGTATATGAATGGTGAAAAAGGAAATTATTTCAAACCACGATTTGAGTTTGAAAACAAGTACGGAACTAAATCTGCTTCACTCTACGACGAAGGTAGTCTGAGTTGTAGGCTTTTTCAGGGGTTCGCCACATGTTAACACTCGTCTCGTGGTAGAAAATGAGGAGTACATTTGAAATGAAAAATACTTTTCCATTTATTGACAGTCCTTATTTTGTTCTATTTAGTCATTTTCTTTGATCTGTATCTATCTCAAGTGTTTTGCAATTATAGATTTGCTAAAAATATTTTGGGTAGTGCAATTATCTATAATCTGCATGGATCCGTGTTGGATTCCGCTACATGTGAAAATTTTTCCTGAAGATGCAATGAAGCAGTTGGATATAGTAAGGCAATAATAAATATATAGTAAGACAATTGGATATAAAGAAATATATTCAATTGTGCCTTACAAAACCTTTCGTTTTCTGCTTAATTATTTCGGCAGGGTCAACTAAATAAAATTTACTTAAGAAATCTATGATATTACTTTGAATTAATTAAGGCCAAGACGCTGTAGATGTTACATTGGTCTTTGTATAAAATAGTCTATCTGTTATGTCTTATCAAATTAATCCATTAGAGATGTTTCATGACTTTATTGTTGAATAGTTCACTTTTGATTATTTTAGGCTGCACCGAATAATGGAAAATGTATGTTGTGTTTCTTCTATCTGCTTAAGTGGTTGCTTATGAGTTTCCCGTCTTTTTTCATTTCATGTAACACACACAGGAATAATATGCAATCTCTAAGGAAAGTCTTCAGGAAAGAGTTCCGTGGTGGGCGTTCAATTGTCTTACAATATCCATGACTTGTTTAACTATTCGATTACCGATGTGGAAATTAGACATTGAAAACTTACCTCACAGTGACTGTGCACAAAATTACGTTGTTTTAAATAATTACATTTACTTAGAAATTAATTCAAATTTATAAAAAATATTCAACAATTTAAAATTATTTTTTTTTTGCGCAAAGAAATATAATAATAATAAAATAGCTTAAGATCTTTTATTGTAAGCTTTTGGGATTTATGCGTCCAACTTTTATAAGTTAAATATTTTGTGTTATTAAAGTTCACTGAAACTTGTAATAACGTTTGATTATTAATACTTAATTCAAAACCAATAAATATATTTTCAGTTTAAAAGTTATCAAATTATAATAAAATATAACAATAGTTAAATGCAGATTTTATATTCTACCATTTAGAAAGCAATATATAAAGTCTTCTCTACAAAGAAAGATTTTCTAGTCGAAGGAGCAAATTTCAAAGAACAAATATAAAACGAGGGGGGGGAAGCAAAGACCCTCTCGTTACCTCTACCAACCTCCCCTTTAGGAGAATTAATGGAAGTCATTAGCGATGTTCCACATGGAAACGTTGAATGGCAGACAAACACAAACAAACAAGTATTGCTGGAAAAGCATTCGCTTGGCGCTCCTTTTGGCGAGGATCGGCACAATTCTATCTATTTTCGCTATCAGCAATGAGCGGTTAGAGATGATAACTGCAAATATTTCACCGAATAGATAAAGCGTTAAGAGTTGATGGCTCTTTCCCTTTTCAGCAGATTTCATTAAAATAGAGCATGGCTCCCCACTTTTGATGTGTTTGCTGTCTGCGAATCCATTGTACTATGTTCTCTCGGGTGTGCCCCAGAGAAATCTGGCCGCAAAAATATGCAGAGTTTTTAATACATGAATGATTGATGATAGACTAATTATAAAGCTTATTTACTCAGTGTGAGATATAGAGGAGCATTCAAACAGAAAATTAATTGTTCTAGACTGTGAAACCTGGTATTGTTTAGAGACATCTTTATGAAGACTGGAATTATATTTAGCATAATTGAGTTGCTTTTTATTCTAAATAGGAATATTTTTGTCATAAAATCCTTCAGATTGAAAGATTAATTAAAACTTTTTAAATATATATATATATATATATATATATATATATATATATATATATATATATATATATATTTATATTGAATATATATATATATATTATTTATATATATATATATATATTGAAAATTTTGTTTCAACGCATGCTTATCTGTGGATGCGGTGGAGAAGTTTAGAGAAAATGTTACCGGCTTACGTGGTTTACTTATTAGTTGACTGTGGTTTAAACCAATAATCCGGTAACCTTAATAAGAATAAACAAATGAATTGAGGCTTCAGTTGTCTACCAATCAAAGACGTGGCTGTCGTATCCGAAAGTTGATCATGATAATAGGTCAAATTTAAAAAGTCACTGGGCATATTTAATGGCTTTGGTCTCTCAAAATACGTTTTAGAAAACTAATTGTAATAGCTTAATAAAACTGAAATATGTTCTTGTGTATGCAGTATTATAAGAACTTTCTGAATTATTTCAATAATTTTCCATTTTGAAAACTTCAAATGAGGTGCATTTTTGAGCATATACAGTATAGTGGCAGCAGTTGCAATAATTATACCACAAACACTAAGCAGTGCTTGGAAAGAATTGTTATAAGTAACCTGTTACATGAGTGGCCGTGTTTCTGGGACTCTACAATTTGTTTTCTCATTCAAAGGATCGGTCAAAGAATCAGACACGAGAACTGTTAAGTATAGATCCACATCAATTACCAATACATGTTATTGAAATATAATAAAAAGAAACAAGATAATTATTGATGAATAGTGTTGGAAATAATCATTTATTTCCCCCAAAAATAAGTTTTATTATCATATGAAAAAGATTAATATTTTTGCATTATAGATTCTTTTAATAGTTTTCCTATTTATTAAGCATTAACATTGTTATAATTCCTGTAGCAAAATGTCTTTGTCTTGTATATTCTTTCTATTTTTTACCGAATAATGAAAATAGAGCCAAAAAGATTGTGTGTGACTTTTGGAGAAAGTATACTACGTATTTTTTGATATTTCCGACTCAAACGTTATTACTTATGGATTTGTGAGTTCCTATTTTTCTCTTGGGATTTACCGTCGTCCATCCTTTCAGTTAATTTTTCCCCTGCAACACACACACGCGACGCTTTGCCATCCGTGCGTAACATTCTTTTCCCATTAGTCAGCGGTGAGTGTACAGAAATACATGGAATGAACGTCTGCTCTGAAATTGATGTTCATGTCTGAAGTTACCTTTACAGGATACTTAACAAATGCATAAAGCCAATTATATAAATATATTGCTCATTTGTTTTACTTTAAATGAATTCCGATTTGTTTATTTAGAGGAAATTTGTTTAAAATAATTAATGCACCATAATGTAGTGTCTTTCCGATGAATAATTTGATGTGCAGATTTTCTAAGCATCTATCTGATTTTGCTTTCAAGTAAAATTTCATAGATAATATGTTTTCATAAGTCGTAAGAGAAACATTCTGGAAAACTGATAAAATGAGTTTGGGAGCGGATTCATTTACCATACTTTTTACATGCACTGTTATTGTACATTTTTTACTACGTTGAATTGTCGATCGAAGCTGCTATCGTGGCGTTGTAATGTTGGTTCACAGTCAAGTGATGAGGTCGATGTCAGAGTTTCACCATCCTCTCCAGCCACATTAGTGGAGGGACTTCCTGCATGTTGGAGTAATTATAACAATGCAATCCATTCTTTTACAAATTTTTCTTTAAAATCATCTTTTAATAGGAACCACAAGGACAGGAAGAATTTTTCAATTATTTTCACGGTTGTCTTCAAATTTTAGGAATCAACCTTGAATAATGATTTTTTATACATTGATATATAGTAATGAATACATTATTATTTCAAATTAAGCCTTGTTTGTATATTGTGGACCAGATGGTATTAATTTTTTTGAATAAAAATCATAGAAAATGTTTTTGTTTTTTTTTATGAAAATTTTCATTGGTGAATTTTTGCTACAGATATGTTGGATAAATATCACATCTCTCTTTAACTATTAATGTATGGCATAAATATCCAACTGTTTATTTTTATATACTGACGACGATATAGCAAATCGTCTCGTAATTTCGAATCCACGAGCAAGTGACGAGATACACTTAAGTTATCCTCTTAAAATCACTACATTACACCAGCGAAGAGCTATGAGACTCTGCAACAGCTTAACGTCCATAGAAAATGTTCAACTCGCCTACGGACGTCATTGATGGAGTAAAGTGTCATACCCACTACATTTTTCTATATGTGAATGTGTTTCTCCGTTTGATTATCTCGGTCCTTGTGTAATATCATAGAGAAGTTCCATTAAAATTAATATCTGAAATATATTTTCTTTATTCTTCCTTTATAACTGCTTATGTATTGCGATAAGAAATTATTTTTATACTAAGAATGTGGAAAATGTTCTAGATTTATATTTTCTGAAAAAAAAACTAGCTAATTATGTCTTAAAAGGATTAAAAGTTATGATTAACAATCGTATAAATGAATATATTATTGAAAACTGCTTTTTAAATAACTATATATTGTAATAAATGGTCAGAAAGTATACTGTTACGGCGGTAGTTTGACTCCTGTTTCAGTGAATATACAAAACTATTTAGCTATGCACACAGTTTCAATGAATAGAGAGAAACAACTAACTGAATTCATTGTCTTAAATTAGATATTTTAAGCACTTTAATTAATTTTGTTCGCGAATTCCCCCCTTCTATATATATTTCAAATTATTCTTAAAATAATCATTGTTTTTATATAAGTAAAGGTGTAAAATCTCCATCCAACAACTTAAGTAAAAAAAAAAAAACATTAGATGTGCTTCGAAGACACATGGGGATGTCTTCGAATTTTACATTATTATTATAGTGATGCAAATAACTAAATTTCAAATGAAAATTAAATCTTTGCATCACATGTTTTTCTCAACTAAATTTGCATTTAATAAAAGATACTTATTACAAACATTTCATCTGTACAGTCTGTGCTCAGAGTATCATTTTAAAAAAAAAGTAGACCCTTCAATCACATGTGTTAACTCTCTCCCGTTTTCTGTTGCAGAATTCAAAGAAGCCTTTGGGCTGTTTGACCATAATGGCGACGGATCTATAGAGGCTGATGAACTAGGTGTGGTGATGAGGTCTCTTGGACAAAGGCCAACGGAGGCGGAACTCGTCAATATGATTAGGCTCGTCGACCAGGACGGTAAGCTGATCCCCGTCTCTACAGATTAGTAAGCTGCACCTGAAAAACAATGATACAGAGTAAACATGAGACAGCTGAATTGGAAATTTCTGTTTATCATATTCATGTTAGAATATATTTTCATAATTTTATGATTTACATTAGGATAAGGAAATCTGAAGAATATGAAAGCATTTGATTCTTAAATATAATCCAACATAAAACCTGTTCGTCAAAAAATGCCCAAATATCTTACATTTGGAGACATTTTTCTTAAAGGGAAATAATGATGTTTCAACATGTCTTGATTTTTAAGTTGCAACACTTTATCAACCCAATTAGTTACATGATCAGAGATAAAAAAAATCAGAGTAAGATGTGATAAAATAATTCTTATGGTTTTCGATTATCCTCTGGTACTTTTAATGTATTTCTCTTTGTTACAAATGTAGAATTTTAATTATCAATAACTCAGTGAAATAATATCGGTGAATCTACAGTGAAATGAAATCTATTAATCAATGAATTATTTTATCATTTAATTTTTATCAATAATTAAGTCATTATCTAATTAAAAACAAAGTAATTCATGATAAAATTATTTGAATTACTCATTAATTCGTATACGACAATCGTACTATAACTTTAAAATTCCTTTTTCTCTCTACTCCAAATTTAATGGTTAATGCTAAGTTTTTTAAAGGAATCATTTGGAACTATTTATAAGCAAAACTCATAACATGAAAGACATACAATAGGCAAAATATAGCAGAGCGATATTAAAAAAAGTTTTCGGAAAAATGTGATACTTTCTTTTCAAGGATAACATAGGAAAATGTGATCTTCAGAATTTTTTCACATATCTTTTCTGTAAACTAATGTCTATGAAAGTAATTTTTCTACATTTTCCCTTTTTAGTTCATAAATATATTAAATTTGTTAAATTTTTTAAAGGAACATAAAATTAATGACCATAACAAAATTAATTACACAACAAGTTTTTTTTATGTGAATTAATTCACATAGTAAGATTTGTTTTTTATTAATATAAAAATAATAGTACATATCATTATATAGAATCTGGATAATAAAAAAAATTGCATGAAACTGCAGTCATAAATTAAATTTGTAATTAATTTAAATTAAAAGTAAATTATTTCTTTAAAAATATATACGTCGTGCGCAGTGTTTTTCTTGGTTCATTTAACACAAAAAATTTCTTCACTCTTTTATTTTTGAATACCAGGGCAAGGAAAATATATTTATCATTTTATCACTTAAACTATTTTATCATTTAAAGTTATCTTTTCTCATATTTAAAAGAATTCGTGAAAAAATACCTTCAATTCACTAAAACTATGTATACTCTTTTGTTGTCACATTTTGAATGTAAATTCCTTTAAAAAAATTTCACATTTTAACTGTCAAAGATAAATATTCCGCGCGCGGTAAATAGAATTAAAGCGTAAAAAACTATTACGCTTGAAATAACTTCAGTCCTCGTAACCATAATAGATATACCATAATAGATATTTGAACAAATTCATGATCCTCTGCACTTAAATGAAATCGAAATCAATGAAGTTATAAAGTAAAAAACAGGGCATTTAATAGCAATATCAAACATCTACTAATTTCTGATATGTATGATTACATTTGGAAAATTTTTATTGTTTTTTGCGGAATGGAAAATCATATTTGGATCATTGGTACATATTTCTTTCCTCACAATAAATACAATCATAAAATAGATGAGTTTAATTTTATTTTAGTAAGAATACAGTATTTTATACATTAATTCCTCCTTTATCTGAAATTTTTATTGAAAATTTAGTGCTTGAAAACAAATTGCATTCGTTTCTTTCTTACCAAAGTACAAGAATAAAAAACAATTGTTTAAATTGTATACTAGATCCTTAATTATTTGATTTAAAAAAATATCAAGTGATAAAAGCTTTGCTTAACTAGAACTGTATAGGATGAATGGATAATTTTTATTGTAAAATCCTCAAAGTAAAATAAATGTATAGATTATTAACATTAGTAAAGAGTAATTTAAAGCAAACTACGTTTTAAAATAATTTGTAATTACTTTTCTCCTGTTTCTTTTTAAAGTAAAAATAAAATAAATTTAAAAAAAAACAAAATTATTGTTATGTTATTTATAATTTTATCATTTGTAGAAGAAGCCCATATACATGATGAAGCATATTAAAAATATAATAGAAAATGCTGATTGTGGCTAAAATACGGATATTTCAATCGAATTTGTAAAATTCCATAAATAGCTATAAGTCATAAGTCTACAAAAATTTTTTAATGCCGGAGACATTGAATATATAATTCTTTGACTTTTTTTTCTTCCAATGGCAGATTGTAGACAGTTACAACTGCAACAGAGTCTATTAATCTATTGTTCCCTGATATCCAAGGAACCGGCCAGAAACAGCGACCTCTTAGCCGCCGAGGCGTTGCATCGGGTGCACCACAAGAGGTGGGCCACCATTACACCCTCACACATGCCATAGAGTCCCGTTTATAGGGTAGGCATCATTCATACACACAAGGAAAGACAAAGTCAGGATAGAGAGAGAAAACTTACATCCATGCCTAAGCCGGGATTCGAACCCAGGACCTTCCTATCCGTAGTCAGCCCCGCTGACCACTAGACAAGTTGGCCGGCTATATTGCTTGACTTGACTGGTACATAATAAAATCCGAAGACATAGGAAACGTAAACCGAATAATTTTAGTTTTGAATCTATTAATGTTATTCTTAAAGTAATATTGTGCTTCTTTTTTATTTGATTAATTTTTAAAAGAGAATAAATTTTTCAAAATAAACCTGAATGGTAGCCCATAGGTCAATACTTTGAGCTACAGTTGTCCGTTTATTTTGTTCGCATGTAAACTAAGTTTTCAAATACTGAAAATAACTGTAAAAGAACACAAAAATCAAAACTTTCAATAAAAGTTTGTAAGCTTAGAGTCATTTTTAGAACAATTCATGACGTGTTTTATACGCAGATATGTTTTAATTTCCTGGGAATATTTCACAATTCTCATCTTCCGACAAGCATGAATATATTGTTCAAGAAAATTCATTCTTGTGATATGCATTAAAAATTTTTCTTGGCATATTTTTCAATCCACATGCCCATTAACGTACATGAGTTAGATTTTTTCAGGTTATCTCTTTTGTTTTACAAAATGCTGTTCATTATTTGAAACAGGGTAAAAGACAGCTATACGGTTGAAGTTAATTGTATATTGTACAGCTTTTTAATATTCACACTACATAATATCTATCAAGAAAATTGCATAGATAGTAAAACGCACTCAAATACCAATGGAAGGTAAGACAGAAAACCTCAAGCACCCACGCTGACAAAAATCAATGCAGGCAACAAAAAAATCCAAACCCATTTTTCATTATTCACCAGTGGCAAGGAATGATTCTGAGACATTTTACGCAGAAGAACGTTCTCCTGCGATGAAGCCACCGCGAGTACTTGTAAAAATTTCATATAGAGAATATGCATGTCAATTTCAGTAAAAGTTTTTTGTTCTGGAATTTACTTATATTTGGTTGTTGACTTCACAATGGAAGAAAGGGACTTTAGTTTAAATAAGTGAAACTTCAAAGATCGTTACATTTCTTATCCATTTATTTTTAGTATCATTGTAAGAAGTGATTTAAAGAGAGAACTGAGTGCTAGAAGATACATTGAATTGTCTTCTATATAAGTACAGTGGGATACAGAAAAATAATCTTCTTGACGTATATATTCTCGATATTTTATTTTTATCCCTAGATTTCCTTTACCTTAGAAATTCGTACAAATTAAAAGCACGTTTTCATTGAATACGTAAATGTCATCTAGAATAATTTATTTATGTATGAAATTCTGTTATATAGAAATTCAAAAAATTGAATAAAACTTATTTAATTTTATCTTTTAATTTTGGCAGTAATGTAATTAGAAAACTGAAATTGATGATAAAAATTTACTTTTAATCCTGATAATATTTAACATAAAAATAAGTATATATTTTAAATTTCAGAATTTAAAAAAAATCTGACCACAGTTGCGCAACTTTCTGAAAGAATTTTTTTTAAATTTTCTTACACCAGGTAAAATGCTTGATACGTGTTCTGTAGCAAATAATTACAAAACAAGCATCAAGAATTTTCTTAAATACATTTGTTTTGACTTGTTAAACAAACCAAAATAAAAATGTCATTAATTAATCTACATCAAAAAAAATTAATTTTAAGTATTAATGTGGATTATATTTTTTAGTTACGAAATTAGAATAGTTTTTTTTAAATTTTATTAATTAAAAATGTTATGCCTAAAATCTTCCGATGTTTATAGAGTTATTTTGGGCCAGCTTATTTAAGAATTTGTAGGACTTTATAAACCTTGTGATACGCTTACTGTGCAACTGTTTTTATGTACCTTATGTTTTAGTAAATTTTCCACAGAAAAAAGTTAAAATTTCACAAACTCCCTTAACCTCCATTAACAAATTATATACTTTTTATTTTTTTAATACAAATTATATTTTTAATTACGCAATTTAAATATATATATATATATATATATATATATACATAAATTTGATAATTCGTGTATCTTTGCTGAGTCTTGTTTTTAATTTTTTCCAATTGTTCTAAAAACCATAATTTACTCAATTATTTTTAGTTTTATTCTATTTTATGCTTATTAAGTAAAAATATATCATAATTTTTCTATCTGTATTAAATAACAGGTTACAAAATATTTTAACGTTCATGCAAAAGCATACTTCTTTCGGTGCTGAAATTTTTTTTTTAAAAATGTTATAAATTATTCCCTTATAAAAATTTAAATGGTGTATTTTTCTGAAGAAGGAAGTGGTTAAAAAGGGAATATATTTTATAACGTAGATTATTTCTTAGTTATAATATGAACAAATATGAAATTTTTTTTCTGCAAAAATTGTAGTTTTTATTTTTGAGGTATGTAATTCATTAACACTATTTGTGAATTTTCCTTTTTAGATTTTAGAAAATTGTCATTTGTGTGTATTTGTATGTCATTTTAGAAAATTGTGTATCAAAATTATAAAATGTGATTTTGTTAACTTAAATAAAATAAACCTTATAAAATTTTTAATTTTTTAGTCTGACATAAGCAACTCATTAGTTTTAAGATTTAATTAAGTTTAAGTTTTTAATAAGTTCAGTTTTAAAGATTAAGTTTTAAGTCATTAGTTTTAAGAGTCTGTTTACAAAAATATTGCAATTATTAATTTAAAATTCGGAAGTAGAAGGGTATATCACCCAATTGGTGACCTTTGCGACTTTTTTCATCGCCAAGCAATTCTAAAGCTGTTGTCATTTAAAATAACATATATATGACACAAAAATTAGGTAAAATACGAGAAAACACCAAATCTGGCAACAAATAATTCTAAAAAAAACAACAAAAATTCATATTGGCAATACTAAAGAGGAAACCGGAAACACTATAATCGAAAAAAAAATTTAGCGAGAAATCTCTTAGGGGGATACATCATATTTATGTTTAAAATTCTATTAATTGATAAAATTTCAAAAAATTTAAATCATCTTCCCGATTTTAACTATAGAATGTATATCTTGTCTTTTTCCTCTGATTTATTGTCAACGTGTTAATAGCTTGAATAAAAGGAAAACGGGTTCTTAAACTGATGATTTGGTCTTTATATAAGAAATAGTTATATTAAAAAAAAATGAATTTCGTCAGTATTCTTAGACGTTCGATGAAGAACTTCGCCTTGTTTGCTGCCTCTCAAAGGATGAGATTTGGCAGCGAATTCATGTACAAGTCATACTTAAGACACCGTCTCAATACGATGTCATAATTAATTATGTGTGATGTAGATGAAACATCATCTGATGTCATGGATATTTTAAGCCAATCAGAATTGTAATAAAGTCATGATCTCAAATGGAATGAAAGGAACACAACCACTTTACGGTTAAAAATATTGAATCTATTTTGAATATTTGGCGGACCACACTATACATTCAAATTCAACACATTTTTAACGTTAATCGGAAATCAAATTAAGCATTTAAGTTACCAATAAATAAAATAATAAATAAAATAACAGGCAAAGAATTAAGGCAGCTGTTGTTTTGGATAAAATGTTTTATGAAAATTTAAGGTGACAAAATATAAACACATCACGTTCCTTCCCGTTATTTTGTTCGCTTAACTTTTTATCTCTCTTAGCTTTTAATATATTTTATAAAAAATGTAATTGTTTTTCATATAGACTTATTCATAAAAGACTTTAGTTATATTATTTTTATTCCAAGAGAATAACAAAGTGATGTGTACTTCAAAATTAATAAAGGATAATTTTATATAGTAAAACTTAAGAATATATGACTTTATTTCATCAGCGATATTAAAAATCATTGCAAACTCTAAGTAAATGTTTGACAAAAAGATTCAATCTTTTCTTTTTTGAATAAGCGTAAATGTCATATACATATATTTACTTAAATGAAATCTGTGTGTGGGTATATATATATATATATATATATATATATATATATATATCCTGATTGTCATTGTATTGAATGAACTTAAATGAAAGAAAGCAGAAAAAAAGGCAAAATAATATGAATTTTTATAAAAAAAATACTTTTCAATAAAAATATATATTTTAAAAAAATAGTAGCTTATAATTCAAAATTACATAATTTTATTCAGTCAATTTTAAATATGATTTAAATCATTTTTGAGTAAAATTATCAGAAATTGAAACACTTTCAAACGTATCTAAAGATCTTGATTCATTTTTCTTTCACATTATTCAGTATTAACCTTGGGATTTCTTAAAACTTCAGTTCAATATCTCATAATTCACTTATTCTATTATATTTTAGAAAAATACATATTCTATAGCTTACATTAAAAAATAACCATCTTCGTTTTCCTGGCTCTGTCATTCGTTAATTTCTTACATTATCTGTTATGTGGGATTTTTTTTCCGCCAACAGAGCATTGAGATGTCACATGTCTTTCAAAGAACACAATCAATGGCATCCTATATTTTTTTACTTTTATCTCTCTTATTTCCATTCATCCTCAATTTTTAAGAACGAAGTCCCTGAGTCACCAAGAATAATGGTTAAAACAGTGTATCTGGTTTTCGCTGTCAATAAAAACGGCGATGGATGGAAAGTGATTGATTCAGTCAAACCAGCGACCCGAGAAGCATCACTTAAGGAAGTCGTGCGGATTTATCACCGGTGAAATGATGATACACACCAATAAGGAGATAAGAGCCTACTTTTGGTGACAAGTTTGTTTTGTTGTTCTTTGTTAACATAACAAATTTTGACGCGGAGGCTTTTAAAAAGATGTGTGCATAAACATTTTATTTCTGGTTTTACTTTTAAAAAAATAATAATAATAAATGAAACATGTGAGATTGAAATATTTTATAACTATTCATTTTATTCAGTGAGTTAATTTAGTTTACTTTGTGTACATATCTGATAGCTTGTTTGCTGCTGAATGCTCCTTTTTTGCACAGGAAAATCAATTAGAGCGTAATACTTTCATTTTAAAATTAAATTCGAAGCACTATAAACAATTATGCCCTAGACAAGATTCGAACACACGATCTGTTGATCAAAAGGCCAGAGCGATAACCATGCAATTTTATAGATTGTTCTCGTTGAAATTTAAGGGATATATATATATTTTTTCAATTTTCCTTAAATTTATATATGATATTTTAATTTTGAATATGTCTTTGATACCTCGTAGAACCATTTGATTTTTATAATACATTTGAATATCCATTGCACATTGGTTTTTAAAAGAACTCTTCAGAAATAGTAGGTCATATAAAATTTCATAAAAGAGAAAACCCAGAAAACAATTGAAAATCTAATTCACGATATAGGTAAATATAGAAGATAGAAACCCAATACATATTTCTCATTGTTTAGCAGTCGGCAGAAATGAGCTTAGGAATTTGACATTTCAAAGAATGCAATGCTATCACATGGTCACGATGAGTCCATCTCTATGTATTCGGGTGCTGTAAGGTACTTTAATCTATACATTGTAAATTACTTTTTTGAAGACTTTTGATAGAGATAATAGAATATATTCATTTTCATCCAGTCTCGATTTGGCAAATTCCAAAGCATCCAATTAACAAAATTTTATTAGCCTCTAGTTTAGCTTGCCGGCAGCTACCAAAATTGGAAACCAACCAACATGGATGCTGTAGATAGAATCGCAGAAATAGCCATCTCCTCTTGTTTAACAGTTAATGGGATCGAACCTGGCAGCTTTCCTCTCTGAAAAGCACTTTGCTGCCACCAGCAAACATGACTCAGATTTTAAATAATTTGACCAATGTAGTCATAACCCTTTTAATATCTACATCATATAAACTGCTAATCTGAAGTACTTTTCATCGATAGTGGGCGGTATTTACAAATCGCAAAGAAATAAACCTGAAAATACTAACAAGTTTCCACTCCAACAGATATACTTGGCAAGGAAGAAACACAATATCCATCTTCTGTTGCTCAATTGTAGCTGATATTTAACCTGAAACCTTTCACTCTCAAGAATATGATATAAGCACTAAGTTACCATGAGCCTCATCCTTAAATACTGCCTTTTTTAGATAGAAAAATAACATATTTTATTATTTTCACAAATAAATAAAATATAAATCTGAACTTCACGGTAAAAGGATAATGACCACCGATGGTTAAAAATAGATTACCTCTAATCTTTGAAACGATTCTGTGGGTATAGGAAACTTACAGTTAGAAAGATTCCGAACTGAGATTGGAACATTTATTAAGAACAATCGTCAGTCTAATTAAACATGATGAAGTGCTTTTTTATTATTTTATTCGTATTATCTCTTCCCTTTCTAACAGCTAATCTAAAAGCTTTATCAGTACTTTAATTATAATGGATGCTAAGTAATTAAAACTCTTTAGGTTAAATCCTTTAATTAAGTTAATTTAATTTAAAATATTCTGCAACATTTTGAATCTGTAAATATTGAATTCTTTTAGTAAATTACCTGAATCCTATCACACTAATTTAAGTGATGAGATTTGATTGGAAATATATAATATTATTAAAAACAATGCTTTACTTAATATCAAAATCGTGATTATGTAGACTTCAATAGTTTATTATTAGATATTTTTTATTGAAGAATAACTAATGATAAATCATTTCTGTCTCTTTGCTCACACCCATCAAATAAGGCAACCTCGAAACTTTATATATTGCCAAAAGACGCAATTGATGCTTGAGGTAGTAACCTCTTATCTACCTTCATAAATACTAATAGCAGAAATGTAGACTGTAAGAGTGTCTAGCGTATATTGACCTGCTCACAACATTTTTGCATCATGTCGTTAATCTTCCAAAATAAAAATCGTATTTTTCTTACAACTTATAAAGCTATCTACTTATAAATTTATGAAAATGGGATATATGATTTACAACTACACTGCCCGATATTGAAAAGGCAACTCCAAGGCGATGCACGAAGTATTACGTCTAGGAATAAAGACAATGAGAGTTCGGGTGGCGTCCTGAGGAATGGCTTTCCATTCCTTCTCAAACATTTGCCAAATGCATCTTCTGAAGGAGGCAGTGGCAGGATCTGCATATGGCGTCCAATCATATCCCAAACGTGTTCGATTGATGACAGCTCTAGTGAATACCGTGGCCAAGGAAACAGGTTTACACCTTGAAGGGCATATTGGCTAATACGAACAATATGCAGTCGGACGTTATCCTGCCAATAAAGGTCATTTGGCATCCCTTGAAGGTAAGGCAGTGTCACCGGCAGTAACACATCATTCATGTAACGTTGAGATGTCATAGTGCCTGAATACCTACCAGAAGTAGGATGTAATCGTACGCAGTGGTACCCCAAACCCTCATGCCAACAATGACACGTGATGGGGCATTCCCCAATTACTGCAAGATTGGACCGGTCTCGAAGTTGACGTCACAGCGACTATCACTGAAGAAAGAGAAGCGTGACTCATCTGAGCAGACCGTCCTGTGTCCCTACATCGTCCAAATCGCTCTCATCAGGCACCATTTTAGACAATGGAGTCTATTCTGTGTGGTTAATGTCAGTCTTTTTAATAGACGCCATGAGCGCACGCCACTAGTAATCAATCGACGGCAAATGATTCTGCTCGATATGGGAGCATGCAGGGTGTCTTGCAAAGGGCTTTGCGGAGCTGCCAACGCCTCATGTCGGATTCGTCCATCCACTCCTGCTAAAGTCACCCTGGTTGCACCGGCAAGCAAACAAACAGTCCACAGTTCCTTGTTCCAACCATCTTCGACACACCCGGTGCACACTCAATGCGTCCAGGTGTCTGTCAGTGCGATTTATTCCAAGGACAAGCTTGCTCACCTCAGTCCGAACACCATGCCCTTCGTAAACTCGTTTGTCTGATGGAACTGACTCCTCGACGATGGCCTGGCATTCTCTGCTATTACAAGCGTCCTTTGTGACGAGGACAAACTTTCAACGATTATTTTCCAAGCAGCAATAACGGTACGAATATCTTATTCTACATGCACTGAAGATCTGCGCATTTCATATCATTTTCATGACTTAGTAACGTGCATAATTTTGGAACTATTATATATAATTTGCCTATAATTTTCCTTGCTACTCTAAATTATAAAAAATGTCTGCATTATTTTATTTCTGTTACTAATATTTTCATTGTGTAAACTAAATACATATCTAAACAAAATGTGTGTAAATTTCAACCAAGTTCTACGTATTTATTAAATCCAAAACGCTCAAGTATTGTTTTAAGAAATTTTGAGTTGAAACTTTCTTTTCACAACATCAGGAAAGTAGTTATGTTTATTTTACATATTTATTATGCTTATATTTTGTCAATGTGGCTGCTAAGACAAGAGCTGAAATGAGGGAGTAAGTTTTCTTAATAGCTTTCGCAATTAGTTTGGCGCGAAATCGGACTTGGCTAAACTCCAATAATCTAAATCAATTTTGTCATTTAACAAAAATTTGCTTACCGCCAACATACGCTACATGGAATGTGTTAAAACGCTCATAAATTGTTCTCAGCTGTGCTCTATCTTTTATAACTTTATTTTGTAGGTTGTGTTGTGTTAGTTTGTTGCAAAACTCTTTCCTTGACTTAAATTCCTATTTATTTCGGCAACCTAAGTTATTTCAGAAACTTTTCCGGTGAAAACATAAATTAATAGTTGTTTTAGCTATAATATTTTAGAATTAAAAAATTCTCTTTTTAAATTGTAATCAATTGCATTTTCCAAGAAACATAGATTCCACAGGTTAACATAGATTTTTGCTTATTGAAAAGAATGTCAAGTTGGAGGATGTAAAACGTCTCATACGTTCTTTACGTTTCTATGAAAATTGTTGCATAATACTTGCTCAAGTACTATTCAAGTACTACTTAAGTACTACACAAGTACTACTTGTGTTAAAGGTTCCTTATTTTTCTATTTTTCATGGAATCCATCCTTTTTCACATTTAATGAGACATTCCATGAAATTACATTTGGGAAGGTATCTATTTCATGGAACCCTATACAACTCTCCTATTAAATTGAATAATATTAAATTATAAAAAAATATTAATGTTGAGGTGATTTAGCTTTTAAATAAAAATATTTCTTAAGCAACCGAAAATAACCACTTAAAGTTACTTTGAAAATATTTGAAATTTTAATACAATATTAAGTCGAAAAATCAACACATACAATATTCAATATATTATATAGTTAAGGAATTCTTATAATACAGAAAGAAATTACTAAATTTCATAGGCAGATGCTTATAATTTTCAAAGTATACTTTGAAAATTATAAGCATCTGCCTAATGCGCATAATAAACAGCCCAGGAAGTAAAACATTTTAGGAAGCTTTTACATTTCGTTTTGCCATTGTATTTCTTAATGAATAGAGGGCCTTATTCCCATGACTCAATCTAAGAAGCGTGAAAAATTCTTAAGCATTCAACACTACAAATTTGCATTCAAAATCACAGAAAATAAATGTCCATATACTGTAGTTGGTCCTGTTGAATTCGAATCTGTGACGTTCTCTTTTGGAGAAATCTGTTCTGTCACTAGAACCCAGTTCAATACTTTATATTATATAGAGAAAAAGTATTGTGTATCACAATATAATATAATATAACATAAGCTATAAACACTCGCAATAATAAGACATAAACAATCGTAAGGCATTGAAATACCAATTCTATATTGTTGTATGGGAATGATTTTCTTATAGACTGAAAGTCACTTACATCTCGAGTAAAGAGAAAACTAAATATCCTTATCATCCATTCCTGCAATAATACTATCAGAAAGGTGATGTGCAATACTCATCACTTGTTGCTTTACTGTGGCTGGAATCCAACTTGGGACCTTCTATTCCAAAGCATGCAATCTATCAATACCACACGTTGAGCCCCAGTCAGATTTTATTAATTATTTATTATATTTAATATAACATTTCCTCTTTCCCTTAGACATACATTATTTTGTTTTTGTTTTTTTTCTTTGATAATTTTTTCATCAAATACATCAGCACCTTGATAGTTATTGTGTGTGTGTGTGTGTTTTTAGAATTATATCATATTTCAGCAAGTTTTGTGAGTTAACATATTGCTATTTTTACTTCCGCTGTTTTCTGCTTTTTTTTTTTTTTGTTTTTTCAGAACTGTAGAATGAAGTAGTGAAGACGGAAATTAGTCTAGACTTTTGATTAAAAATTAATGTCATTCAATAAATAATTAACTGTAAAGTAATAAATTTTCTTCTACTCGCTTAGAATCTAAACATTGGGTAATGCTCTTAGAACGTTGTGGAATTAAGTGTCTTAAAAGTTGAAGAGCATTAAAATATTTCCGTTGCGTCTTGCAAAACATTCTGCATTTTTGTAAAACGTTGTGTCGAAAAGATTTCATCATCGCTTCTTTCTGACTGGGTAACTTTTCAGGTGAAAGGATTTAAAGCAATACAATGATTTTCTGTTTACTCTCTTCACAATATGTAGACAAGAATTGATATCGTCATTGTAACAGTAATTTGCATCAATAACAACCAATCATTTTATTTAAGAAGACGTCCTTACGAGGTTTCTCCAAAAATCGCTTCTCTTTACATCACTTTTTTATTGCTCTTAAAAAGTTTCTCTACAATTGACAGTCGCAGGTCTTATATTGTGCAAAGTAAAGAAATATTTGTTTTCCCAATATATATATATATATATATATATATATATATATATATATATATATATATATATATATATATATATATATATATATATATATATATATATATATATATATATATGGAAGTTTGGAATTTCCTACTTCCTATGACATTTCGTCAATAGGTACTAGTTTCGATCAGATCGGATAAAAGTTTTAAAGACTAATAAAAAAGGAAATATAAAAGGAAAACTTACTCTAAAAATAACAATTTTTATGTGAAAATCTGTTGGTTATTGTATTATCTTTCAGTTTATGTAGCAAAATAAGGAAAAATAACTATCCTTTTAGCAAAAAGGACAATTTATATATAGTTTTCCAAGAAAAGTGAGCAATTTTATCTAAAATAACAGCTTTTATAACTTAATAAATAGGGAATCTTGGAATTTTTTAATATACATAAAGGGAACATATTTTTTAATTTAAAATATTGAATTATTTTTCAATTTTCTTATCGCTTAACGTTTTTTTTTATGCAAGAGCCCATTTTCAAGGATTTACATTTAAATGTTGAATTCAAGTAACTGCAAATATCCAAGATGGGAACCGAACCCATAAAGTGTTAAACTGAAATCCGAACGAAAATAAAATTAAAGAAAATTAATTCAAAGCATTAATAAGAAAATCTTGTAGGAAAAAACTAAAGTAAACAGAATAATGATTTTACTTAATAAAAATGACAATTCAAAGCATTAATTGTCATTTTTATTAAGTAAAATCATTATTCTGTTTGCTTTAGTTTTTCCTACAAGATTTTCTTTATATTGCATTATCTGAATGCATATTTTTTCTTCAAACAACCCAAGGAAAAGTTAGTATTCTTACCTTCTGTCCATTTGATCGAATATCATCTTGGATGCTTTTTGTGGTTCAAAATCTACTTTAAACTGCAGATGTCGGACTAATTGCCCCTTGTATGCTAAAATTTACCCCAAACTAAATATAACATACAAATCAAACAAATTAAACAAAATCTAACAACCCCACAAATAGTTTCATGAAAATGAAATGAAGCAAACTTTATTTTTATTGATGATATTTGTTTAAAACTTAAATAATGATGTTACCAACTTATAACTGCCTGCTGTTTCTATGCCTAAATAATAACCGGTCCTTTTATCTCTAGCTTAGAAGTTTATGAGTTCGATTGCAGCGTAGTTTTCGTGAAGATTGATTTTGTAGTAGCTCAAAACCCATTTTGAACTATAGTTGTTGGTTGAATTATTTTTATAAGCAAAAACTCAGTCTTAAAGTGACAAATAAAAAATATCTTTGCCATTTCGATAAAGTGTATAATAAAATAATTTGCTTTTAAATTCTGGATTCATACACTTGTTAAAACAAACAGTTATACTTCGATCTATGCAAAAGAATTGTCAAAAACCTAAAAAGCAAAAATGATTTTAATATGAAATTTGTATTCAACAAAAACATTTTTGGTATCGAAATCTGAAATTAGTAGTCTTTGGATATTTATTTGTTTCTAGTTTTAATACTTGAATTGTATTTGCATTTACCACACACCAAAATTTCACTGTGAATAAGAACGATGCTGCTAAATTCTAAGATATTCTAAGATATTTTCAGAGACAAAGTAGATTCCTAGTTAAATCCTAACCGAGCTCATATGAAAGGGCTCAGTGTCAGTGCACAATAAAAACTCATGAAAAAGACAATATATTTTCCATGCTTTTACACATTATTCAACATGTGAATTAAATCAAGAGCATACACAGTATCAGTAAAATACCAAAATCAACCAGTGAAAGTAGAGAGTGACTATTACATAATAATATATAAAATTACTATAGTTTTAGTAGTTACGCCTTGTTTTTTTCAGAGTAGATGCTTTAATGTTTGTGATCTCATAAACAGGTAAACAATTGTATGAGGTTACTACATGTTTGCTTTCAGAACACTTGGAAATATTCTGATTTTCAACCTTACGATTTATGAATACATTCTATTTTATAGCAGAAGTACTTCCAGAAGGCAGTATGAGATGGAGTCTCAAATGTTTTACAACTTTTATCTTTTATGTCGCCCCCGTGATGAGTCAAATTCATGATTTTGTCCAGCAAAAGTTTCATTGGTAGAAAACTTGATTTAAATGGCATTTTTCGTACTCAATCTTAAAAAGTATAATTAAGAAATTCCATTCATATTAAGTATTTATATAACCAAATGTCACTACACAAATTAGAGAAACAAATATTAAACTCAGATGTGAGCTTTGTCCCTTATTAGTGGATCAAAGTAAACAATACATAGCTAAAATCAAAGCAAACTTCACCATAAACTTCATCTCTTTTTTGTGGTTACAAATTGCGATATGTTAAACTATGTGTGTTTTTAACAATTTCAAATAAGTAGTCAAATAGTAGCATAATTATGTGAAAAAAAAGGAAATCCAATTCTTGAAAAAAGCACAAGAATGAATATTATATGATAGTTAATATTACACACAATCATTCAGTAAAATATATATGAAGTTATATAAAGAACTCTTATCTGTGTTTCACTAATTATTATACAGTATACAGTAAATATATAATTAGGTTTATTTCTATCATAAAGGTGTACATTTTACTACTATTAAACTAGCATTCAATCCTCTTAAGCAATTTATTTTCTTCGTTAAACTTTATACCGTAAATATGAAACTTCTAGTTTAAACATGCACTTTTATTCAAAAGAATTCAACCATTCAATCACTTTTTTGTGATAATTGGAGATAATCCATTATTAAATTTGAAATAAATTGTGTTAAATCAAACTACACTCGAGAAAACACAAAAGGGTTAACAGAATGGATTGATTAGGATTCAAATCCTAGCTGTTCACATTAATTATTTAACAGAGGAATCTCGTAGCACGGTGATGACAAATGATAGAATTGAAAAATCGTTTGCAGTTCGTCGCCATTTTGTTGCCAGTTTGTCCGAAACAAATATGGCCGCTTTCGAAGAGTAAAGTAATAAGCGTCGCGTATTTAATTGTCATCGAAATTTTGAATCACAATCTGGTAACAAGATTAGTTTTATGACTGAACAACGTGGAGATGTGAATATTGGCTTTGTTCCTGAGAGTAACCTTTATTTTCTGATATTATTCTATACGCATTACTTAGGACGATAATTAAGCTTTTTGAATTGATTGATTTATGTTACTAATTATTGGAAAATTTGTTCTGTTAGATTTCGTACTGGTTTATGTGAATTAAGCCTGTTAGTTGCCAATTTTTCATTTACATTTCGTAGTCAAATTCACATAAAATAAGTTGATTAAATTTATGTAGTGAATTAAAAATATTTTATAAAAAATGTAAATATAAAAGTCTTTCATTTATTCATTTGTATTCAGTTTTGTGAAATCAAATAATCTTACTATGCTGAATTAAAAATTATTTAATCAAAGTGTCACGTGAAAATCTAATATTTGATTGCAAAGATTTCTTTTAAATTATGTATTATATAAAAATTACATTAGTGCTTTTGTTTATAATAAGCACATTTCTCCTGTGAATAAGGAGATGTTTAAAATTGGAAGGAAACCAGCTGTTAATGCCCAGAAAGTTACAGCTTCGATACCTGAACTAGCCGGTGATAATTCTGCTAAAAGCATCTAGGCATGTAAAAGGTTCACTGGGATCAAATTTTTTCCACTCGCCACTTTAGTTTAGTTGAAAATTTCGAAGTCTTCGACTGAGTTTTGCTATTCCGAACGTAAGAAAGAGAAGAAAAATGGAAAAAATATCTTGTTTAACATTTATAAATTTACAGCGTCGTTTTTGTCATCGGTAGATAATAAGTTCGAATCTGTTATTTCGAATCTGAACCGACTTATTATCCGTTGATCCGATGGATAATAAGACCCGTCATGTTCACTAATAATGGCTAGGGCACGAAACATATGTCGTCATTGTAATTTTCTACATGTAAAATGAAACGTTTAAGGGAGCATGCCAAATCTGTGAGACTTCTGCTTGGTTCCCACTTCTGAATGACAAAAACACATCCACTTTTGATGTCACGATGGCACGCCCACAGGGTACCTTATTATATAATGCACCCGTCATTTCTACCTCAAAAACTTTTAGGAACTGAACTTCTATAAATAAGCAATCATACTTGTCCAAAATTAAAATACAATGAAAAATGCAAAAATAATACAATTATAAAAATTAAAATACTTTACTGAGGTTTGATATGAATTATTTTCAAATGCTTAAAAAAATTGCTGTAAAATATTTCGTTCCTCTTTTTTAATAAGATAACAAGTAGCTTGTTGGAAAAAAGCAGTCTCTTAAATGGAAAGTAAAGCATTTGACATATAACTCGTAAAAGACAATCATACTGACAAGTCTTATGAATTTTTTAATATAGCTTGAGATTCAGTGCATCTCCGTTTTTGTCATTTAAGTTTTGTACGAGATTTTGAGCTTTGGTGCTAATTCGTTCCTCGATTAGCACCAAAGCTCAAAATCTCGTACAAAATCGAAGGCATAATGCCTTCAAATTCTGAGATGTTGGATGGATTAAGTGGTTTGTTTGGCACAAAAAAAGAATGGATTTAAATATAGGCATTTTAATAATAACGTTCTTCTATGAAATAAGAATCGCGATAAAGACAGGCATTTCCCTTGTGTTCGAAGATTAATATGTTAGAAGTTAAAAGTTCAGCAAAGTGCGTATATTCCTACTATGGCGTGGCATGGAAATGAAGATACCAACTCAAGTATATATCGACCGATAGGTGTTGTTAACAGTTTCAGCAGACACAATTGGGCAACTAAAAACATAACAGAATAAGCTAACCTTTGATGAAATATTGTATATGTTGAAATCATTCATATGACTGAAATTACCATTCAAGAATGATCTGGTTAAAAATATTTAATGTAAAAAACCGTTAGGAAATTTGTTCGTATGCCAATATTTTATGGCTAAGTAACACATCAATACACTATTGAAACTGCTCCATTGCAAAAGAATTTTATACCATTGAGTTTTGGGGGGAAAAATCAAAGGATTTTTTTAATTTTGTAAAATGTTTTCTTTGTCTATCTGTGGGTGCTTCTGTAAAAGAAAAAACAGTTTTAAATAGCTGTACACTTATCTAGAATTCCAAAATACAGTACTCACATAAGTATTATTTTCGACCAAGAATCAGTTAAGGTGTTTTCTCAGTTTAATTTTGCTTTTGCTTATGATGAATAAATATTATCCTTGAATGAAAACATTAATAAAAGTATACTCATACTTTCATTAATGTTTTCTGTAATTAAGTTATTGTCTTTTATTTGTTTTTTTTTGTTTAATTCATTCTGTAGTTAAGTTATTGTCTTTTTAATTAATTACTTTTTATGTTTTTAAATTCTCCCAAAATTATCTTAGTAAGAAAATATTTTTTTAGGAACCTAAGTACTTTTTGCCATTTGCTGCATTTTGGGTTTGGTTATTGTCTTTCAGCACCCACTCTATATATTTTCCTTCTGGAATAACATTTTCATGGGTAGTTGCCATATTTGCATGCCACAAGGAAGAAAACTCAAAACAATCGGAATAATTCATCTAGAGAGACGTACGTGTGAAAAGTAAAACTGCAATATCTGTCTTCAGTTATATAATAGTTTTACTGGGATCAAACCCAAAGTCTTCTTCTGTGAAATAGGTAATTTTATTACTACGACATGGGGAGGAAATAACAGCCTATCTGTAATGTTTGATTTTAATATTCTAGCTGGACTCATATTAAACTAAATAGCTAACTGATCGGTCAATCTATGGTACCTTTCTTAGTACAAGTTCTTTTAACGAGCACCTGCAGTCTAAACTATCAAACCATTAAAAATGCATCAATGTCTGTGGTAAAATTCGAACACAAGAACTGATGAAATGAAAAGCATACTCTAATCATTAAATCACCAAAATATCATTTAATCTCTACAAAAAATGGTTACTAATCAAATTGCATGGGTTAACAAATTCAAGAACAAACTAATATGCCACAAGCAAGATTTAATAAAAGATGATTAAAATATTTCCTGAAATTTTGAATGAACGTGTTTCACTAAATGTAAGAAAATTAGTGAGTGGTACATTGTAGGGAAAGAAATCATTTTTCCATACCTTTGCCTTTCTTTTACATCTTTACAAATAAATGTTCTATGTACTCTTGCAGTGATATTACAAGATAGGTATCCATTTAGTACTCAATGCACAATGATGAGGCTTATTGACGTCATCATGATGAGGTTACGTGGTTTTGTCCATGTTGCCGGTCACATGACATCTCATCATCAAATACTATCGGTTTTATCAAGAGTCTATAAATACTAACTTCATATTTTTATGTACATTTTATAATTCAATACAAAATTTTCTTTTATATTTCTGATAAAATTTTCCATTTTTTTAAAACTTACAAAATATTTAGATTCAGAAATTTCTTAAAGCAGAAAATTATGTTACAATATTATAAATTAAATTGGTGTTACACCAGCATACTTCTGGTACCTAGCCAATGATTGATCTCTACCAATTAGTGGCAGTAGCTGATGGAAATCTTCATATTTTAGAAACAAGGATGGAGCTGAAGACGCCGTATTACTTTGATTTGTCACCCCAGAAGTATCATTTCACTTGGAGGATATTGCCACCACAACATATTTAAAAGACCCCAGCCATTTCAGTAAACATGACAGATCTTCAATTATGTTGGGATTCGAACTCACTATCTTCTCATATTGAGAACTATGCCCCAACAAAACAAGTCAGCACGGATCTTTAGATACTTTTTAATATTTTGAGTACTTTAATTACTAAAGTAATCATTTTGTTTCTAACAATTCTTAATATATCAGACAAATATGTTTACGAAAACATATTTTATAACTACTAAGTCTGAATGAATTAACTCTTTATTTGCATTTGAAATGAAATTTTGTTATTTATAATAAATAAAAGTGAATAAAATATATAAAGCAATATATTATTCAATTATGCTTCGTTATTAAGGAATCAAAATCGAAAATAAGAACTGTGTGCAATTTAATGATTTTATCAAAGATATATAAAAAGCAATTTTGTTTTGATCGCAAATAAATAAGGACAGTTTCGATATTTTTCACGATAATAATCAAAGAAAATATTTAATATAAAAAATTCTCCGGGATTTTAGATATTTTTCAGGATTAATATATATTATTTATAAGAACGAAAAGATTGATATGAATCGTATTTACAATGTTCGTGAAAAGATTGAAATTTCTTTTCTTGAAAAATAGATCCAATTTCATACGAATTCCGGATTCATTTTTTATTTTTAAGTTTAAATATATATAAAAGTCTCTTTAAGTCTTTTATAGAGAAATAAATAAAACTTTCTATATATATATATATTTTAGTATGTATATTCATAAATTAAATACTATTTTAGAGGTTAATAAAATTATAGATTATTCTAATTTCTGTCATATTTTAAAAATGATTAAATTTTAAATAATTATTTTCAAAATATATAAATTTTTTACGCATTTCTTAGGTAAAAATGTATGAATATTAATCGATAAAGAAGTCAAAATGAATTAAATTCATTATTTTTTGCTCTATGATGCATTAGTTTTGATTTTATGCTACATTGCATAAAAAATTCTCTATAAAAAATAAAATATTTAAAGTTTAATTTAAAAATATGTACACACACAAAATAGTCAAATACATCATTCTATGTAAATTTGATTTTGATTTATATGTATTTTGAATTGTGGGTATGTTAGAGATAATATTTTTCATTTTTCAATGGGCCTTTCAAGTACTCTTGCATCTTAATGTTAATGAAATATTTGAATAAGTTTAGGAGAATTGTAGTACCGACCAATAGCTAATTTCCACATGAAATTTGAAACTGAAATGACGTATAAAAGAAAAGATTCAGTAAAGTTTCTCAAATTTTACTTAGCAACACCAACCTATCTTTCAGAATGATGTAATAAATGAAGATAAAAAAAATGGGAATACTACGCAACCTTTTAATTTATACATTAAGTTTATAATGTAAATTATGAGCTATAGTTTAAAATAACTACTCACAGTTTGCTTGACATAATATCTTGTCTTATTTTAAATGTTTTATAAGTTTTTTTCCATTCTCTCACGTTTTTAAAGAAAATAAGTTTGACGTAATATTTAATAGAAGAATATTATACGCTATATATTCTTTAAATTACATTCTATCCAGACATTTTGAAATTAACTGCAAATTTTGCAACAAAGGATGGATGTTATTTTTTTTTTGGATTACTGTAAAGCCCCATCAAAATGGTCTTGTGTAATTGTCTTTTTCTGGGTTCTCTATAATTAGATTCCCGTCAATTCCTTCGTCTCTATTTTAATACAATGTACAGCTTCGTCTAAAGGAAAGATTCCAACCAATTTTGAAATTTTCATTTTTGTTTTTTATAATTTTTCCTAACAAATTTCAATCTTCATTACATCATTAACTTTTTTTTTATCTTATTTCATCTGATAGTATGTCATTTGTGAAATTTGTATTTCATCTATTAATAAAAAAGACTTAAAACGATGTTTGTCCGTGTTCTAGCTATTATGGGTATATAATCTAAATTACAATTTCGTATATTTTAGAGTTATTCTGAGTTGGAGATTTATAATTGTGTGTGAGAAATATCAAAGACACCGTGGAGTATTTCTAGCTTAAATTAATCAATATGAGATAGAAATAATTGATACGTTCTTAACTCCATGATACTCAATCAGTCATCTGCTATCTGATTGGGATGATTAAGTATTTAGAATACGCAATTTGGATATCAACTTCTCTCGAATATATGTACTCTCTGGTAACGCCCTAATAATGGTGACGATACCACACCCCCGATATACAAGATGATAATAATCCTACTATATTCCCATAGAAATAGTTTTAAATTAATAACAAACAAAATAGGCTATTTTTTAAAAATTATATATTTCACAAAAAAATCGTATATATCCTTCTGATATATATTTTTTATCTTATACACAAATTCTTATGTTTTAAATATTTCAGCGGATCAAATGCAGCAGCTCTAACTATTTGTAGCTTGCAATATTAAATGTGAACTAGCGTTCGGAGAAAAAATTGTAATTTGAAAAAATAACGATATTTCTTTGGCTTTATTCGAAAGAATATCTAGTTCGATGGAAAGGCGTAAGGCTTAAAAAATTCCTCTTAATTACTAACTTATTAAATTTTAAAATCGTATTTTCTTTTGCCTTTGTTCCTATCCGTTTCTGATCTAAGGTATATTAGGAAAAAAATATATACTTTCGCAGCAGCAAGTTATTACTTTTAGAAAATCGAATAGAAAATGTAAATTATCGCATTTTTGTATCCTTGTTTCTATATTCTCAAAATTTATTATTTTTTTAATTATTAATACAAATTTCAGAGTAACGTATAGATTAGAATTTTAAACTGGGGAAAGAACCATAGACTTTTGTTCTTGGTACAGAAAGAGAAAACGCATTTGTGTGTACGCTATAATTAAAAAACTATAATTTTTTAGTTCGCTTTTGCATTGAACTAAAATCAGCATTAATTACAGCTTAAATTAAAATACTCGCTGATAGTTACAAAAGTTCTAATCAAAATTTCAAAATTGAACATAGTGCATGTCTTATGTTATCCAGAGACCAACATTCTTATATAATTCCATCCATTCCAATTAGCAAAACTCGGCAAAAATTCAGCATAGTAAGGGTTTTATTTATATAGATAATATAATTTATTGATAGGAATAAAATTAATTATGAATAGTTGTAATCAAAAAACCACTTTGACGGCCTTTATCACAGTAGTGCTATAAAATGAGATTTTACAAAACTATTAGCACTCCAATGAAACTATAAATGGGCATCAAGAAATGATTTTTGAGTGAATGTAATTCTTCAACTTTCAAATAGTTGGTGTATTCATTATATAGTTATTTTCAACACATGGACTAATTTACTCATGATCTTTGATTTGAAGTATATTCCGCGAAATAATATGAGCAATTTTGCCCAAAGTGGAACTAGCTAACTGTTAAATTGAGAACCAAAGCGATGACAATTAGCTTATCACAGCATCCTTATGTACTAATAACAAAACTGAAAACAAAGAAATTATATTTTTTTAAACCAGTAACTAAGTAATGTAAATTTTTGGCATAGTTGCTTCCATGCCAATTAATGGAATTCATATATACTATGAGATTTATTTATTATCTATTTGTTCAGGAGAAAGTTCTTATTTAAAATTTTTATTTAGGAAAAGTTTCTTATTTCGTTCTTAAGCATTCAGCCTCCGCATTTCGTTTCGAACAGGAAATACTTTTGTACATTTGCAAGTTTAATTACTGTACATTATTTTCTTCTGTGTCTACCTATTAATTCTGCATTCAAATACATAGGAAAATTGTATAAGGGTTGACATTTCGTTTTCTATTAGTTTACCAATCTTGTTGAAAAATTCTTACCAGATAATCTTTTAAAAACTTTCTTCCTAACGATGTATAAACTGCTCAATATAAAGTTTCAATTTGATCTTAATATACAACTATATAGCATAAAATATGTAATTTGAGTCATCAGACTGTAAAATGTTAAATAAAATATAAATTTTTTATGGAATCTTTGAACATAATTAAAATTTTCTGTTGGAAAATTTGAAATAGTGTGATCTCATGTCAAGAAAGTGAATTTAGTACCTAGGCAAGACAAAGATAGATGTGTTGAGAAGATATATTTATACATTAGAGAATCCGTAATGTTAATAATCTTTCAGTTGTGTGCCACGAAAATTTGGAAACAAGAATGCTTGCTCAAATGTCGTAGTAGAGCCTCTTGAATGTGGATCAGAATTACAAAATGATCGGCTGTGTTTAACGTCTTCATTTTGCAAAATTAAATGCCACTGATCAATGTTTTTGTGTTTCATAACTAGCGTGTACGGAAGGTGTTGCAAAGATTCATAAATAATAAACTTTTCAATGACTTAATCTTTCAGTATTTTAATGTTGAAATTTGGGTATAAGAATACCAGATCAGGTAACAACATAATCACTTGCCTATAGTTCAAAATTATGATGTATATGCAGTGATTTTGAATGTTATAAACAGGCATCTGGAAACATATATGCTTTAAAGAAAACATTAAACAAAGTTTCGTTTATTTCTCTATTTAAGTTTCGTTTATTTCTCTATTTAAGTTTCGTTTATTTCTCTATTTAAGTTTCGTTTATTTCTCTATTATTATTCTATTATTTAAGCCTAACTTAACCGAATATCATAATTCTGAGAATGTCAAAAGTTTTAGATATTATCTTCTTTCCGTGGGTGTAATGTGGTATGAAGAGAATACTAACTCTGGTGCTAACCTCATGTGGCCATAACTGTGTTTAGCGACTTCGAAATGGAAAGCCGAAAATGTATTTAATAACTTAACCTTTCTTTATACTAATCAGGTAATACAGATGAAATATTCTTTTTTAAAACATTAATATTAAATTTATTTGTGTAAAATTGTGATCTTTATAAAAAAACTAGCTTATGACTTAAGGTTATGAAATTTAAATATAACCGTATGTTACTTATGTAAGTATTAATGGGAAAATGTAAGAGTTTTTTTATTGAGAAACTTATGCACCAAGATATAAATGGAAAATCGATAAAGTAATATCAGAAGTAATTTATAAAGTCGAAATAAATTCGCCTCTTAATAGTTCCTTGTGACCACTAATGGCGACTACCGACGTTAGCCTCGATTTTCGCTCACCTTAAACGTCGAGAGACGAATAATAGGAGGGGATCTATTCCAGATGATTGGAAATGGGCGGTCACCGTAAGAGCCCTTCTGCATTTATAAGCGTGGTTCAATCTTCGAACGTTCCTTCTTTAGAACTATCGATTTTAGCTTTACTAATGTGCTCTTTCTTTCCTGTAAATATTATTAAATATCGCAATTGGATGCGTGATAGGAGAAAACGAACAACTTAAAAAGGTGGATCTGCAGGAACTTGTATTCATACTCGCCAATTTCTTAATAAAGCTACGATTGATTGCGACAAGAAAGCTATTCGTTTCAGTGGCAAAATGGATTTTAAATCCTGGATTTAAAGCAGTTCCCTGATTTATCGGAGCCGTGAAGTTCCTGGAAAATCTTCGACTTATCCGTCTGAAAGTCTTCCGTTCGCTGCCGTTTAGAGTATACGCTTCTTCTTCTTGTTCTTCTTCTTTTTTTTTTTTTTCTTCTTCTCTCTATGCGTGATACTTTGTGATTCATTGGCTGGAAAAATATTTATTGAGCCAATGACTATTGAAATATAAATGTCAGGCAAAAAAAGTATTCATTGAAATATTGTGCTAGTTATATTCCAATAGTTCTAGCGATAATGTTTCTTTCCTCCTCTCCTCCCGCTTATAGTTATAGTTATATGCTTGGTTAGTTAAAAAATTTTATTCGTAGAAATAAAAATAAGTTACAGTGTATGCAGTCGCATACATTCTCATTTTATTGCAAAATTTGAAAAAATTACTAAATTTATATTACCTCCTGAATTTAACTCCAATATATATTCATTTTTCGGTCTACTTTCATATAGCTTTTGCATAAAAGATAATAATATCTATAAAATACATCTGCTTACATATGCATGAGAATATCGACTATTTATGAATTAGTTTTTTGCTCTTCCATTGATGTAGACATACATAAAAATTATAATACTCGTTAAATAATGCAAACTTTTGTGATGTATGCATGTGGCATATCATGCAAATGTAATATATTTTCTATGTGCTTTTCATATATTTGAATTTATATGATCACATCACTCTAGATCAATACAATACGCCCGTAGGTAATAGTCAAATAACACCACAAGATATATTTAGCTAAATATGTAATCATTTTAAGGTATACATTGAGTAAGAAAAATGCATACAGTTTAACAAAAATTGATTAATGCATTTAAATTTTGCCATTGGTTTATTGTTAGACCAAGAGATAACTCCGTTTTTTAAATCAATTTCAAATCTCAATGCAAACTATATTAATGTTAAACGTTCTGCGGCGGGGTGCTCCAAAATTTTCGAAGTTAGTTTTATAAAATGCTTTCCTCATATTGTTATCATGTTGAAATTCTACTTAGTACATAGCATGGATAATAAAAACTGTTGACATCAAATATATCTTTTGATGAGGAAAGCTCATCAAAAGATATATTGCGTTTAATAATCCATCACTTCACGGTTTATGGATTTTAGGATCTATAAACATAAGACAAAAATTTAAGTCTAAAGAGAGAATTCTTACATCATTTACTTAATAATATTTATGAGTAAAGTTTTGATAAAATGTTCGTTTATTAATGTATAGAAAGAAATGCTAGCCCTCCTTGTCACTTAACTTTTGTTAGCTGTGAGAAGACTTAAGCTGGAAACCAATTGATACTTCTAGAATAGAGCCCAAGATCGAACTTGTTACATATCGATAGTAGGTTTGATCTTAGTCCAATTAAACTCCGTTTTTTAATCTGTTATAGTCTGCATGTTAAACTTTATTGCTGTAATCTTCATTAAAATTATCGGTAGGAAGAAGATTTGTTCAACAACTCATAGGATCGAATTCCGTCTTGGACATGTATGTCTGTAGTGGTTTAGAATCCATTTTAAACGTTAGGTCCCGGTATCATTAGCCCTTGTGTGGAAAAGTTGACCGTTGAGCGACAAACAAAGAAGCTAATGTAAGCAAGAGAGGGTCCAATGATCTTGCGTTTAGATTTCTGTATTAGAATATAATTCTTCGGGTATATCTTGAGGTGAAAGCTATGGAACTTAATACATATAGAGATGCAAATGCTAATTATCACTTAATAATTGATAACTTGAATACGAGGTCACTAAATAAGTACAATGTATACATAACAAAGTTGTATATCAAATGTTTAACTTGTTAAATCCAATGTGGGGAAACTACTTTGATACGCTTGTTTTAACATTGTGAATAATGGCTTGAATAGAGTTTAGAGGTATTAGGTTTTTTAAACATCATATATAATTTTATCTTCTTGGAGGATTTTATACAGTGGACGCATCGCATTTTTGTGCCATCGAAAAAAAAAAAGCTTCCAAATATTCGCTTAGACAGGCCCTATGAAGAATGTATAAACCCAACAGTAACTATGGCCGAAACTGGAATTTTTCTGGAGATGTATAACAACCAATTGCATAAGGTGAACATTCTTATTCTGAAATACTAAACATCGCGGATAAACTTAGAACTAAGAATTTTTGTTACATTTCCATATAACAAATTCACAATGTTTCTTTTATGATATATTCAGAACTGCCGGCCAATTTGTCTAGTGGTCAGCGTGCCGGACTACGGATAGGAAGGCCCTGGGTTCGAATCCCGCTTCAGGCATGAATTTACTTTCTCTCTCTCTATCCTGTCTTTGTCCTTTCCTTGTGTGTGTGAATGAAGTATGAATGATGCCTACCCCATAAACGGGTCCCTATGGCATGTATGAGGGTGCGATGTTGGCCCACCCCATGTGGTGCACTTAGAGCAACGCCTCGGCTGCTAAGAGGTCGTTGTTTCTGGCCGGTTCCTTAGGTTTCAGGGAACAATAGATTAATAGACTCTCTTGCACAGTTGTAACTGTCTACAATCTGCCGTTGGAAAATATATATATTCAGAACTCAAAAGAGCTCGGTCAATTTAAAAAGAAGAGAAGAAAAAATAACGTTTTAAGATAAAAAAAAGCTGAATTTAAATTGCAAATCTACTCCATAAATTTCATAATATTTTACGGAAAAAATCAATTAATTGATATGTGTATTAAATTATCATTCTATTTTTATCAAATGGCTTACGAAAGAAAATTTATGCACCATATATATAGACAGCAACTAGCAACAATTTACCACTCTCTCTTATCTTTAAAATTTAATTTATAAATTTTTATGAATGAAAGAATACTTAATGTACTCATAGAGTTTATACATATTATATGACTTTAACGAAATAAAGATCGAATCAAAATATATGAACTTATATCTATTCTTTTATCAAAATTTTTCATAATTGAAACTTAACTATATGTGTGTTTTCTGTCAAAAGGTTGCTACTACTACTTTGAAAGAGTCTGCAGCAATTTATTAAATCATGCCTTTACTTAGCTTTGAGTAATAATAACGATTTAATTGATTTTCGAAATTACCGTCATTATTTCTCTTAATGGATTTTACTGATTTCTTTCAACAATTTTTGGTAACCTTCCAAGCACGTAGTGACAATAAAGCACATGTTTCATTGTAAATATTCAAAATGCAATCTCTGCAACAGTTAATTTAAATAGCTTTTTTTTATAATTCTGGAATACAATGAAAGTAGGATGCTGTATTACATTTTCTGTTTTCTATGTCATCTCATTTTAAATTCAGTTCGACTAAGCCATAAAATGCTTAAAATATAAAATTGCCTGTAATGTTCTGGCTATTAGGGCAAGTAAAATTTTTAGTAATTTTCAATCTTTTAGAATAATTATGCCTAAAAATAAATATTTTGGAAAATAACAATGAGATTTGGAATTCTCTGAGATGCCAATTACAATTTGTTCGATATTTTCATAGCATTCAATGATAAAGAACATACTTTTATTCCTTTATTGTCATGCTTAATTAAAGGAAAATAATGGTTGCAAAAGTATGTGTTGGACTTGCAAGAAAAGATAAATTATACTGTAGCAATATAAAAATTCAACGATGTAATATTTGCATAGATGAATTTTTGATTAAAACTTGGAACTAAAATCATCTTTGATTCTAATTAGAAAAAATTTCTAGTTTACGCAGATTATATTAGAGGGTAAATTCTGTCTTAAAAAATATATCAATAGAATCGAATAATATATGATCGATAAAATTAATAATATTATATAATAGTTGAACTTTTTTTTTCTTATCGCTACTTGATTGTATCTGAGAATCACAAGAAATTATTTTAGATACGCCTCAGTCATGATTCCAACTAAATAGTCTGCGCTTTAGATTTGAATCAACACACTGTGATTTTGAGATTGGATTAATTTGAGTGTGGCTATTCTTGATGGTGCAAAACTCATTTTAAAATCTAGATCCCAATTGAATTGGATCTCGAGTGCAAATATTAACTATTGAACAACAAATAAACAAATGAAACTATATGTACATTTAAAAATGTAACTTTCACGAGATTTCAATTTTAGCATTTTCTTCTGTCATAAACAATGAAAGCAGTGTTTAACAAGAAATGGTCAAATATTCATTATTAGTACGATTCTATTAATATTATATAAAAAAAAAGACTTAAAGAGATTTTTAATTAAAAAGTAGGCAGTTACAATGGTTATTAATAAATTTTATTCTTTAGTTATTATTAAACTAATATACATTGATGTCCTTTTGAATTCCTACCCCTAGAATGGGACACTTTGCTCTGTTAAAATTTGAATGATAGGAAGCTGTAATGTCAAATACCTAGCTTATACTGTTAAATTTTTATTAGTTTTTGAACTTCGTTGCCTGATAAAATATTGTTGTGATACCTCATGTGAGGAGGATAAAAGTTTCACACGTTTTACATTCTAATAGAGGTTAAATTTTAAAATTGTGGATAGCCGTGTCACGGGATTATTTCTCGTGCTGGTTGAAATTCTAAGATTGTCAGCAGAATATGGAATCGAAGAATCATACCGAACGCAGTGCTGAGTCTCAGTGGCATGGTGTTGCTAACAATCGAGAATAAATATTATCCTGAGAGACTTAATATATTGTAGAATCACATCAGGAACTTTAAATGAATAAATAACTTATTTTGCAAAATAAAACTATTTGCACGAAAAATTCGATGATTTTTTTTTTCACCAGAACTTAGTGTCAGCAAGGCAACTATAGCTTCGGCTGCCCATGATGCTATTTTACAGTCAAAAACAGCTCGAATGTATTGTCAGCGAAGAACCTAAGAGTAGGAAAAGCGTGACGCCATGTCTTTACATGAATCTCGATTCTTTTTACGATTCATCACAACTATATAAAGCATCCTCGTTTGGCGCCATGGTGAGGTTAGTCAGGTTTCATTCCTCACCATCACATTGGTCCATCACTCAGACTTTTGATGTAAGTGTCACTGCATACACGTTTTTATCATTTTTTAATCGCATTTTAGTATTTTGATTAGTGTCTTGAATAGGGTTATTATATTGTTGTATTAATATCTATGACCTCTCGTACATTGAATTCGTGCAAAACCGCACTTTTTTTAAGACTTTAATTGTTAAAAGTTTTTTAAAAAAAAAACCTAATCTCATCTTCTAAATAGCTATCTAAAACAAATTATTGCAGATCTAATAGAAAGATAGCTGTAAATGCATAAATAGAAAACATATTATTCAGTGCTGTGTTAAGAACAGAAAAATCATCATACAAAACGAATATCCTCTTTTTACATAAAATCTAACCTGTCTGAAAAAATTAGTAGCCATGCACTTTACATTTTAGCAGATATAATGTGTTTTGACTTTGTGCTAAATTAATATTCATTTATGTAAACACATTAATAATAACAGCCTATTTATAGTGACTGAATCATAACGTATCGTTATAACATTTTACTATTAAGTATATCAAAAATTAATTTTTGTTCCATTAAGTGCTAAGGAAGAGAGAAAACTGTTGAAACATAAGCTATTAATATCAAGAAATATAAAAATAAAAATAAAAACTGCTAATAAAACAATAACCTAATAAACTGATACATGTTTAAAACAGTAGATTTTAAGCATGTATTAGTTTATTGAGTTATTGTTAGTAGAGTTGGTTTATTGAAGTTATTTATTAGTTATTTGAGTCGCTAAAGATTCACTTCGTCAGAAATTCCAAATTAACATGTAAAAACAAAACAGACCTTTTTTTTAATTGTAAAAATGCTAATTATTTTTTTTTAATTCTAAAAATACACGAATATTATTAAAGAGACATAAGAGTGATACTATCATCACTCCAGTCCCCATGTACATTTTAGACTTAGAGAATTTATTCATTTATAAATTTTCATACGTGATAAAAAGAGACAGCTTTCCCTTCTGAAAGAAAAGCATCGTATTTGTTTTGACCTTCCTTCAGGAACTTTCTATAAAAAAGCATAAATCAATTCTTTTTCTACCGTCGATTATGTAATGCACAAATCAAATAAAATATTCCAATTGTTAATTAAACTATACAGAGAAGAAATTTGAGTGTATTTAAACAAGAGTACTGATGGTATGCATAATAATAAGAAAATAATAATTATGGTATTATATACCAAACACAAAACTTACATTTTAATGTCATTTATATCGAAGTTTCTCACTAAGAATGTTCATAATCAGTATTGATATCAGGTATGTATATAACTTAAAAGATGAAAAATGTTTAAAATACTTTTAATATTAGCTGAATATTTGATTTTTGCAAAGGCCGTTTAATAAATAACGATAAAAAAACATTTGAAAAATCTTCTCAAACACACTCTGACAAATATGTATACACAAAATATGCACAGTAAGATATATTTATCATTGTTTTAATTTATTTGTGATTGGCCATAAAACTCTCTCTTTGTGTGTTTATGTGTTTCTAATGAGTTTTGTGATATTAAGTGGCGTTATTTTAACTAACAATGAAGAAATATAGTAATCTTTTATGTACTATAATTATTTGATGACTCTTGCAACAATAAAATAATCATGAACATCGATAAAAACCACTATGATTTGACAGTTTTGTGTCTTATAAGGAAAAAGGAGATGGAAGAAAAGGAAAAATATTTAGAGTTATTCTATTACTATTTTCCATGAACGGAATGCTTGTGAAGGTAAAAAAATATCGAGACTAAAATCGGGTGATACTAGGTGAGGAAATTTAATAAATATTAAATTTTAAATACTTCTAAAAAAATACATAAATCGCATATCCTATCTTACTGACATATACATATAGATAATTTCTCTATCCTATTCAACTTTAAAAATTATCAAAATAAGTGTATTAATTAATACACTTATTTTGAGATAGTTTGTAAAGACTCATTATTAAAAATAATTATAATTTTATAAAAAAAGAATTATCAATTTTATTATAAAAATAACTACCAAAATAAGTATATTCATTTAGTTATCTATTAATAGAATCATTCTTTTGATTGCAATTATCCTATCAGGAAAGAAGTTATTTTCATGCCTGATAAGAAAGTACTTCAGTACCTGATCCCAGTAGACAAGACTTGTTCTTTGACGAAGTAGGCATTCTACATTTTAAAAAATGTAACGCTCCTCCTTTAGTGTTAGGGGGAGTTTTGTCGAGCAAAATTCTCATATAGATATCGAATTCATAAGGTGAATATGGTTTAAAATTACTGCATATATGACTGCTCTTTGCAGTTTAGATTATAAGAAAAGAACGGTTAAAATGTGTGTTGAAACAATTAAAAGCAAAATCCTTTTCAAACTCTTAAAAGTACAATTTATTATTTTTTTATCAGCACAAAAAAAATTATTCTTATCGTTGTTTATATAAAGCAAAATTTAATTGTTTTGTTAATTAACAATCTTATAAAATTTGATATGCACCCTTTTTTGGTCAGTCAACATAACAATACGTAAGCAATACCCTGAAGATGTAGAAAGTTTCATTAATTTTTATTTTATTTTTGTAATGAGTTTCGTTAGTAAATAAAGCTAACATAGCTCATTGTTAATCAAGGAATTCTGCAACAACAGGGATCATTTCCATGGGTAGAAATGTCGCACAAGTGACTGTAGCTGGCATCGTAGCAGCATTTCGCCGAACAGTTCCGTAAATAATTGGAGCAACCCCGTCCAACTGGGCTCAGGTCCAATGCTGCGTCAGCCAGAAGCGCAGCTGAGAAATGGATTATTCAGACAGTTGTGTTAAAAAGTGGGAGATAGTGTTTGCCAGTGATCAATGTTGGAATTTGTTGATCATAAAAGTGTGTTTCTAAAGCCAAAATTGTTGCCAAATCTATTGAAAAATGCATGTTTGGCTTGAGTGGAAAAGAAACGTGGTTGCCGATTTATCATAAGTTTACCCAACATGTAAATCAGAACAATAACTAATTTTGCTATTTTGACTATTTTCCCCATTAAAAAATGTCAGCCTCTTTCTTATCTCATTTTGTAAAACAATATAATTATGATATTATGTGTTAAATTATAATATTCTCATTAATTGATCATCCATAACAATTAAGACTTTCGAGTGGTGTACACTTAATCAAATACCGGAAAAAAAAATGGATGGTCAATTTAAAACGTAACTTTTTGGTTGGTCTGTCAGTTTTATATGTAAGCGTTTATTTTACCAGTTCGTATGCATTAGACTTTTATATTGGTCTTGAATATTTGTAATAATTCAGTAGTTAGTTTAAAATGAATGTTCTGCGACAATTAACGCAGATTAGCAAACATTATCCAAAGGAAAACAAATAATACTAATCAATTTTTTTATTTATTTTTTTTATTCTTTCTTAAAGTATTTCTCCAATTGTTACCAGTTTTAAAACTATACAAATAAAAATTAAAAGTATGGGAATGCATCTATTGTTTTGAATTTTGGAGTAGATAAGAAATTTTAAAAAAATGTCACCAGAATGTACATCGTGTGATAAACAAATTTATCACCGAAATACCTGTGTAATTTTAAGAAAAATTTTCTATTTTATCATTGATGCAAAATAAGATACGGTGACTGAATAAAATAAAATCTCTATATGATTTGACCAGTTATTTAACATTTTTAAAAAGCATTGGCTTGATGTAATGATAAATAACTTTTAAAATTAACTGAAAACTATTGAACACAGGATTTTCACCTCCATTGAGAATAGATTTCTGATAGGATTTCTTACAATGAACTGTAGTCCCCTCTAAATTAAATAGAAAAAACTACAAAATTCTCAAATTTCCAATTAATACGATGTGTATGTAAAAAGTAATCACCAATATCCATCCCCATAGATTGATTAAAGCCTTTGAACATTCGCCACGTTTTTTCCTTTTGGGCCATTTTTTCGATTGAATCGACGCTGCTTTTTAACGGTGGTCAGTCATATTTGTGTTTCTCAGTGGAGAAAATCCAGTAATCTCTATTATTAAAGATAACAGACATACTAGCAAAAGTCCGAAAGTCATTTCCCGTTTTTCAACAATTGTTGGGTGTACACTTTATTTTAAATATTGTATTTATTTAATTTATTTTAAATAAAATTAAATAAAAAATTTATATTTATTAATATACACTGTATTTTAAACACTGGACCAAACTATTTTGAAAAGTGTAGTCCAATTATAAAGTCATTGTTAGCTCGTTACAAAATACTCTGTCGCTATGTAATTAATAGTGTAACAGCTGTGAAAACCATTATAAGGCATTTGGATAACCACTATATTTTACCCAAATGATCAAAGCAGAATTGTTTCATTAATAGTTGAACTCCATTCATATCAATTTATAATTTAAAAATCTGTTAAGTTCACATTCAGTCAGAAATGCTAACAGAAACCAAAACCAATGTCTATATTTTGCAATTCTACAGCAGTTAGAATTTATACTGAGTTTTCCAATCAAAAGTGTGAGATCTTTTCGTAATATTTGAACAAGATACCTTTAAAAGAAATTCAACTATTAATCATCTTCTACTTCGTAATTATCATTTCTTTAATGTTTAAATATAAAAATTAAAGCAATGTATGTAATGATGTGTTGGTTAGATATCACATTTCATATCCTGTATGATGAATTTGAAAATTCATGTTTGCGACTTAATACGAATTGGCGAAATAAGTTTACTACTGTGCGCAATAGGCTATATCGAGAGGGACAAAACAGCTCGACATTAATGGCTCAGGGACAGAATTCCCTCACCTTTTAATGTCGAGCTGACAGACTGTCCCTACCCATATTTTACTTTGCTTGCTTTTTAAAAAGGACGAGTTCTTTTTTTGATCCTCTATTGTTTTTAGGTTTTACGTATATCTTTGAATTATGTAGATTTTTTTTGCTTTGATAAACAATCTGAAATTAGTAACAGAAACATCATACAAAATACAACAGTATAAAATATACAACAGTAAATAAGATCTTTTCAGAGTATAGCAAAATAATTTGGCTGTGATACCTCTAATTTTACATTAAAGTTTATAAAGTTATAATTTAGAAGCTATGCGAAATGAGAAAGAAAAGAACATAAGTGATGACGTCTATTATTACGTTAAGAATAATAACAAGAACAAATTTTCATTACTGGGTTAGCACCCAGCAGGTAGCAGAGTCTTTATTATTCTAATAAATGCGTTCGGTTACCTTCAGCAGCTTATTCGCTATCTCTCTTGATGAAATTTCTGACTCACAGCTATTTGCACATATATTTAAATCTTTAGCTAAAGTTCCAAAAGCTTTCAACGCATTAAAGGGTTTGAATATAGCCTATATACAAATACTTTTAACACTGTTAAGCACTAATGGTTCAAGCAGCCAATTCCCAAAATCTGTCGGAAGTAGTTATAGCAATTTCCTTGATAATAAGGAAAAACCTAATGAGTAACTACACTATAAATAAATATCTTATATAGAGTTAAAAATTGCATACCTATTTTAATTTCTTTTAACTGTTATAAGAATTTCTTATAACAATATAAATATAGCTATTTATTATTATTTTTATTTCATCTTCTTGAAAATATACATTAATTTATTTTGTACAAGATTAATTCATTTTACTGTTTAAAAATGCTTCTTGTATGTAAAAGTATTATTAAAAACAAAAGTGATTAATATGAAACATATATAAATACTGTGGTTTATTAATTAAAGGGTAAAAAGAGCATTTCCTTGGTATGTGTTGATCGTACCAATAATATTTTACTGGTACGCAATTATATTTTATAAGTCGCCAATTAATTTGTTTTCATTACAATCGGACACACACATGTAAAGATTAACGTTATTTATATTACTGTGAAACAACCAATATAAATGAATACGAAACAACTGAACTAATAGTTTTGTAAAGTTTGCTTTCTCACAAGATTTAGTGAGCCAGAAGAAAGAATTAATCTAAAAGTTGGCGGGAAAATGGCTAATCTAGCAATATTTGGAGATAAAATTGGCTACTTACCGTAAATGTTGTGAAAAGTTTCTGCGACACATATTTCAGGATTTTTCTCGAATTTTTCTAATTAAAAGGAAAGTCTATCGACGTGCTGACCTCGGGGGAATAAATTAGAGATAGTTTAAGCAGAAATCTTTGTTAAAAATTAATCATAAAAAATATTGAAGTTGAAATTACATGCCTTTTTTCATGCATATTTTTCTCTCTCATTGTATTCTAATTAAAGAAAAAAGATTCTTAGAGGGAAGGAAATGCTTTTTATTTACTGCACAGTGCTGCAAGATGAAGTTGTGCTTAGTGTTGTTGCATCTAACTGTTGATTGTTTTAATGTATTTATTCTACTTTTACTACATCTATAAATCTGTTATCTAATTTATTCAAGTATTGCCACATTAATGGCAAATGAAGTGTGTTTGTCTACTTAATGCGAGTGCTTATTCCAAATAGCGAACTTGATAGAATACAGTACAATATTATTATTAATCGGTAACAAAATATTATAAAATGGCTTACAAAAATATGCTCATTTTTCTATTCATTAAAAACATAAAATGCAATAGTAAACTTTTATTTAATAAGATTTTTCATGAAAATACAGCTTTTCAAGTATAACAATGTAAGATAATGAAAGGAAATTTGAAGATAAAATTGCATGTCCACATTTTTGTTTTTATACTCATCATCAAAAAAAACTTTAATGAAAAATAAACTTAAAGAGTAGAAATGTTTCTTATATTACTGTAAACAAAAAGGCTTTTTGTTGAATTGATTACATTTTTAATTGTGAAAACGCTGTGTAACATTTTTCCTCACTTTTTTCAGAGCTTTTTTTCTCTTAATATTTTCATATAGAGTATTAAAAATACTCACATATAGAGTATTTATTTTGCTTCTTTTTTGATTAAATTTATTTTACTAATTTTTTTAAATTAATAGATAAGCAAGTTATTTGCATGTTTTACTTATTTCACTTCTAGAAATATATGTTCCTTTTTCTGCAGAAAAGTGTTTTGGTATTTATACATCCATTTCAATTCATTTGAATTTTAACCACTTAAATGGAGATTTTTTTCAACATAATTCCATCAATTTTCTGTTTTTTCAAGACCATTTTTTCGAGTTGGTTGATGAAAGAATATGTCATTTGGTTGACAATTATTGAGCTCGATTTCCACCTCGGGGATAGATATTTACAGTGGTTTGGAGTGTGGTGTTTGCTATTGATCGATTCCCAGCAAATCTGATCATCATCCATAGCGAAGAGCCATTTATTTTTCAAATGTGTTCTACCAAACAAAATTTGCGTAATAAAATCAAAATTTATGTTAAAAAATCTGATTTTTATCACTTTCACCCCTTTAGGATTTTTATTTTTGGAATGTATGCCTTTAAGAAAGACATTATTCAGCAATCAATAGAGTTACCTCAATTTACACTTCATTGGGATTTTTATAAATCATTGTTAAAGAATGTGATTGGTGCTATATCATATAACTTTAAACAACTTAGTTTTATAAAAGAATGATAATTCTGGATAATCGTTCATGAACATGACTCTTGATGTATAAGAACAATGGTCTAACGTAAAAATACTATTCAAAGACAAGCAACAACAAAAACGAACTAAAGAGTTTTATAAAAGAAAATCATGATATTCTGTGACTGTACCAGAAAATAAAAATCGAAATATGTATAATATATATATTCCTCCATATATCGGTATTCTGCTTTGTCAATGGAAGCCAAAGTAATGGTCGTCTTGCTGATAGCTTACGCTACTCTAAACGTCATTGCACTATGCGATCAGATAATGAACATATTGTAAGTAAGCCTATTTCCGGACTAATGATCCATGCTGTTATTCTATTATTTTGAAATACCAACCTCACAATCCTAAGTTAAGAGCTGTAATCCTACATGTCATTCAATAGGACTTCAACCAATCAATTTCATATTCGCTAGAACCCTATTTGGATTTCGACCACTGCGAGAGGTGATAATCTTGGAGAGGTAATCACTTGCACTATCAATATATAAGAGAGTCATACCATAGAGTAAAATGTAAAATGTCGCGAGAAAAAGACGAAACGAGCTTGAAAGAAGATAGTTTTTCGCTTTACATAATTATAGCACACACATGATGACTTCCACGATTACAAGTACATTAATACAGTTATATGGACATCTTCGTTTAATTAGCAACATTCAGTTAAGATTTTTTTTTGTCGTGAAGTGACCTGTTTTGCACACCGTTTAGGTTTGCGATTGCTTTGATCATCGGAAAGAATTATTCATAATAAATAAACAAAATTTTTTACAAATCCAGTTTACAACTTACAAATTTATTGTGGCTTAAATGTATTCGCAGAATTTTAATTTGCTCAGCTACAAAATGGAATATGTCATCTGGTCATCTATATTATTGAACATTATACTATAGTTGTATCGTCAACCCCTGGCCTAGGAAGGTTTATCTCCTTCAAGCATTTTGCGAATCAGAAGCAACTTATATAATCAGCGAATCATTCAGAAAATTTTGTAATTATAGAAATTATTCTATTCTTCAAAGCTGTCCGCAACGAAAATAAAGTCTTCTATGTACCACGGATTATTAATGTTTATATATGTTCAAATTCTAAGTGTCAATTTTTCTTCAACCTACCTGATTGTTCAAATTATTCTTCATTATTCAAGCATAGAATATGAATACAAGAAGCATCAATTTTATTAAATTAGATGAAATTAAATTTATGAAAAATGTTAACGTTTTATTTTAAAAATTATCGTGAAAAATCGTCACCAATTGTAGCCGTGGTACAATTGGTGACGTAAATTGGTAAATTCACAATATATAAAATTAGTCATAAGCAAAAAGAGTTTTTGATGTTCATTTAATTGGAGTGTTAATCATTAATGTGTATTCCCTCGTGCAACAATTTCATTTTAAATAACCTCTTTCCCTTTAATGCATTTCTTCGCTACAGCAATAAGCACCATTCAGTTTTGAATTTTTCTATTTCATATCATCCAGAATGGCACTGGAATTATTTTTTTAAAAGCATGTATCTAAGTCAACATTATTGGTTCTTATAATTTTTTTTCACTTATTTTCTTCGGTTTTTATAGTTGTAATACAAGTAGTTTTGTTCATATCAATCTTATTAGACAAAAAAAATAAATAAAATAAAAATAAAAAATAAAAGAAAATAATAATAATGGAATGAAAAGTAAAATAAATGCATGGCATTCACACTGATGTTCGAGGAAAATAAACCTGTCGTGTTAAAAACTTAGATTTTTTCAAAAGAAAAATTGAAAGTGATAATTTCGTTTTTTATTTTATAGTTTGACATTCTTCAAAAATATATTTTGCATCAAAAATTTCATGAATTTCACTTTTTCTCGGATAATCTATTTACAAAAATTAAGAAATTATAAACTAGATTTTGAAAGAATAAGAAAGAAATATCAAATTCTGCGAAATTTTGTTATTATATTTTAATATTTTGTGTTATTTTTAAAATAATTAATTTATTTTTCTTTTAAACACACATTTTCCAACAAATATATCAACCTTTTTTATAACATTTAATTCTCTTAACCATGTGCAACTTTTGAAATGAAATGCTAACATATGAATCTCCTTCAATATTTTAAATTGACAATATTAAATAAATTAACTCCATATGTTTATAAATTCTTTCAATTTTAAAATTTTATTCATAAAACATAATAATTAGTAAGATGTAATTTATATCGAATTATAGAAATCAAAATGATAAATGAAAGCATACCCGTTTGAAAGAGAATCACAAAGAGATAGGCCTAGAAATTTTAATACCATCTTCTAAATATTAATTAATTTTTACTTTCCTCTTGTGTATATGGACTAACAAATCATTGATTTATGATTAAGTATATTATTCAGTGTCTCAACATTTTAAAATTTACAATACTGATATAAAATACTTAAATATTTTTGTTGCTTAAATTTTCCACTTGTTTCTAAAATTCCCAAGCTATTTTAGAATAACAAAGAACTCTCATGGGGCGAAAGAAATTTAAGATTTTCAAAATTGCTGTAATAGAAATCTCTCTGTTTTATGTTTCTATATAACTTTTATTATCTTACTTTATCGCTTTAGCTCTACTTGACGATGTGTTAAAATTGCTTCTTTCAACTTGTCTTTTTTTTTTTCAATTTTGAAATATCTACTATAAAAACAAGGTATTTATATTATTTTTATATTTTTTTTGCTGTGTTTATTGCTCTAACAAACAATTCATGAAGTTCAGAATAAATGGCAAATTTTGTAAAGTCTAAAATAAGGCTTTTCTTTATCCCCTTTCTCTTCTTTATTTCCTTTCTCTTCAACCACGCCTACGTAAGAATGATGCATTGTATTTCGCAGCATTAATAAGGATTAACACAAAAAAACCAAAGTAATAAACATTTTGCAGCCCTTAAATTCAGGTTTGACACTACGTAGAAGATATTCTAATAGGGAAGGCTACTGAGTGGCATTTTTGAACATCTACTCTAATTTTGAATTCTTGGAAGACTTTCCCCAGATATGGGCTGTATTCATATATCACGAGGCACAAAACGCTGAAAACTCTTAATAGCCTACCCGATAGACATGCACCCGGAAAGAAGAAACGCTATATCTATTTTAAGTCATTAAACAGTAGCGAAAAAAGCCGGGATCTCTCGATTAAAAATATTTGGTGCTAACATAAGGCCACAGTGAGAATTTTAAAATTAGATTATATGCGAGAGAGTTTTGCGAAAATTAAAAAGCAAATAAAATGAAAAGTAATCATATATCTTTTTCCATAATCATTTGAATTTACTATGACCTAATGATAATGACTTTAAAGTTTAAAAAAAACCTGTTTTGATTCCAGGTATTTTAAACAGTGGGTTTCATACCTGTTCTTTGTATGAATTTTGAAATTGACACTTGAGGAATTTTTAATGCTATTTTTTCTGTTTTGCAGCACGAAAACACCATTTTTTTCTATATAAAAACAATCCAAAAATCACAAGACTCTAGGAAATACAATAAAAGAGATAATTTCTATTTTACCAGTGATTTTAGACTATTTTTCTGAGTTGTAAGTAAATATCATTTGTAGGGTATAACAAAGATTTTTTGAAGTATCATTGACCATTTTTTATGAAAACCTTTTAAAAATGTGTCGAAATTGCTAAGCATTTCTAGATTTCTGGTTAACATTTACCAACAATAGTTTGACGTGGAAAAAAATGTGAATAATACTATCTAACATTTGTTAATCACTTTTAGAATTAATATGCTGTTAAGCTTCGAAACAAGCGATAAAATCTATTCATGAATTGAAATTTTTCTTTCAGTTTAATTTATATTAAAATTAATTTATATTTTTGTTCTACTTATCATATTTTTGATAAATCTTCTAATCTCTGAGTAGAATATCTGAAGAAGCATTGCTTTTGAAATCGTTTCGTGTTTAGTTAGCCATAACAAAATTCCGACTTTAATTAAAAAATTAATTTGATAACTGAAATAAAATCTACCAAAAACAAAATCCTAGTTAAGCTTATATATTACATAAAATTAGAAACGTAGCATTTTCAAGCAGGCCGATGTAAACACCGCAAGATCAATGAGTAAATCAAATAGGGCCACTTAAAATATTTATATATATATACATACATACTGAATGTGTATATATTTTATTTAATTAGAATGACGTAGTGCATAAGTGTGGGAGCCGTATAAAGAAAGCCACGCGGGTGGTGTACACTCAGAATATCTGAAGGCATTTTATGGGTGTACATCAATTTAAACAACTTCGAGTTGTCTCATTGTGATTTCTTGAAGAAGCAGGCTTATAGATGACAACTTTATGACACCAACGAATCATTGGTTAATTGAGGAAAAATCAAAGTATTAACATCAAAAGCTGTATCTTTCGAGAGTCTCATACCATCATTTCTCAAGCTTGGGAATTATAGCAAGAACAGAAACAACCGTTCGATCGCTTATATTGGTCATTCAGTCGTGATAGTGATCTACCGGTTAACCATGACACACGAGAAAACTCACATCGCAAGAAATCAAAGGCATACAACAGACTATTGATGTCTAATATCTCGATTTCCATTTGTTAAGAAGTTATACTTAATGATATGATTGTACGACGATTAGGTTGGAATGGTTTGGAATCCACTTTAGGTTTTTATCTAATTAGCCCTCATGCATAATAAATTACCGTTGAATTTTAAAAAATACTAAACTAAATCCTTACTAAACAGTGCCTGCTACAATATTGTTGGTAAGTAAAATAGTCAATATATTGATTGAATGGATAGGTTTCTAGAAAAATATCCAATCGAACATAAAGTCATACAAAACAACTGTGATTTATTTTTAAATTATTATTTTTATTCAATCAAATATTTATAAGAATGACATTGAAAGAGCATATTAGATTATGACTTATAGTTGATATATTCCAGTCTTTTTAACAAAAGAATGTGTATGCTCAAGATACGATTAATTAAGGATTAATTAATACTATCTTTTTTAGAAACTAGAATAACAAAACAATCGATTGCGCAAAACGAAAGACCCAATCAGAATCATCTGATGTGGCTATATTCATTGCCAACATTCTTTAAGAATGTAACAAAAAATATATCAGAAGGTTCCAGAAATAACTCGATTCAAATGGAGTGAGCTTATCTTTCTTATTCGTTTGCTGGCAACGGAAGCCACAGTTGAAAACCGCAGTAGCTACCATAATGAATGGATGCCAAAAGTAATAAAGTAAATCGCGAATCTCCAGCGAAAGGGTTACAAAACTGAAGGAAAATGCCTTAATTGCTTTTTGAATGACATGTGAAACGATAAGAGTTTATTTTGTTAAGTTTTTGTGTGCCCAGTTGTGATCTCGTATTTTATCGTTTTCAAGTTCCTTTTTTATTCCATCAATTATTATAACTTTGGATTCTTTTTATTTAATTTATCTCATCTGGCAACACGCCTTGGACTGTTTTCTCCTATTCATGTGGTTTTCAGTCTCTGATTAATGACGTCAGAAAATTGTTTTCAAAACTATTTGGGACAAAAAATGTGGAATTTTTTAAAGATATTTACTTAAATGATCTTACAGAATTTGGCAGTGAAATTTTAAATAAACTCTGCTGTCATCATATGGAAAAATCGTCTGCTAAATTACTTTTCTATCATGATATTTTGAACAGTTACCTTTTTGAAAACTGTTTCTCTTTTCTTGAAATAAGTATTTTGATTTAATATTTTTATTATGTATTTAAAATGTATTTAAAATTTCTATATATATATATATATACATATTTAAGTTAAAAAAAGGGAGCTAAAATGCCTTCTTTTAATTATAAGGGTTTATTGCCTTTGTTTTATTAATGATGCAATGTAATGAAAGAATAACATTCTTAAAATATTTCAATACCACTCACCATGACATACTTACTAATATTTGCTTATGAAGTAAAATATAAAAAAGGAAATTTAAATTATATAAATTTAAACATAAGATCATTCGCTATTGATTCTCTTTTCCGAGTTCATTTAAAGTTTTGAAAAAAATTTCATTTATATAAATACACAAAAAAGTATTTACATTAATATCAGAAACATTGTAAAAAAGAGCTGATAGTTATTTTACCAGTAATTTATTACAGTAAATATATTTAAAAAGTTTAACCTTTAATTAAAGTTTTAGTTATATTAATTATATAGATTTCAATAAAATGGTAGGGATTATATTTATAAGTAGAGGAATTTTTTGAAATTGGCACAAAGTAATATATTTATAAAGGCATTAAAATAAAAATATTGCACGCTTCATAGATTATAGCCCAATTGCAAAGCAATATTATAAAGTATTTTTAAATATCCGCCTCGTTTTTATCTTTTAGAAGGTCTTATCATAGATAGTGAATGGTATTCATGAATCTGCAAGGGAGAAAACCCTAAAAACTCCCAACCCATTACTCTGACAGATGTATGCATATGGCTGTAAGTTTTGTACGTAGAAAGTAGAGAAAAACCCAACATTCATCGCTCATTATTTAATAGTAACTGTAATTAAAACCCAGTACTCTTAATTTCGGGAAAGCTATCTTAGCAATAAATTATTGTAAAACGTTGGAATATTTAAAAATAATGCAGTAAAATCTTGAAAAACTAACTTATATCGAAAAATACTGAAGGCTATTTCATAATTTGGAATAAGTTAGTCCCTTGATTAATGGTTTAGTGTATTGAAGCAGCGTTTATTCAGTCTTAGAAGGAACAATAAAGTTCTGCTTAAAAATATATTGCCTTAAAATAGTTTTCTTTAGAACACAATATTTAAAAATATATTGTTTATGAAAATTATACCGCGTTCAATCATAAAATTCAATAAATTGCGAATTAAAATTATAATGATCGCTAAAAAAAAAACTTCTCTCGTGCTGTTTTTTTTTTTTTTTTTTAAGTTTTTAACACTTTACAATTTATTCCTAATTAATATATATTGAAATTAATTTAAATGAATTCTTTTTTCAAATAAAAACAATTCTCATTTTAGTTTCGTAAACTCATTCTTTAGTTCTTTCATTATTTGCTGTTGTGGTAAAAGTGAATAATCATCATTTATTCTTCAGTATTTCGTGAGTTCGACCCCAACTCAGATATGTTGTTTATGAAGGTTCGAAATCAATCTTAAAAATTCTCTTCCTAATCAAATAATTTCTCAAGCGTAAAAAAAATGATCATGGAACAAAAATACCAGGCGAAATCTGTATTTACTGAGCAATTAGATTTGCTTTATATTTCTTTCTTTACTTTTGGCGAGTGTGTCTAAATACTTATTGTTTCTACAACAATACTATTAAATACTCAGTGTTCCAGTCTGTAGTTCAACAGTTCGCAAGTTCAACACCCACTACGTCATGAGTGTCTCTGAAATTCATTTAACATCATAAACCCTATCGAATCAGATTTTATGCGCAAAAAGTATCTGTAGAACACTCACTATAAATGTAATAATATTCTGAACACATAAATAAAAGTCTAAATGCATATTTCGAAATATATTTTTTAAAAAAATTCTACCATAATATTTAACATCGTTTGCTTTAGATTAATCTCAAATTTCTATAAAAGTATGGAATAAAAAGAAATGACGATACACAGTCGAAATCTGTCATTCCAGAATCGTAAATTTCAGACGACAAAACTATGACAGGCATTACTACCAAAATTAATATCAGAAAATCACCGCCAGAGTTCCCTCAGGGGCTTCTTTCTTTGTAAACGTCGATAGATCACTATTATTATCTCAGGTAAACGGGATGCAAGAGCCACGATTCTGAAAGTGGGTTATGATGGCGTTCGCTTTTGGCTCTTTACCAAGACAGAAGAACCCTCTTTGCGCCACAGAGCTTCCTGTTCTAAGTTTTTGAGTGTGGAACAAAATATTTTCATTGCTTTCTCCCTCACTTTCTCAATTTTTTAAAACTCTTTCTTTAAGCTCTTGGCGAATAGATTGTAAAAGCTTAAAGAACAATTCCCATTTTTCTTTCCTATGAATACAAGGCCCGGTGGCCTAGTCGCCAAACAATAACTTCTCCGTAAATAACTGATGGCGAATCTTTGTGTCTACTTCTTTTGATTTGTGAGAAATTTGGCGATAAAAAAAATAAAGGCAAATATGAATATATTGCATACACTCATCGTTAATTTATGGGAAGAGTTGATTTTTGGCCTTCCCAATCGCCCTGTCACTTTACCTAACTATGAATAAGCGTTATTGCCCTGCTTGATAGATGGCGCTCAGGTAACTTTCTGCCCCGCCGGAGTGTTTCATCACTTGGAAGATCTAAATCTGTGCAAACTTTGTCCGGAGAGAGAGTCCTTATCATAGCCACATTAGGGAGAAAAGCCATATATTTTCGCAACAGTGAAAATAATTTGTCATCAGGCAATAATTCATAGAAGTTGCGAATTTTATTTATATTGTTACAGACACGATGACAGATATTAATTTTTAAATATTGATTTAGTTTTGCGCGAAAACACAATAAGAGAAGGTATTCGAATTATCAATCAGAAACAGAATCTTCTCAATTTAATTCTATTTTATTTTATAAGTATGAATATATGCTGTGTAGGGAATTATAAAAAAACAATTAATTTATTTCTTGTCTTTGCTGTAGGAAAATTATTTTAGCATTTTACCTTAAATAAAAAACTACAATATAAAACAATTCAGCTCCGTGATTACTCATTTTATACATAACAACTTCATTTTTATATTGTTTTAGAAAATTAAAGTTAAATAAATTTATTTTTCAATAATTGCATTTCAACATATTTCAGTATTAATGAAATATGAATATATGATTGAATGAATACGAATATATATATATATATATATATATATATATATATATATATATATATATATATATATATATATATATATATATATATAATTTGAATGAATACGAATAAATATAGATACATACATTAAATATATATATATATATTCTTTAAGTACATAAAATTAATTATATTTTTAATATTTGTATGTATTTTCACCTATATTATCACGGTCTTAAAAGTTCTTATAAAATTTCATTTTTATGATTTCCGTCGATAAAATTCAAAATTTTTGGCCAAATAAATCTGGCAAAGAGGAACAAAAACGTAAGCAATCTAGGAATTAGTATGAAATTTTATTTCAATGAAATATTTAGGAATAGTATTTAAAGAGCATAATTTTCATTCTTAATTTGATAATAAAATGCATGAACAAAATTTCGGTTAATGCCATGATTTTTTTCCGTATGTTAGTAGTAAATTATAACATGCATTTCTATTGTTTGATACCATGCGCTTATCTGAAAATCGCCTTAATTGAGGACACACCACAAGTCATAACAGAACAAGTTGTAAAGCATTTGAACATGCATGTTACTTTCCAAAAGAGAATACCGTGGCAGTGGAATACGTTACATTTTGAATACATATATATTTGAATACATTATATATTTGAATACATTTTTCTACGTTATATATTTGAATACATTTTTCTAAATTAATGCGTGGTATTCAATAATCACAAAGCAGAAAACCCGGAAAATTCTCAAATACAATGTCCGAGATATGCAATAGGAAATACAATAGAAGTGCGTGTAGAGAGTTTAACCATATCATGTAACTCTTCCGTTGTATAATAGAAGCTGCAATCACGTTCATTAATTTTTACTTCAAAGAAGGTAATCCTAGTTAAGGCCACAGTCAGTTAAATACATTTTCTAAAAGTTCTTTGACCAAACACATTTCTGTTTTGCTATACAAATTCCAATAAGTTAAAATTGTAAGATTGCTTCGATCATTAATTTTATACAGAAATTTTTTACTTGATTTTTGTGACTTAGAATAAAAGAAAAGTTGAAGAAATTGTAAACATTTAAGTTTACTTCATTTGAGAATCTGCTGTAAAAACACACATTCTAAATTTTTTAAAAAAATTTTATAGATTAATTGTTAAAATTTAACGTTTCGAATTTTCTTATTTTATTACACCTTTTTATTTGCAGAAATTATTTCTGTTTTTCGAATAAAACATTATTGACTCTTATATATATGCCTACTACTTTTCTTGCTGCATTTTACATGCTCTTTTTCTTAATCCTATCTTCGTAAAACATTTATACTAAAATGATGTTTGTGTGTGATGTATTCTAGAACAACTAATTTAATGAACAAGCTAATTTAAACATGTTTTATATTTGATGATCATTTTACATTAGATGATCACATTAGTAGCGATTTCTCCCTAACATTTTGAATCCTTTGATGTTTAAAATTTAAATAAAATTTTATTTTTAATGTTTACATTTTTAAAACCTATTATATGAATGTCTTGAGATTTCTGTACTCTATTTTTTTAAAAAATTATAAATGCGTATTAAAATTGTAAGTTGTATAGTTGCAAGATATATCATAAAATAACTATTAATTTGGTTACATTAAAAATATTTCCATGGTTATGTGTAATAGAAAAAAATTCTCATTGCAAATTATATAATTTAATGCTCAATTAATATTCAAGTTCCAAAATTTTTTTTTATCCCTTAAATATTTTGTTACCTAACATTAATTTCTGATTGAATTCATATATTGCACTTGTGTATTATATTCATTATAAACTACATTTACATATTAAAAAATTAATCATTTTTCATTTTGTAATTTTTAAGCAATATAATTAAAAAATAATTTTCATATTTTAATTCCTCTATATTTTCTTGTAAAACTATTATTTTATATAAAATGCTCACTAAAAACTGCAGAATACCTTATGGTTTAAATTTTACCAATCGTTCCATCCATCGCTATAAAATTCTGAGAAAAGTTTCGTTTTTTAATTTTTAAGGAATACGAGTTGTTTATCGAAGAAATACTACTTTTTTACTGCTCATATTTTATGAAAAATAAGAGAAATGAAATTTAACCTTAAAGATTTTGGAAAGTTAAATAACGTATTTTTAGATTCAAAATGATTCGAATTTCTTGTAACATTATATTAAGTAATGAAGAATTTTTCACAATAAATTTCAAACAATTTATATATGAGAATAAATCTATATTTTTATAAAAAAAAAAGTATTTTTAAAATACATATTTATTAGAAAATATAATAAAATGCTCGTTATCAAATTCATCAGATCAATTAAATAATTTTAAATATTTAAGTCAAAGAACAAATTGAAAATCCCAAAACACAGTACATATATCTCAAAATAATTAATATGAGCAATTTAATATCAAATTCAACCACTAGTATTTTTCTACACATTTTGTATTTATAATAGCTTTTAAAGAACTTGTTTACCATTCATTAACTCTTAGAATAAAAATGGTGTATCGATGTTTTCCTGTTATAGAATTTTCCGTTTCCGTATTTTTTTTTCATTTTAATTAATGCAAATTTGAGATAAACTTAAAATAATAAAATAAGTTTGAAAAAATCAATGTGTATTTCCCACAATCAGGGATCAAATTATGATGAATAATTACAGGAATTCTGCTAAAGTTATATGAAATCGTACTTAATCAGGCAAAAAAGAATTATTGTAATTTATCACTATTAAGCTTAAATTTTCAATTTTTTGATAATTTTCGCACTTATAATAGATATAATTTTAGATTTTCAGTTTAGATGTAATTTTGTTAAACAATTTATAAAGCACTTAATTCATTTGCGTTATCCACTTATTATGATTTTGTATTAGAACCTCGCTCCTTAATTAAGAATGTCTCAGATACAATTTTTACAATTGTTGCCAAAACTATAGATGGCTGTCACGTTTCTGACTTCTACATAAACTCATTCGGATGAAACTGTTCGGAAGATTTTGGTTTCTTCCCATGGAAACACCTAAATAGCCAATTATGTATGAAAAATTCTGCCATAATAATACTTGACGCACCTTCAAATGACTTGTATTCTGCAACAACCTTTCGCGTTGTTCATTAAGTCATTTATACCATAATGTCCAATTTCGAATCAATTAATTGAGTTGGACACGTTTTCTATTCTTTGTAATGTAAGATTTTATGTCATTTGAATGTTATTTTATACATTTTAATTATAACTATTTCATCACTTTTGTAAAATGTTATTCTAAGCACGATTATTTAAAATAACGCCATTTGTTTCAAAATGTTATGTTGTAATTCCAGCTCCCTTTAATATTCTGTATTCAAAAATTCAAAATAAATAAAGGAATTCTAGACCCCTTTTTTTTTAATTCTATATAAAATATGATTCTGCGGAGTTTCAAAGTAAATGTAATTTCTTAAAAGAAACTAGGTACTACATATGGTAAATTTTACTTGTTATTTTGAGTGTTTGAAATTTGATCCCAACCTAAAATTTTTTAAAGCACTCGGTTACTTAAGAATTTTATTTTATTATAATTTTAGCCGCATCTTAATTTTTAATGAAATAAATTCTAGTATTTTGTATAGAATATTCATAAAAACGTTTTTGACATTCTGTATTATGCCTCAAATTAAAGATCTACTAATAGATCCTTCAAAGCCTACATTTTATAACATATTTCATGCTTGCTTTTTTACACGTAAATATAATTAATTATTTAATATAATGGTGTTTTGTTAGGCAAAATGTTTCTCAGAATACATTACTTACAATCAATAGACACACAAGCAAAAAACTACGAAATTTTCAGATGGTAAAATCTATGACCAAAATGTGGTCATGGAAATCACTATAAGACAGCTTTAGTGATTTCCATGACTATATGTTTCCATAAGCTAGCGAGAATGTCAGAAATCTTTAGTCTGATCATATTAATGAGTCATATAAATTAGAATGTTCATATAATCATATAAATGAGAACCTCAATTCAATATTTTTATTACATTTAAAATATTATTTTCATTATTTTATTACATATATTTAGTACCCATGTTTATATATATATATATATGTTACATTTGCTTGAAGTTGATTATTAGTCATAAAATAATGGTCTATTATTCCTTTGATTAGTTACCAAAGCTCTCTACGAATATCTCCCGTAATTCTAATAATTACAATAACAACTAGTTAAAAAAAATCTAATTTTGTCTGGCTAATTTAAAAGAAAATTACTATAACCCAGCATAACACATATTTTCTGTTTTTGAAATTTTTAAGATGGATTTCACAATTGGATATCTACCAAATTTTGCATTTAGAATCACTCCTGAAAATATTAAACTCGGATTTGTTAATGAATGTAATTGATTCCAAGCAATCTCAGAGTCTTGAAATATATGTGTGATTACAGCAATATTTATTATTTTACTTGAAATGAAATGAAAGATTTTTAGCCCTTAACTGCTCAAATTCAGTAATATAAGTTTTTTTCCCTTTTTGTATAACGTCACCTTATAGTGGGCGCAAATATAAGATTTCTTAGAGTCTCATATTCTTCAAATCTTACTCCTTCTGACACCCACTCACTCATTCGGTAATACTTAGTTCCTAACTTTTCAAATAATTCTCTATTGGGACTGAAAGTGATTTCTCCTTTCTGCCTTTTCACTTACACCCAAACTTTATGGGCTTTTTGGATAATTTTTTGAGTGTCTTATACAATAAACTGAGCTTTCTTTGCACTTTTGCGAAGAGATTCATCTTCTTCAAACAATTGAATCGCAATGCTTTCGAATTTCAACTTTTGTTTCATTTATTTTATTTATTTATTTTTTGGAGAATTTATTTTGCTATTATAAAATCGATTTATTGCAATTATTTTATATAAAAACATTTAAAAATCTGGATGTTAACTTTTTTTTTATCCTATTCCTCAAACTGTTGACTTTATAATTTTTAAGTGTAAATTACATCACAAAAATGGTAACATAAAATATCTATTTTGTTTTTATATTATTTTACACAGTTTTGTTTTTATATTACCCATATTTTGTTTTTATATTATTTTATACACTTATTCATTGCTGTTTTCAAAAATTTCGCAATTTCTATTTGAATGTAATATTAGTATCATATAAACTTGAAGGAGGTGTGCAATTTTACAATTTTAAAAGAGAGAAAATAGACTTTAAGAGAAATACTGTTTTGCTTACGTTTAGAAACATTTTTTCAATTCCTAAATTCCTACTATTAGTTAATACTTTCCCAATATATATATATATATATATATATATATATATATATATATATATATATATATATATATATATATATATATATATATATATATATATATATATATATATATATATATATATATATATATATATATATATATATATATATATATATATATATATATATATATATATATATATATATATATATATATATATATATATATATATATATATATATATATATATATATATATATATATATATATATATATTAAGAATAAATCACAGCCAATATGAGCATATTTTCTTTACTAAAGAATATGATGATTACATTGTTTTACATATTTAAATTATTTCTGCACTGTTTATTCATAATTCAATATTTTAATATTTATATTTTGTGTGTATATTACGTCATCTTATTGTATTCCTTTACATTATATGAATTAAATCACATCTTAGTGTAAAATGTGATATAATTTAGATCCCCAAATCAGTTAAAGACAAATGTATATCTGTGTGTCACATTGATTATACGAGCATACTATCTCTCTGCATATGTGACAACATCATTTCGAGAGTAAGGTATCGCATGAAACGAATTCAGCTTCACAGTAATTGACACGAAGTTGCAAGTCAGTGGCACACCACGTATTTAATGAGAATTGCCAGGTATAGAAAGTCCACTTGTTCTACGAGAATGATGTGTCACAATATTCTCACAATACCATCAGCACAATAGAAACCAACACATTCCTGATTACATTGTCGGTGTTGCTGATGTCACTATATAAAATGGTTTTAAGATTTTCCATGCTACTCGTGTGCAGTATTATATGTGTCTCAAATTTATACACTGTTTCACTTTACAATACGCAACTTATTTATATATCAGTCTGAAAATTAATTAAACAGATAAATGCTATACTAAAGGTATATTTGTAACACAAAATATACTGCTTTGCTATGAATACAGCGAAAATAAACCCAGAGCAAATGGACGTTCAAATGATTACTGCTTACTTTGTATCAGTCAAGATGCTTTGGAAAAGTATCTTAGTAAATGCAACCTGTTTGTGAACAAAAATTCAATTGATTGTATTGATGGAATGTGATACATGATTGTGAATATACACGTGATTTTGAAAATGTGATGGGGTGATATGGTTTATTGTTAAGAATATTGAGTTTCTCTTTCTTTTTTCAACAATGAACACTCACTCATTAATAAACTCAAAAAGAGCATTATAGTTTTAGTATTATTTACTAGAAATATTTGCCGAAGAGAAGCCGCACAAGATTTTTAATCTTTTTATGAACTTCTAATTTATTCGATCACTTTTAATTGAAACTTCTATGGTAATAGCAAAAAGGAAATGCATATTCACTTAAAAATATGAAGTATTTTATATTTAAAGTATTGTACGGCGAGTTTCCATAATTATTATGGCCTAATTATACATGATTTCCCGACTTTTAAGTGTACTTTCTAATGTACTTACTAATTATATTTTATTGTCGAACGAAAATGGAAGACTTTTGTGCAGTATTGATTATAAATTAATGTAAATTATTATAAAAATCAATGTATCTTTTTGGACCCTAATTCCTAGCTTTCAATAGATATTGCAAATATTTCAAGAGAAAATAATATTGGTTCACATAAATTTATTTCTATAAGTTTTTATTTGTAATATAATATTCAATAAATAAAAAATCGGCTAAATAGAAAATGAAACTCAATGCAATTTTATCCTTTTTTATATAGGAAAATTTTTCACAAATTTTAATAACCTTCTACATTAGAAAATAGAAAGATAGTACAGTGAATGCTAACTAAGTGTTATTGCCTTTCTCTAAGTTAGAAAAGCAAAATCCGACTTTTATCGTGACGGAAACAATCAAATATATAAGCAGCAGACAAACCCATTCTTACTTCTTTAATATTGACTTTCTTAATGTTTTATTCATCCATCCGACATTTAGAATTGTAAAAAAGAAGCATATGGAAAAATTGTCATGTGAATAATGTATATTTAGAATCAAAATAAGATAACTCTTAATGTATGTTAATCACAAAAGAAAAAGTTTTTTTTTTTAGTGAGTAATTCCATGAATAAATAAATAAAATAGAAATTACTCATATCCTAAGTTGTCATGAATAATTGAAACTATCTTGAGTTTTTTTAATTTGTTATTCAAGGGTAAATATAATTAAAATTAATTTAAGATATTCATTTAAAACTAAAAATATTTATTGGAAAAAAACAGAAGATGAAGATACTGAAATTATGTCACGTATTCTTTAAAAGCATAACAATGAAATATTGAGAATCCCATTTAAGCATTCTTTAAAAGGTATTTATTTCACTGCATTCACATTTTAGTAAACGAAACACATTGCTAAAGGTGGTATTTAGGTGTTCGAATTATTTTTATGAATTCTATAACAATTGAGGCTATAAGAATAACTAAAATTCAGACTATATAAGACAACTTCTTAAAATGCATAAAAAAATGTTAACATTGCATTTTAATAAATTTTTCTAGATTAAGATAGTAAAATGCTGTGTGTTTTCAGCCTAATATATTATATATTATATATATAGCTGCGCTATGGAACTGCAAGACTAAATTGGAACCCATGTGTGATAGATGTAATGGAAATGCTATGATTCTTGTTGAAAGAACCTTAAGAGAGGAAAGAGAAATTTTCTACGAAATTACAGCCCGTCGGTTGAGAGACTAAAAACCCATCGATCATTCATTTCAATTATAAATGATTTCTATGACACTTATGATGTCCCTATCCTAGATCGCCAGGTTTTTCTAGGGGAATGGAATCCTGTTGTGGATATAGATAGGTTAGAGGTACATCTAGATCTTGTATGGGAAGTTAAAAAACAGTACGCACTACAGAGTGAGTTGAAAAGTGCTGCTCTGACTACAATTCATAGCAGATACCCTTCTGAGGATTGGCACCATATTTTCGTAGATGGTTCTGCAGAAAATGCTGGTAGTGTAGTGTATTCAAAATCTTTTAGTATAAGCTGTCCTGTGGGGAAGTACTGCAATAATTTCGATGGTGAGCTTGCTGCTATAGCTCATGCAATTGACCAATTAAGAAGCATCCATGATCAAAAAATTGTTTTCCTTGTTGATTCACAAGCTGTTATACTTTCTCTTACTAATCTAAATTATAATAATAATGCACTAGTAATATAATAATCTTGCAGAGTATAATAATATAATATGCACTAGTATAATAATCTTGCAGAATAAAGTTACACGAACTCATTGAAATCAAGGACCGCATTGATCTTCAATGGATCCCGAATCACTGCGATGTTTTTGGAAATGAGCAGCCAGACAGATTTGCAAAAGTTGGTTCCTTAGAATTCAGCCAAATCCCCCTTTTCCTTTGCGTAACATCAGGCGTGTGATCCTTAATAAAATAAAGTATGCTGATGCGGGTATGGACAGACAATGGACTCTACTTGGTGGAAACAATAAAATCCCTGGCTCTTTACCATGAACTGTTGGTGTCGCTTGTTTCGGGGTGACAACTGAAAATGACTATCTACAAACCCATCTGCAACGAATAGGCGTAATGGATTCTGCCTGTAATGGATATGTCCGTTATGCAATCATGATGATATGGATGCTACTCACCTCGAGAACTGCCCTGAAATTTTAAAGTTTATGACTGACAACTCTTTTGATGCTACTAAAAGACTTTATTCTTGTTTTTATACTTCTTCATCTTTTTATTATGCTGCTCATCAATTAATGGCATAGATACCGGGGACGGGCGTAGATAGAGAGAGAAGGTAATATATATATATATATATATATATATATATATATATATATATATATATATATATATATATATATATAACTGAGGTGTGTGATTACAATAAATACAAATAATATTGATAGGTTTACTAAACTTTTCAATAATTATAAAAATACAATGGATGGAAATTTCAATTGATTATCTATATTCTATAAATATAATAATAACTTGCAGAGTATAAGATGATGTAAGAACGATTTCACGAGCAATAATGTTTTAAGTTTAATAATGATAAAATTTAATGGGTTTAATAATGATACCTAATTGAATAATGATAACATCAAATAAATAATTTCGCAATATATTCTTCTGAATGTCTTTCATTGATTATTTTATTACTGCATAGAGTACTGCCTAAAATACAATAGCCTAAGGTTATTGTAAGGCATTTTATGTTTCAACGCATTAAGTAGCTTCTGGAAATGCATTTTATCGATAGAAGGCCATATTCATGTATTGAAAGGGAGGAAACCTGAAAATCTATCGAATTCTCACCCCAATAGAATTGCATACAGGAGGCAGAAATGCGATATGTTTCTACCGTTGTTGAACAGTAGATGTGATCGATCCCAGGATTTTTCAGATTGAAGAACACTGCCTCGTAACCACGATGAGTCTTTTGACTTGATATTTATTTACACTTCGGGTTAGTTAAAATTCACATATTTTTCTTCCCCTTTGACAATTTCAGACTTATTTTATGAGAAAAACATGCTGAATTTAGCTTTGTTTTCTAGTCAGTTAAACTATTATAAGTAAATAGTATAGTTAACAATAAAATAAGGTGCACACAGTTATTATATTAATTAATGAAACTTTTTAAATTACTTAAAACAATAATTATATTATATGATTCATTACAGATAATATCAATTACACAAAAGTACTATAATACAGCTTTTAAGGTAATTATGTAACATATAATTATCTAAAAAGATATATTAGAGCTTATTAAAATTAATAAACTAATTATCTCTCAATATTATTGCATGTTTTTGATCATTCTAGAAAATGAATTATAATATTTTTATTTTATTGTTTTCTTGAAGTATTTTGATTAAGGACTTTAAAATAATGTTGCAGACTCAGCTATTGCATTTATTATAAGTAGTGTAAATTATAGGTTCTGCAGTAATGAAATCTGTATCGTTGCTACAATGACATTGCTTTTTTTTTTTTATTTTCTTTGAGAACTTTTTCTAAGATTTAAAAAATATTAATATAATAAAATGGAAAAAAATCTAAGCTTATACTATATCAAACAATGAATTATATTATTTGGCACTTGAATACATTGGATTTATTCAAAACAAAATGATATTTTATTTACATTATTTTAAGTGAAATAATTTTGTAAAATAAAACAAAATTTTAATAGAAATTTCTTATGAAGAAAATTTTGCAATTCATAAGTAATGTGTATTTTTTTAAACATATTTACATTTCTTAAAATATCGAATAAATATTACTCTATAAATGATAATTTTTATTCTGCGAATCTAATGCTTCTATAAGATTATTATCCCTATCAAATATTCATATCAACTTCAAACATATTTTAAAACGAGAAGAAATGTATTCTCTTGTGAACGAATCAATGTGATATAAACATGAGAGCAAGTATAATTTTAAAAGTAAATGAAAAATTTAATAACTAAGACATTTTATTTAAAATTTTAAATATAAAAATTATATTGAAATTTTTATATTATTAATTAATTTTGTAGAATACGCATTTTTATAATCTAACATTTTATGCGAAATTCATGATTATTTTCATTTAAGGAAATTTAGCAAATCGAATTCAATAATTCTATCATATTTTTTATGTTAGCTGATATTACAAATTTCAACGTCAATTTACAATGTCTGTCAGCGTTATCATTCTAAATAAGCCAAATATAATTGCCTAATTTTTCTGCATGATAGTGTTGTTTTAATTTTGCAATTTATATTGATTAAATGATACGCGTGCATCTTCAAATTTTATAAATCTCTTTTCAATTATTTTGCACTTAATTGATTGACACTTAATTGATTTCTGACTGATTAATTGAAAAAATTGTAGATATTTTTTCTCTCCTGTAATTTTAATAATTCCAGCGTCTTGCAATCAAATTTGTGAAACTCCCTTAGAGTTAGGGACAGGGAAATTCTTTAGTGTTCGCTTATACGCTTGAGTCTCACCTTCATTTTGCTATAAAAGTGCCTTTACTATCTGTACTAATGTCATCAAGTGACATTAAATTTTGTCAAATCAAATTTTAAAAAATATCCAATATTTTATATGAAAAAATATAAAATTTCTTAACTGAAATAATTCACAAGTTATCAAATAAAAGACTGTAGAAATATAATTTTCTTAAATATTATTAAAAATTTTGAAAGACATATTAAATTTCAAACTAAACTTCATCATAATTAAATTAAAATTCAATAATTATTAATTAAAAATTACTTGAAGAGAGATATTTCTTATATAATGTTACAATTTTATAAATTAATTATTTTTATTTCTCAGTTCTTGTGTGAAAAATTAGTCAACAATTGCAAATGATTGAAATAATATTTTTTTGATATTTTGGAGTAAATGAATTGATTTTTGTAAATGAATGATCAATGAAGTAAATGAAGTTTCATCAAATTAGTAAGTTGAAGTCACAGTGTTTTATAAAATGCCAGCCTCCTCCTTTAAACATGTATCAGAACTATTAGGCGGTTAGCTGGAGTTGTGGCTTCGATCAAGAAAATTCAGGACTATAAGAGCTGATAAACAATAAATCGCAATAAAACATAATCAAAATGTATAATGCGGCATGATGCGATTTAGTTTATGTTCCACAATTAAGTCATGTTCCCTAATTTATATCCCATAAGGAAGTTCGCCATATTTTAAGATAAATATTCCACTTTAAAATGTTTTATATTCGAGTGGAACATTTTTTAAAAAACGAACTTTAACTCGTAAAAATTGCTATGCAGAATTTAGATTATGATTTACAAATATGCATGATATTAATGCACTGAGATTTCAGATCACACACACAGACACAAAGAATTAAGAATACATTTTTAAATATTTATCTACATTTGAATATTAATAAATGCTTACATAAAACATTTTAATTATTGAATTCATTGGCCTTTGAAGCAGGTTTATGAAAAAACAACAATATATTTTGCCTCAATACATTGCAAAAACATCTCAGTAAAGATTTCTAGCTGCAGCTGAGCAGACGGTCATCTTATTTATGTTTTCGAAATTTATATTGTCATACTTAAGCCGCATTTTTTATTTATTTTTTTAAGTGTATTCAATAGTATCATTTTGCTTTGCAAATACTTCTTATCTATAGAAAACTGCATATAAATTTCACATTAGAATAAAATTCCGCAGACAACGTATTGTAAAAGCTTTTTCTCATTTTATATGGTTAAGTTGGCAACAGTATCTTCCTTCACAATAAAGAAGAGTTTAGATACTAACATTTTAAAATTTTGTTACTATTTTATATTTTTGGGGATGGTAAATGCACAAGAATCCTAGCAGAACCGTATCACTTAAAGAATTATGTGATCCCAATATAACTCTAAAAAGTATTTTGAATTTTTGTTTCTTTCTCTAAACCTTTTTAGGAAAAAAAAAACCTTACTTTAGTTTATTTATTACATCGTTATATTATTTTTGATACTGGTTACATTTTTTAATGAAATTTATATAAATATCTTTCCAAGTGAATTACGCGCTTGATGTCACAGAAATTTTTCCCATCTTATTTGCACTTTTTACAATGAATTTGCTGCTTCATAACTCACAAATTGGTTAAAGCTGTTCACCATGTTTTGATGGTTAAAAACACATTTTTCCAAAGTATGATTATAAATAAGTGAGGACGCCAATTTTAACAATAGAAAGCGAATCATGCATTTTTTATTGGTTTCGGTACAAATCCAGAAATTTATTAGATTTTTCCATCTCTCTCTTTATCAGAACAATTTTTTGAATAATGTTTATTTTATATATATAATATTACCCCCCCCTACACACATATCACTAAAAATGTTTGATTTGTAAGAATTTCATACATCATGCATATTAAATATGTGATGCAAATTTTCTCCTTAAAAAATAATAATATATTAATATGAATTGATCTTACCCACTTTTATCGGCTAATAAATATACAGAAAAATGTTTAAACTTTGAAAACATCAGAAGCTATTGGCATTAAAAACAGATGATTGTGAAAAAGGATAATTGTGTGAGATTTTCCCAAAAGATATCAACCATCAGATAGATATATTTCATACTTAAACTCCTTACAAATAAATTCCACTGCCTTAAAATTCGTTTTGAGGGTTATAATATTACTCAAGTGCACAAAATCCTTTACACTAAATTGGAAAACGCGGATGAAAGCCAAAAAGTTTTGGTTATTTTTTGTAGTAAACTCCTTTGCCGGTAAACTACAATAGAAAACAGAATTGAAAAAGTTCAACTGGATTTTTTACGCGCTAAAAATGATGAGAAGGCATGCGTGCGAGGCTGTTCAAAGTATCTGATAATGACGTCATCAGAAAAGTAGTTGCCACAAAAGTTGTTGGGATAATTTTACTTTTTAAAGCCACCAAGAAAAAAAAATGTGTATTGTGATACACTTTTTGTTGATAATAAAAAGGCTCTTTATGCTATATCATTACACGAAATGTACTTTGAATGCTGCAGGCTCTAAACCTTGTGTACAATATTATTCTGATATGTTAAAGGAAAGAAGATATTTCAAATAACTATCAATTGTTATAAATGGGAAATTTGATTTTATTTGTTTACAGCCTCTTGGCGAAATTGATTTTTATTTTATACACAGTATTTTCTTATTTGAATTTTCGCACTAGTGAACAGGAATTTTTTCTAGAAAATAATTTTCATACTTTCGATATTTTATTTTGTAAAGAGAGTTTCCTTTCATACAAGAGATGATAATAAAGAAGCTGCACTATACGTTGCGTATTTGTCATTATTTTCTCAGAATTACTAATGAAGTCGTCATAAGTTAAAAGATAATAAGAGGATATTTTTAAATAAATATTTAACCATCATTTATACAATATAACATTAAAGGAAAATTAAAATTTTGCCTAAGCATCTCAAGAAATAATTTATAATTTATTTATTTCGGTTGATAAATAAAAGAGTGGAGTTCTTTACATTCTTAACATTTTACGTAATACCATATTTACTATAATAGCATTTTTACGTAATATTCGGGACATAACAAAAAGTATTCATAGACCCACATATCAAGTTATGAAAGTGTAAAGTAGGACATTTTTTGCACATACTGGAAGTTATGTTTAGCAATGGATATAACTTTAAAATTTTAGGTTTTTAAAAATTATTTCGTTACAGATTGATCAGTACTTACTTGAAAATAAATATTCTATGAGTTTCAATTATAATTTTCAAGAACAATCGTATTGTTTATAAATTAATTATCAAAAAAATTGGCAGGGTAAATGAAAACTGTGCGTAATTATAATTCAGAGTTTAACATTTACTTATTTTTACTAGAAAAAAGGGCAGGATTAAAAAAGATGAAAATACGAATATATATATCCTTTCGTAATTTTTTCATGATCTTTTAAGCAGAATAAAAACAAGTATATTACCACTGCATAAATTAACAGTTTGAAACAATATTTAGTAAAATTTCATCAGATTTTACTGTAACCGTTATTCTGGTATGAACTTAATGATTTCAAATCTATTTTAAGTACCAAGCCATGGTTGAACTACTAAAATCCTACCTCCTGTGTCTATTACAGTTAGTTTCAAAAAATTATTACTTAAATATATCGGATTCTCTGATTGCTAACAGTTCCAATAACTGAGAGTAGATTATGTTGTACAATGGTTTCAGTTAGCAGCAATCATAATCATGTAATAAAACACTGCATGATTATGATTGATAGCTGAAACCAAATGTTTGCTAAGGAGAGAGCGGCCAATATTGCTCATATATTAGGTAAAGATGCAAATCTTGGGCTTATTATCCAATCATATATCTTGTTAAGATAGAATTAAAATGCATTAATGTAAAAATGTAGTCCTAAATCCTAAAATTTATTTTTTAATATTAACAAATTAAGAATGTTCTTTATTTTGACTTATATTTTCATATCATTTTCTATGCTTTTCATAGTATTTTCTATTATTTTAATTTTATATTTGATTCAAATATTTTTTCTAAAAGTAGTAATGTTTAGTAACCCTTTTCTCTATTTATTATGAATTATCGTAAACAAAAATGGAGATTAAGATAAGAAAGGAACTTTGCAATATGTTTATTGGGAAAAATGAGTAATTTTTACACTTCTGTCTTAAAATAAAAAATTAATATAGAAGTATAGAAATTAATCATAAGTAGTGCTGTCGACGAATGCCGCTATAAGCTATAGTCACAATACAGACTTTGATATTGAATGTTTAAAACAGTGGTTATGTCTCAAAGGTGTTATTATTGCAACTGCATACATCCCTATATCTGGCCCTGAGTTGGCCTCTAGCGCTCTCAAAAGTGTTGTTGCAACGACTGTTGCAACGCAGTTAAAAAAAATGCAGCATACAGCCATCTGCAGCAAGTAACATTTATAGTTAATTTCTGCATCAATCTCTTACAACTTTCTTAGAAATCATATCACTCAGTAATTTTTATATAATATATTTTAGTCTTATGCGAGTCATTCGATACCAAATTAATGTATTTCTAAATAAAAGTGCGCTATAACGTTTACTATCTAAGGTGCATTATCTATATTCTTAATGTACAGTCGAGTACCTAATGACAACCTAGACACATTTGGAAACTAAAATGGGACATACAAAGTAATTTCCGACGTTTGAAAGTACTACATTCTTGGCATATCAATAGTTCATCCAAACATTTTTAATCAACTTCATTTTTTTTTATTTTCAGTGTTTATTCCATCAACCATTTTTAAGGCACTGTATTCTGTATCATTTTCAATACTTATATCAATGTTGCAAATCTTACATTAACAGTGACTCTGTACTGTTAATTCATTAATTGAATTTTGTCTATATTATATCAGAAATAAAGCATAGAATTAAAAAAAATAATAATAATAAACAGTTTTATATACCATTTAATTTTATTTCCTACACCATACTTTATTTACATAATATAAATAGTTTTATTCCTTTATATATAGATTTCTTGATAATTCTGATTTTGAATGTTCGTTTTATTTTACATTATAAATGTGTTTTTCATACTTAGTATTCTAAGTTTAAATTCATTCCTTTTTATAATTTATAATATAAGTAATAGCTATTATAGTAAAATTACGTGAGTATTCTTAAAAACCCTAATAAACTTATAACTTGGATAAATTTTATTAATAAAATAAAACTAAAATATATAAATGTTATCATTTCTCTCCAAGACTTAATGATTTTTAAAGTTTTAAACGTTTACCAATGCGTATATTAAATTTATATTAAGAAAATGTAATCAATATAATTTTAAAAAAAAAACTCTTGTGATGGGTGCCGTATAAGAAGGTAAATACATGTGTTAGTAAAGGCTTAAATAATTTTTATATTTACATATACATATAATATTTGAATTCTTTGAATTAAATAATTTATGATTCCGTCAATACAACGTAAAATGTATAACCGCTGATTTAAATAAAGTTTTTTTCCTCTGCTATTATTAAAAATAATTGAAGAAAAAACCTCTTTTTTTATTTCAATCTACTTATAAGAGTAATGAATTTACTACCATGGGTATTCATGAATTTAATTTGGCTATCTATATAGAAACGTTAAATTAGTCATTCTTCCTTTATACAGAAATACACTTTATACAATAGCACAAAAATCAAGCTGGTTATTTGAGTGCTGAATGCTGATGTATTAAAGACACGAAGTGATTCTTGAATTCTTAAAATCATATCAGATGCCTTAGAGCTGAAGTAAATTCAATAGTTTTGGGACACTGAATGTCTTACGTGGTAAGTTGATATGACAGCCCAATGGCTAATTAAATCGAGTACTGATGTTTAGGACTTTAAACTACTATAAGCATCCACCTATGAGATAAGTATTAAAGAAAGGAACAGTTGAATTCAAGGTCATTGAGTAGTAGCTTTAGAACATCCCTTCTAAGACATCGCTGTATGTCTCATCAATATTTTTAGTATCCTACGAAAATATAACTTGTTATTTCATGAGTGATTCAGTTTTCTTCATCTTCTTTTGCACAGGAAATGGAACCATTGAGTTCAACGAATTCTGCTTCATGATGTCTAACAAAATGAAGGAGCGCGACAGTGAGAAGGAGCTGAAGGAAGCGTTCCGGGTCTTCGACAAGAACGGTGACGGCTTCATATCAGCCCCTGAGCTCAGACACGTCATGACCAACCTCGGCGAGAAACTCACGGATGAGGAAGTGGAGGACATGATCAAAGAGGCCGATCTGGACGGAGATGGGCTTGTGAACTATGACGGTGCGTATGGTTTGCGATACTTAGGAGAACCTTGACACAAAATAGTTGATATATGATAAACCTAAGCTCGACAACAAATTCAGAAATCGTTCAAGTACAGCTCATGCTATTTTTTTTAACTATATAAACGTTAGTTGTGAGCGAAAATAAACTGTAAATGAAATGTAATTGTATCATTTTAGTTGCTGATCTTAGTCTTTTATTGTCATCAATAAGCTCAGAAATCACTCGAGTAAAGTAAAGTAGTTTGCTATTTTTTACATGTGAACATACTAATGAGCTGAAAAAAAATTTTTTAGGAATCATTTCATTTAAAATCTTAATTTTAATTTTCCATTGTCACATCAACAGAATCAAATATTACTCAAAGGCAAGTGATACAACTACAAGTCAGCATGTTAACTGAACGGAAACAAAATCAACAGAATCAAATATTACTCAAAGGCAAGTGACACAACTACAAGTTAGCATGTTAACTGAACGGAAACAAACTTCGTAAAGAATCATTTTATTTAAAATCTTGATTTTAATCCTTCATATTCATCAGTAAGAACAGATACCATACAAAAAATAATGTAATATATTCCTCGTAGGTACATTCTCTTTATTAATGTTGGCGCAGCATGTCCATTTATGGATCTTGCGCCATAAAACCCAACCAACCAACTCTATTACTGTGAGTAATAACGCCTCTGTTATAAAAAATATTTCATTTTAATCCTGGAGCTTAATCTTTCATTGCCATCAATAAATCTGAAATTATTCAAATGCAATTTATGTTGCTCTTTATATGTGCACATGCTAATTGCGAACGAGAGAGAAAACATAATAGGCATAGAACCATTTCATTTTAAATTTTGATAGTAATTTTACATTACCAATAATAAATTTTAAAAAAACACAATTTAAGTTGTTCCTTGCGTGTGTATACTTTAGTTGTAAGCACAAATAAACTCCGCAGCCATTTCATCTTAAATACTGATGTTATTCTTCGGCTGGTTACTCATATCTAAATAAAATTTAAAAATCGTTGTTGTTCTACACAAAAAAAAGCTGTCAAAAATACATGGTTTAATTTAATTTGCCGGACCCTCTGTGATCACATTAGGCTTTTCTATTATTAATTTCACAAAATTCTATAATTGAAAATATATCACGAATGACAATAAGCTGTCTTTGCGGTGTATGCATGTCTGCCAGCCTGTTTAACATACGCATCAAACCTACTAATTTCCCAACTAAAGGTCAGAAGTAAAACCAGTCAACTACCCCTTTAGCAAATAAATAATTTAAACCTTGTATCATAAGATAGTTCTAGAATGGAAATTTTTTTTAACAAATTAAAGATTCTTAAATAATTTTACGGAAAGAAATTAGTCAAGAATCCTTAAGTTATTCAAAAGTCTAATTTAATTGCAAATTATTCCATTTTTCTTTTATATTCAAAAATTATTCTTTTCTGAATATATATATATATATATATATATATATATATATATATATATATATATGTATAAGTTTAACCTATTTGAACTTCATTTATAAATTCTATGGGAATTTTATCTATAAAAAGGCTAGGAGAAAAAGCAAAAATTAGAAAAGAAAGAAAGAGAAAATAATTGTTTTACAAATTTGTAGGAACATTCATAAAATTATAAAATGCAAAGAAAAATTGCAATAACTTAAAAATCCTTTTAAAAATATATTATTTTGTGTATCATACTTAAAGTTGCACTAAAACATCAACTAAATACGATCCGGATATACAATGTTTGATAAAATTTTCAATACAAAAGCTACAATGATTTTTAATAAATTAAAAAATAATTTTTTTATTAATTAATTATTTATAAAAATTTAAAAATTACAGCTCAAAATAGAAAAAACGTTTTTTATTCAAAGCAACGAAATATAGAAAACATATTACTCAAAACCGAAAATTAAAATTATTTATTTGTAAAATCATTCGATTTATTAAAAGTGTTGACCTATTATTAAGTTACTTTTTAAGTAAATTCCAACCTCAAGAATTGCTTATAGTGATTGGGAATCTTTATCAAACCTCAGTTTCTATTTGAATAATCCTTCCTATACAAAAAAAAATGAAATTATTAAACAAATGCATTATTTTCGATGTGGTGGTATATGCAAGTTCAAATGAACTTGAGTTGTATACAAATAACTTTGTTATTTGGTACAGTTTTCTTCCATTAATTCTCTAATTATTAGCCATAAGCCTTCATTATTAATCATTCATGATCAGATTTAAATACGATAAATTTATTACGGACAAAAAAATATGATTCAAGATCATACTAAGTTACTCTTCAATACTCCTTGAGCAAGTTCTACTTTTCTAATGTTGTTTATGTTTTCGTTTATTTGAATGATAACAAAAGCATTTTTTTTAAACAGATAATTATCCTGACACAAATTTTAGACAAAATCATAAAATGTGCTTAAGTGCTTTATTTTTTAAATACACCATAGAATTTAACTTTGCTATACACATATTATCTCCCAAATAATTGACAATATTCTCTATTATTTTTTATTATTACACACATGATATATTTATTGTATACTTCTCATTTTAGAATAGGAGATATTTTCTGAATATTTAATGAGCAAATACAATTTTTCACAATTAAACGTCGAAGGTTTATCGCTAAAAATATTTTTTTTGTTTTATTCCTAGTTTCATGTCCAAAAGCTTATGAAATTCAACTTCCCAAACGGATTAAAAATTTGTAATTCTTTTTCTTCTGACTCTCTTTGTTTGTTTTCTCCGCTAAATCTCCAACAAAAAGATTAAGTAGCGACCTAACAATGAAATGACTTCGTTCAAATAGTTCTTCATCAAAATTCGCTTGTTATCTCGCTTAAGGCAGGCATTTACTTTAAGGATTTATGTTCACTAAGCAAATATTATTTTTCCCTTAAAAAAATAGGTATAGCCAATAGAATAGAATTTAATAATTATGTAAAATGAAGTACGTCCCTGTATCCAATGTGTAAGTATTATGTAACAAAAATAAAATAATAAATCATAAATTCTCTAAGTCTTTATGGCACATAAAGAAAAGAACATAAATTTCAAAACTTGAATGAAAGCTATTACTATTTCTTTAATTTAGTAAATAAAGAAATACTTACTTACTAAAGTAAAGAAATATTTTAGGGTAAATTTAATCTTAAATATGTTTAATGAAATTTTTTTTATATAATTTAGAACAAAAATTAATTTAATTAAATTAAATAATATAAAAGCTATACAATCTATTTTAATTTTATCTTTTATTTTATTCTTCATATTTTACAATATTTGATATAAGAAACTAATTATACTTTTAAATCTTATGATGGTAAAGGAGATAACTATTATAATGTGTCTTTCATTTATTTATTCTAAAACTGCGAACATTACTATTTTTCGATTTCTTTTTATATAAATGAAATGTATGTAGTAATTTATATATGTCTGCTGTTTAATTTATATATCCATTATATTTTTTAATATTTAAAAAATATTACGTTTGAAAATGTAACAAAAAATTTAATGAAATAAAATTTTTATATCTTTTAGATAAAATGCTTACATGAAATCAAGCTATACAAAAAATTTAATGATGTAAAATTTCATGTAAACATTTTATCTAAAAGATATAAAAAATTTATTTCATTAAATTTTTTGTTTGCTATAAATTACCCTCAAACATTATTGGATAATTTTAATGATTTTAAATATATAAATATCGATCATAGTTGACAAGAGAAACTTATCACTATATATGATAATTTAGACTATGCAGTTTGATAATCGTTATTAAATATTTTTGCAAAATTCTTTCTTTTGTCAATACAAGTTGTTAATGCATTGAATTATTATAGCTAATAAATAATGGATATTAAATTATGTTGACTTACGTAACTAAAAGTAACGATTCAAAACATCTAAATTACGTCATCAACAGATTAAAAGTTTGTCAGCTTCGCGATTCTGTGCAGTGTGTTTCTATCCATATGTAAGTTAGATTACACGATTTTTTATTGATATTATGAAATCTAATTCATGTAAATTAGGTTATATGAATTTCTACATGAAATTTATGATAAACTATACCATTAATTTAGTACACATAAATTTTAATATAAAATTCAGATTCTATTGATTTTTACAAGTAATTCCCAATAACATAAGCAATATTTTGACAGCAGTACATACACTCACACATATATATATATATAATTTTCTAATAGTTTTGAATCACTTTATGTATATATATATTTATAACCTATTGAAAAATTATTAAATAAAATGCATTACTTTACGGGAATACTGCATATTATATGATTTTTTTTCGAAATTTCAATCTATAGAACATAATAATAAGTAATTTGAGCAGTGCTTTAATTTAGTCACTACTAAGAATACAATAGTCTTGACAAAATAGTCGAGACTGATAAACATAGAAAATCAAAATTGACCAAGGAACCAGTACTGCTATGATGTCAGTAAGCGAAACAGAAACTTAATTTTCCTGAATTTATTAGTAAAAACAGAGGTAATATTAAGATCCACTCCAAAAATTTAAATCATTTTGGCACATTTCTGTTTATTACTTTGTCAAATGGAGATTTCTAAATGTCTGATAAAGTTATGAAATGTAACATGAGTCACAAATTTGCATATCATTTTTAACTCCTATAGTACATCAATGGAAGATTAAAGGTTGACAGCAATAGAGGCGTTAAGGCCTTGCTGATACATATAAAACTGAGCCACACAAACATTATATATCTATAGCATATATAAGCTATACGTCACTTTAAATGTTCATACTCTAAATTTCACATTGATTACTAGGAAGTTTAAACCTACATATATCTTCATACCACAAGCCTAATTACCTTCAACTTTCATACTAGATGAGTACAAGGAAAAAATGAGAATTAAAGGCAGTGTATACATTTTTTATCAATTTGACTGTTTATTAATTAAAAAATAATTTGAGTGTATAAAATGTTACCATTACTAAAATCTATTTATGTTCTTATGGTAACTTTGTTATATGTATAATTTAATTTAATTCATAAATGCATATTAAAAATTAAATCTTTATTGATATTTGGAAATTAAACTGCACATTAAGAATTGATATATATTATTATTAAAATGAACGATATTTTCCAAATATCAATTCATATTTCTGTTTCAATTTTTATTTTCACAATAAAATTAAGAGTTGCTCGTAATAAAATGTTCATAAAGTAATATAAATAATAATACAATGTATAAATATATATTTTAATGAAATGTATTGTATAATAAAATGTATATTTTATATTCCCTTTTTTTTTTCTTTCTTGCAGAATTCGTGAACATCCTAACAGGAAAACAATGATGAAGCAAAACTGGTCATTGTGTACATATATTTTTGCCAAGACTCTCATGAAAAAAAAAAAAAACAACAGCACACAAAAATTTGAACGAACCTTTCCTCCCATTGTTTGAACGATGCTTCAAATTGTGCTCAAGATGGACTCTTGTTCTTTATTTTGTTGTCTTAAAACCCAAATATTCCACAGAATTTGGTTCCACGGGCTATTTTTATAAGAAAGAGAGGAAAGCCACATACTCGGTCTCAATTCTTCCTGGATTGACTCTGAACAAAACATCCTCCTTTAAGGCAGTTGCTAATTTTTTCACGTAGGCAACTGGGAAAGCAATATGATTCTTTTAGAATAGACCTGCCATTCAAATGGCTGCAAACAAACAACAAAAGGAACAGACTTTACACAATGCATTAACTTATTCATGCAGTTCTTTTTCTAGTGGGTAAACATATATATATATATATATATATATATATATATATATATATATATATATATATATATATATATATATATATATATATATATATATATATATATATATATATATATATATATATATATATATATATATACTCGTCTTTAAAAAACAAGTCCATTTCACTGCTAGTGATTGAGTTGCCCCATTGACTTCCCACTAAAAAATCGCTTGAAATTTTATTTTATTCTAAATTAAGCAAATTATTGACAACCATTAAAATTTCTTGAATCAATATTTTGATATTATTAAATAATATTGCGAAGTGATTTATTATGAAAGTTAAAGAAACTATTTTATTTAATATCTGGAAATTTTTAATTTAGTTTCCCAATCAGGTATTAGAATTTTCATGTGTCTTAAATTAATGTGTAACAACAGAAAAATGAAAAATAATATTTGATTTTCTTTTTTACTTAGAATGAAACGAATGACTTTTCAATTAAATTTCTGATGACAGGTATTTGTTAAACTAATATAAATGTGTAACATATAACCATGGTTTATTTCTACAAAGCATATTTAAACATAAAAAGTATATAACAGTTACAAAATATTATTTTATTTTAAATAAAGTGTATTAACCACTAGAATGACTAAAATTTAAGTTCCGCATACTTTGAATTTCTGGTTAACTAGAAAAGTAGGCTGTTTGCCATTTTTTGTTACATAAAGTAGTCAGAAGCGCGTTAATTTTTTTTTCCACCCTTAAGTCAAATAAAAGTTTTCTTCATTTACTTGGAAATATAAATGAATAAAGAAAAAAGATGGAAACAGAGAAAGGTCGTTTCCTTGTCGTCAAACAGTTATAAAAAAAAAATCTCATTTTCAAGTTTATTTTTATCAACCCAAAGGAATGTTTAAAAATATAAAGATTTTAATGACAGTTTATTTTTTTATGTTTTTTGTTCCATACGAGGTTTTCACTTTTTAATAAAGAGACGATGGATGTTGGTTAATGGCAAACAACTTTTAGTGTTTGCGGAAAACTAAGAGAAATGCCAAATGATAGTTCAAGGTTTTCTTAATGAGTAATAAATTTCAAATTATTAAAGTTCAATTGATTATAGTTTTAATAACAAAAGATATGATGAAAAATACAAATTAAATTATATTATTTCTAAGTACTTAAAAGTAAAAAATAGACAAATGTGCCATCATTTTAGAATATTTTTTTGTCTCTCGTACGCACGCTCATAACGTGATGCATTTTAAAACAAATTTAAAAAACATCAGATATTTGGTTTCAAATGTATCTGAAAGAGAAAGTTGGGATCAGATATTAGCATATTTATTTACAATTCCAATTTTCTTTTAATTTAATTTGGATTCAACTTATGCGGATATATTTTCACGCTTGTGCAATAGAATAAATTAAAACACTCTTTTTTATAATAACGAATTTCATGAATTTTACCGAATCAAATTTCTTATTGAAGTATTCTAAAATAATAAAAAAAATTCTATTTTACGACACTAAAATCTTTTACGAGGATAATTTAATAAAATTCATTTTATTAACACTATATCACAAATTATAACCACAATTTATATTGAGCACTCTTTTAAAGTATATATATATACATAGAGCAATTTTGTAAAATATTATAAACCTAATTATCATACTAATGATTAAATTATATTCTCAACTTATCGTATTTAGCATATTTTGATTAAAAAAAAGCTGACTAAAGAGTTAAAATATACGAAAAACAACTGTTTCTCGGTTGCCTACAGAAGTGTCATTCTTCAACCTATTCCAGCTTCTGTAATTCACTGAAAATGTTTCCTTCTGTGTACATCCTCACCATTTATGTTAATTTCAGCTGATTTTTAGGTTTTTTCCACCCCAATGGGTTTATTCCCTTTTGTGAGTACCATCTAGTCGTTCACATCCTTCTGTTTTTGTACATAATAAATCTAATGATAATATATTTTTTAATTTTATTTCTTTCACGGTATACATATTAACACAACACATAATACATACATACATTCATAAATACATACATACATTCATACATATATATATATATATATATATATATATATATATATATATATATATATATATATATATATATATATATATATATACTGTCACACCAAGTGATAAAAAGCAATTTTCTTTTGGTAATCACATAGCATCATTACAAATTTCGAACAAGAAAGACAAGATCTTTTTTCTCATTTTTATATAAATAAAATAACGTAATTAGCAACGATCAAAATATTCTGTAAAATACTAAAAACTTAAGTTTGTATCTTGAAATGAAATATTTCATAATTTATCTTATGCAAACGAAATGCAATTACATGACGACGTTTTAAAAAATAAAACTTATAAAACTCAGAAAATAAAGATGAAAATTGCAATTTGTAAATTACATATTTATTTCATCAAATAAATACTTTAATTTCAAATTTTTCAGCTTAGAATAAAAAAAAATTGCATGTAAAATAAAATAATATGTGTATAGTAAAAAAAAAAACTGTACGTTCATAACTTTACTTGTACTTAAAAAAGGCATTCTAATTTTTACTGTAAACATTTCTAAAATTTGACGGCACACTAAGTGACATGGGACAGTGGTTGGGAATCACTGATCTCATATTTGTTGAGATTCAACTAAAATCACAGTCTTATATTATAATCATGGGAAGTTGATTTAAAATTGTAATGAAACATTAATTAAATTGCTTATACTTACGAGAAACTGTCAAGTTGAATAAATATTTTAACAAAACTTTATTCAATTTCATATTAGAAACTAAATGTTTTTATTTTTTGTTTATTTATCTATTTTATTATACTACACCACCAGATACTACACCAGTCATCGTCATCTCTGCCATTAATCGACGAGCAGTCCAATATAAAGATGTGAACAGGCATAAAAACATGAGTAAAGTCTTTTAGTAGCCTCAAAAGAGTTGTCAGTCATAAACTTTAAAACATCAGGGCAGTTCTTGAGGTGAGCAGCATCCATCATGATTGCATAATAGACAACGAGCAGAGTCCAGTACACCTATTCAGTGCAGATGTCTTTGTAGATAGTCATGTTCAGTTGTCACCCGGAAACAAGTGACACCAACAGCTCGTGGTAAGGAGCCCGAAATTTTATTGTTCCCATCAAGTAGAATTTTCCATTGCCTGTCCATAGCCGTATCAGCATAAAGGGAAATTTTGGCATACTTTATTTTACTAAGGATTACACTTTTGATGTTACGTAAAAGCCAAGGGGGATTTTACGTAAATATTACGTAAAAGCCAAGCACATTTAGCTGGATCATAGAAACTAAATGTGCTTTTATACCTATTATTATTAATCAAAATGTAAAATCAAATCAATATTAACAGAAATTTTAACTACATCTTTAGTTTTAATATAGTTTACGTTGTCACATAGATTGTGTATTGATACAGATACATTCGATCTGATAGAACTCATACGTCTATATTAAAACAATTTACTTTGACAATGTAACAAAAAGCTTCAAAATCATATCAAGATTAATATTGCTATAATTTTTCCTCTTGATTTTACATAAAAAATGTTTTTATCAATAATATTAAGGTTAAGAAATTTTACTAAATTTCTATACCAATTTTACTTTACTATATAACATTTTAACACAACAAAGTAGCTAAAAAAATATATTAGTTCTTAATTATTTTATTGTACTAAGGACAGTCCACCAACATATCTAGACTGCTTCCTGCATTTAAATTTTTTTTTCGTCTGAAAATCTTGCTGTTTATAAATTCTGATTTATCCACAGTTGCCATTTATTATTTATAACATTAGTTCATAAATAATACGAACACAATTTACGAAAGTTAATATTTGGTCATAAAACATATTTATATCATAAAACATTAAAAAAAAAATACTTCATTAAAATTTTTTTCTTAAAGTTGATTAAATTATAAATTTATCATAAAAAATTATTTAGCAATTTGCAATAATAAATTCAATATCAAGATTCATTTTATCACAAACTAAAAAATATCGAAAACATTCAACAGACGAAAAAACATACCTTATCGATTTAAAAATTCTTCATGCATAATAAGAATTACTACCATACAGTTACACTGAAAACGTCAGTTATGAGAATTAAAGTAAGATAGGTCCACACACCTGCGACACAGGTGAGTTAAGAAGATTAATTTTAGATTTTATATTCAGTATTGTTGATTTCAGAATATATTAAATCTTAAGAAAAATTTTGTTTTATTTTAGTGAAATCCCTAATAAAATATCAATTAAATGAAATGATTTTTAATGAAGATTGGGAAGATTCAAATAAAGATAAATTTAAATCTAATCAGCTGGTAAACTTTTTATATGAATTGATGGAATGATATCTTCCCATGAAAAATGATTGATTGTTATTGGAGAAAATGAAGATCAATTATTTGAATTTTGGTGTCACGAAATAGTTTCGAAAATATTATTTGATTAAATTATTGTATGTAGCGTAATATTTTCAATGGATACGAATTATAAAATCCTTATAGCAGATTGATGGAGAAATACGAGTACGGTTCTATAAACCCACTGTCTCCTAAGTAACGGAAGCTTTGATAGTTATCGCCTTGGTCCTTTCAATCAAATTTTTTTCATATTTTAACCAAAGTGGCATTTATTAATTATATTAGGTTGGGGAATAAGTTCGTAGCGTTGTTATCAAAGACTTTTATTTAAACAAAAAACAATGATTATATCAACATGTTAATCAATTATATATTCGCCGTTGTTGTTTACAACCACTTCCGATTTTGTTGATGCCGTTCCGCAAAATATCGCCTGGTCTGGTATCAAAGCAGTTGTTGAGCCAGCTTTTAGAACCTCTTGGTGCACTGGGAAATACTCGAAAAGAATGCCACAGTCAACAAGGAGCTCTACATTGCCCAGTTACATCGCGTGAATGAGGCTATTCGACTAAAAAGACCTGATGGACAAGCCATACTCCTTCACGACAACGCCAGGCCCCATGTTGTACAATCGTCAAAGCTGTACTCCAAGAGCTCGAATGGGAAGTCCATCAACATCCGCCGTATTATCTGGACCTTGCACCAACCGATTACCATCTTTTCCGCTCCTAGTCAAACTATATAAAGTTGTTGAGTCAGTTTCTAAATGCCTCTTCGATAACAAAGAGGCCCTTAAAAACTGACTCAACAACCTCTTTAATACCAGACCCGGCAATTTTAGGCAGAACGGCATCAACAAATTGGTCGAGAGATAAGAAGAGGTTGTAAACAGCAATGGCGAATATATAATTGATTAACTTATTGATGTAATTATTGTTTTTTGCTTAAATAAAAGTCTTTGGATAAAACGCTACGAACTTATTCCCCAACCTAATAATTTAAATAAAATATTGAAATCAGTTACGGAATATTTTTCTAGTTAATTAATAACACTATCTCAAGAATTTCTAGAACAAGGATAGGATTCAATTAAATTTATTAGTAAACCATGTCTATATGCATAAGTGATTCTCGAAATATTTTCTACACACACTTTTCTCTTTATGTAGTAATTGAATCTGGCCTACATATTAAAATTAGAACAATTGTGCACGGGTTGTAACTTTTAGAGTTAATTTTAATCCCTTCTTAGTGGCACAAATGATGGCTGGTAGAGTTCCGTTGTTGTATCGCACGAGAGCCAGTCATTTATTTTACATCTCTTTTTTTATTTCCCCACCCAATAAAGATTGGAGATTATCGCTACTTTAAGATATTTCATCATTTAAGATTATAATTAGTCTTTAATAAAGTAGGCAGGGATTTGGAAACACTGCATGTATGTTAAACGCGGAACACAGACAGTGTAAACTTTTTAAGTCAGGTCGAATTACCTGGGAATCCCATCTCAGTGTTCGAATCAGTTGGTTCTAAAAATAGTTTTCTTTCCAGTATCATTGCATACTCTCCATGCAGGAGAAATGTGTCACTTTATTTATTGCACGAAGTTACCATCGCGATTCTTATAGGCCAAGAACTGTAATCAAGCCATGTTTTGCAGATTATAATCATGATCGATTTACTCTCCAAAAAAAAGTAATTTTGATAAAGTTAAATGTACAAAAGTTTGTATTTAATTTCAGAGATAATAAATTAATAACTTTAATAATTTATTTAATGATATTTTTAAAAAAATATTGCAAGCCTGATTTTTTAAACAATGTATGGATACTTTATTCAATAACAAATGTCTAGCGCCCAAAAATTTCAAAACATAATAAATTTAATTATTATTTTTGACATTTTTTAAAGTTACATTAAGAAGTTTATTTGTATATTTTTGTTATTTTTTTCACGACATTTTAGTTACTTATTTCTGCTAACTTAACTCGCTAACCAATAGTCTTGTAATTTTGAACCAATCAACTGACGACTGAGATATTTAGTCCTGTATTCTTCTCTTTAAACTTCATGAGTTCTATTCCTACTTCAGGATTAGAAGTTTGTAATGGTTCGGAATCCACTTTTAACGGTAGAGCTCAATCTAATTAGCCCTTTTGTTCAAAAAATGACCATTGAGCAATAAACAAATCCAAAATTTTGCTCTGCGAGACCCTCTGAATGATTAACTAGTTTAAGTTGCCTGAACTTGAAGATCCTCAATTTGCTCATGTGGTAATTCTGTTACTTTCTGCTATCGAAAACCACTAGGTGTGCCCTAAATTTTTCATATGAAAAAACGCACAATATTCTGCTTTCTTTTACTAATGGATTGCTAAGATATGTTGCAAAAATGTTATCTCACAGACTAATATGCTAAAAAAGACAATTTTTTGTTATAAAAATAGTTATTAACCTCATATAAAAAGAATACCGTGAATACTAATCAGATAAACATATTTCATCAACAAGTCTTCAGAAGTGAGTTAATAACAATTAAGGTGGGACATGCTGCCATCATTTCCAGCAACTGTGATTTAGGAGAACTAGACATTTTGTCGAACAGCCGCAGTGCACTGCAACATCTTAGTGACTGGTCCCCTAAAAATGATGAAACAAGTTTATCTATTCTGCTGAGATTGAAAATGATCTCCCAAGACCATGTTGTACATCTCCAATGGATTCCATCCTATGTAAATATTAATGGCAATAAGACCGTAGATCGACTGGCCGAAGAGGGCAGTGAGGAAGATACGCCCATTAGTTCATCACTTATATATCTGGAAATTTACTCTAATGAAAAATCTAGATTGCATTCAATCTGGCAAATTCCTCTCACACACCAATGATATTCTGTAAAATCTCCTGGAACTCTTCTGGAAATAAAATGTGACCAAAAATCTGACTGCCTTAGCCAGATTCTCAAGTAGACATCTAAAATGTTTATTTATTTATTTTTTTTTAACGTGGTATAAAAATTTATCTCACTTGTAAAAAATGCAGTGAACATCCAGCCTCACCAAAACATATTCTGAATTGCGCGTTGGGCTTTCCCAGAAGGATTTATCCTCAGATCCCCTGCTAGTCATTGATTTTCTAACTGTCAACAATTCATTGGAGTTGATCTGATAAATGTCAGATCTTTAAAGAGAATAAACCAACAACAACACATTTCATTTGCATTCACAGCTTTCTTTTTTTTTTAAATACATATATATGCCATATCTAACTATAATATATGTATAATAATGCTTAACAAATTAGTATTATTTCTTTATAGTGATTTCTTCAAACTTATTTATTTCCGAAACAAAATGACTAATGACTTGTTTTTCTATTGAACATAAATGACTTGTTTATGTTCAATAAAACAAAATGACTTGTTTTTCTATTTGAAAAAAAAAAAATCATAAAAATTTAAGGTCTGTACGAAAAGCATGTTTGAAAAAGTTCAATATGATGTTGACATAATTTCTTTCTTTATATTTTATTGACATATAAATCTTCAAAAAGTTTTATTAAAAGTCAGAAATACATTGAACTTATTATTAATTAGAAGTTTTCAATTTACACAATTCTGAAGGTAAAAAAATAATAAATTTAGGCAACAATTTCACACAATGAATAGCCCAATAATTGAGAGGTATTAAGCGAATTATTTGATAATCATTGGAATTTATTCTCTAGGGAAAAAATTTTCATAGACAATGGGATATATTCAAATGTCTCAGAAGCGAGTGAATCTGAGTAAGTTCAAGCCGTTCAGCCCTGCTAATGTGTGTGTGTTGACCTAAAATACGCAAAAATTAAATTCTAACAAGATCTAAGAATTAAAATATATTCCCAACCACAATATACCAGCATGGTATCAAACTCACGAACAGTTGAAACTAGCTTGCTTATCTTTCGGTTCGCACCATGATCCAGTTAACCAAATTTCTAATCTTGAACCGATACTTGTATATTTCCTTGCTTATGTATATAACTAATCATAAAATCTTTGATTTTTTTTCTTTTTAGGAAATAACTGTAGAATTATTATAACCTTAGGCTCGCGCTTGCTTAGTTGGTTAAGGTATTGTTCTCACCATTGGAATGTAATGAGTTCGAATCCTGACTACATTAATGGAACGAGAAGTTCAATCCTGATCGCATTGTACTCCAAGTGCAATGATACCTTTGTGGTGGCTGACCAATAGGGGATTCTGCTGTTTTTAAATCACCTAACTAGTAGAGCCCAAACTATTACGGTGAAGAAGGCCAGTGCATAAAACCTTTTTTTTTTTAATGTTTAGAGTAAAGAAGTTACTTTAGAGTTTCCAAAAACGTAAATCTGTTCTGAGGACGGAAAAGTGGCATTTACTATGACGTATCACAGAGCTCATTAAATTTATAATGGTTCAGAAGTATAAAAATGAGCTTTCGAAGCTTTTTCGAGAATTCATATTTGAATAGAAGAGATCTAAAAAAAAATACCTTAGACAAAATAATATTCTAAAAGTTAAAAGCATAGATTATAGTTTTCCTAATATAATAAATATGGACAAAAATTATGAAGCATATATAAGATTATAAATTTCATTATTTCTAGTAATAATTCTTAAAATCGTAATTAATTTTTTGCACTTTAAATAATGAGAAATTTCTCATTTATTTAAAGACATAATAAGAAAAGAAAACGTAATTACTTAAGTAAAATCTTGTTCAAATTCATTTTAAGCAAGTAATTTTTTTTTTCATTATAACTCCAACAGCAAAAAACATTTTTTTCACGACAAAAAAAAAAAAAAAAAAAAAAATTATTGGTTGGAAGAAAATTAACAAAATTGCTTTATTTTCATTGTTTCCTAGCACTTTTACTTTTTAAAATTCTTACACACTTGAATTAAATACAGTCTGCAATGATGTAAAAATTAAAATAATTCAAAGTATTAGTCAATGCTATAACAAAATCAAAGTTTGCAATTTTCAATGAGCCAATTAAATCCATTTTTCTAAAACATTTGCATGCTTTTTATACAAGGCATACAATTAATTTTAGAACTCAAAAATATTGATCTAGAATCAATATAATTAAAAATTAATCTTAATGATGTGTGTAAAATCAAATCAATTTTATAAAATACAATATGTGAAATCTGTAAATTTTTGGAGTTTAAAAAAATATTAAAGAAATTTGTACTCGAAAGTATTGCAATAAGTTATTCATTGTAATGCCACTAGTTTAGAACAAGATTTGCCCAAAAAATAATATATGCATCTAAAATAATAAATTGACAAAATAAGTGTTAATAATTTAAATAAACGAAAAAAGTTACTAATTTAACAAATGGATAATTTGAATAGGTGGATCAAAACAAGCTTTCTAAATCAACTTCGCCACTAGTTGACAAACTGGCAAAAATAAACTGAGATTAAACTACTACTCTCTGAAAACACATCGTTTACTATATGTTGATAAAAATGGTGCAATAAAAGCTTTTGACAATATCTATGTAAATAAAGTTCTAAGAGGATAACAGGATGAAATATGCATAAAATTTGGAAGATAATCACAGCAGATTGATACTGCAATCAATTAGAATAATTTTCTAAATTCTCAAAACAGTAGCATTAAGACATGTTTATAAGTAGCTGTCATTTATAAATTATGTGTTACCATTAAAGCTTGAGAACCAATAATATGTCCATTACTTAAATGAAGCCAATATGCATTTTAGTTAAGAGAATCAAATGTGCTACCAAAACTTAAATATTAACAGAGTTTAAATAATAGTTAATTTGATTCTTTAACTATGATAGCTTTCAATTGATTGAGTTTGTTTTAAATTCATTAGATATCGGAAAATGTTAAAGCATATATAAACGCTATCTCTCAACGAAAGGTCTTATTTTCATTCTAATCAGAGCCAAGAAAGTAATGCACAAATTTTAGACAATTTGCAGATTACTTATGTTAATTTAAGAATCATACAACATTCTATACTTTAATGGTAAAACACATTTCTATTATTGTCCTTAATTATACATTCAAAACCATCATTAAAAAGTTGCAGCTGCAATGATTTAATATTCATGCTCTAAATGCATTAAATTTTCACAATGAATAATCAGTAAAAATTTGACAAAATAGAACGTACTAATAAAGTTCAGATAACATTTCTGACGTTAAACACTGGAAGAAATATCAATACGTGAAAATTATTTTTTTTGGCAAGAAGTCCAAACTCATTTTATATGACATTATTGAAAATAGGGGGATATAAGAAATATATTAATAAACCATCTTGTTTAAAAAAAATACTTTCTACACATTAGAGAAATTTTGTTAACATCTTTGTAATTTCTTCAATGAGAAATTTGAAATAAAGAAATCTCAGTTGAAAAATTAACTTTTAACAAAAATCTTCCAATAACACTCAGAACATCTGGAGTGATGGAATGTGACAAAGTAATAAAAACAACTGTCATGCATAATAACAAGTTTGCCATAAAACAATGTTCCACATTCGGCAACAAGTTACGGAAATTGCTGTGATGTTGTAATATACAGTATGTATTTAATATTTTACAATTTTTCAATAAAAAAAAAAAGCTTAATGATTTATCTAAAAAAAATATTCAACCTAAATTGTCACTTTGTCCTCATTTGCATTCAATTCCTTTTTACATAATGTTTTGTAAAGGCAGAAATGACCTATTTAAAAATAAAAACTGATACACGAGAAATATTAACGATGATTTTTTATTAATTAAAACTTGTAGTTTGATAATAAATTTAATATTCCTTTCCAGAAATAAGAATATATTAATAAGCAAGAGAAATTGCAGGAAGTTTTACATAGTATAAGTTCAGGATTTGTCAAATGGAATAGAACAAACAAATGAGAACATGAAGAAAATTATGGAAGTTCATGGCTACACAAAAGTTCTCAAATTTCAACAGCTTTATGCACCATATTCATTGTACCTCATATTAAGAATGAGAACTAACTTTCAGTAATCAAAAATAACAAAACACAAATATGCACACAAAAGAACTTTGAAATTATTTTGGTTACAAAATCTCATAAGATAGTGTTTTCTTAACTAATCTACATGTTCATTTTTGGTTTAAAAAAATAATAAAAAAAGCCCACATCATTATTAAAATAAACTCTTTTTTGTTATTGTTATTTTAATTATCTTCCAAAAATGTTGGTTTAGTGATATACAGAATTGCATTATTAATGACAAAAATCTTTTTCCATAAACTTTTTTAAATACTTAATAAAACTTAATAAAAAAATAATAATAAAAGCCCACATCATTATTAAAATAAACTTTTTTTTATTATTGTTATTTTAATTATCTTCCAAAAATGTTGGTTTAGTGATATACAGAATTGCATTATTAATGACAAAAATCTATCTTTTTTCCATAAACTTTTTTGGAACATTTCCATTGCTATTTTTTTGGTGATTATATATAATTCAAATATTAGGATTAAAAGAATTATTAAAAGGTGAATGAATATATATAATTGCCATGCAAACTATATTGCAGGACAAAACATTGATTAAAACTTTACATAAACTATAGAAGAGTAAGAAACGTTTTAACATTTTTTCTTTTAAGATATTCCTCAATGTTTTAGAACAGATATTTTCTTTTCACTGCAATGTTTCATTTTCATGTAAATTTAACACAATGAATAAAAGCCACAAAAAGTTTAAAACTCTTTAATTAGAAAGTACAAAACTATTGATATATCATTGATTTAAAATAATTTACTACAGCAATTCTTCTTTACACATATCTATTAATAAACATAAAATATCAGAGTTTGGAAAAGTTTGTTAGGCCACACAAAACAATTTTATCTGCTTTTATATTTGATAATAAAAAAATGAATTCTATGGCCTATTTAATATTCATTATAAAACTTTCTTCTTACATAGTTTTATATACAATTTCGATCACATTGCAGAACATTTGAATTACATTATTAAATGCATAAAGGAATTTGGAACACTATTTATTACAAAACAAATAACTTTAGTTTTATTTTTCAAAAGAAAATGAATATGTGATAGATGTATCAAGACATAATTTCAATTTGCAAACATTTTGTATTGTATTTCAACATTTCCTCTCAATAATAAAAATACTTGCCAATCATTTCCAGTGGAAAATGCAGAAATGTTTAAAAATGTACAATTGAATCAAGTTTTTTTTTTTATATATATATATATATATATTGTAACAGATTATTTATAGCAGTATGCAACAATTTTCTATCCGAAAATAAAGGTTATATTGAGAAATATATATTGAGAAAAGCAAAACTGTGTAATGGTATTTTACAAAATCGCTAAAATTTTGTTTTTGCAATTTAGAAACTCTTACAATTTAAACATTAATTTTTTTCTATAATGAATAAATCTTATAATCATTTAAGAAAATTCAAAAAATTTATTAATGTACACATAAATACATCAATTCAAATAATTTGTTTCAATTACAGATTATTTTTTTATTAAAAATTGAACTAATAGGAATATTTCGATTATAAGAATTAAGTTTTAACTGTTGTCTCATAATGATTCTAAAGTGTTTAAAATTGTGTGCAAAATATTAAAGGCCTTGGTAGAAAAAACTATTACACTATTTATAAACAGAAGTATTTCAGTTTGTGTTATCATTATAATCACAGATGTATTGTAAAATCACCAAGACATCTAAAATTAAAATAAATACAAAAAAATGGGGATAAATTGTATTTAATAAACAATTCTACTTTGAATATTTTTTTGCAATAGTTATGACAAAAATTACAAACTTTTAGAAGGAAATTTAAATTTATATTGATCATCCGTAAAAACGAGAATGGAGAAGATTACTTTAAAAGGCAAATTTATAGAGAATCTAAAAATAAATTTTCTGAAATTGAAAATAACAACAGCCTTTACCAGATTTATAAACCTTAGTAACTATAAAAATATTTTAGGACACTTATGCTTATAAAAATTATGTCAACCAATAAAGGAATAAGATTGCTAAGAAAAAACAAAAATCTTGAATTAATTTTGATTAAACACAAAATATTTCAAATAATGACAAGATCATGTATAAAATATACATCTGCTATCTACAGCAGATATACAGCTTCCAAATCTAAAATAAGTATAAAATTATTTTCTGTTTTTACTCATAATATAGGTTGTGAAAAGCAAACAAAATTAATAATGGATGACAACATTTATAAATTGCACATAGACTGCTTCATTGGCAGGCACTGAAAGAACTGTGTTCTGTACATTGAGTTAGACATTTGCTACAAAACTTTAAAAGAACATTTAATAGCTAAATAACTATGCGTATAGAAATATTTCACCAATGAAATTCACTCACTGTGATAATATACTTGGAAGAGCATGACTTATTTGCAGAAAACCTTAAATGTTGTGCTATTGAGAATACAGGCAGATAAAAGGCAATCTGTGTTGCTGCAACTGATTGTTCTTGCTCAAATGAAACGTTAAAGTTTGAATTCAGCTATTTAGAAGACACTATTAAGAATTATATAAAAAATTTTCAATAAAGTATTAATATCTATTGTTAAAGGGTCGAACTTAATCCATGTCATTGTTATAAATTTAAAAAATAATTTATTGGATAAGAGTTTGAATGTCCTCAGAACTTTTCCTTGTTTATATAGTTTGCTTACATATTTATAACAAACTAATAAAATAAATTTTTCATAAAAATTAATACAAATAAATTTTAAAATATGAACAAAAAATACTATTTACATTAATTTACAGAATAAAATTTTGTTTGCCCTAACAAAAGCACACACAAACTAATGAAACAGAAAAAGTGAGTAAAACACATATAAATAATAAAGCTAAAAATGTTGCTTCTAAAGTAAAAATTTACATGATCATAAATTTTAATACGTAAACAAAATCGTTCCCAGATCAAATTTGAATTAATTTTAAATATAAAATATATTTTCAGTCATTTGATCACACAGTTTTCCATTCATTTACATGAGAACTGAAAACATCAGTTATTAAAGAACATCCCTGTAAAATTAACACATAAATAACAACTGTCGCAAATTTCTTCGCAAAAAAATGAAACTTTTATGACTGAAGATTAACACTAATGTTATTCTGCTTCCAATGAAATATTCACTCAGCATTGAGAAGATAAAAATTGCTTACCAGCATACAAAATCAAATGTCAGATGTTACTTATTTCCAATCAATTTTAAAAGCAATTGCATTTGACAACATCGATTTTTTTTATAGAGTTTATTATATTAAAATGAAAACTTAAATAATATGAAAATTTCATAAAATATGTTGAAATATAACAAATTTCACAAAACATTTAAGATGACAACAAAATAACAACTTTAGTTGCCCTGTCGTCCTTTACAATGAATTATAAGAACAAAATACACAATTCAAAAAATATTTCTTTCAGTTGAATTTTTAGGTAAACTAGCATTTAATTTAAAATGACATTCATTCAATTGGAAGAAATTTGAATAACATTAGATAAGAATTGGCCTAGCAGTAGCACAAACAGACCACAACAAAATAAATTATCACATTTTTATTACACAATAGTTAGTCATACAAATCAGAACAACCACACATTCATATGAAAATATACATATATTTATAATTACAAATAATGCTTTGAAAAAGCTCCACTCATGCCAATTGTGACTATAAAATGTTTCAATAAATGGTCGGCGCAAATATTGTTTTATTTTTTTCTCTTTATATTAAAATACTTTCTAAAATAATGCAAGTAGTCGTAAAAATAACAAGTATTAAATATATATGTATAAAGATGAAAATTAAAGAATGAGACAAATATAAAAGAAAGCCTATTCATAAATAACATTTACATTTTCTATTTTAGCCAATAACAATGCATTTGGATGAATTTACATAATACATAAAGAGCTATAACAAGTTTTTTTTTACCTACTTAGTTCATTTTGCATAATTTAGTGCATGCTAGGAAGCAAGAGTGAAATGTTCAAGCACTCCCAACAATGCCTATCAATGACATTTTTTTTAAAAATCCTAATTTTCCTTAAATAGCCTAATGCTACCGAGGTTGAAGAAAACCATTTGTACCATCAGGGCCTCGTGGCAAACGAGTAACAACTATTTCAGCTTCATTTTTTCTGTCCATAGAGGCCAAAGATATAGCATTTGGATTGCTGAAAAATATTTAAAAAAAAAAAAAAAGACAATCAGGCAAAATATAACTTTGAAACATATTTACACTGAAAGCCTTAAATAAACAGATAATGAGATTTATTAATAACTCACACATTTCTTTAAAATGAATTCATCATAAACAAGCTAGCTGTGAAACTTCTAATTGGAAATTGATGAAATAATTCGAATGAAGTGTTAAAGTTTCAGATACAATTTTTTAAAATCTATTTTTATATCTGAATGCTTGTATATACTCTGACAAGCATTGCATTATTACACAATTCCAACTTGCATTAATATTTAGAAAACAACAGAATTGAAACTACAGAATCAATAACATAGAATAAAATATTGCAATGAATTCTATTTAGATAAAGACATAAGAATTGCAAGGTGGAATACAAAAATAGAATATTCTATGATACCAATGTGACAAATATAGAAAATAAACAGTAAGGGATTAAACATACATCATTAACAATGCTTATAAAAATTTCAAGATTTAAAAAAAACAGATAAATTTTGACTAATAATTATAAATTAATTTTACATACTATATTAATATTGTTAAATGCTAAAGTGTCTTAATAACTTTTTAGTAGCTTCGAAAATATTAGCAATAATCAAACATTTTCATATAAGTGCATCATAGAAAGAGCGAAAAAAAAACATTAGAAATGACAATATTTAATTAATAAAAAGTTTTGATTGTGACAGAAACATTTATGTAAAAAGAGCTGCATTTTACACTTTCGATAAAATAAAAAATTCCTTATAAAGAACAAAGAATAGGCCCTTTCATATTTCCTTTAATACACATTCCTTTTCAATGATCAATCAAACACTAAAGAAAAGGCATATGCCATTACTATAGTTTGTTTTTTTGTGAGATTTACTTGTGCAAGGTCCAATATTGGATATTTCTACACCATACTAAGTTTAAAACTAAAGGTAAAATTTCTGTGATAAAAGACTAGTCAAATGTATATGATGGAATATATTAAAAATTCAAGAAAAGCTTGTGTAAAAAGTTAAAATTGATAAAAATTTAAATAGAATTCTTGAACTCAAGAGCACATAAAAATGTTAACAAATTACTATATAGTTTAAACCCAATTAAATGTGATAAAATTAAATTTGTAGTATTGAAAACACTAAGCATAAATCATTGAAATTAGGACAGACAATTAAAATGTGATGTACTGTATATGAAACATTACACGTCTATATTCGAAGCACTCCATAATAATAAATGTTTGTGAGTAAGTCCAATGCAGAGGTGTGCATGTTTTACATCAACTCTTCGCATGGGAGCAACTTTGAATGGAAGAATACAAGAGGATATATTATATAATTTGTTGTTTGTCTGAAAAAAAAATCCAAGTTTTCTGCCAGTGGGAGGAAATAAAATATTTAACAATTTTAATGGCAAAAAATGTTATTAATTTATGTAAAAAGTCAATGGCATATAATGCTATTACTAAAAGAAAATATAACAGAAAAATCAGGAGTTAATTCCATTTTTAACCTCCCTGATTGTCCAAGAAACAATGCTGTAGTTGCCCTTGTTTCACAAATCAGCATGACTGGTTATATGCTCATCTTTACAAAATTCCCGATAGTGAATAGCCCTGCCACCAGCCACTACAGTAGTGGTGAGGAGATGAATGCTGATCACCTTCCCACATGTTCTGCCCTTACAAAGAACTGCATCTATTCCCGATACTGGGAAGTAAGAGACTTAGATCAGTTTACCTTCTTAAATCTAAGTGTTTTATGCCTTAATTCTTATTCAGTCCCTGTTTTTGCTTTATATTTTGTATATATGTTGTATCCTACAAATAACTATTATACATATATTGTCTCTGTATGACAAAAGGATAATGTCTGTAAATCGCACAGCCTGCTGTATAAAAAATAATAAAAATTCCTTTGATTAAGTAGGAAAAAAACATATTACAAAAGTTTGTTTAAAAAAAAAACATATTCTTAATGCTTGGTAACAAACAATTTTGCTAGATTAAAAATCTTGAGAAAAATATTTAAATTTAGTTACATAAAACTTACAAATAATTCAATAATTCAGTAGCATCAAAGTTTGTCAATCATTTTTACATATTATGATCTTAAACATCTAACGATTTTAATGTTGGAAGATGTGTTGATATGAAAGGCAAACATTTTTTGATATTATGTTTGCTTAAAACATCTATATTAAAAACAGTGAAAACTATTAGTACTGTATCATTAATTTTTGATTGTTAATATTTTTTCATAATCATGGAAACTATAAATTTGTTTTAATACACTAATAAAGTTGCATAATAAGTTTCACACCTTTTCTGCATTGCATACATAATTTGTATAGAATTGACGTATTACCAAAGAAAATTGGTAAATTAAGCAGCAGCAGCCAATTCAATGTTAAATCTTATATAATTTAGTGAACTTAAAATACTCTATAAAATAGATTTGCACAATTTTATAACTCAAAAGTAGTTAAATATATTTAATGGGAAAAACAATTCAAAACAAAAAACTAGTTTCCCACACATTATATTACACTTAATAAATAGAAGGTATTTAAAATAGTAGCATATAATTCTAGAAAAAGACTTGAAATAATATTGATTTAAAGAAAGATTCTTAAGAAACAAATTTTATTTTCCAGAAGACACTGAATATTCAAACTACTAACAACACTACTTAAATGATTAATATTTCTTAATGAGTTATGTCGTCCATAAAATCAGATGCATGAGGATAATGTCTTTAAAATGCCGAAATAATGAAAGACAGAGAAAACAGATAACAGAATTAAAACGTCTCTCAACCTCATTCCAGATCATGAAAGTTACTTAAATATAAAACATAGAAAGAATTACCATTTTATAGAAAGTAGATAAATTGAATAATTTTAATTTCCTGTTATATTGTGTCCAAAGAAATACACTCTTTATAATCAATTCATGATTATTCAAATCAACAACCAAAATTATTAATAAAGTCTGAATAAACTTATAAATTTTAATAATAGTAAAGAAAGCTATTTAAAATTAAAGTTGGCTTTTTTCTAAAGCAATTTTATTTATTATCCCATTCATTTCATAACTACATTCTACTGAAAGCCACTTTTTATTGTAGCACGAAATTAAATTAAAAAAATCTTTGATGCGCAATTAAATGAGATCAATTGTAACTAAACAGTTCTATTTTTCTGCCTCATTAAAAGCAATAAAACTTGTTCTGTGCTTATTTTATGATGTTATCTTTTCTGAACAAAAGAGATATTAGAAGTAATAAGCTTGTAAAAAATAAAAACTCTAGGCAAATCAGCAATGGTGTAGGAAAAGCTCTTTTGATGATCCCACAAATAAGAAAAGTTCCTTCTTGTATCATTTAAAGAGTATTTAGACAAAAATGCCAAATGCTTGAAAAATATAAATGAAAATAAAATTATACAAGGCAAGACTTCACAAACAAGGATTTTATTAATATTTTTATGTTTCTAACATAATAATTAAATTCTAACATCACTAGGCAGAAGTTTAATTTTAGTTTTTTTATTCCTAGATACATCATTTTATGATTTCAAGTATACATTGTTGTCTGCAATACCATGTGTTTGTAAAACACAGCAAACTTAACAACATAGAAAAAATTTGCAAAAATATTACAAAAATTAACTTTTGTAATATTTTAGGCAATTTTTATAAAAACTTTCTCAGGGTTTTACAATCCAGCACTTCTGCTTATTATTATCTGATGTTATTTTTCTGACATTTGCCAATTTTTTAAAAGGATGTTTTCAGAATTGGGAATCCTAAGCAAATTGGTGTGTTATTTCAAATATCATTGAAATAATATACCAACACTATTTTCAATTAAAAGGACATTGACAGATAAGAACTTGTTCACCTAGAAATACTTTCAACTTAAAATACTTTTTAAATAACAAATTTTAAACAAATAAAAAATTTACATTAAAAAGCTAGAATTTTACTGAAATTTAAGCTACATAAAAACTTTACATGGAATTTTTAAATATATATATATATATTATATCACCATTAAAAGAATTCACTTAATTTTATTTTATGGAGCTCTTAAGCTAAAAGGCTAATTAAGAATTACATTGCAAAAAATCAGAATTTAAAATTTTTGTAACCTTAATATCATTACTGAAGGTTTATTATTTAATTTAAAATTTCTTTATTCCATTTAAAAACACAAATGTAATATTTTTCATGAGCTAGGTTAAAGTAATTAATGCTGAACAAAGTTTGTTTCATGTTATCAACAGACTTTTTTCCATACATACAAAGACTAGTTAGATAAGGATCTACAGATCAAAGTACACTCTGAACTACTACAAATATCGAAGACTAAGATGGGAATTAAACCCACTAAATATTAAACCAAAAGCAAAATCAAAACACTTTTGTCCAAGTGAAAGATATTTTATTAATCTATTAATACTTGCCTGAAACAGAATGCAATATCGATTATCAAAATCGTATACTTAACAAAGGTTATATTCAGTATTAGTTGAAGCACTATCTCATATTTTAATTAGCTATAAAAATTCAAAAATTAATACAATGATGCAGAGCAGTGAATAAGATACTTCACAGTTCTAAAAAAAAAAAAAAAATTAATCATAAAAAACTATGTAGAATATGATAGAAGTACCTTAGAATAGAAAGAATGAAAAGGCTCATGAATAACTTCTCACAATGGTAAAATAATTTATAATTGAGACCACTGTGGCAACTCAGCCTCAGTAAATCCCTAAAGGGGAAAGAGAAGCACATCTTCCCTATCCAACGGGGAATCTAGCCCAGTTATTATTTGGATGAGGTTGAATGAAGACCGTATTGATACCAGTGTATTATGGTGTGCAACTTATTTTTATGGAATGCAATCATAAAAATTGTTATTTGTTAATTGTTATTGTTAAAATAAAATATTAAAGGGCAACAGGACTTATTAATGAATGCAGATAACACGCAACTAATAAGTATCGCCACAACCATAAAAAGGGAGAAGTATACACAGCTTTCCAACTGCTTTTCAAACAGATTGTAATTTGCAATTACATCCTATTTTAAATCTATTAGTATATTATATATTACTAAAAATTGTAATAAAATCCAACATTTACTTAACTTATTATAAAACAGAGAGAGATAAACTATATTAGAAATTTAAAACTCCTAATAAAATGTATGCAAGGTATATACATGATGTATATCAACATTTACATTTTTTAACATTTATTCTTTATGTGTAGACTAGTTATAATTGTAAAATTAACCAGTTATAATTGTGTGGAATATTTAGGCTTGAACCTCACTACATTGAAAATAAAACTTATAATTGAAACTCTCTCTGACCATTGGTAATTAAGTCAATTATGAAAGAATCTTAAATTTTTAAAAGTGAAGTGGTTATCTGAGCACATAATTTAACTGCCTTTGTAATATAGTAAGTCATGTGGAATTAAAAAAAAAAGTTAACTTTATTAGTTAATAACCAATAGATAATTCTATTAATGTTTATTAGTTATCATACTTAAAACTCCTCATCTCATTTATCATTTTTTCCCCCAAGAAAATAACATTCAAAAACTTTATTTTAATCTTTATAAGTATAAGCAGACTACTCAGTTAAATTATTAATACAAGAAATTCAACACTCCAATTAAAAAAGAATACAAGATCTATAGGGTTAGAAATGAGCTATTTATTATTAAAATGCAAAATTTAAATAAAACGGAAAAACCTTTTGGTTCCATCAAATTTACCTTTAAACTGATCTTGAAAAATGCATGAATATTAATAATTATAATATAACTTCAGTTAATTAGAAGGAATTTAAATCTTACAAGTGTTAATATACAAAAATGACAAGTTATTTGACTAAGCAAAAAAACTTACAATGTGAATTTCTCTTTTTATAAAATGAAAATATTTTTGACAACCATAGCCATACTTAATGATTACAATAAGCTTTGTAAACCCACCTGGGACTTTGATCTTCTTCACTACTAGCAGAACCCAAAATCCTTAACCTAGCCTCAGCATATTCTGCTTCTCTTTGTTTAAGGGTCTTTACTGGCTGCCTACTTGGTGATTTTTCAACAACTACTCCTGCAGATTTTGCATCATTTGGACGTTTTAAAATTTTAACTTGTGGCATGTATGGAGTACGGGAATTATCTTCAAGTTTCATTTGTGGATAAAGTGTGGCTTCACAAGGTGAGTCTGTAGTTATGCTAAAAATTTAAGACTTATGAGATTAAAGTCACTCAAACAAAGGCACTAAATCATTCAATTTACTTTGTTTTACTCTACTTTTAATAGAGGAATATCATGTTATTCACTTATATTATAACAGATAAGAATTGTTGTTATAATGTATAAGATAAATTTTATACATTATAACAAACATACAATAATTTAGAAAAAATGAATATCAAAATATTGGTATTGGATTGTTTCTTCAATCTACAAATTATTCTTCTAATAAATTTGTTTAAAATCATTTGCATTCATTCTCCTATGGAATTAAGAATTAATATATCAAAATACATATTATAATATGTAATTCCATATTTGCTGGTCATTAACTTAGTTTAATTTTCAATTGGAAATACTTTAATTTGGTTTATTTGTCACTCATGGTCATTTTCAAGAACTCAAGAACTAATTAGTCCAGGATTTACAGTTTAAAGTGGATTCCATTAAAAACATCCAAGCTCAAAGTGGATATCAAAACAAACTGTTGAACCACAGGCAAATGCTAACCACTTAGATGGAAATACAAAGAGCATCAGAAAAAATTATGTGAGGAATTAAAATGATCATCACATAAGCATTCTATGAAATATTAAAGTGTCTTAATGATGGTTAATTTTATTGAACTATTCTATAAATGTTCTAATTTATGAATGATAAAAATCGCAAATTAACATATGCAGTTATAACATTTAGCAATGATAACATGCAGTTTGATGCCTTACAGTTAGGTTTGTTTGTCGCTCAATCTTCATTTTTTGCACACAAGACCGGGACCTACAGTTTAAAGTGGATTCTGAACCACTACAAACATCCATGTCCAAGCTGGGATTCAAACCCACAAACTGTTGAACAGAAGGCAAGAGCGCTAACCATTCAGTTGCCAGTTCAGCTTGATGCCTTATGACGGAAATAAGGAAGACTGATAATGGCTATCCAAATAAGACATGCTTGATGAGAACATATTTTTTGCCTGATGAGTGATAAAAAAAATTACTCATACTATAAGAATTCGCAATGGGCAGTATATCAAAAGAACATGAACATAGAAAAAACAAAATATACGATTTGAAGAACATTTGAATAAGCAAGATTGCAGAAATATAACTCAGGAAATGCATAGCAGAATGACTTAAGCTTTACTTTAAAAATATCAAATAACTGCTATTTAGAACCTTTACAGTTTTTAAATAGAATTGGGAATGATATTCCAAAATTATGCATTTTTCTCATTAAATTTTTAATATATACTAAAAGAAGAGAATATATGTAAAATTTGATAAATATGCTCCCAATAAAATCTAAATTGAAGCAGGATACTTGCAAAAAAATTTATTTCCTAGATTGATTCAGAGAATTTATAATTCTAAAGAGAGGAATCAAGGTTTCATATAAGTCCAAGTCAGTTAATATCAATAGACTATGGAAGCAGATCATGAAACACTGAAATATTTTAATGTCAACTCAATGCAAGATGTTGAGACTTTGTACCTATTCAACTGTGTATATCAGCTTTAGTTAAGTTTAGATGAGATTTTTTTTTTTTTATATCTTCAAATGCAGTACATCAAGTTGCACACTATGTTACCTACGTGTTAAGAAATTGAAAAGAAAATTAAAAATGAGCACAATGCATCATTTTCATACAATTAGGCAAAATAAGATTTTTGATTCAACAGGAATAATATAAGCAAATTACAAAAAGAAAAGCTTGGAAATAAAGCAATCAAATTGGCAAATGACTAGCCAAGACAAATTCAACAAGGGAAAAGAATAAGAAAGAAATATTAATGAATTAATTCACTAAATAAATGCCTAACACTTCTACACATAAGCATTGTTCTTTTTCATCTATATAAAATACTTGACAGTATTTAGGTTACTAATATATTAGTGAAGAACTAAATTTTCTTCTTAAGGTGCAAAAATAAAGAAAAATTGAAATTTTACTAAAATTTGAATGAAATGTAAGTTTGGACTGTAAAATTTAAAAAAAAATTGAGATTTTTCTTAATTTTACAGTTTAAACTTAAATTTCATTCAAATTTTAGTAAACTAATTGTTTAAATCTCCTTTAGAACAATAAGTAAGTTTTAGAAAAGAAATCTAAAATTTTTACAGTTGAAAATGAGAATGATCAGCAATGAATGATAAAACTTATATTAAGTCAAACTAAAATGTGAAAGAAATAACTATAAAAATATTATCATATCTAAAAATAAAATTTACTGTTAAATTTAAATTGGTGAAAAGAGTTTATTCAGAGAATTTTTTTTAATTTACTGAACTAAGTTGTGAGTAATGTGTGAAAAATAAAAAAAGCACAAACTAAATTTTGATAATTCTGTGATAATTCAAAGTATAAATAAATATGCAGGTTGCATTTCCTACTAAATTTTTTCAGGTGTACATAAATTATTTGATATTTAAACAACTTTTACAGAAAAACAACTACACATTGAAAAATAACTAGAGAATATTTCTAGTTAAAATCATATGCAATTTCTATACCTCCCCCCCCCCTATTTCTGATAAATGAAGCTTGTCAAAATTCAATTATAAAACAAATTTGCTCATAAGGTTTTATCAATGATTGTTTTAATACATAAAACTAACAAAAAAAACAGATTAAACCTTTAACTTTTAATGAATTTAGTTTTCATAAAATTTCATTTAGTCGCTAAAGATGTTTGTCATAAGGCAGGGATTGGTTTGTGGCTTAACGATTAATTTGTTTACTTACAAGGATCAAGGCCTACATTTACAGTAGACTTCAAACTATTTAAACATCACAAAACTCAAAAAAGGAATCAAATTCAAAAATTTCAACTGAAGGCTAAAGCACATATCATTCAACTAGTATCTTGCACACTATGCACAAAATATCAATAGTTTGTCAAATTTATAATTTAGAGATTTCATATTTTGACACTCTAAATGTAAAATCATGCAATCATATCATATTTCACCAATAAGAATTTCACATTTTTAATTTTTACCAAAGGTCACAAGCATGTATACCAAAATAATGATTTATAGCTAAGTTTTCATTTTCTCCAATGTTTAAATAGATTTGAAATTCAAAATTTAAGGAAGATTAACATGCTAGCATATCCTGAATTCACATAGCGATTTTAATTATGATATAAAAATTCTCAACTTTCAGAAACTTATGAAACATTTCCAATTAGATAAATAAAATCAAAAACACTCCTAAAAATAATATGCCTTAAAATAGTAGGCAAAACACAAAATAAATTCCAAAGGGAATTATTATTATTTTTTTTAATTCTTTCTACCTTCTGGTGGTAACTTGTTATATATTTTGGGGGAAAATGCATATATCAAAATATGTGATATCGCATTATGTTCAGAATTCAATTCTGGAGATCATTAAATCCAAAGTTAAAACCACAGATGTTTAATATTTTATTTGTTTCTGTTTCTATTTAATGAAAGCTTATTTCAAGTTGAGAAACTCAAAAAGGACCAAGCATAAAAATAATCTTTTAGTGTTGATTACTGATTTCCTTAACAATTTTAGAAAAATATACAGCTGCAAAAATAGGTTTGTTAGCCAAAAAGGTTTGTATTTAAACTATATAACAATGAATTTAAAAATAACACAAGATAAAATAAATAGCCAAAATTTTAAGAATAGTTTCTCAACATTAAATCCAGAAGCATTGTTAATATATTCATGTATTGTAAGTTATACGTTTATTGCTACAAATACATACATGTATCTGCTGAGATTATATATACTTTTTAATTCTTTAAATAAATACATGTTATAAGAAGATTATAACAAGGTGAAGCATTTAGGACACAAGATGATATCTGATTTTATAAAAACAATATTCATAGGACAAGTTCTAAAAAAAAAAAAAACTTGTTCCAGTTTGAAAGAAAATATTAATTTTTATTTTAGAACTTATAAAAATATATTTGAATTATAATAATTTTTGATAGTTAAAAGTATGAATACAAATAATTTTAGAAGATTAAATATAGAAGGGAAAAAATATTGTTACTTTGACAGCTTATACATTAGCAATAAATACTTTGAAAGATTAAAATGTAATACAAAAAATTCACATGAAATATAACATAAACATACTTATTAATTTTTGGAGTCCTCAGTTGAAGTTCTTCTAACTTTCTATCCAAAATCTAAATTCCAAAATAAAGAAAAATTAGTTTACAAATAAATCAATGAAAATAATAAAACTCAAAATACTAAACTGATAAATTCAATAAAATAATTTAGAAATCATATTTAAAATGGGTTTGATTTTATTATTAATTGATTGTAATATAATTAATGTCAAATAAGAAAATGTTTAAAAGAAGATTTATATTAATAACAATACATAACTGTTAAAAATTTATTCTAAATAAATTAGTGACATTGAATTATATAAATGCTAATTTTAAACAAACTTTTCAGCAAACTGTAAATTGACTTCTGAATGAGCATTTTTTTCTTTTTTCTTTTACAGATGAAATTTTATACAACTCGAGAGCAAATCAGATAATGGGCGTGGTTTGGTTTGTTTGTCGCTCAATGGTCATTTTTGGCACACAAGGGATAATTAGACTGGGACTTATGGTTTAAAGTGGATTCCGAACCATTACAAACATCCATGCCCAAAGTGGGATTCAAACCCACGAACTGTTTAACCAAAAGCAAGAGCCCTAACCATTTGGCTGCCAGCTCAGCCAGATAATGGGCATGTCATGAAAGTTAGGCATATTATTGGCTCAAATATGCTGATATTTTCAAGTTACATCTGTATGTATACGTTACAGTATATTAAAAATAAAAAAAAAGAATCACAAATAGATTTGGTTAGTTATTTGATCTGTTTGTCTGACATCTTTTATTCACAAAGACAAGCAGTCAGATCCTTCAGTTTAAAGGGAATGTCAAACCATTACAAGCAACCAGTCCAAAATTTGAATCAAAACCACAAACTGTTGAATTAAAGACCAGAGAAGAGATTATTTGTATTCCAACTCAATCATTTAAACAGGTAGAAACTTCAACAGTATTTTTCAAGAATTTAATTAAAGATTCACCAAAAAATTACTTCATTAAAATATGTATATAAATTAAATTTCAGAAATTATGAAACAGATATCTCCGATGTGACAAACAAAGGAAATATTTACACAATCTAATTCAAAAATAAAAACATAAATAAGAAAGATTATTGCACGGTATTTTTGTTACACACTTTTATATAAAAATTTCTCGTTTCATTTCCTCATTATTTTTTCATAGCAATGCCAGTCAATAAAAATCCCCAATTCTTATTCTATGCCATTTACATTATTTTGCTTCTAATATAATGACAATCCATTGTTTTATTTCAATACAAAGTCCAAATTCAGCAAATACTGTTCCTAGTCATTCTCCAAAAAGAGTAGAACACCACATAGTTGTACGAAATTTCAGATTTTTGCACCAAGCACTGCACTGTTATCTCGCAAACTTAAATTACATCACTATGTGCAATATCTGATACACAAATATTGACCGCACTTGGCAATCATATGTCATTTTATATTTTAAATATCAAAATTTTAAATATTTCATTATATTTATTATTGAAGTTTTCAAATGCTAATTACTAGAAACTAATTTCCCCAAGATTTCATAATAAAAAACGTATATAAACTAATCATCACACTGTCTACAAAGGACGACAACAAGGTAATAAAGAAATCTGTAATGTTCACGAAGTGCTTTTTTATGAAAACTTAAAATTTTAATTAACTGGACAGTGGCAACCAGCTTAAAAGAACCTTAGTGTAGCACAATCTGCCACATCGACAATCAGACAATAAATCTAAGTCTATAACATAATTAAAGTACATTTTATGAACATTCAAATTTTAACTAAATAGGCAGTGACACCCACATTAAAAAGATCACAGTAATGCAAACTACCCCCAATATGGTACAAGCAATAAAAATAAATCTAAAATGTAAACAAACATTCTTATAAAAACTTGACTACCAAATTAATTAACATTACCTCACATTAAATAAATCTAAATACCAATATATAAAACACTTATAAATAATAATTAACAAGTAATACAAAATATAAGATACAAGTGCAATATTAATTAAATACCTAAAATGACTCCTAATTCTTGCATGCAAAATAATGCTATGATGTTTTTGGAATGATTACATGTCCATATATATTACACGAATAAAATAATAATTCAAAATGATAAAAAATAAAGTCATTTTATAAACTTTCAAAATGAATTTTACTTAAATGTAAAAAACAAATTCACAGCAACATATTATTTAAAAACTTAAACTTTAAAAAAAATTGCAAAACTTTAAATTATTCATTTTAAATGTTTAGACAGTATAATGAAATAAAGATAAATTATTCATCTAATGCTTCAAGGGTTAATAGCATATAAAAGAAATTTCATGCATGTGCACAGTCAATATCGTTAAGAATTATACACTTAGAATCAGTGTTTCCATTTAACTTTGATAGATGAAGAAGGGAAGGGAATTACTTAGCCAACAATACCATGCTTCTAAATAAGAGGAGCCTTGATATGTACTCCAGAAGCTTTTACTAAAATTCTGCTTCCAGTGATGTGAGGATAGGTAGAAGCATAATTCTCTCTACTTGAAAAATTAATGCTCTTACACTTAGGGTTATTTATTGCCACAAAAGTAGAATATGACAGCTAGCTGAGAGGAAGGGCTGTCTGGCTCTAATTGCCTGGTTTACGATGACAGAAAGAGTGAATTTTGATATTTTGCCAGTGCAAATCAAGTTTGCAAACAAGAATTAAAACTTCACCAATGAACAAGATGCTATCTTCAAAACAAAATGCCATATCACCAGAAATGTAAATAAATATCATAAAAAGAGATAAACAAATAATGAAAAATAACAGCTCAGAATGTTGCATAAAATCCTTAACAGCATATTATTCAACATAATTAGTAGCCAGGATTATAACATGAAGAAAGAAGAATTGGATAATAAACCACTTAGAATATTGATCTTGTGATGAAAAATTTTTGAAGGCTTGAAGATGGATTATACAAATGGTTAAAAATAATGTGATCAATAAATTTCTATCCATTTTTTGATGTCCAAAGCAAGCAAATGGACATTGGTAAAATTGTATTGAAAGTATCAGAAGGAAGGTTGCAGAAGTTTAAAGTATGATATATATTTTCTTTCCGAAATCTTTGCGAGAAAAATGCTGTTAACCAAGAAGAAACAAAAATAAGTAAAACTATGTTCAAGGTGATAATACAGAAATTAAACTTTTTTATAGAATAAAATCTGACCAATTTTTGATTTTCAAACACAGAATTGCAAGTAGAGAGACAGCAGCCAAACAAAGACTTATAGTTTTTCTGTGTAGAAATATGTCTCGGATCGAAAAACTAGAACTCTTAGCATAGCTAATCAAAAAAGTAAAAAATTTAAAGGTTCGAGAGAGAAAACTCCACATTTTTATCTATAAAAAGGATTCTAAGTCGTGGATAACATCCAGTATTTTAAGGAATAGTTATCTTACTTGGATGAGGAAATAACAAATTAAAAAAAATACCTCTTAATGATTAATTACTACATGGTGCATTCCCAAATAAAAGGTTTGAAGTCAATTACAGTGGAATATTTTCCCTCCAATATTACTTTCATTTTTCCAATTCTAAGTCAAAGTTTCATTATGAGAGTGAAGCTAATTATAGAATAGCTCTTTTGCAATGAATTGTTTCTACATTGGATAAAGTAAAATTACATATTCATCAAACTTTGTATTTTTCAAAAATAACATGGAATAATGTGACAGAAAATAGCATCAAGAATAACTTCTACAATATGGATTCATAAAACAATCAAATATAGAAGCTACTGCAGAAACAATTGATGAGATAATTAAAGATAAAATTTTTCAATTGCAAAAGAAAAAGCAGTAAAAAAATGTTTTTAAAAAAATAACGTTTGGCAAAAACTTGAATTTTGACGAAAATGCTGCAATTGATTATAACTGATGCATTGAAAATCTGAAAGTGAACTGACTGCCAATTACTGTTCACAAGAGGAAAAAACATCAGATCAAATAGATGAAGACATAATCCCAACACTTCCTACCAGGAAAATTGCTTCAAGTGCAATTGAAATTTTGAAATATTTCCTTGACAAGAAAATATAGAGCATTATTTATTATCTTTAAATAAAATAAAAAAATTATCCTTTGCAAAAATAAATTATGCAGAAAAGACACAAGCAACTATTCTGGATTTTCTTTAGAAATTAAATGTTTTGTAAGAGCACTTTTTTATTCTCATGTTTTTAAAATGTTTCAGAAATAATTTCAGACAATTTTATTTTTAAATCAAATAATAAAGTAATTAAAAAACTCTCCTTAAGAACAGTGTATTTTTTTTTTTAAACTTATAATTAAAAATATGCTTATACATCTTTACATCTAGTATAAATACCGCTTGTTATAAAAACATTTTACCCTTAGTCACAAAGGGCTATTTATTCAGCTTTGATTAGACATACATTTGTTGATGTAGTTATAAGGCTGGCAAACTAATTCTCATGTCTACTCATTTATTCAAACACATTTTTACATGTCTTACTAACAATATAACTAGTTCCTCTTTCAATGATCAAATCACAGCTGATGTCACAAGGACATGAAAAATTGATTAAATATATAAACAAATGAAACTATGAATACAAGCGAAATTTCTGGGAAAATAAAAATAGAACTTCTATAACTATAATCAAAAAGGGTAAACATTTATAATTATATATGTTAACTTTTTCTGTCAGGCTGCATAAAACATAAAATAGTTTTGAGTAACATGGTTAAGTTCATTTATTGCTATATGGACATTTTCACTTAAAGACTAATTCATGAGAACCCATAATCTAAATATGATTTCAAGTTAAAATATTCATGTCTGAGCAAGAATTCTAATTAAACATAAAGATTTGGTCAAAAATTGTGCTTTGGCTTCGACCTTATAAAACGATTAAACAGATCAAATTTTGGAGTCAGAAAAAATACAAAAGATCATTTAGAAATTCTAATTGCCATAAGTTATCTCTAGAACAAGGATATCTTAAATGAAATATAGAAAGCTCGTAATAACTCAAACATAATAAGAAAGACATGAAAAAATTTCCTAAGTTCAAACATTCAATAGTAAATTTTGATAAAAAAAATAATAAAATAAGCAAATTTTGTTTAAATTAAACAATACTCACACATCATAAAGCTTAAAAGAAACATTAAGACAAAAGTTCAGCATATAACGTTTTGTACAATATATCATTTTAAGATAAAACAAAAGATTGAAATTTACAAGTGCACATTAGAAGTTGAATATAAAAATGATTATACAAAAAAATCAGAATTCAGCATATACATAAATGCTATTTATTTAAAAGAAACTGTTTAATGTTCGCTATTCATTTGTTGCATATAAGGGCTGATTAACAAAAACATATTTCAAAAATTGTATACCTCATGAAATGTAAAGTTTTACTTTTTAGAAAAAAAGAAGAAAAGTTAACAATATCTGTCTTCTCTTACAGTTTCAGTTAAATCATTTCTGTTTCATCTTTGCAATCACTGTTAATATGTTCCAAAAATAATAGTATGTCATTTTATCTAACTATGCATCTTTTTAAAGGGTTTTTTACTTACACCGAGTTAAATTTCATTTCATGCTTTTATTTAATCAAATACACACTAGTTCTAGACTAACATAACAAATTTAGTAGACATTTTTATTTTTTTAATATTCATACCATCAATTAAAATTTTCTATGAAATTGTTTTAAGAACATATGAGAGAGCTGAACTTAACACAAATCTGTATTATTGAAACCATTACAATAATGTGTTTTTATAAAAAAATTTTTTAATCTATATATTAGTACCTACCCACTTTTTCTGCTAAATATAAATGAGAACAACATTTCAGAAATTATATTTTCCCACATTTTTTCATTAATGAAATTATTTTTGTAGCTTCTACTAAATATGATACTATTATGATGATTTTTCATGTGACCTGTTCTAATAACTTTTCTTCCTGTCAGATTAATCACATCAAACATTATCAAGTATCATTTATATTTCTAACACATATCAGTAAATTGCTTTGCCTTTAAAAGTCAATAAAATATTTCTAAAAACCTAAATTTAACTTAATTTAGGTTAATTTCAACCTAAATTTGTTGTTATACATAATATAAATTTACTCAAAATAGGTTTTACTAATAATTTTTTTCAAAAAAAAATTTTTTTTGTCAACTGAAAAGAATATGTACATTGTTAAAATTCCCACTTTTGTTATTTTTCAGACATAATTTTCTTCTAAAATAGTTCATCTTTAGTGAGAAGTATATTTATTCTATAGCCTATAATCAATTATATATATTATTTTTCTTCCATTGCCACTACACCTTTCTGATTTGTAATTACATTACATTTGAATTTTTGTAATTACATTACACAGTTAAAAGGAAACATTCAATATAATACAACTTAGTCTTAAAACATTAAATGAATATAGATTAAATAAAAATGTATATAAAGATAAACTGCTTGTTTTAATAATCAGGGTTTTCTTTACAGAAAGTTGCAAAAATAGAAATGAAGGTTGCAATTCAAATAACAGGGGTGTAAATTTAATAGAAAAATAGATCAGAATTTAAATAAACATTATAACACTATTCAAAATCTAACATCAGTCACGAGAATATATATTTTTGGTTGGTTTATTGCTCTATGATAACATTTTGCACAAAAAACAAACTCAACCAGAGAATTAAAAATAGATTTAGAAATACCACAAACATTAAAATCTATAGTTGAAATCAAACTTGCAAACTAATAAATTGAATATTAGAATAGTGAGCATCAGCTTTGCATTTTGATAAGATAGAATTTTTTATACATCATTCATATAATAAACTGGTACTATTCCACAATACACCTGCAAACTTAACAAATAGCTTAAAGAGATTGAATATTTCTTATCTGTGTGCACAAGCAAATATAATCATGAATAAACAGTAAACATCACAGCCTATTACTTTGTGGGCGCCATCTTTTTCAGTTGCCTTTCAAAGTCCCTTGTTGTAATGATGCTTCTTTTCAATAACCCAAATAATTAAATAGATTCAACAGTCTATTTTTAGTGATTTGGAATTATCCTAAAAGCAAAGTTTTCCAACCTGAATAACATGATTTTATTTATCAAAGAAAATATGGAAGGTGGCGATGTCTCATGTACAACAAAAAATCAGAATCAGAAATGATTATATTGAGAATTCTAGTCTTCCTTTCACAACAGACACAAGATTTATTTATTTACAGTTGATAGAATTAACATCCATCAAACTTTGTGAATAAGATGTTTGGATCTCCAAATGATGACATATTATCATCATTTGGAGGCTTTTATGCATACTTATTTGACCACTGCTATTAGTTTGTTGATGGGAAAAAAAAAGATGTGCTAAATGAACAGCAAAAAGTCTACATAACAAGCTTTGCCAGATTTAGTACTTGGAAACAGTAAAGGATGTCCTATGAAGATAGTTATTTCTAAAGAGCAGATATAATAGCCTGAAGATAATGGTGTACTGTGAAATTATTTAGGTCAGTGCAAAATTTTTACATAAAAGATATGAACTAGAATTATTTATGGGAAATACCAACATTCCTTTGAAACAATAAAATTAATAGGACTGAAAACCAATTAAATTTTGGAATCAGTGAAAAATTTTTTTAATAGAGCTTACGCTTTGTATCTTCAAATATAATAATATGACTGTGTAATCCAGAATTTTTTTTTTTAATTACATCCTTATGCTGGCTTTTTCGAGAATAATAAGTCTTGCAGTCCAATCAAGAAAAGAAATATCTCCAGGAGTGGAGATAGTCTTGAAATGTAAAGAAGAGCGGGCTTCCTGAAGGGCAGAACATTTCCAAAGATGCTCACCATCCATGTCAACATGTTTCCGACATAAAATGCAGTTAGGTGAACCCATAAGTCCTAAGTGATATAGATGTTTCCGGAGAAAATCATGCCCAGTAAGTAACCTGATGTAGGAGACCCCTATAGATCTAGGTAGATCCCTGGGGATACAGAGAATGTAATCTCTTGCAGTAATCCAGAATTAGAACTCCATTCACAATTAGCACACTCATTTCTCCTAAATGCCAGTCTTAAATAATTATATTTTCCTATTTGCTATAACTTTAATGAATATTATCCATAGTTATGCAAATATTCTAATTTAAGGAGACATCTATATAATTGTTATGTAATTTACAAACTCATTCTAATTTTTAGAACTTTTTCCTAGTCTTATAAAATATTATATATATACAAATTATATAATAGCTAAAGTTTTGCAAAATTATTTCTGTAATATTAAGCTTACTCCATTTAAAATCAACAAGTTCTTAACAAGTACAATGAAAAAAAACTGAGCATTTTATAAATAAAAGAATTTCTAATTTCTAACATAATTTGTATTATACCCAATATTCCACATTATCTTTTATTAAAAAAAATTGTTTCAAATTTAAAATTACAATATGGTTGGTTATAAGCCAGAAAGAACATTTTACATCAACAAGATCATTAAATTAAATATCTTATAATAATATCAGCTTTAAATCTAAATATATAAAGAAATAATAAAATTTGCTTCAAATATATTTACTGGGGTCATTAGATTATGCTAACATTCATTGTCATCTAATTTAATATAACCATTTGGACCACACCACAATTATATTCTCAGGTTGTGCTTTCATATTCTTTTTACATTTATACATTTCAAATTATAATTTCATAAAGTTTAAATCGAACTAACATGGAAAAAATAATAGATGTAAGATTCCTATTTTATCAATTTCATTATAATACAAACATGAACAAATGCTCTTGAAAAAGAATAATCAAAATGTGAACAAAGATTTGGTACAAGTTTTGTAATACATTTAATTTCTATTTTCTTATTAAAATATCAATAAAATCTATTATCTTAATATCAACATATTTATACTTAAAATTTTGACCATTTTTAATGGTAATGTGCTAAATATATATGTAAAAAACGGTAATAAAAATATCAAAAAGCATTTATAAATATTCATCTACTCTTACTATGACATAAAAACAGATAAAAAAAATTCAAGTACATATAAAATACATTTTTTAAAATTTAACTAAAAATTTCCAAAATCATCTTGAAGTAATACATTTTTAAATGTTTATATCTGAATAATTTACTAAAATTTATATTCAAACTATATTAAAAAAAGTATTTATTTGAAAAAATATTTAATAAATTTACTTCATAAATTTAATGAGATAAAAATGTAAAATTTTAGACAAGACTTCATTTTTCTTACTTTCACCAATTTGAATGTCAAATGTGAATAACATAAGCAACACGATTTTCAATACTTTCCCGGTTTCACTAACTTTATTCAAAATGATTGACTAATTCAAGAAACAAAATGGAAATGTTAAAATTTTCTCAACCTTAACACATATCACATAAATCTTAAGCAAACATTGTTAAATACGTCACATACGAAAACGAATTTCAGAATGAAGTTATCTTAAAGATAAATGATAAGATGTACGCAAAAGATATACCGTTAATAGTTGTATTTTCAAGAAACAGTATATGATTATACCAATTCGTCTGTCATTACAACTGGTAACTATTACAATTGCAACTGTTAACAAATAGACAAATACGAAAGAGAACAAGGAAATGAAAAGGGAAGTGAGTTAACTGTGAGGATATGTGTGTTTACCCCATTTTCAATCATATCTTCCCAACTGTCACAGACATCATCAGATACGTCTTGTGCCATTTCAACAACTTTTGTCCTGGGAAAATAAATTTTGAAGAAAATTAACTAATTAAATATACTGTAAAAACGTATAAATATTTGTCCCCATATTTTATTGAACGTAAAATTTTATTAAAAATTTGAAGAGGTGATTCCAATTTTTTTTACGAAACTGAATAAAATAATTAATAAACACGCGTGTCGGAGTCGAGTGTTGCTGTGCTGCATTTACATAAGCAAAAATCATTTTTTAATAATTGATACTAAAATAAGATTTCGCTTAAAAAGTGCTGAAACGGCAAGAAATAAACTCTACGACAGGTAAATAAGGATTTTACACAAAGCATATGACTTGATTTCTGTATTTGTAATATCATCCTTTAATCTCGGTATCAAATCAAGATGAATAAAATTAAGTCATGTTATAACAATTCTTACTCAGCTGAAAGCATTAAACTTCTCTCTTATTTACTTCAATCGGGAACCATTATTTTAATAAGAAAAGTAAAAATCATTATAGTAGAGCTTAATCACATTATAAAATTTTATTAATAACCTCATTTTCATAAATGATGAAATCTATAAGAATTATTACATTTCATCAAATTGCAAAGTAAACATTATTCATAACAATAAAACTTTGTTTAACATTACCAATTACTTGTGGACTTTATTTGAGCAATAATGGCAGAATATTTCTCTGAGGCTAGGGGCAAACTTAGAAGAAATTCGCTGGCAAACTTGGGCGAACAAGCGACGTCAGAAAACTTTTTAAAATAGGCATTCCGAGGGAATTTTTAAGTTTTCCAGAAAGTTAGATATATCTGGCAGAGCAACTGCGACAAAACAAATTATGTACATTTTTCTTATATTTTTTTTTCTCTCTCTCTCTTTGAAATAATGTTTGAGATTGACTTTTATCAACATTTTTGTGAAGACTAATTCATGAAAAATCTTCGCAAACCTCATTAAAATTAAATTTTGAATATTAAATATTACCTTTCTTTTTTAAAATATTTACTAAAAATTTAATTTTTTATCAATGATGATAAAATAAAGAAAACTTATATCAAAATTAACATTTTTATAAAATTTTAGAAAGATTACTAATTTTATGAAACTATGTAGACTGAAGATATCTATGGGATTCAAAATATAGAATTTTTTTTTTTGACAAACAAAAAATGTTCTATTCTAGGAAATAAGTCATACTTTTTTACAAAACATTTGAAAAATTTAAGATGGGCTATAATTTGTATTAATACTAAACAATGGATTTTTTATGAGAAGGAAATAAGTTAAAATTTATAATCTTATTTTTTTATTTAAATATATCTTTAAATTAATTTTTAAATAAAGTACACAGAAGAGCATATTCTGCATTTAAATATACTGTATTTAATGTTATTGAAAACATTGATTCTTGTGTTTAATATATACAACTGAAAGAGTAATTTTTCTACATATTTTATGTTGTTGAGGTTGATAGGTGTAACAGATTTTTAATAAAATAAATTCAATACCAGATTTTAAAAAAATTTGGAATTAAAGTAATATTTGTTAACAATTCATGAAAATATTGCTGAGCCAAATTAAGTTTAAATATAAAGATACAACAATGTAAACATTTTTTGATTGAGGATTAAGGTCTTAGAAAGCCTTTTTTGGAGTTTATATGTATAGCTGTCATTTATATATTTTTGATAATGCAGCTAAAAAGTATACGATATATATATATATATATATATATATATATATATATATATATATATATATATATAATTTCAAATTTTTTATGCTTTATAAAGTCAATAGTTAATGGCTTATGATGATGACAACGTTTGTTGTGATAATAATCTGTGGTACTCTTTTTGTTTTTTAAATCATTGCGAACAACTGCTAACCTTCTAAGGAAATTATTGAAGTATTCGCTTTTCCCGGAACTGCCCTGGGGAAAATAAATAGTTCTTGTTTCTGTATGAGATTTTCTCGTGTCAACTACAAATATTGAAACTATTTCCAACAAATTTGTTTGAAGCATTTTTAAGCATTGGAAAGAAATTGTTACCCTTCATTTATGAGAGAGAATCGTGAGTTTTAATTAAGTATGCAAATTATTTCCTTCAAAAGAGTACTTTTAAAACAATATCCCTTTATCTTAAAAAAGCAGAACTATCAAAGTAATTCACTAAGCAAATATGATCATTATTTTATCTAGTATTTTTCAATTGCACATTTAACTAAATAAATCAGCATTATAAATTTCTTATTTCAGAAAAAGTTTGATGCTAAACGTAACATGATTTTCCTGATAATATTAAATAAGTTTTTCTAATGAAGTACTATCAGTATAATTTATAATTTTGATCAAACACTATCCTATCCTTGAGCACTGCGAAAGGATTTTATCATGAAGTGTTGCAAAATGCTCTTATGATAATTTTTATATACGAGTATTAAAATTAATTGCTAGATTATTTTTTTATATATAAAATCTTACTTTTAGTTCATATCATCATTTTATAATAACCATTGATAATTTCAATGTAAGAATAGTTAATTTGTTGAAATTAAAATTTTTGTATTCTTTAAAACACTTGAAACTTCGTATTTCATACTTTTTAAATTTTATGTGACAAGAAAAACTATACTATTCCAAAGAAATGCAATATTGTTAATTTTCTTCTAATTTTATGAAAGCGCCATTTCTTTTAACTATGTCCATGTTAATTTTTTTTTTCCATTTTCTAAAATTACGTTATGCACTGCACACATTTTCAATATCAAGTGATCAAATTAAAATAAGGGATAAATACTAAGTGTATTTTTCAAAATTCTTTTCTACAAATTTAGTTCTCATTTTATCAGTAATGAAGAAATAAATTTTTTTGAACATTAATAGAATTGTTTAGGTACGTTGACTTTTTTTTTTAATCATTTTTTACTTTGTAAATTTAACCTCTGCAAATGATTATCTTGCTTTATTTTTCTACCTTTTTCTTTTATAAACTACTTTCTACTGTCCCTTTAATTTATGAGGATGAAAATACATCGTCTAATATTTGGAAATCCAAAAATCCACACTTTTTATTTCTATGTATCAAAAAAATAATTAAAATGAAAAATATTTTATTTAAAATCTTGATAATGAGATTTTACACAAGTAGGAGTTATATTTGCATTTTCCCATTTAAGTCTAATTAGCAGCGATTTAAGAAGTAATGTTTTGAATTAAATGTGTATTTAAAGGTTTTAGTTTTAAGAGCCTTTATTAGTTGGGACATAAATAATATAAAAATTGATATATTTCCTTATAAATAATACCAAACAATGAGTACTCAATTAACACAGCTTTTGTGAGTTTTTGTATTATTTTAACAAATCACTCTATTAGTATTAATTCTTAAAAATTCTCGTAAAATTACGTAAGAAAAATATCGTGTAAAGCAAGACAATTCAAACTCCGTTGGGTTTATCTTATGACAATGCTGTTTTACGCATTGTTTTAGTTGTGTCAAATATTTTCTTTTGTGTGATGTTATTAATAATTGTACGTAATATGATTCTAGAAATTTGAATAGAAATTCGAAGATTGCATTATTTTTCTCGTTTTTTTTAAAATAAATATTCATATTATTTTTCAGTGAATAGAATGTTACAAATTCAAAGAAATTTTTTTTTCTAATACCTAAGTGTCCTTAGGGTATACCTATTTAAGTGACTGCATCTTATGTAGTGCGGCACATAGTAGGTCTGCTATCTTCACTCCGAAAGTGAAGGGATGACTCGCACATAAAAGAACATCCATTCCGAACCAGGATTCGAACTTGGGGATTATTACTACGAAGTTAGGGACGCTAGCCATTCCACTGTTGATCGCTTCAAAAACTACAAGTTAGACAATTTTCTTCGTACAAAAATAAATAATTTACTTTTCTCTTCTACAAAATTGTCATAATTCAGTCGTGCCGTATTGTAACTCGGAAGTTATGAGTTAGTTATCCATGCTTCATGTGATGTGTAAGGACAACAATTATTGTTATTTTTGCCAATAGATGGCTGCACCTGTCAAACAGCTTTCTCGAATTGATTGAATGATGTCTGACAGGGTTATAAAGAGACAAAATTAATTCTGTTTCCTAAAGTAATAAATGTTTAAGTTTATTTTATTCAAAAGTAATTAATTATTGTTAATTTTTATAATAATTGTAGTCATTTATACTTCAGTTTTATGTAATTTTACTTTATCTTTTAACTGTTTATCTCAATGTTAACTGGAAACCGAACTGTACTTGAAAAACATGTTTTCGAGCGCCATGTTTAGTGGCTTCGCTGATATGATCGATGCTGTACGCTTAATAAAATATTTACTAGATGCGGAACCTTGTTGACTTATTTTGAGCACCACGCAACCTAACAAACTTAATACGAATGAACAATACCTCTAATAATTGGTGACCCGGACGTGATTTTAATCTGCTTAATAATTCAAGATGCCCAACACGGAAACATTAGAAACAAGTGGCGTGGGTATAAAAATACCGCCTTCTTGTTAGATAAACCTGAAATATGATTTTACCAGGTTGAAGTACAGTTCAAGATCTGTAGAATTATCTCGTAGGAGACTATTTTTAGCCACCTCGTCGCTCAATTATAACCGAAAATTCTGGATGGTATTTAGGACATTGTGAAGGATCCTTCTCCGAACAAATATTCGGCAACGAAGGAACGACTGCTGCAAATTTTCGTAGAAAGTGAAAATAAAAAATCAAACGGCTTCTAACAGGACTTGAGATGGTAGCAAGTCCCCTATGTTAACTCCTCAAAAAAATGTGTGCCTTTGCTGGTACTGAAGTTTCAGACAAAGCATTGCGCACGCTGTGGCTTGATAAGATGCCTGATTCAGTCAAGGAGGTGATCATCGTTAGTGATAAAAACCTTGATAAATTAGCGACTAAGGCTGATAAAATCATTGAGATGGGACCGAGACAATTGATGTTGTGGCAGTACAGAAGGACTCTGTGAGAATGGACAAACTCCTGGCTAAAATTGCTTCTCTCGAATGTCAAATTGCATCAATGAAGCTGCAAAAGAAGTCTCGGAGCCGTAGCCTTCGTCGTCACTAGAGGAATAGGAGTCGTAGCAAATCAAGACGCCGCTACAATCCACAAGGGAAATTCTGCTACTATCACTTCAAATTCGGAAAAAAATGCCTCCCCAACAAAGTCATACAGCCATGTAGTTGGAATGAGTTGGGAAACCAGTCCCAGCAGTAGACGCGGCAGCTAGTCCTGCTGCCGAAATGTTGGGCCGCAAATACCGGTTATTTGTCAGGGATAGAGGAACTGGTTGCAAATTTCTTGATAGCGGAGCCGATGTTTCAATTCTTCCTTGGAATAAAACAAAAAGAGAGTGCCAAATTTCTAAGTATAATTTATATGCAGCAAATAGCACTGAGATATTAACTTATATGGTGTCAAATTGCTAACACTGGATCTAGGCCAAAGACGCCCATTTCAGTGGCCATTCATTGTTGCCAAGGTTAACCAAGGAATCATTGGTGCTGACTTTCTCCAAAAGTTTAAATTATTAATAGACATACACAACAGGAAATTAATTGATGGGGTAACAAACCTTTCAACGAAAGGGGAAGTTGCTTCTATTGAAGGAAATTATGATCTCAGTACTGTCAACAAAACCTCTCTCCAAATATTTCAACCTGCTTAAATCTTACCGACTTAACCAAACCTAACTTGGTAAACAGAGTTATGAAGCATGGTGTAGAGCACCACATCATAACTGGCCAACCAGTTTATTCAAAGGCTTGCACCTGATCATATTCAATTTATCAGGCTAGCACCTGATAAATTGAAGCTGGCAAAGCAGGAATTCCAATTTATACTGGCCAATGACATCAGTCCCTCTAAATCTCAGCGGGGTAGTCCACTGCACCTAGTAAATAAGAAGGATGGCACATTAAGACCATGTGGCGATTATCGGAGATTAAATGCACAAACAGTTCCAAATAGGTATACAATTCCTAGAATTGAGGATTTCCACTATATCCTGAAAGATAATTTTTTCTAAGATAGATGTAGTAAAAGCATATTGTCAGATAACTATTGCTGAGGATGATGAAGAAAAACTGCCATAACCACTCCATTTGGGATATACGAGTTCAGTGTAATGAGTTTTGGTCTGAGAAATACACCTGCTATCTTCCAGCGTTTCATTACGGAAATACTATTTGGAATGGATTTTGTATTTCCATATCTTGATGTACTTGTGGCTTCCTCTTCAGAAGAGCGTAAGAAACATCTAAAAATGGTATTTGAAAGATTCCAGCAATATGGACTTCAGATTAATATTTCCAAATCAGTGATGGGAGCTGACCAAGTTGAATACTTGGGATATCTAATCACTGCAGAAGGTTCTCGCCCATCACCAGATCAAATTGAAACCATTACAAACTACCATCAAATATTCATGACTTGCGATGATTTATTGGTATGATAAAATTTTATAGAAGAGACCTGAAGGATGCAGGAAAAACCCAAGCACCTCTGCATGAACTGCTGAAAGGAACAAGGACCGCAGATTAGTGCCTCGGACTGATGACACAATAAGGAGCTTTGAAAAATGTAAAGATGACCTTGCTGAAGCTTTTCTATCATTTCCAAGATCTGGATTGTCTTTATCACTTTGCACTGATGCATCAGATTTTGCAGTTGGCTCAGTACTTCAACAGTATGAAAATAAGAGCTGGAAGCCAATAGCTTTCTACTCCAAGAAACTGAATGATACACAGAGAAAGTATAGAACCTATGACAGAGAACTGCCGGGAACATACCTTTCTGTAAAACATTTCAAATATCTGTCAGAAGGCAATGATTTCACCATCTACACTGATCACAAGCCTTTCACGTTTGCATTTCGACAGAAAAATGAAAAAGCATCACCAAGGCAGCTACGACAACATTTCTGAATTTTTCACTAATATTCAACATAGTCAAGGCAAAGATAACGTAGTTTCTGATGCTTTATCACGAATTGAATCTGTCTCGATCATTGACTCTGATGCTATAGCAGAAAAGCAAGTGCATGATAAAGAATTATAACAATTATTGCAGGAAAGTCCCTCTTTACAGTTTGAAGCCTCAACGTTACCATCAGGAAAGACACTATGGTGTGATATCTCAACATCAAATATTAGACCTTAAATTCCAAAGGAGTTTCGAATGCAGATGTTTCAACAAATACATGGTTTTTCTCACCCTGGAGCTAAAAGCACCGTCAAACAGATGACAGAAATATTTATTTGGCCAGATATGAAGAAGCAAGTAGGAGCATGGGTAAAGACATGTATTAGATGTCAGGAATGCAAAGTAAACAGACACACCAAGTGAAAATTTGGAGACTACCAAGTTCCAAATTTAATGTAGTATACATAGATTTGATTGGCTCACTACCACCTTCGGAAGGCATGGAATACTGTTTAACTTGCATTAATCGGTATTCTTCATGGATAGAAGCAATTCCCTTACCAGACATAAGGGCTGAAATAGTAGAGTTTTCTGCAATAACTGGATTAGTAGGTTTGGTGTCCCTGCTCAAATTATAACAGATAGAGGAAGACAAACTAAATCCCAACTATTCAAATCTCTTGCTGCTATATGTGGTGCTAACGTATCGCATACTAACTCACCCCACCCTCAATGTAACGGAAAAATAGAGACACAGCACAGGATCCTGAAAGATGCCATAAAAGTACATGACGTAAGAACGACTGAATCCCTACCTATAGTACTACTTTGTTTGAGAGCTGCCATTAGACCAGACACAAACCACTCAATTGCACAAATGGTGTATGGTTCAAGCATCAAGTTACCAGGAGAATTTTCCGACCCACCTACCATCAAAATAGACCAAGAAACCTTTGTCTCACAGTTACAGAAGTTCATGGAACATCTGAAACCAGTGCCATCAGCTAGTGTCCAGCAGCAAAGAATATTTGTACATAAAGATCTTGTTCTCATGTTTTTGTGAGAATAGAAAGAGGGAGAAAGGCCCTCACTCTGTCTATTCTCACAGAACTACCCTATATTCTCACAAAACTACTGACGTTCAACTACCTTATGTTGTCCTTGTTTTATCAAGGACATTATAGGGTAGTTTATCGTTTAAATAAATTTTTCACTTTGTCAATGAAAGAAAAAATTTAAACATCTCAATTGACCGTCTAAAACCTGACTATTTGTTGGTTATGGACAAAGATAACAAGCAGGCACAAGCTAAACAGAGTACTCAGATCACAGAGATCCACACCTCCCAGTTAACAATGAAACAACTTCCAGATATGGTCGAAAAATAAAACCGGTAAGGTTTAGAGATTAAAAATTTTAGATGTATACCCTTACCTCAATTATATTCTGCATCAAGAGTTATTCAGTGTGTAATTATGTTGTGAATATATATAGATACATGAGTAATTTCACCATATTATATTGGTTACCTGTAAAATTTTGCCAAATAATATAATTGTCAGTCTGTACCACTTTTTAAGTATCTGTGGGCAGATGTCATTTTACCAATACCCACCATAAGGCTAATTGCCAAAATAATTACTACGATAAGTAGAGCTGCAAATATTAAATTTTTAATGCAGTTAAAGAAACTCTAGCTATTGGTTTAAATACCTATAAAGTATTTCGTTTTAATAATAGAACCTTTACTAATTAAAAAATTAATAACATGCCAATAATGAAGCTTGCATAAAAATAGTAAGTTTAATTTATTAATACTAAACATAAAATAATTACATAACATAAATTAAGTTTAAAATTTGAGAATAGATAAAACAAAGATAACCCAATTAAGTAATTCGTTATTATTACGAACAAAAATAAGTAAATTATAATACCAATGTGACAATAAAAGTGCTTAACCAAAACTATCAGACACCAGAGTTTGATTTTCTGAATCGAGTGTTTTTAAAACACCTGGGATACGCCCCCTTTGACGGTCTGGCATGCGTATACAGTAAGTTAATAATTCGATTATGAATATAGAAATGCCAGATCGGCAAAGTAAAATTTTAAGTGTTAATAATAAATAATATAGGAGTATGCCGGTAAGGCATAACAGAAAAATAAAGTTGAAAATAACGGACAAGTATTTTAAATGTATGATAAATATATATGGTGAGAAGAAAAGTTAAATAGGACTTTACTAGAGTAACAATGCCCCCCCCCTCTTATCTCCATCAACTCCAGATCTACTAGAAATTACTAAACTCTGGTATCTGATTACAAAATAATTCAAATGATAACATATCTAAATTTTATAATTTAACATTATCAACATGTGCAACACATTAGTTATACACTTAGCTCAAATAAACATATCACATAAGCACCTGTTAATTCCTTAAGTTTACCCAATATCCACATTCCCCTTGAAAATGTTCATAAACATCATGTTATATAAAACAATACTTAATTCACAACTACGGATGTGTGCTGCGTATGATTAAAATAACACATTATAGTACATAATATGCATTTACACAATACATAAACATTCACACATGGGGCCCCGATACACAACATACAATGTACTAAAAAATAATGCACACACAGAATATTTTAATTTCAATTCAAATCAACAAAAATATATATAAATGAATAAAAATCTTTCAAACATTTCTTAAATATATTTGAAATGAACTTCACTTAAATATATTTGAATTCAACAGCATTTCAAATTTTGTTTGGTGAAAGCGTCAGCTAAGTTTAGTTTACTTCGTGCAAAACTGAGTTTAAATTTTTGTGTATTATACATATCACGAACGAAAAATAGCTTCACATCTATACGTTTTGAACGATAACTTTTAATTGGAGATTTTATAAAATCTATAGCAGCTTGATTATCTACAAACAAAATTGGGATTTCTGGTTCATTTGTTACAATACCTTTATCATAACACTCATTCAGTATACCACTGAATGAAACTATTTCTTTAGCAGCCTATAGTTGACAGAGTGACACTTTTCTCTTTGAATGTAAGCCGACTTATGGGAGAATTTCCTTGTAAAACGAATTGACCTCCTAGAGAAGTTCTGTCATCTGTTCGCAGCAAAATCAGCGTCTGAATAAACTATAATTTGGGATTGTTTGCAAGATAGTTCTAAGCAAAAATCTGCCGCGTGTTGATAACATAACCTAAAAGTCTTAATAACCCATTCCAATTATGCATCCCTGGGTTGGACTGGAATTGGCTAAACATATTAACAGCATTGGAGATGTCAGGGCGAGTTCTATTAGCCAAAAAGGATAGACAACCTAACACACTTCTATAGGGAAATTTTAGCATTTCTCTTTCTTCCTCCGCTGTAGAGGCACAAGAAGTTTTAGAATAAATTGAACCTTTAGATATGGGTAGTAATGAAATTAGTATTTTAAATCGTTGGAAACGATCACATACGTCTTTAATGTATCAGCGTTGATGAATCAAGACACTACCATTTTCCTCACCAAACTCTACGTCTAAAAGGGTACGAGTCTTGCCAAGTACTTTTATGTCAAAATGATTTTTGAAATTATTAATAGTTTTATCGATTGTTTTTTGGTCTCTTCCAAATATAACAAAATCATCAACATACAATATAAAAATTAAGTAATATCCTAATAAGCACAGTTACCCCACTGAAATTTACAAAAACACATTTTTAACAAAACACTTTGGATTTCTTAGAGCCATTGTCGACCACTTATTCGTAATCCATATATAGCTCAATATAAGCAGCAGAATTTTCTCTTTAGACTAGTTTCTTCAAAACCTGGAGGTTGTGTCAGATAAATTCGCTCTTCTAAAGAGGCATAAAGGTAAGCTCCTATTATGTCACATTGAAGGTGGGACCAACCTTTACATGATACGAGTAACGCAAAGAAAAATCTAATTGAACTAAAGTTGACCACAGAGGTAAAAGTTCCATCATATGAGATACCCTTCTCCTATTTATAACCCTGTCTACGAGTCGAGATTTAAATCTTACAATTTTTCCTTCATCATCTCTTTTTACGATGAATACCCACCTACATCCAATAGGTGTAGTATTTTCTGGTAAATCTCTCTTCCAAATGCCACACTCCCCAGTTCTTCATGATACAGAGTTCTTTCATAGCATTTAAGCACTCTTCCTTATATTCTGATTCAATTGCTTGCTTATAAGTATAGGAATGCGATCTAGTCAGCTGGATATGCTAAAATTATTGGTGGTCCCATTATCTTTATTATCTGTTAAAACTGCACCACACGACTGCTTAAAACAAGACCTTCTGTCTGATTTGCTCCCTTAAAATGAAATAAATTAGGATTGACGACAATATTATTTTTATTGCAGCATTTTGCAACATCATTCAGGGATCTTAAACTTTCCTTCTTGCCTTCTTCATAATAATAGACATCTGTACGCGATCTATCTTTCCGCTGAAAAGCCTTTCTTTCCCAGTTTACTAATCTAGGTTTTGATGTAGGGCTAGGAATATCGTCTATAGAGACTAAGTCTGTAGAGTCTAGAATCACTGCCGTCGCTTTCAGAATCACGAGGTACAATGTAGTATCCGATATCCTCGGCATCATCGTCACGTCTCACTTCATTCTCATTAGAAACAGTCGAAATCCCGTTACTAGGGCCCAGCACTTTTCCATTTAAAGTGTCTTTGTACACAACTTTCTCATTAAAAGAAACATTAATAGTTTCAATTATTTTGTTTGTTTTAGGCATCCAAATCCGGTATCCTTTTGTACGGAATGCGTAACCAACGAGAAAACCTTTTCGGGCTCTGATATCTAGCTTTTTTCTATGTTGTCGGGGTACACCTATATATGCTACAGCACCAAAAGGCTTTAAGTGTTTGACTGAGGGTCTGGATCCTGAGAATAATTCGCAAGGCGTCTTGATCAGCTTATTGTGACAAACTCTATTCCAAGTATATGTAAAACATAGCATTGCTTCAGGCCAAAAACACTTAGGAAGACCAGACTCCTGCAGAATTGCTGTAGCACCATTTGCGACAGTTTGGTTACATCTTTCACTAACACCGTTTTTTCCGAGGTGAATATATTCGTTAATTCATGAGCGATCCCTTTCTCAAAAAAATAATTTGGCATCTGTCTATTCACAAATTCTGTCCCATTATCAAATCTAAATGCCTTAATTTTTTATTTAAAATATTTTCAACTCTGGTAATATAGGATTAATTATACCAAAAACCTCACTTTTCTCAGACATAGGAAATAATGAAACTTTACGTGAATAATCATCAATTATGGTAATAAACTACCTTTCTCCCATTCTTCCTTTGACAGATTGAGGACTCCAAACATCAGCATACAACAGCTCTAACGGAGCCTTGGAGATCTCGTTTCTTTCAAAGACTTAAATGAAACTCTTTGATATTTACTAATTTTACATGGTTCGCAAAAGACCGTCTTATCACTTGATAGTGGTAAGCCAATCACTCCCTCTTTCCTACTGGTATGTGAAATAGTGGATGTGCGGATGTGTCCGAAACGTCTATGCCACAGTTCAAGAGCTTTGCTATTTTTTAAAGTTAGTTGTAAATGAAAATTTTTTTTTTGTCAATTTTAACCATACGGGGTGAAACTTGGTAAATATCTTCTTATAATATGGCCTTAAAAACCGTTTTACCCCCTTTTTCTGAGACTTTCACCGCACCGTTACCACCATGATACACAAAACCCTAAATATCTAGTTTTGAACCTGGAATATGATTTGTCCGTAACTTTACATCATTTAATGTATACTTTTGTAAACCAAACAACAATTTAACAGTTCCTTTTCCCTCAATAGAAAAGTCAACACCGTCAATGGCAACTGATATTTTTCCATTTATTAAAGGTACGAAACTAATGAAGATGTCTCTTTCTTTACAAAAATGGTATGAAGCTGCTGTGTCAAAAACCCGATTCACTCTTTCTTTAGTTTGATTAAATAAACTTGGAATAGAAAAGTTTGACTTACATGGCGAATGTCCATCTTTATTTGTCCAAGTGGTGTTTCTAAATCCAATACCACGCTTATGCTTGTCCTTACGCCGAGAGAAATGAGGTTGATTTTGATAAGTGGAATTTGAACTACTTGACTGGTTCTTTTCTGCCACAAAGTCAGATCTGGATTTTCTATACGGACCTTTGTACTCTGAATTGAAACGTCTGGCTTAGCTCCTACATTCTGGATTAGAACATCTGGAATGGCTCTTGTATTTTGGTCTGAAACACCCGGACACTTTCAGTGATTTTACTTTAAGAGGACATGGATTTCTATAATGCCCAGGCTGCTGACAGCCAAAACAGAGAATTTGTTTCTTCACAGATGTTACTGCATTAGCCTGTGCTAGAGAGTCTTTTTCTCGCAACTGAAGACGAACCTTTTTTGCATTCAGAGCTTCTGTAATAGCTTTGTAGTTAAAGTTTTCATCCGGCCAACCAAGAATAACTTGCACTATTCTGTCGAAATGCATAGGAAGATGTCTCAAAAGTTGAAAACTAGCATATTTTTCGTTAAAAGTAGGATCTATAGTATTCAATCTATTGTAGAATTTTAATAATCTTGTTGAAAACACAAGAATACTTTCTTCAAGTAACATTTTAGTATCACATAATTCTGAGAATATAGTCATGTGATCTGCTCTGGTATCTAAATGGAAGTATTTCAACAATGTTTCCCAAACAACTCCTGGATTTTTTATTCCATCTATTATACGTCGATGATGTTCATCAATATTCAAATATATCAGAGATAAATCAATGTTTTTGTTGAAATCTTTGACTTAAAAAAAAAAAAAAAAAAAAAAAAAAAAAAAAAAATTAACAAAATTGGAAAGAAAAAGAATTTTTTTTCGAGAAAAAGATTAATTTATAAATTTAATTTGATTAAGTTTATTTTATTTATTTTTTAATTGAAAAATAAATATCAGCATAGCCCCCCTTCTCAAAAAAACTAATACAACAAATTATTCTTATGATACATTTCTCTATGTAGGAATTATATTTAACTGTGTGATTTTGGGTATTCATATAACAGCATCAAATTTTATAAACATTTATCCAAATTTATTACCTAATGCATAATAGATGTCACAACATTATAGATTATATAGTCATTTGTGTTTTTTATTTGATGTCACTGAAAGCACACACATAACACATTGACTATGTAAATATAAACTAGAATGTACTATATGTATAGATTTATGGCATATTTTGTGTTGTATAGTATTTCAATTGTATATAGATTTTTTTCAGCATCAGATTTAAGTAATATGTCCTAAACTTTAATTAATATATCTTGTGTGAATATATTATCAATATATCTTATTTAATAAATAGATCCTGAAATTGCTTGCATATTAGTAATACTTGATATGAGAATAAGATTCAGTATAATTTCATTTTTTATATTATATAAATTATTTTTTGTTTATGTATATATACATACACAAGGATATTTTGATTTAATTCTTATTTACGAAGTTATAGTGTTTCATTTATAGTATTTATCATTTTAATACAGTGTCCATAGTAGAATACAACATTGAACTTAACATTGTATTTAATATATATCTATAATTCAATTTCTCCTACCATGATTATCTGATTATCGTAACTGAGTTATTGGTGAGGGAGAAATGTAAGGAGAACAAGTATTGTTATTTTTGCCAGTGCTTTTTATGGTTGCACCTGTCAAACAGCTTTCTCAAATTGATTGAATGATGTCTATAAAGAAAAATAATTAATTCTATTTCATAAAGTAATAAATGTTAAGTTTATTTTTTCAAAAGTAATTAATTATTGTTAATTTTTATAATTTTTATATAACCTTTAAATTCCAACGCTGCCAATGAACTTTTATTTATATAGAAAAAAATATTGGTTGTGAGTAATAACTTCTTAAAAATGTTTTATTCTATGCTGACATATAACAATTCAAGAAAGAAGTTAAGTTTACACTTAACTTTTTTCTCAAGATCACATCTAATTTCATAATTTTCTTCAAATATTTCATCTTAAGTTTATTAACAGATAACTTAGTAGATGTTTCAGGACACAGGAAGACAATTATTATATAAATTAAGTTAACAATTTTTTCATCCCAATTGTTTTTCATTTAAGTTTCTTTGAAGTGAAGGATAAAAATAAAACTTACTTTAGAATAAAATGTTTTATGTTTTATACTCCTTTACTTTTTTAATTATTATAAGGAAATAATTAAAAAATATTGATCGTGAATATTTTACTCAATCGTGTACGAATGGTAACACTATTTTTAGAGTTATTTAATATTCGTTTTGTATAATATATGTAATCTTTGTAAAATATGTGTAATTTAGTTTCCAGTCTTCAGCTTCATAATATTTCAATACTAAAAGTAAATTAGAATGAAATATTCAAAACTTCTATATTTGAAATCGAAAGTAGAGACTATGATCGAGATTGAGCGCAATTGTGATTTTCAAAACTGGATATTGCGTGAAATGGCGTAATTTAGGTTAGCGAAATAACTATGCAGTGCTTGCCAATACCTTGGGTGAAAAACTTGCATAGGAAAAATCGAAAATGCGCCAAATTTGTATCGTCATCTAGGATTTTATCAAAAATAATTACATGTTTAGATAAGTATTTTAGATGTTTTTTAATAAATTGCATACAAAATACATTCATTACAAAAGTATAATTAATGATTTCTTTGATATTTTGAATGCCTATTCCACAAATAAATCTTTCATGAGAACAACACTTACCAAATTTTTCTTTAAGTGTGATACTAGTACAACATTATTCTGCTTTAATATATTACTATTACTTGCAAATTTTATTGGTAAAACTTTTTGATCTACGATTCATAAAAATAATATCTCCTAAATATTAGATTTTTAAAAAGTCATTTATTTTGTCAGAATGTGAATTCCTTATAGCCGCTAAAAATAATTTGAAGATTGTCTAAGAATATACCACCATTGGGTTAAAATACCAAAATATTAAAATTTCTTATGAATAAAAGAATTATATATGGTATTCTTAAAAGTTTCTGAAATGTCTCGGTACAAGTGTTAAATACTTTTAATTAAACTTTTACTATGTTACATGAAAATCAGTTGAGAAAAGTATTAAAAGTAGTTTTCTTAAATTATTATTTTATATAAATGAAAGACTTACATATAAAGATTTATATGCAAGTCTTTCATTTATAGTGTTCTTGCAATTTCTTATAACAAAATCTATGGTTTTTATTTTTTTTAAATACAATGTTTATTAATATAGTACTTATTCATTCAATGTTATTTTATCAATAAAATAATGCGCAATGTATTAGCAGAATATGTGGAAGATACACTTCCTAGTTAAATCATAAATTTAACTATCATATAACCGATAATACATTACTTTTATGGTTACCTTTCATATAGCGTAGTGAAGAGAATAAGAATTATACATATGATTTCATGCAACTCCAGAATATTGAATATGATAAAAATAAGAATATTGAATATAGAAAATGATAAAAATATTTTTCCCATTTATAAATTGGAATAGAATGGCGATAAAATTAAATCTAAAATGTAAGTAAAATTTAGTTTGTATAATTCATTTGACAAATCTGACTTATTCGCTCTTATTACTTTAATAAGTCAAAATCAGATTACCATTTTAAGCATTCTTGTGTAATTTTTAGACCAAATGCATACCTTAAAATTTGCTTAACCAATACTTTTTTGGTGTTATTCTTCTTTTTCTCAATCAAATCTGCTTGGTAAAAAAAAAAAAGGTATTTTGAATTCATTATACAATAAGGCTTACTTTTTTAAATGATATATATATATATATTAATTTTCGCAATTTTATATTAAGCACTATATATATTTATATTATTCTATATAAGGTTCTGTGGATCTTGCTATTTATAAAAAGATCTTTTCTATACTTTTGAGAAATTTTCAAAACTAAATTCTATTGCAAAATTAATTCATAGTTATTATAAAGATAACACCAAATTTGTCATCGGATTTAAGAGAAATTAAAAGAAATATTTTTGAATAGAAAATTTTAATATTTAATTTAAATTTAAATGTAAAAATTTATCGCATTGCTTATCAAGGAAAAACTATTAAATATTCGATCAGTAAATTTTTCAATTTCATATATATTATTCTATCATTTTTTTATACAAAATACTAAATAATATTTATCAATTTTAGTTACATAGTGTGTGTTTCTAACAGCGTAAATTAAATTTAAAATTTTATATGAAACATTCATGAAATAATGAAGTATAAAAGGAGTTGAATTGTTTTCTTATTGAATTGAAAAAACATAACATGTATGCATATGCTTCAAAATTCATTCTTTAAAAATTTTAGGATCAAATCTCACTTGCACAGATAATATTGACAGTATTAGCCTATCATGATGCATACATATCGTAAAAAATAACCCGACTTTTGAAAATTGTTGTATAGTTTTTTTTTTTTTTTTCCTTTTATAACCGAATTTGCTTAAATACCATCGCGCGCGCCAAAAAAAAAAAAAAAAAAAAAAAAAAAAAAAATGTTGTGGTTTGAGTCTGAATTTGCTCTTCTTGTCTCTCTACATCTAAAAGTATATATAATATTCATTTTTGAAACTTTTTGCTCTCTTTTGCCTTTTTTTATGCGGTTTAAATAGTATTGAAATTTAATTACGAAAAGTGCAATGAGAAATGTACTTCACCAAGTAAAAAATAACGACGGAAATATGGTTTCATTTGTCGTTAACAGTAACTTTTTGTGCACATGAGGGCTAATTATACTAGAATTTAAGGGTTAAAAATGGATTTTAGACCACTGTGAGGGCGCATCAGTCAGTCACGCAAGGGAAAGCGTGGGCGAGGAGGAGAAGGAATGAAGAATTGGTATGAGGAGGGGTAGGGAAACTCCTACTCCCGGGTGATGAGGAATATATGTATCTCAAAATATAGATGTATCTATAATTTATGTTTGTATTAGTAATTAATGTTTGTCTATGTTAATATAGAATAAATCTATCATCAAATTTAAAGATATTTTGTGTCAGTGAAATATCCTGATGGCGACATGTACATCATGGTACAGAGTTGCAGCTCGAAAACATAACGAGAACCACGCCGCGTTATGTTACAACCACTAAAAACATTCATACCCAAGATGCGATTCGAGTTTTCGAAGTGTTGAACCAAATACAATAGCATTAACCATGCAGCTACCAGGTCGGAGACAGGAATACTGGCGAAATCATAACATTCTTTTAAAGTTAAATTTTTTACAAATCTAAATGTACTAATAAAATCTATTCCAATGCACCACTAAAAAAATATATAATATTTTTAATATTAGATTAGATAAATCTCTGCTAAGCAAATTTGCCGTTATCTATCTATCTATCTATCTATCTATCTATCTATCTATATATATATATATATATATATAGTAATTTATACCATATACAATTCTTGATATATCTATAGTATAATTTATTCATTTGAAGTATTAATTTCTTGATTCTTAAATTGTAATGATATTAACCATTTAGTGTTGGAATTTATTAATTTTTTATAATTTAAATATTGTCGAGTGATTCTTAAATTCTAAATAAAGTAAAGGAAAGTTACTTATTTTAATTGTTTAAATTTCAGAAAAGTGAATTTCGTTATTACAATATATGAGAGGAAAAAATGTAGTCAAAATTAATGTATATGAAAGAGGTATTTTAGATCAAAATTTCGAAACCAATGAGTTGCACATCAGCTAATGTGGTTGACTACAGGTAACAAAAATTGAGCAATTACAATGAGGAAAAATTGCATAATAATGTTATTTTTTCTTTGGACCCATTTACAATTTTCTATAACGATAATAGAAATGGGAAATTTATATTAGATACAAAAAATTTCCTTGTCTACAAATATTATCTGCGCAAACAATTTACGTTGTCTTGTACTTTTATATTTTTCCGACTATTTTTGGTATTTGAGAGGAAACTTGATTTATAAAACACTGTTGTAAATACAGATCTCACTTCAAAGACATCATCATCACAAAAAAACATATATTCATCATCAAGCCTAAAAGGGATTTATCATGCTATCAGATTAGAATAATTTTCTTCCAGTTCTGTTGCAAAAGATAGCTGCAGAATGTTATCAAATAATGTATACAGATTTAGGAATTGTTATTGTACCATATGATACTGTGAAGCTTTGGCATTGAAAGCTCTAAAACAAAGACTGATATTGAAGAAATAAAGTTCCCTGACCAATCTATTGATATTGATGAGGCTGTGCTTGTAAGAACTTGTGGAAGAAAATCTTGAGAGCTCTCTAAGGAGTTAGCACTAATGTCTATGCCTATAACCATGCTGCATTGCATAAACTTGATTTATTAGTTCAATAAGAAGCCACATGAGTTGACTCAAGCAAATAGGAACAGACTTATTCAGGTATGCACTAATCTACTCGAAGATAAACGCGAGGAGAAAATTCTGGACCAGATCATCACACGTAGATTTACTTGAACCTAAGGTGAAAAAGGGGTTAGTTTGCATCCGTTGATATCAGTACTTTCGCAAAGCGCAATTTGACTTACAAAAAGCTCATGCTAGACTCACAAAAACGTCTGGGGCATTGCCAAGACATTATGCATAAAGAATATCTGGAAAAAGATTAAATCGTGGACAGTTAAGTACGCAATGATTTATTAGTCAGTGAAGCTGATATCAAATCCGAACATCGAATTGAGTTCCAGCCCAAGAATGTACTATTCCATAAAATAATTTAGATTATGCAGCAAAGTAATCCAGTCGTATAGTTTGTGAATGCACACGTGCCTGTATTCTCCGGCAATTCTAATATTATAATAGGAGTAATATTATAAGACTCTGCATAGTATTCCATATGTTAGTTTTTAATAAACCAAGATTATGCTGTTGAAAATAATATAGAAGTCTAAGAATGTAGCTTGAAAATTTCCCCAGCTAATTTAAAATAAATTATAGCACAATGACCGATAAATAAACGTGAATTCGAGTAATGGTGTTTTATTTTACAATCTGAGATTTGCAATCAGTTACTCTTTGCAACTTCACAACATTTTGGAATATCTGAAGAAATCTAATTTAACAAATTTTCATTGTTTTTTCTTCTGTAAATTAAGCATACTTTTTCCTGTTTCTCCTTACAAATTAAACAGGAAATATTTAAATTTTCCTGTTTAACATACGAATAAGTATTATTTCCGGTTAAGTTATAAATAAGAATTAAGATGTGTATATTCTAAGAATATAAATAAATCACTCACAATGTAACTGAATTCGAATTAATTAATATAGTAAATTTTTCTTTAAATAAATTCACTTTCATAACAGAGATTAAACCTTTTTTTATTGCCACCCAACAAATATTAATAAATTAAAAGAACTTGTATACTATTGTAACCACTCAAAATAAAAACTTAGAAATTAAACTGGCTTATAATAAATAGAGAAAAGATTTGTCTAGGGTTTCATTCACATTGCTATTCTTAATAAAAATTCTATAGACCAAACCTACATTCTCCTGTTGTACTATTGCAAAACCTAAACATCACACGAAAAACTATTAAGATAAGAATAAAAATAAATCATTAAAGAATGAGGATTATCATATCTTTTATTCGAAAATATCTAAGAAAGCCATTAGCATTACCTAGAAAATAATATTTACTATATGAAATCAGTTTCATTAAAAATTCTTAATTATGTATACATAAATTTATAAACTATTCATATAATATTTAAACAATTCCTATTTTGAGTGACGTAAAATATTTTGAATGATGTCAGTTTGCAACTATTTTTTTTAAAGTTCTGCTGATCAAAATCAAAAAATAACGTAGTACTGAATTTTCATTCATTTTTCATGAATTTATTTCTCTAACACGTAAAAAATAAAATGACATTAATTTGAGAATTGTAATAATATTAATTATGACTCAAACTAATATCGGTGATTAAGCTATATTAATTGCAAGGAATAAATGCAAGGTGATGGCAATCATTTCATATCTAGAAAAAATTATCACGATTGCTCAAAATTACTTTAAATGACCTGCGTAAATTACGTAAACATTTTTTCTGATTCTAAGAATTAATTGTATCAATTAACGAAAAAATTATAATCTATGATTATTTTTATTTCTAAATAATTTAACGGATTGATTTAATCGAATAAATGTGTGTTAAATCTATCTTCATATCAAATGACAATTAAATTTCTATTCTCTCTATTCAGTGTTCCAAATTATTTAAAAGGGAATATTTTGGATTTTATATATGCATAAATAAAATCTCTATTTAATGAGTCTACAGAATTTTTGTCCTAGATTGAATTGAGGATGAAATGAAACTGATTCTAGGGTGTTGCCCTCTTTCTAATTCAAAACATAGATCTTGTTTTATTTCCAAGTTTTCTGAGATTGCAGTGTTTGTAATTAATTTTAAATTTTTTTAGAACTGATTTGAACTCTCTGTATTGTTGCTTATCCTACGATGTACAACGATACCAAATTTTGTTCGTTTTAAAAAAATGAAGAAGAAAAATGAAGAATTATGAAGGCATGTAAATTACGTAAATATTCTTCCGCTTCTAAAACTGTCATTTATGCTTAGCAGTTAATAGTTCAGAAAAAAAAATGTCTACGGTTATAGTGACTCATCTTATTCTCTTCATTCTCCTAATGTAATTTCTTTAAAAGATTAGTTACTAACTTTAGTTCTCGGATTTTGAACAAATGTTGGTTTCGAACCATTGTAGCGAATATATTTTTTGTTTCGTCGATAAGCTGCCGAATGAATCACAACGCGCGTGAAAGGAATCTCGACTTAAGTATATAGCAGTTTCAAAACTAAAAATTAATTCAGTGGTTCACTTCTCATTCAATTTGTTCGCGAAATCTCATTTTGTGGTGGCAAAGAGCGTTTAGAACAAAGTGAAATATAAATAGTGTTATTTTTCAAATTGTAATTTTCCCCTGAAAGCTAGGTAGACTCTGTCGTTTAAAAATTTTTTTTATAAACGCAGGGATTTAATGAAAGGAAAAGTTGCTTAAGATGTAATACCGTCATGATTCTTAATACTTTTTTTTTTTAACTGAATCATAAGTTAATCAAGGAATCTATAGGAAAGATTGTAATGATTTACTTAATGGTGTTTCCTCAATATCGTATACTGTGGGATGTAGTATTGTATTTGCCGAGCTGGAGGCCAAATCATTAGCACCCTTTCCTTCGTTCAATTGTTCCTGGGTTCAAATCTCACCGTGGTTTTCACTACTCCTATCATGGTTTTAGATGTTTGTAATAGTTTGGAATCCATCGTAAACCAAAGGTCCCAATTTATTTAGCATTCGTTTGTATACACACAAAAATGAACGTTGAGCTCATATAAACCAAACTGTATAGTACTTAATATTTTAAGGGATAAAAAGTTTAGAAAAATTTCAGTACTCCTATCAGTAGATAGGATTACTAGAATAAAAATGTAATACTAGTTTAAATTTGACATTTATAATGACTGTTATTGTATTTTAATGAAATAAACATTATTTTACAGAAATAAAATTACTTGATATATAATTTTAACTATGAAAATATATTTGTTAATTAAAATTATCCATAGCTTTAGAGAATCGGAAAATTAAATGAGAATTTGATATCTCTAAAATAATTAAACTTAAATTAATAAAAATACTTGTTTAAATGATATAAAATGCTTTGTTCAAATGGTATGACATGAATTATTTACTGAAAAATTTCGCCAAAAAATAACCGATGAATTATTAATTTTTTAATAAAAGTGAAAACCAAAAATTTTCATTAACTTTATAGCTATGATTGAGTTTTTGATCTCTTCCATTGTTCAAGATTTAGCTCTAAATTCTATTCTTTATTCAATAATTAATTTCCTTTACCAATTTCAACCGATAGAGTTGGTTTATATTATTTTTCTCTTTTAATAACGATTCTAATATTATCACCATCCAAAGCTATCTATTTTGAAATATGCTAAATTATACTGTGGCTTATCTGTATGTTGACATACGGACTTCCGTATCCATCAAAGACAAATTGAACCATTGACACAAGTGAAAGCTATCTCTAGAATGTTATAGCCTCAATAATTTATAATAGTACAATAATTTAATAATATACAATAATTTAGCTTCAATTAAGCTAATATACCATAATTTAGCTTCAATAATTATTTCTATGCAAACTGTCTAAAGACAAATATAATCTAAACAATGAGTTAATCAAAAATGGTAAAGTTATTTTTATTTGATTATCATTGTTTGCATATGAAAGTAAATTTAAGCTTATAACTTCAAACTGATTTTGGTTGTTGATCGTAGGAAAAATCCTCAGATGCTGCTTATGTATTGTGGGTAAAAACTTATATTAAAGGTATTAGATGATTAAAAACTCAAATTCTGTTCTAAACTAAAAAAAAATTAAATCTTTAATTAATTTAGTTTCGCTAAATGAGTTTTTATAATAACAATGGATAAAAATACAGATTTAAAAAAAACTAAATACCAAATAATTTACATCTACTTTGCTAGGTCTAGCTAATAACTGAATGGTCAGCCTTCTCACGTTTATTTGAAACTATATGTGTTCGATTCCCACTTCAGGTAACAATGTTTTTAGTAGTTCGAAATCAAATTTAACAAAATCAGAAATCACGTTAAACTTTCGATAAATTTACTTGCGTGTGCAAACAATGATTATCAAATAAAAATAACTTTACCATTTTTGATTAACTTATATATGTGTATCATTGTTTTTAAGAACTTTCAACATTATCATTTCAATTATTTATATTTTATCGAAAAATGCCTTGATTGATATTAAACAGAATAATATAACAGTTATTAAAATATATATAAATTTTTCCATTATTAGATAAATCGATTTTTAGAATAAAACATTTAGAAAAATAAATGTTTCAATTTCTTCGAGCAATCGAATAGATGATAGCATAATATCATAAATAATAGGTTATTATTATTTATAGAAATTACTTATAATTAATATCCTTACTTTTATATATCTTGGCAATACATACATATGTTAAAAAAACATGCTGTTTTTATAATCAAAATACGAAAGACAGTTTTATAACATATATTTAATGTTTATTAAATATTATTCTAATAAATGTTTACCGAAAACGTTTCAGACCTTAAAGCAGTAAATACTGATTTAAATGAGGATTAAAGCATGGAATTTAAATCGTCCAAATATTCAGAAAAATGCAGCCATGCGTATAACACAGTTTTATTTACTCTACGTCCTTAACATCCACTGAAATTGTAATTTTTCCTTCTTAACTATAATAACGTTCGTTAACCTGAACATGATCGCGGAAAATTTTCCTCTACTTAAATATGTTTTTTCTTTCCAAAACTATTTGATTGAAATAATGACAATCGAAATTTCTTTAAGATAAAAACATCATTTTGTGAAATACGTTGAAATGTAACTCGTAAAGGGAATTTAAAATTTAGTTATTAGTTTTATTGCTACTTATAAATAAAAAAAAATTAAATGAAATTTGTAGAAAAGGATGTAATTTTCGTAAGCGATATTTGAAAAGATACGTTCCAGTTCTTCGTATAATGGACACATATTTTGTTTTAAATAACATTATTTCAAGGAAAGACTCGTTAAGTAATGCAAATTATTAAAACTAAAATTTCTTTGCCTGATTTAATAAAAACAATGGTTGATTGTTTCGACTTAACTAGGCAAACATTTTTTTCATTTGTTTTTTGACAAGTAAGTTTTGCTACATCAGTTGGTGAAGGAAATAAGCGATGGAAATAACTTTAAAATATAATTGACAATCTTTAGTAAGAGTAAAGTATTGAAATATGTTAAATGTGCGTGTGTAAACATTGTGTAATAACCAAATTTTTTTAATGAAACTTTAATCTATCAAAAAAAATAAATAAAGTAAAATAAAAAAACGCAAATGTAATTTAGATCTACTTCAGTCTTTAATGCGAAATAACGATTATAACATACAATATCGATGTAAGATAACATTGCATATATCATACTAGATTAACATTTTGTAAATACCGGTGTTTGGAATTAAGGAGTTTTATTTCAAAAAAAAAATCTCACATAGGGGAAACAATTTATGAGAATATTCTAAAATTATAAGAAGTAGTGGGGATTTCTTTCACAGATACAAGTAATATTGGCTATTAGAATAGCTTATGAACTCTAATAGCCAATATAGTGAAAATATAGTTTATATGGCGTCATGAAACAGCAAAGTCAATCCAGAAAATTTGTATATTTTATTTATCGTACTCACACTGTTCATACAGGTATTAAGTTTGTGAGATCACAATTTTTCAGTAATTTTACTTTAACAAATCAATTATTCTGTTGTAATTGCTTAACGATGTAATTTTAAACTTTGTCGAACGTATATGAATGTTCGGAAAAGTTCCATAAATTCTAAAACCCACTGAAAAATGGTAAAGAAATAATCAAAATAAGCAGTGGTTGTGCCGATATATTGTGGAAAAGAAAGAAAAAATGTTCTTGTATGATAAAAGACGTTATATTTCATCAAAGATTATATTTTCGAAACTTTCAGGCTTTATTAGTAGCTGGTATTTGAAAGAATGGTTGAATGTATATATATTATGTTTAACTAACAAAAACAATAAGATATTGTTTAATATTTGCTATTCTCCATATACCATTGTATTTATCATCCTTTTTCACTTATACCGCGACATGTTATTTTGACACTAGAATCCGGTTTCTATTTCAATTTCTTTGTAATTTGAAATTGACTTAGAATAGTCGTGAAATATAATCTGAACGAACAACTGATTTCGAATTTGGATATGATAAGAGTATACTTGTGATCCTCAAATTTCTGATTAAGATAGTTCTCGATCTTTCTTATGAATTCTATCGTATACATGGAAATGGCGATATTGAATCGAATTTTAACTGGTGATATCTAATCGAATTTTAGAGTCATCTATCTTATCATAAGCTTCATGCTAAGTTCCATGGACTCAGTGACAAGTTCGATCACTTGATAACGATATGTATTTCCATTAGAGAACTAATTTTTTAAGCTTCATTAGGAAGTCCATGCCTTATACTCTGCTGCCCTTATGTAGAACAAGGCAATATATTGTATGCAATATACTAGGCCAGAATATTTTCAATAAATGGTATCGATAATTTTTAGAGATAATCGGCCTTGGAACATTTAAAATATACTTAAAACCGTTTGTTAACTTAATAATTTTACAGAATCTAAAATGAATAATTTCCTGCACGTGTCAGACTTTTCACAACATACAATTCAGTCAATTGTTAAATTTATTACCTTGCGATTTCAAACGGTAGCGGAAAATTACAGTTATCACGTGAAATACTTTTGGCTACATCATAAAAGATAAATTATATAACATAGATTAATGTAAAAAATTATACATTAAAATGTTATTTTTAATGTCTATTCAAAATATTAAATGTTTTTAAACACATTATGTTCTAAAACACAGATTAAGTATGTATTGAAATAGTTATATAATGTCATAAATATTGCATATATTATTGTTGTAAAGATATGAGTAAATGAGTGATTTATTGTTGCAAACTCTTCTAAAAGTATATTTGCAATTAATTTTTTATTGAAAGAAATTTCCAACCCTTTATTAAAAATCAACGACAATGTTATATTTATAGTAAAGTTCCATACTTAAAGATAAATGTTGACAAATTTATATATGTGTCCTTTGTTTGTTAGTAAAACCCTATTAATTGCTAAAAGTTAATGTTGCCATTATTATATTAACAAAATATCATTTGTTACCAGTTGTTTTTCCTTGAATGAGGAAAATAGAAAAGTTAAAAACTTGTGTGGGAACTGTGTGTGAATGTACACATATTAATATAACAATGCCCTAACATTTCTGAATAAAATACTATCCAATCTAAAATGCAGTTATTTTTTTATGCTTAAAAAAAATTAAAGAAACATTTTTTTTTGAAATTTGTTTGGAATAGTTATAGCAAACATTTCAAACAAGTAATTAACTCTAAATAACTCCAAGCTCAAATCAGTCCTAACTTGTAGAAACTTAGAAGCGAAGGAAAAATAAGCTTTCGTGTTTTCAGAAGATTTACCGGAAGTGCAATTAATCAAACAGTATAATACCAAATTTCAGGACAAAACTATTTCGACAAACCAAGTAAAGAAGTATACAAATATTCGGTTGTCTCACATAAATAGCTGAATATTTTTATATCAAAATTCTAGTAATAAACTAAAATAAGTTCTCCAACACAACAATCGCAGGAAAAATGCATTGAGTTAAAGAATGATAGGCAATAAAAGCGTTTTATAATCGCTGGATGAATAAGGAATGTTGAGTATGGAACAGAGGCAAGAAATTCTTTTGTATTTATGAATTTCATGAGATCGTCTAATAAATTTAATTCAAAAGATTCATTAAAGGGATAATTGATAAATAAAGAAATATTTTTTAGAGAGAGAGTATTATTGAATAGGAATATTTTATAGTAAAACATTGAAATAAATTATTTTTGCAATATATATTAAACAGAATATATTATAATAACATCAGAAAATATAATAACATGCTTATTTAAGCAAGGATACTATAAACTTGCTTAGAAAATATTCTACTATTTTGGAAGTAAAGTTTTGGGTTTTATTGTAAAGACTAAGAGGATATAAAAATCAAATGAAAAATTTGGATATATTTTATTAATGATTTTTAGATACGTAACCCAATAAAAAGTATAGGAATTATATGAAATACCATGTGTAGTGTTTCAGAAATCATACTAATGATATTAAAACAAGTTTTTCGTATTTATATCTGTAATTATTTTACATCATTTTAAAATTTCATTTCATAGATAAACAAAATTTTGTATTTAAATTTTCTTTCCAAATTCTTTTGGTTAAGCGTTGCCACATGATTGTGCTGCCATCTCTTGTGTAAATGTATAATTTTAATTAGAGAATAATTTTTATTTGTAAAATCATTTCGTTAAGTATTATCAAAACATTTATTAATTTTATAATAAATAAATTTAAATAATAAATAATTTTTAATTTGATTATTATAAAATTAATACCATATAATAAATAATCATATCAAATTAAATTAATTTTTTGCAATTTATGACAAGTTAAGATAGTTTAAAAATTTGTAGTTTCGATATCAGAACAAATTCTTTCAAATTTATGTAACACGTCACACAAAACACAGAATGAAAAATTTCATTGACATTTGAATTCCTAAAAATATTTGGTATTCAATCTAATATTTTATTATTTAGTAAGCAAATTACTTAATATTTAAAAATCATTGTATTCTAAGAAACTAGAGAATATTTTTACAAAAATGGTAATTAAATATTATATTATAAAAAAATATAAATGTGTTATTTTTTTATTTTGTACTGTTGTCATACTGAAAAGGTATTTAAAAGAGTTTATTACTAAGAGTATTGATTCACTATTTAACAGATACATTAGGCACGTACCAGGAAAATTCAAAATGTAAAATTTTATCACATTTATATTCGGCACATTTAATACACAATTTGATTGAAAAAAAAATATTTTGAACCTAGGATTTGCATGGATTACTCAGGTTATTCCAACATCATGTAATTTTTTTAAAATCTTGAAAGTTTTTTTTAACATTTCCTAAAGATTGTTATTTAGGTGGAATTTTCGCAGATAATAGATTACACCAACGTATGGCAAAATAGTTTCTTAGAAATTATCAGGAATCGATCCTGATAGATGCGCATATTAAAATATGATATCATTAGATGCCACGCAAAATGCTGTTCAAATATGATCATTCATATGCAAATTATTTAATTAGCCCATTCATAAATTAATACATTCAACAACTAAATTTTGGATTTTTTTAAAACATTCTTTTTAATCTTTAAAAGAGAATGCCTAAATAAAAAGAAACAAAAGTCGTAAGCATTCTAAATTAACTCTTAAATAAATGTAATGATTAGGCTAAATATTTTAATGCACGAAAAAAAAAACATAAATAAAATAAAATAAAATAGAGAATCAAACCTAATTGCTTGAAATTATCTTTAACTTTCTTAATGAATGTCGATACGACTTTATAATCTGGGATTACTATGTCTTAAAGATAGAACAACGCTTCTCGGAGCGTCCTCGGTTAGATCACTGTCACTGTTGAAAAATGGGACATGGGTGTCACATTTCTACCTTCTGCATGCACGTTTGTCTGGGTCGGTGCGGTTTCCTTTATTGTGACACGTGAATAAGGCCATCCATTTATGAAAAATCTTCTAGGAAGACATATTACACGATGAATATCAATGACCTTTGGCTAATGACTAACAGAAGTTAGGCTATCCTCTATGCAAAGTTAAAGACTTTAAAGACTAGAAACTATTGCACTTGTCATAAAGGAGTTTGCCATTACCTCGAGAGATTGGACTTCTGCCTGCTGGTCCGCGAAAGGTATTTTATTTCCCTTCTACCACCCACTGGAAGACCAGTGGAGGCGTTCTCCTATCCACCAACTTGGGGAAGCGCTCTCTAGGAGTTACAGGCTTCTCCGAGAGTAAATATACAGAAAGACCAGAAGAAACCATTCGGAGAAAAGGTGTGGAAACTATTACCAAGCTTTCTAAACTCAACCTTGTCACCGCTTACACTGACGGCTCTTCCAACTCAGAATGCAACAGGGAGGTTCTGGCATTTTCCTTATCCTTCCAGACTCAAACATCGGGTTGCAGCTGGAAAAATTGCCACCAACTGCACCAGTGAACTGATTTCCATAAAAGCAGCTCTTACCCTTTACCTCACACAGTCAGTTTCTTCGAATGGCATTAACATATTCTCTGAATGTAAATTTGCTCTAGAGACCGTTAAAAGATGTAAAACGAGACTTGCCCAAGACATCAACGCTCTTCTGTCTACCATAGTTGCAAGGGAGAAAACCTGCACCATCTGATGGGTTCGTACACATGTTAACGTCGAGGAAATGAACCTGGTGGACTCCCTCGCCAAGGAGGCAAGGAATATCAACCCCTCTCCCACGACTACCACTTGCTTCAATGCAAACGCCTTTGCAAGGCATTAAGCTCTGCGGGTGACTACGGAAAAAATGGTGCCTGCTGTAGCTTAATTCTGACCGTGGTATAAACTCTACCATCAGCAGAATGCGGCCTGGATACATGCGGGATATTAAAATCATGCCCAACAAATCTAGAACCTACGCAGAATGTAGGCACTGTACAGGAGTCCCACTGGATCTCAGACATGAAGGGAAAAATGACTTTTTATATAAACATGTTTATTAACGTCGAATGCAGTGATTCTCAACCAATATGTTCTGACACATTTATGGCCCTGCAAATTCTAAAGCGTACATTCAAATTTTACAAATGTATTTAGTATTATAATGATTTTTATTGCGAATAAAGTAATAAACCTACTGTTCTTTTTGTAGTGTATATTATATTGTTTTATTTTACATTCAAAATTATTATCGTACACTATTTTACACAGACGTATATTGGTAAGTAAACAACTTTTATCTTTATGTTTTATTTTCAGAGATCACCACCCAGGTCAGACAAGTTATCTGTTCTATTTGGAGGAGTGTCCCTGTGTATGAATGGTATGTGGAAAATCGCCCTGATACTGTTTGAATTGGGATTGGCAATAGGCGTGATTATACAACTCTCGCGAGATTTCGAAATGGACACCCTCGTGAACAACGCCATGACGGGCCACAAAGTTTACTCCTGAGTCCGAAATGCAATGCGTTTCAATCTGCTCCCGTCCACATTTGGGCCTGCATCGGTTTGAATAAAGGCCAGCAGTTCTCAAGCCCTGAGACTGCGTTCCGTTGTATGAAGGCTTTCGGGCTCATGAGCCTGGTTCGATGTTACTGTCATCCAGGAGGGATAAGGCACAACACACAACAAATTTACGTGTTTCTTTCTGTGCCGCCAAATTTTGAAACCGTTAAAATTGTGCTATAACAAAAAGGTCGAGAATTATTGATCTAATGATAAGATATCATATTTTTGCCCGATGAATGCTTCAGTGTTAGATCCCTATCATTATGGTCTAGAGAAATTAGTATTGTGTTTCAGCTTTCAATAGATCCAACTGTCAGGGTTGGTTCACCAGCATATTCTGTGTTTTCTTTGTGTTTAAATTGTGAACACGAACTACTATAAAGAAAAGGTCTTCCAACAATATGCTACTGATGCTAAAAATGGTTTGTAATGGCTGTTAAAGAATCAGCTACTGTATGTTAAAGAAGACTGAAGCTTAGTGTTGAGTAACTGGTACGGGTAAATGTTATTTACAAAATTTATGTTATTCAAAACGAAATACTGATAAAAATCAGTTTTATATTATAGATTAGTTAATAATTTTAATTAATAATAATGAATAAAGATTTATTTATTATAATCAGTATGTAATTGTTTTGGCTGCCATTCTTCTGCTCTTAATATATTTTAAGGGGGTGTGAATTGACTACATACTTACATACGCATACTAAAACATTTGAAAAAACCATTTAATATTATTAAAAGATTAAATTTTTGCATCCTTGTATATTTTTTCTAGTTGGTAGTCGAATTCCAACATATTTATTCCCTCCCCCTAATTGAGATACAGGAATATAACTATGGGTTTTTGTATTAAGTCTTGTCCATTTTAACATAATCAACAATAGCACAATGCATTTTATTTCATTTTTAAAATCTGTACTTTTAGATACTTAAAGAACCTAAAACTATTTTTATTTGTCAAAGACCGACTGGATTCTTTCATGTTTGCCTAAAACAGCATTTGGGTTAGCCAGAAAATAACTGAGAAGTAATTAGAAAATAATTGGGGATTTATATAACAAATTCTGCATTCAAAATGACAAATATAAATATTCATCAATCTGATTCTAATAGTCAAATTTATATTTGTCATATTTACAGATTTAAATAAATTGTTTGTTATGTGTGTAAAGTGCTGCTGATCAGAAAAAAATACTAGAGATAATTTTTTGACTATAATAGAAGTCTGTATTCCAAATATTTGGCTGTTTCTATGATAGTCATTAGCATTTCTGTACGCAAGAGCTCTGTTTTAATAGTTAGTTGCTAAAATCTCCATCAAAAATGATATTTTAGTTGCATCATAATGTTTTTCTGAGAAATGTTTCCTATATATATATATGTATACAATTTAACGCGCTTATTTCCAATTAATTATTTTAGGAAATAAACACTGCACTGTTACATTTTTTTAAATCGTATATTCCAATAAATTTATAATAGTTATTTTTGAATAATAAATTTTTGCTTTAATTTACATTAGGTAAGAGACTGAGAAACAATGAAACAATGTGGTATCGATTTTGTCGGAATTTGTGCTAACTTTTTTGATGACGGGATTTTGAATATTTTTTTATTTTAATAGTTCCTGCTAAATTAATAAGCACACTAACGTTTATGAAAATTGAAACACCAAGAAGGAATTATGTTAATCAAACCAAACTTACAGAAATATAATGTAAGATAAGACACGCAAATGATTACAATTACAAAGCAATGGCCCATGCGTGGGGCGAGAATAAGCCTCTTATTCTATATATATAAAAGATTGTAAAGGTGAGTTGAACTTTGTTTATCACCCTGTATTTAAGTAAATGTTTAATAAGTGATCAATATTCCTCGTTGAAAGTTAAGGGCACCATATTAATAATTTATGGAGTAATTTATCATCGGTGGTATGCGAGAGACCAGATTTTTGTATCGAAAAATCGCAGCCCCGCGTATGCTGAGTTAATGCCACAACAGTGATGTGTGTGCCATTTGAAAGAAATAGTAAGAGAAGAGCCTAACAAGACATAAACCAAACTGTAGAGTGCGCAATAACACTACATCCAATCAGAATTTCCCTGTCATTAAATCGCAGTCGCCTTTGACTTCATTGGACTCGGAAACATACTGCATGGCGTGCCAATAACATGCTGTTTTCTCCGATGAAATTCTGTGCAATTTGGAGAACGATGATGGAAAATAGCACGTTAGAGGTTACAGAAGAAAACGTCTGCTCACTCAGTGTATTATCCAATTTCATACCGTACTTCCATCCACCGTAACAGCAACACAAAGGAAATTATGAAACCTGAGGTCCTACCATTCTTCGACGCCTTTTGGGTGCAGTATTTCGGTAGGATAATACATAGACAGTTATTTCTCAGACTTTTTCTACACTTTCCTTGCATGGGCTTACTTCATTTTCTTGCATGGGCTTACTTCCTGGATATGACACAAACTGGACAAGTTTGATATTTCATCGATGGGCGAGTGACAAATAAAAGTGAAGGAGCTGTACTTTTTGGTTAACAGGTAAAATTTCCTTTTTTGCAGCCTGAAAGGATTTACAATAACTTGCCGGAAGCTGTTCTTAACAAAATAAATAATCTTAGTATATTTAATACATTGGTGAGGTTATTTAGAAGATGTGATGAGTTACTCACAGCAGTGATCACATCAAAATTCAGTTAAATACTTTAACAATATGAGAAATAATAGTTTCCCAACTCAAATTGTAAGACAGAACTTAAACGTCAAATCGAAGCTACCTGTAATTCCATTCCCCAAGATTTTAGAAAGTGTATAATTCTATACCAAGAGGAGTATGGGATCTGATTGCTTAGCGTGGTGCACCAACAAAGTGCCGAGTTCCGGATTATTTTTGTTTTTCCTTCCTTGTAAATTTGATCGTTTATTGGTACGACTATCAATAACATATGAAATGAGACATTTTCTTCATGGTGCACTAACTTTTATAAATATATTATGTGATCTTTTACAAGAAATCTATTTTGTTCATTTCTAAAAATGCAGTCAAATTGATTGCTAATTTAAACTTACTGATACTTTCTTTAATAAACAGTAGTTAATTAAATGTTTAAAATAAAAATTGTTCATGATACATTTAGGGTAATAATTTATAAAAAATAAACTTTATATGTGAGAGAAGAATTTTTAAATAGATGCTATTTCTAGGTAAGGAAACAAATAAGAATAATACACTTTTTTAAATGCTTTTATAATAAATTTAAAAAATATTGTTACTGGCATGTATATTCATGCGAATAATGTTTCGCATATTAGGAAACTTAGGACATACATCTCCCTTCATTTGATTATCAGCTTTAAAGGAAAACTTAAAGCTCTGAGAGTATAGTAAGTACGTAACTTATGGGAGGTAATTATCATGTTGTTTTCGGTCTTGTTCATATCAAATAATCATTGTTATGAACAATACAATCTGTTACGGAAACTAAGAGAAGAGGTTGACAGCTAAATTGTCAGCTTGGTCATGGTTTATCCTATTAAACCTATACTGTAGCTTGTGTATGTCACTAATGCTCGAAACACAAACATTTTAAAGAAACAAATAATGCGGGTCAGTAATATTTTTTGAGGAAAGGAATGCGACTGCTGTTAAATGAAAATTATTTATGTATTTTTTAAAATATCATTTGTTTTTCTGTGAGTTGAGTAATAATAATAAACTCTGAAAAGAGGGGATATTAGGGAATCGAATACTATTTAGAGTAGAAAATAGAATAAAAAAAATTATAAAATATTAATAAAAGCCATAAAATATGTTAAGATTACTGATGTTTAAAATTTCATAAAACACTTTTTTTATATATATATAAATTGTCAAGAATTAATGAAAATATTTTTACAAGAATCATTCATCTATGTAAATTCTATTTCCTCATTTAAACGTTTCTGCGTCAGTTTCCTCACATATATGTGTTTATAGTTTTCATTCTGCTGGTAAAAAAAACTTGCAGTAAAAGTTTTTAACTTTATTAAATAAACTTATACTTTTCACTACAATTAATTCTACAACAGAGCTTTTTAATTTTAGATTGTTATCATATAAATTAGTACAAATTATATAATCAAGGCATTAATTCTAAGTAAGAGCAACAGAGAAAGAAAGATTTTCAATTTTAATTAATTGTACTTCCAGAGTCATTTATTGAAGAAAAGAGGTCCTTTTGTTTACAGAAGTGTTAATTAAGTTAGAAAAGGGGAGCATTTTCAATCTTGGCAAGCAATTCTCTTCTGCTTTCTGATTTCTCTGCTAAGAGAAAAGTTTTTCTAGAAAATATGTTCATTTTCAACAAACAAAGGTAATTAATTAATGTTTACTTTGCGAATTGTAAACATATTGTAAATTAATATTACTATCACATTTATATACATTATGTTTTAAGATATATAATGATTATAAAAAAAACTTTTCATGTATTCTTAGATTGTATATAAAAACAATTAAGAATGATAATTTCAAACATGCAGATGGCACAATTATATTTAATATTACATGATGCAAAATAGTAATGTAAAACATTTATCAAGAATCCATTAAATATTGTCAGATAAGCATAGTTTCATTATTTTAGTACAGAATAAACAAAAAGCCAATATATATATATATATATATATATATATATATATATATATATATATATACATACATACATTGGCTTTTTTGTTTATTCTGTACTAATGTATATATATACTGTACTTCTGTATATATATATATATATACATATATATAATATGTATACATATATATATATGTGTGTGTTCATATATATGGATATACATGGTGTCTCAAAACTCTGCAAAGCATCTACATAAACTCTGCAAAGCTAGATTCCTCGTTGGAAGTACATAAAAGCTGCCCGAATAAGCGTTTCTGTATGATCCATAGTTGACGAGAAAAATACGAAAAACAAAGTATGACGCCATTGCCGGTGCAAGAGAGAAACACTTTTTTGCACATATCAACGTATTTGTATTTCGACGCCGCAGGCGGACATCTTACTCGCGTAGCGAGTGCAAGGCTGTTCGTATCCGCTACGTAGTACACCCATCATAGAGAGTCAACGAGACCCCCCTGTCGGGCCCAGAAAAAAGAGCCGTTCCAGTAGCCGGGTTCTAAACAGACGGGTTATCACTCTGCCTGACCGATGTTCTGCTCAATCAAAGTCTCTTGGCTCGATACAGGAACAAACCAGACAAGCCAGTCCGCTAACCTTACGCATATACATCATTTCCCACGTTTATTTAGCTTTTTACTGACATGACGTAGCCCGAACGCGAGGTGAGGCCCACACAGTGGACGTCACCTTTACAAGTACGAGCTGGGGAAGGAATGCCCTCATGGGGGACTTTGTTGGAAGATGGGCCGTATTTACGCACGTCTAGAGGAAAACCATGAAAACCTCTAGAACCCACCCCGAGCTGACTTCCAACTCTACTGCTGGTTACAGGAGGAGCTGCAGCAGGCCCTATTGACGATGGTCTTGATGTATGTGGATTGAAGTAGTCACCGAAATAAAAGTTCAAATCGGCGACTTCTTCGATGGTCTCTGTGTCTTGAGTTGGCGGTCGCGATTAAACTTACCTTGCAATGCAGTAGAAAAGTTCGCACTGACATTACCAGTTGTCGTTCTCGCAGACCCTGTGTTCCAACGAGTGATGTAGTTTTCCTCTGGTACAAAAGTTCTTGTATCACAAATGAACGCGTGCACACACTTGCTGGTTGTTGTCACTTTCTGTTGAACATTGACCGTCTGAGAAACCATTGGTGTAACTGAACAATGTCAACTTTTTCACTTCTGTGTTAAGAAATGTCTCTGGAAACTCACATAAACCTTGGTTTGCACAGCACGAAAGTTTGTGGAGATACATCCGTGGTCTCTGCTAGCCTCCAGGCATTATTGATATTGTCTCTATGTTGATTAGTTGGCTGAGAGTCCACAACCATGCTGGTTATTGATTCTATAAGCTGTTGGTTACAAGGTCGATTGAGCTCCATAGCCTAGTCACGTCTGGTGTTAGGTCATTTGGACCACTGCTTGGTGGATATGATTCTCAAGAAGGTGAGGTGTGCCTATTCATCAAGATGGGGAGAGCTGCCATTTTGAAATGTTCTTGTTTGTTTGTGTTGACCCTGTAATCCTCAATAAGGTGAGGCCTGCCTTGTTGTTTGCGTCTGTTGAAATGTGTGTAGTGCACATGGAACATTAGTCGTTAATCGCGTCTACCGCCACCGGTTTGATAATTTCAACTTTCTTAATAACTTGAATTGCGCGGTTTTATTATTTAGAATTAAGTCGCTACACGCAGGTAAGTTTGCGTCTGTTGGCCTATTTAAGTGCAGCGCTGATGTTAAGGGGCAATCAAATGCGTAGTGTTGTGGGTTTCCTTCTTCCCAACATACGCAATCTCCTATCGTTGCCTTACCCAGCCTGTGAACAAAGGTAGGAATTGACCATGTCCTGTGAAATATTGGGCTAATTGTCGCTGGCCCACTAGTCGCTTTTTTGTTCACTTTCGGGAAGAAGGTATGTATGTACCTGCCTGTGTCTGCGATGTCCCACTCTTCTTGCCCCGATTTAGGATTTCATTTAAGACTATTTTCTTTAGATGCGACTGTGGTAGCTTAATTATATTCTCCTGTGGCTTTTGTCTTGCCCTTTTTGCTGCTTGATCGGCCTCTTCATATCTTATTATATCTGTGTGGTACCCAGTATATTTTAATTGCGTGTACTTTTATTAACTCTAAAAGCAGCTATTGTGTCTTTTGTATGAATTTGTTTCTCTGTTTGTGTTTTGCTAAAGCTTACAGGCTTGAGAGATTGTCCGTATGAATGTATGTTGTTACTGGGCTTTTATATTTTATATACTTCCAGACGATAATATTTAAAACGCTTGCAGCACAGATCGCATCAATCATGCGCGCACCATGGAATAACGTTAAGCCGACGCTGAACTGGTATTTAAAAAACTGCATATTACAGCTACCAGTAGTTTTCATATTTTGGCCATATAAAAACTACTGGTAGCTGCAATATGCAGCCTGTTCGTGACTAATACGACATTTACTTGATGTACTGCCGTTGTAATGGAAATGCCTTTGGTTCCTGCATGATGGAGCTGGGCACATTTCTGTGCTCCTGTACATGGTTGGCTGGATATAGAATACCCCGGCCGCTGAATCAGACGTTGGGGTCCGGCTCTATGTCCGCCATGTTCACCAGGTGTTACACCGCTGGATTTTTTCCCATGGGGCCATCTCAAGAAACTGGTGTATCGACACTTAGTGACAACACAAATGGACTTAGTTGCTCTCTGCACGTTCTTATACTTTGGTGGACCCCATGAGGCTGCAACTGGCACGGTGGATACTTTGAATATCTGCTTTAAATTGTGCATATACTGTTGTTGATATGCTCAATAAAGTGGTTTTTCATGCACCGGCAGTGATGTCACACATTGTTTCTCATATTTTTCTCGTAATTTATGGATCGTGCAGGAACGCTTCTTTGGGCAGTCCTTATGCACTCCCAACGAGGAATATAGCTGTGTAGAGTTTATACGGTCGTTTTGGGACATCTTGTATAATTTATCCTATCATTTAATGTGTTAATGATATGATCGCATTGAGTTGATTTTTTTAAAAATCCAAAATATTTATAAATATATTAATTTAAACTTACATAAATATATTCATTTTTGATTAAAGATCTTATTTTGACTTTAATATATGCTTGATCTCAGTAATAGGCAGATTATCTTGATAATTTTCAGATTACATAGATAGTTTGGGAAATGAAACAGTATATTGGGCTGTTTAACAGATCCGTCTAATGAATCTCCACGTGACGTAAATAATTTGAGCTACACATTCAGATAATGTGAATGCATTTTTCAGCAGACGGGATGATATATTTGAGATCTTTAAAAACAGCACAAATAAAATATTGAGATGAAATGTTATACTATTCTTAAGTTTCAGTTAAGCTATTGTGTGTTTAATTAACTATAAATGTATATAAATCTGGCAACAATCATTGTATATCCAAAATGATTATTATGGTCTTCAATTAATATGTGTATAACATGGTGTCAATGCTGTCATTATGCCATCTCATTGTAAAATTTTCAAAAATGTAACACTTTTTTTTTTAACTTTGTAAACAATTATTTTATTTTATTATTACCATAACTTTATTTAATACCTTCAGGAGCAATTCAGCATTGTTCAAAATTTGAATATTTCATTCTTATTAATTTTCCTATAGTAATATTTTGGAAACCCGTGTGTAAAGTTCAAAATTAATTTTTCACTAGTTTTCTCAAACTATAAATGTATATTTGCAAAATTACCAATATAATAAACCTGTACAAAATATTTCAAAATCGAAGTTAACTGAAATACACATTCAATGATAGTATAAAAGTATATAAAATGAAAAGAATAAGATAGCATGTAATATCAATTTCAGTTTATCAAAAAATAAGAAACTACAATACTATTGAATATTTGCAATTAAGCAAGAGAGAAGAAATGTGAAATATAATTGTTTTACTGAAAAATAACATTTATGCATTTATCAATATCTCATCAGTTCTTAACTATATATATAGTGAAATAGTTAAGAATATTGATAAGTATGTTAAATATATAATTCTTGAATTTAGTTGAAAGAAACTCCTCAATGCTCACGTTTCTAGATAATATAAAATATTAAATTGAATGCAATATTTTTTTTTCATAATTTGTAAATATATCTCATATAATATGGAGTTTCCTTAGCCAATTGGTTACCACGTTCATTTCATGCAATCAGAGCCAATTAACATTGCTTTCGACATGAATGAAAACATTTTAATTCTGGAGATTATAGCTTAGCAATGAATAGTTCTTTTATAAACTAACTCTAAAATATCAAAAAAAGAAATTTTATTATTATATATAAATATATTGAATGTATATATAAAAGTAGATTTTATTAATTGAAATATATTTTTATTGCTTAAAAACAAGAAATTAAAATATTTAAAATAATTTAACATTTTATTATCAACAAGCATAAAAATTAACTGACTATAAATTATTCAAAATAAAGATCTTTTAAAATAAAATTGTTTATTAATAGAAGTAAGTTGGCAGAAATTATTGTTTGATGGTACTATTAATAACAAACAATAAAAAAAGGCATCAAATACAAATACAATATCGTTAAAGCCATAGTAAGAAATTAATAAAAAATTTGTCTATGAATCATTGCCAAAATTATTTATTCTGTTAAAGTAAACTGTTAATAAAAAAATCAAGTTATTATCGATGAATTTTAGTTAAAAGGCGATACTTTAATGTTTAACGAGACAACCGGGACTCTAACCCATTCACTCCAAAAAAATAAACCCAAGAGGATCACATATTTTAGATTCTTGAGAAGAGTAAGCAAGATATTCGGTGAGAATTAATAACGTGTCATAAATAATTACTTATGTCAGGAAATTTAAATTTAATCAGTGGCTTAAAGGGTTTGGAAAAAGAAGAGGTAGCTTCCTCTCAAAAATTAAATTATTCTGCGAAACTTTCACCTGAGCAAATAAAAAAATCTATATTAATTTATAAAGGAAAATGCACTAAAGTTTGAAACATTTTAAAAAGGAAAAACAATTTTTTTTACTCAAATATTTGTCAAAGAGGTAAAATAAAGCATTCTTTAATATAACCTAACCTTTAGATCAGCATTGCTTTTTCTGGAAATAAAAATTCATCATATAAGTTTGACAAATTTCCCTATTTGAATTGAAATATTCATTGTTGTTCTGAATTATTTTCCAAAATTTCCAATCATAAAATTTAATAAAAATTTTTCTTTCTTTATTTATTTTATCGCATACTATTTCATATTTATTATTTAGATAAAACTTATTCTGTTTTTGTATAAAATTTTAATCTTATTAATGTTATTAACTGATATATATATGTATGTATGTATGTATGTGTGTGTGTATATATATATATATGTATATGTATGTATGTGTATGTATGCATGTATATGTATGTATGTATATGTATGTATGTATATGTATGTAATTTATATGCTTTTTTAGTTTAAATTATAAAAGAATTAAAATTTTACACTTATTTTATCAAACCTTAATTTATTTTGAGTAATTGTTATAAGTTTGAATCAAGTGAAATTGTTTATCAATATAATATCGCTGTTATTGCTTGCAAACCTCCAAGATAATTCTAGAATTTCAATGGATTTAACACCCTTTGTAGCTGTGAAAGAAATTGATTTTCCCGGTTTGAATTCCAGGAACTACGCAGTTCCAAAGACAATCAGTTTATAATTAAGGGGTAATGTGGGAACTGCAAATATGATTCGTAAAGAGCCATTAAGTCCTTCATGACAAATAAAATTCCTCAAAATGAATTGGAATCATCTGGAGAGAGGCCAGGGGCTTTCAAAGAATTTATAGCCTCTTCACCCTTTCTGATTGGAATTGGATGAGTGGCTGGAAATATGAGTCGAAGAGTGACCCACACAGAAGAAGGATCTAGAGTTTACTGGAGCTTCAGATGTTGGGGGAAAGCTTGTATGTAAATTGTGGGGGCTGAGAGATCTTCGATCTAGGTGTGGTTTCCCTGAGACTGTTCCCAAGATAGTCCTACAGCGGACAAGTCTAAGCGACTAAAAGAGAAGAATGAGAAGTCTTTAGCTCCTGATCATGGAGATTGATGTGAGACCTCGAGCTGGAATAACCCGAGCCTCCAGTATTCTCCAGAAAGGATAGTCGACATTATAGAGTGACTTTCCAAGACTGTTTTCCGAGTGTGGAATTTAGGAGTCTGTTTCCTAGTACCTGCGAGGAATTTCCTGGAGCCGACAATTTATGGAAATTCTTTGTAAATTTTCCTGTAAATTTGAAATAAAGATTTAGTTAAGAATATTAAATTACGTGAGCCTAATTCCTTAGCAGCCCTTGCCTACCTATAGTTCAGCCTACCCAGACAGAATGCGCTACATCAGTTATATGGTACAGATAAGAAGTTTGTGGCATAGAGTACTTTTTATGAAAGACGTTTAAAAAAGTAGGTAACATATTCGCTTAAAAGTGGTTCAATCAAATATCTAGCTTTTTAGACTTCTGTGTAACGTTTCGTCAGTGCAACTCAAACATCGGAAGTCGGTGTTGATAATGGTTCAAAATCCACTTTAAACCATAGCTGCCCCTTTCGAATACAAAAAATCGTTACATCTGATTCCATGTCGGATTAATTCGTAAGAGTATTTTGTTGAACTTATAGCATATTATTGGTAGAAGGCACTCTTTAAAATTTAAAACCCTAGGTTCAATTTGTTAAGTAACAAAATTCGGATGTTAACTTCTGTTTTCTGTATTAACATTGGTGGATGTTTAGACATCGCTGTTGGCTAGCCGTACATTCAAAAGTCATTATAATGCAAATGAGTATCAGCATTACATTGGCAACCGAGACACCTTTTCATAAAGGATACGCTGTCTTTGCTTGTTCACAAGGCAAAAAATCTGGAAAACTTCCAAGAAGTCATATGATATTTATGAATGCCGAGATTAAACATCCATTTCTCGATGTTCAACAGTGTTTGGTATTGAATCTAATATTTTTCACCACAGAGAGAGAGAGAGAGAGAGAGAGAGAGAGAGAGAGAGAGAGAGATCCTATCAGTAGGCAACGGTGAGCCCTAGATTTGACTTTGGAAATTTTCTGTGTTCTCTTAAAACACGTAAATACTCATATGACCAATTGTCTACAGAAAATCATCGTCGGCGGCGCTCTTTTGATGTTTTAAATATCACTCGTAATGTGAATATTTTTCTTACGAAGTGTTTTTTTCTCAAGAAACTGTAAAACATTCCAAAGGATGCTCATATTTATTGCAGCATATTCAAATGAAGTTACTACAGCATAATTGCGCAACATAAGACAAAAGAATAGAATTAAATCGTTACAAATATATATTTAAATATACGTTACAAATTTATATTAAATATACGTTACAAATATATATTTGTGGGATATTGGAAAGGAAAAACAAAATGTGCCTGGTTTCATTAATACACAAATTTGCGAAAAATATAGTTTTTATAAATTTAATTTCTCTTAGAAAAGTGATAAATGATGATAACACAATATTTATTTTGTTTTAAAATGCATAATTTTTCTTTAAAAATTATAATTTTTTTAAAATTGTACTAATTTTGAAGCTTATTTTCTCATTATGCATAAATGACTCATTTAAAGCAGAGTTATTATAATTCACTATAATTGAGAAGAATCAAATATCACTTTCTCTTCACACAGTAAATGATAACAGCTTCAAAAAGCGAAGATTAAGATATATATTTTTTTGTTATTCTGAAAATACAACTCAGAACTCAAACTAAAAAATACGTAGTTTGTATGATGAAATATTCATTTCACTGGTGACATAGAAAGGCATGGTAAAATATATATCACAGCTTATCACGCAGAGGGTGGAATGATGAACAAAGGTACATCTACTTCTCATGATGCGTCATTGTTTTGTAGTTACGTTTAACTTATAATTTTTGCGTGAAATATATCTTCTTTTATTTAAATATACATTATTTCTCTTTCACGCATAAATATGCGAATGCAGCTCCATCTAGCCGCGAAGCAACAGATTAGTTATTGGTTATCGTAATATCTATGAAATCATGTACATACCGCAGACTGTATTCCACATTAATCTATTTAAAGCTACATTTAGAAACAATAGACAGGCCTCAAAACGCTTTATTTTGGATGGAAAGTCTGATTCATGACACAATGTGTTTCGATTAAAATGAAATTATAAAACTAATGTTGATATCACGAGAATTATAAGAATGTTTGATATCAAATATCAAAGGGAAAATTAATCTCATCATTAACCATTACTCAAAATTACAAAACAGCATTTTTTAAGTACTTTATTTTAAGGTTCTTATATATATATATATATACACACACACACACATTTATAAGTATTTTATTTCCAACGGCACAGATAAAAAGATAATTACAGTAAAAATACAAATAATAAGAAAAATGAAACAGCTGTAACAATAGTCTATGTATCTAAAAGGCCCCTGGCCTCCCAGTAGTGGTCCGCAATTGAGCGTTTCGATAACGCCTTACAGTGGAGTAGATGGTCACGATCCATGTCCCGTCCCAGATTACAGAAGTTGCAGATAGGACTTGAAACTATATGACGGTACAAGTATATAAGAAGGCATCATGACCGGCGGTGAGCCTAAACTCAGCTTCCATTTTAAGTCTGGGCCATTTTGAAACCGCCGAAAATCTATCTTTCCAAGACTTTTGCTCTGATCGAGATTCGAGATTCTTTTTGAATCTTTCAGACAGTATATTTTTAATTAGACGATTTATTATGCAAAAAGATACACTAGAAAAAATGTTTGTAAAGTCATGGCTCCTCTTTTTGACAGTGTATCGCCAATTTCATTGCCATGGATTCCACAGTGTCCGAGGATCCATTGAAGTACAATGTCTTTCTCGTTGGAAGACAAACTCTGAAGTAGGCTCCAACATTCATGGACGACAGAGGATACAAAATTTTAAGTATGCAGAATGTAGGGGGTGGCGTGTAGATCTACTTCCTCGTGATGCACCCTGGAAATACATTGTGGCTAAGAGATCTACAGTTTTAGGCATTTTTTAGTTTGCCCTCCTGATATATATATATATATATATATATATATATATATATATATATATATATATATATATATATATATATATATATATATATAATATATATATATATATATATATATATATATATATATATGTATATATGTATATATATATATATATATATATATATATATATATATATATATATATATATATATATATATATATATATATATATATATTGTTAACACCATTAGTATGCTTACTATTTACTTTCCATGAGAAAATTCCTGTCTTAATTAAATTTCGGGAATCTATTTTAATTATGAACTAAAAATAGAAAATTTTAAATTAAAATGAAAACAGTAGCAGAATATCCATTAGATACTCTTTGCATATGCATACCAGAATAAACTAAAGCCCAATGAATTAAATAGTTTACTCATGGCTTTTAGTTTAAGCGTTTTTATCTTTAAACACATAAAATTGCTCACATTATGAATATCTTAACTTACAGGATCTTAAAATAATGTTTTAAATCACGAACGGAAGTTTCATAAATAGATTAATTTAACAAATGGTGTCCATAATAGTTTAAAACTTTTTTTTTGATTAGGAAGCTGTTAAATACTGTAAGTGTGATTCAGTGAATGCGTTTTCGTGTTTTCTAATTTGTCACCAGGAGATTCATGTTCTAATATTCCAATAGTCACGTATTATAAAATAAGAAAATGCGTTCGCTGAAGACCATCAAAACAATAATTCTTAAAAATGGAAAAAACAATAATAAATTTCATTTATTTATTTATTGTATTTACAATTATATTGTGATCGTGTAGAAAGATAGAGTGATCCGATAACGTGAACATACTTTTAATATTCTAGGCTGATTTTTGGCACAAATCTGCTTCATTATTGAAAAATTTTCCATGAAGATGATTGCCCAGGGAATAGAAGAAGTGGTAGTGTGATGGTGCAAGGTCAGATGAGTAAGGAGAATGGTAGAAAATCTCCCAACTAAGTAGCTGCCTAATATTGCCGGCCACCCGCGTGACATGCGGGTTCGTGTTATTGACCAAGAACAATATAACGTCGCAATTAACCAGTGCTGGCTCTTTCTGTTGTAATGCTGTTGCAAGCATTCCGACTGCAGCGAGTACAAGTCCGCAGTAACCGTTTGGCCCGTTGTTTGTAGCTCATAGTTAACCACTTGATGACTAGTTTACCAGACACCAGCTTCACAGAAGAAGAAATTTCCCGAACTGAATATGTGAAACTAATGTCTTTCCATACTTTCATTCATAGCACTATCCACAAACACTTGTCATTTTCAGCAACTTGATGGAACATCTGATAAGCCCATTCCATTTTGATGTCATAAAACAACACTGAACAAGCACGTTCAACACGTTTATTTCTCTTTGATATTGTACGAGTTAAGAGTGATAAAGTGATAAATGTGATCAGTGGACCTTCTTTTATAACGACTGATATTTCTTCTCTCGACTGACCGGTGTCTCAACTATATATATATATATATATATATATATATATATATATATATATATATATATATATATATATATATATTATATATATATATATATATATATATATATATATATATATATATATATATATATATAATGTTCATAAATAAATAATTTCAGAAAAGCAACATACAAGATTACTAGAATAATACACACCCACATATTATGTAAAGTATTCGTTTAATTTTGTTAAATATATTTAAAGCCCAAGGCATTTTCTGCTTTTGATATTTGTGTGTGTGTGTATTTCTTTAATATAATAGCATTCTAAAAAATTTAATAAAACCATATATTTTGCTTTACTTTTTTGTACTTTTTATTGTGTTTAAAAAGAATACGTGTAGCGTTGTTATATTAAATGATATTTTTTGAGTGTTTGATAAAAAGAAATTGAGTGTTAAGAAGGAATAACATATTATATTTAAATTAAATAAGCTTGGATTTATATCTTTATATATATATATATAACAGGAAAATATATTTCATCAAATGTTTAGATTACATATTTTAAAATTTCGGGTTTGTATTAAATATTTGGTAGCAAGCCTTTTTTTTAGCTCATTACATTCATAAATAATATTTTCTTTGCGACATTTAATTTCACGTGAAAACAATTTCATTTTCTTTTTTGAAGTAAAACAAATTTCTGGCTTTCCCTTTTAATTTGACATCATGGAGAAGTTTATATGCTCTGCAAAAATATATAATTAATTTTATGCTCACTGAGAGCTTCTTGGATAATTTAGAGGCTGCAGTCAAACTTTCATTTATGCTTCCCCTAGAAAGCTTATTAGATTTTACTGTCAATTAATAATTTTTCGCTTTTGGGAACATATTGTCCAGTTATTTTCAACCTTCTGGTTGGTTTGTTTTTAATAGTGTTAAAAATTCGCAAGCATTTTATAATTCTAGTGCTCATTGGGGCCATGTGTCAGAACTGATAATTTTGGATTGAAAGCTTTCGAGTTGGAATCTCAGTTAAACAGTGGGTGTTGAGTGTTTTGTTTGTTTCCCACAAGCATATCTGCATAGGGATGGATATACATTAATACTTCCGTACATTTTTAGCACTCCTGCATACGGTTACGTACCTAATAAATGTCTTCCTTGAAGGCAATCATATGCAGCTTTCGATGGTTAGCTGTGTACTATAGTTCGATGGTTAGCTGTTTACTATAGTTCGATGGTTAGCTGTTTACTATTGTTTGATGGTTAGCTGTTTATACTATAGTTCGGCGATTAGCTGTTTATTATAGGTTCTTCGCTTTGATTGCATCCAAGAGGTTGAGGTTCTTGTGGTAGGACAGTTCTTATTGGCAAAATAAATTTTGTTTCGTCTAAAATTCAAAACTCAATTTTAGTGGCATCATTTTGTATTTTAATTATTGGAATAATTAAGGCTTTTAATTATATGCAAGTTAGGGTCACCCCTCTCGCCCATCAGCAGAAAGTCCCAGGGTTAGCATTTGAATTCGATGTGACAGACATGATCAAACAGCCAGCTCAAGACTTAGTAACAGGCATCTGAAAAGCATGGCATTCGAATCTTGTTACAATGTCTTTTCATTATGCACAAAATGCAATCTGAAGTCGGCTTCCCTATTCCGGACTGTTTGGGGTTTGCTCTGGCGAATGTTTATGCAAATTCACATCTGGTGCTCAACTTCGCTACGGTTAACGGTGTCATGGATATGGTTTAACTACCTCTAAATCTCTGAAGGATTGGAAACCACAACAACAACGATATTCATTCGTTTTTGAAGTTAAAGACTAAATTTGCTTAAAGACAAAGCACAGATAATTTGATAAATTTGTAATGTATAATATATATATATAGTTATTACTTGCCTCTAAATCTCTGAAGGATTGGAAACAACAACAACAACGATATTCATTCGTTTTTGAAGTTAAAGACTAAATTTGCTTAAAGACAAAGCACAGATAATTTGATAAATTTGTAATGTATAATATATATATATAGTTATTACTTGCTGCATAAATAATATTCAACAATATTTTAGATGTTTAAAAATAGTGATAAAAAGTGCCAAGTTATATACTTTTCTGTGTATTTAAAAAACAGTTTGATATTAGCATAATTTCAGGCAAAAAAATTAAATACGTATCATCTTGCAGAAAATTGTCTTTAACATTAACAAAAGATTTAATGGTTGCGTAAAAATCATCTATACTAATAATTTTATAAGTTATTTATTGCTTATTTATTTCTCTTAAATGTTTGAAGGATTCTCGGCTATAGTTTGCAATAAAATGTATCACTATTTTGCAGTAAAAATTTCTTTTATATAAAAGTAAATGTATTAAATCGTAATTATTCTCGATAAAGTAAAATCTTTTTCATTTATTATTTATTTTTTCCATTATATTAAATTTTGTTCATGTCATTATTCTTGATAAGGAAAATCCGTACTCGTTACGAATTGTTTATTTTTGAATTACGTTAAATGTTTTGATATACATAATAAGGTTTTTTTTCTAATAGTTTATTTCTAATTTTTTCTTTTTTTAAATGTCTATTTTATGTTGTATTGAAAGTACTATATGGTAATTATTCTTAATATCAATAAAATACCTTAATTCTTACTTAATATTTATTTTTGTATATTCTATTAAATGCTTTTTTATTTCTAATGGCACAGATAAAAAGGCAATTACAGAAAAAATTCAAATAACAACAAGAAAAATGAAAAATAAAACAGCTGTAACAATAGTCTATGTATCTAAAAGGACCCTGGCTTCCCAGTAGCGGTCCATTATTGAGCGTTTCGATAACGCCTTACAATGGAATAGATGGTCACGATCCATGTCCCGTCCCAGATTACAGAGGTTGCGGATAGGACTAGAAATTATGCGAAGACGGTACAAGTGCTTAAGAAGGCAGTCATGACCAGTGGCGAGCCTAAACTCAGCCATCATTTTATGTCTGGGCCATTTTGAGAACGCAAAAAGTCTGTTTTTCCAAGGCTTTTGCTCTGATCGAGATTCGAGAATCTTTTTGAATCTTTCAGACAATGTATTTTTAATTAGTCGTTTTATTATGCAAAAAGATACACTAGAAAAAGATGTTTGTAAAGTCATGGCCCCCTTCTTTGCCAGTGTATCGGCAATTTCATTGCCATGGATTACACAGCGTCCGGGGATCCATTGAAGAACAATGTCTTTCTCATTGGAAGACAAACTCTGAAGTAGGCTTCAACATTCATGGACAACAGAGGATACAGAATTTGAAGTAAGCATCAAGAATTGAAATGCGACCCAGGAATCACTAAGTAAAACTGTTTGGAGAATCTATTAAGTTCAACTGAGTAAGAGCAATCCTGATCGCTAGCAGTTCCCCATCAAATGCGGACGCAAACGTGCCAGCTGGATTTGCAATTGAAAAAAGGGGACAATAGACCCCTGTTCCAGCATTGGATCCTTCCTGCTGTGGGGTGCGATGTGGATCTAACTCCTCGTGGTGCACCCTCGAAACACATTGTGGCTAAGAGATCTACGGTTTTAGGCATTTTTTGTTTGCCCTTACCTCCTGAGACACGTGTTCTTTGAGGATTCTATTAAATGTAATAAACTTTTTTATTTTTAATGAATTAAATTCATGTATTTTACAAATTATTGTTTATATTTGAATTATATATTAGATATCTTACATCATAATTGTTCTGAATAAAATGAAAGCATGTTCAGAATTAAATATAAGTAAAGGCATTTGCATATTTATTTAATTTATGCTTAGGACTTTATTCTTCTTCTTACAATTTTTTTAAATTACCTTTAGAAAAAAATTTAACTTATTAGAATCATCAAGTTTATATATTCAATAAATGTTTATTTAGTCTGATATCACACCCTACATTTGTTATAGAGAGCGATCGATAAAGCGCACTTGAAGCAACCAATCGCTGTTATTGTTGCATAATAATTGTTAAAGTACATTTAATCGAGCATGAACTAAGGAGCTACGAGATATCAGCTTTTAATTAAGAAACAAGAGATACATTATTATACAATTCGGATTTAATATCATACCGCTCCATAGTTTGCTCAATTAACAGCAGCAAGCAATGAAATGTAATCTCAAAATTTTAACTGGAACCGTTTTCGCTGCAGGTGATTAAATTACTTATTATAACATAATTTAATATTATCAGTGAACTTCCAGTAAATTTAAGGCACATTACCTTTTCCATTTAATTTGGAACGTTCCATTATACCATATAAATTTATTATCTCGTGAAAGCGTAAAGTTCCAAACTCCTTTTAGTTCAATCTGTTATAATTCATTTGTATTGACTCTATTCCAAATCGCTCATATTGAACAGTTTTCTTTTCTGCATAAAGATGAATTAAAACAATTTGGACAAGAATTTTAAAATATATTTGAAACAGTTTTCTTCAGAAACATGCTTATTCATTTAAATTAAATAATGTTGGAAAAATGGATGTTCTAGTTTAATATAACATTTTGTTATCCCAACAATCTGTTGTTCTTTTCTGATAAGATACAGTAACTGTTCTGAGGCCCAATTGGCATATCTTCAATTTTGAGATTGATTCTCAGTTTAGAAAAACTCTTCACCTTTTCAGTAAAAATATGTCTTTGTTAATTAATAATGAACATGTCAATCACACACATGCAAATATATTATTTGTAAATAAAAAATAGGATTATATTGATATTAATTTGAGATTAATATTAATATTTTTCTTTGTGCGTTACAAATAGATTTGAGTAACTCTGACACTGTATAGCAAAATAATTTAACAGGTGCGTACTGCTATAAAACAGTTCAATACTCGTCACGTGTTACCTCTCAAGAAGTTATTTCCTTGATAATGAACCGTATTTATGCATCGCAAGAACAGAAATCCCGAAAACGCACTCCTTGTAAAAATGCACTCAGAAAGTTGCTGTTGTTGTTGCACCAGCATACTTCCTTGTACCTAGCCCTGAGTTGGGACCAGCCAGTTAGATAGAAGCAGCCGAGTGGAGTCTTCGTGATTTTGAAACAGGAACCAAGCAGAGGACTCCCAATACTTGGCCTGCCACCCCCAGAGATATTGTTCTACACTGCCACTCCAACGTATTTAATGTGCTCCAACCACCTTTAGGGAACACGATGAATCATCATTTAAGGAACACGATGGACCATCAGTTAAGGATCATGATGGTATTCAAGCTCAATATCTTCCGATAATGAGAACGACTCCCTAAAAAATAAGGCCTCAGCGGCCTCGCACACTCAAAAAGCAAAAATTTAGAACTCAAAACCTCTCCTTATCCTGGCAATCATTAGATAGGAAATTAAAACCACTCATTTCGAAGAGCATGGACATATTTCTTAGCAAAAGTAAAATCACAAAGTAAGTTTTGAAATTCTAAATCGTGTCTTTAAAATGAAATTTATGTTCTGCCTTTTCCACCATTTCTAGTTTAATATTTTAAACGCATATATATTTCTATTTATATTTGTTACAAATATAGCTCATATTTTCAGAGATTTGGAAGCGAAATGTTAATCTAATTCAACCCTTCCTATCGAACGAGCTCCTGTTAGTTAACCAACAAATAATAACATTTCAAAGATATGAGTTTATAAAGTTGTTGAGGTAAATACATTTCTGTATATTATAATATCTAATAATTGAAAAACAGTACTTTTTTAATGTTAAAGATTCAATTTCATTGCCGAGCAAAAAGTAAGGATTTATGAATGAAACACACGGTTACTCACTCATGGAAAACTTTTCAAGATTCAATGTATGTGCTTGCCCTTGTATTTAATACTTAATTACACAATCATATATAAAATAAAATATTTAAACTTCAAAAGTAGTTAAATCATTTTGTGCATTTTCCTTAAATGTGCTTTATTATAAAGAGCTTCTAAAGCTTTGTAATTTTTTAAAGAAAATATTATCTTTGCCTGGGAGTCTAAGTTGAGGTAAGTTAAAAATTTACGTAAACACACATTTTAGGTCCTTTCCTTACAACTATTTTCTCCTTGTATACATAAAATAAGCGAATTATCTTACATTAGAATTACGTTAAGATTTTCGATTACTCTTTTTAAGCTGAACCCTATAATAAGAGATTAAAGTTAACCTATGAGAGTAATTTTTTAAAGTAAGAATATAAATTATAGGATATTTATTTGAATTAAGCTACAAAGCAACATCTATTAAAGTATATTTTATAGAATATGGTTTGTTGCTTAAAAAAAATAAGTAATCCATAATTTATAACATTCATATTTAAGATTCCTTTTAAATATTATGATTGTAAAATTCTGAGGAAATTTCCATATGAAATAGTACTTAAATTGAAAAATATTTTTTACTATTTAGTCAATCATGTTCAATTAATAATTTTTAATATTAAACTATAAACACACGTTTATTGGTTCAGTTGGAATAAGTGATGTTAGATAAATCTATATATTATAATGATGATGCCACCAACATATGAAATAAATTTACTATTTTTATTGGCATTTGATGTATACACTTTTAACCGTGAGTAAAATGCATTCATAAAGTAGAACTATAATTATATCCGCAGTTTCCTGTTTCAATCATTATTAAATTTAAGAAATGAGATTATTTCAAAAATTATTTGAGCATCTAAAAATTACATCTAAATTTTGCTGTTTATTTAAAAACGAAAATAATCCAACTTGAGGAAAATCAACTAGATTGAACTGAATGAAAATTTAAAGACACATATTAAAGCGGTAAAATCAAAATTTTCCTTTTAATACGAAAGGGAAACCAAATTTTGCTAAAAATTTGTAGCTAAAAAACGATTGAAATCATAACTTTTAAAGTTTAAGTTTTTTTTAAAGCAAGAAATGTTTTTGATATATATTAATTTTTAAGCACTGAAAAACCAAAGTGAATTTTTTTGGAGGAAATGTAATTCCTATATTAAATATTTAATTTTCTTTTGCGTTTAGCTCATAATCGAGGATTTAATATAAAGCTTTTTTACAAAATAAAAATTAGAAATTCAAAAAAATATTTTCAAATTATTGAATATAAATCATATTATCAAAATTTCTATAAATAAAATTTGTTTATTTGAAATACAGTCTCTCTTTATTTTATAATTTGTTTCCTTCGTTTATTTTCTTCCCAATATAGTCATTGAAAGCAAAGTTGTAAAATTGAAAAGCTAATATATTTTTTTAAATAAAAGATTGAAATTATGATTTGACCATCTAAAAGAATCAATTAGGAAATAAAGAATTATTTTAGAAACATTGAACAAAATTGTGTGAATCTGGGAAATTTGATTGATAAAAATATAAACATAAAATAAATAAATACTTCTTGATAGTAAATTTTTGAAAAGTCAAAAATTTCAATTTTGAAAAATGAGACAAAAATTTTTGAGAAGCCTGTAAAAAATATTCTTTATAACCCGACAAACGATAGTTTTGACATTATATTCTTGTTTTTATGAATCTTTTGTAAGAATTGCCCGGACTTTCTTTCCCAACTGTCAATAAAAAAATAAACAATTTTTAAATCTTCCCCTAAATATACTTTACATAATACTTAAATATATCCTCGCAAATATACTCATTTATTTATTTTCTTTTGATTCATGTTAATATTTGAAATAAATGATAGTTATTTGAAAATATTTTTTCAAAGAAAAATGCATTTATATCTATAAAAATAAGAACGAAATAAATTGCTACGTTATTTGTGTTATGTATTGTGACGTCAAAAGGGTAGAGTTCATTGAGAATTACGTAGTTGTAAAAATGGAATTACAGAGCGTCATTATTTCATTAAGTTCCTAGGAGCGTGTACAGGTTTCTTAAGACAATTTTCAAATTATACAAGCTAATTTTCGATCTCTTCCTACTCGATCATTACTCAAACTTTTAAGTGGTTAACTTATAGTGGCATCAATAAACAGAAAAAGTCTATCTGATATATATTGTTATAGTTAAATCCTAATAAATCTAAATGTTATTAATAATTTTAAAGTTATAGATTATTTTTTACATAAAATATTTGATTTAGTGCTAGGATTCAATTGATAAGCATAAATAATTGATAGTTAATAAAAGTATATGTATTGTAATGTGTGTTTTATGTTTTAATCTAGTTATCTAAATGTAAATGAAAATACAAATTATATTAATATAATGGAAACAAAAGTATAACTTACATTTGATATTTTTGCATACTACATACAGAAAATAATAAAAACTCAAAGAATTTTAAATCGCATCTGACGGAAAAGAATTATTATGTAAAGATTAGAGTTAAACACAAATCGAATGAGGCTTACTAATGCTTGAGAGCTCGATTTAATTTCAAAGTTATTAAATATTGTAGTAGGGACTCCTTCCCTCCGCTTTTCAATCCAATTTTGACTGATTACGGATTGGAAAAGGCGAAAACGCATTTGATAAGGAAGCCAAAAGTATTTCTTTATAAAATCAATCAATAAATATCATTATATATATATTTTTAAAAATATTACTATATTAAAATAAAGAAAACAAAGGGGGAGGGGTCAGTTTTGGAGCCCAAGCAGTTACGCACAAATAACGATTTTGTGAAGTCAAAAAGAATGATAAGCGTCATTTTTAAAGTAAGAGTTCTGGAGTGGACTATCACATCCCTTGAATTAACCCCTTAGCTGCATAAGCAACTTTACAAGGTGTTCAAATGAACGTTTATTACGCTTAAATTAATTACAAACACAGCAATCAAAATTTTGAAATCAAACTTAGTTTTTAATTAAGTTAACCAGATGCCGACATTTTAACATAAGATCAAAGACAAAATTTCGCCAAACAAATAGATTAAGGATTAAAATTATATAGTCTGTAATCAAAATTAAAATATTAAATGCAAAATAAGAATTTATTATGATTTATTTCGTGCAAAATTGTATTTGTTGTACGCTACGTTCATTACAACATTGTTAGAGTTGTTTATCTGTCTTGTTTACTTTGTTGTAACTTTGCTTATCTCTCTATCTATCTATCTATATATCTATCTATATATATATATATATAATATATAATATATATATATATATATATATATATATATATATATAACGTTTTAATATTTACAATTTGCAGGATAATTTCGGAAAATTAAGCATTCCCAGTAAATAATTAAATTCCTATAATCGATGGAATTTAATTTACCTGGAGTACTTTCGAATAGAATTATGTATGGAATTTACATTTACAAATGAAATGTTGTTTAATTTGTTCACTATGAAAGTAGTAAAGAGTTAACACATTAAATAAAACATATTAGAAAATTGCAATATATATATATATATATATATATATATATATATATATATATATATATATATATATATATATATATATATATATATATATATATATATATATATATATATATATATATATAGATATAGATATAGATAGATATAGATAAATTTTTCTTTGATGTCATGGATTAGAATGATTACATAAAGGATTAAATGGATTAGAAAAGAAAGGAAATTTATTTGAAAATATTTTAATTAAATCTTATTTTTATCAGTAACAGAATTGTAGATTTATTAAAATAAGTTATCCGTCAAAACTAAGTATTCTGGTTGAAACAATTATTTTTTATAGTATTTATAGTAAAATATTACTGTTATGTTAAATATTATGTTACTGTTTATGCTACAAAATTTATTTCAGTAATTCATTTATCAGAATGTTTATCTTTTCTAAGTATGGTAAGTAGTACTTTTACGCTCTAATATTTTAGTAAAGAAATATATTAAAAATATTCAAATAGCATATTAAATGCTGAATAGCAATGCCCAATAAACTGGCTACATGCTTTTACCGAAGACTTTTTATTAAGAAATGTAGTTTCTAAAATATCTTCCTAATTAGGCTTTTATCAATATTATGTATTTTTTATTTTCATAAGAGAATTCTTCTTTTCTATAAGGATTAAATTTTTACAGAGAGGTTTTCAAGTATTAAGTGGCACTTTTTTGAATATTTCTTTTATATCCGTTTTTTCCCCAATATTTTTCTTTCACCATATGCTGCATTGATTTTATTTACATTTTATAAAGAATGTATTAAAGGTGAAAAAATTCGTTTTGTAAAACGCAAAAGAGAAATGTTTTATAAAAAAGCCACTCACATCTTTTATTAATATCAAATAAGATTAAACTTTTCTGAAAGAACGAAATTGCTTTCTCAAAATGTAAAAAATTTTTTTTTCAAAATATATTGACTCCAGTAAGAAACAATGAAACATTAACTTTTATGTATTAGTAATATAAAGAAAAATTAATTTAAATTGAACATTTATTTTAATTACTATTTATTTACAAACTTGAAATTAATAGAATTGAAAAATAACATTTTGGAATGTAAACAAGTATATTTATATAATTTAAATTATTTTTCAGGTAAATTTTGATTCAAAATCAGAATGTGTCTTATTTTTTGGTCCATTTTGAATCAGGCTGTTAAGAATTTATGACTATTATGAATTTTTAATACATTTTAAATAGTAAAAAATCAGACAAAAGACTTTCTGGGTAAAATACTTCTTCATTTTAATTCACATAAACAATTTTAAACACAAAAACAAACTTTAAGTAATTTGAAACTTTTTGAAAAATAAGCTAAATTTCAAAGTAAATGTAACAAAGAAATTAATATACTTGGTCTATATATTTTCCCTTTGTTGTGTGTTTTCTTAGAAATGAAGTTTGTTTCCCTAAATATTTCTTATTTAAAATTCCTTTTTATTGTAAAAAGATTTTTTGTGAAGTAAAATCTTTTACATTTTTTGAATATGCAAAAATAAATACTAACAATTTAATAATTTTCAAAAAAAAAAATAATAATAATAATAAAATTTAAAATCATTTGCTTAGATTTAAATAACATGTTATTTATCAGTTTAATTATTTATAAACTATAAATTATCCAATTTTAAAAAATACCTGATAGATAAGTTTAATGATCCATCAGCTTTAGGAAATATAGCTATGTACGTTGAAGATACAGAGCATGTAAACTTTCCAAAAATTAGACGTAGTCAGTGCAGTGTTATACATAGGTAGACTGTAATAAGTATTAATCAAATAAAACATTGATTAATACATTATTTATTATATATATGTTATAATGAAATAAGAATTAATGTTTGGCTTAGGGTAGAATACTATTTACTTTTATTATGTTAATCCCTCATTTATTACCACAGAAAAAGCAATAATACAACAGTTAAAACTAATAATACTTTCTAGAGTACAATACTGTATAATACTAAGTATACTTATCTCGAATACTGATGTGCAATAAAATGCTTTCCCTGTTTTATAGAGACACTTATCTATCCCAGTACACGTAAATATTAAATCAATTAAAATAAATTTGGTGACAATTCATATACCAATTTTGTGAATGTGTATAAAAAGATCTCAATGGTTTCCAAAAGCTAGTTTCTAAAGAAATTTCCTCATAAAACGTCAAAACATAAATCGGAGATTTCACTGACATTAACGTTTTATGCACAGCGATATCATTGAAGTAAGAGACAATATGTTGAATTTCAACAGGCAAATATTTACCTTCAAATAGTTTAGATTGCAAAATAAGAACTTAATTTAATTCGAAAAATTATTATTTGAGAAACTTGTAAAATATAAATTTAAAGACTACTCATCAAATTATAAATCCTAATTTTACATCTAAAATTGTTTGAAAGATATCGTATTTGTAATTTTACTCAGTTTGGATTATTAATTTTATTCATTAGTTCATACCTTAAGAAAAACATAAAATGCATCAAAGATTTTCAAAATCAGCCTTAATTTATTTTATTCTACAATTAGATACGTGCATATGACGTCATCAGATCCTTCCGGACCGAATTGTCTGCTTACTTTCTAAAGGGAAATTAAAAATAAGCATGAGTTACGATTCATCTTGTGAAATGTTCACAGTAATCATTGATCAATTACCGTATCAATTGTTTATAATAAAGAGAAAAAGAAATTAGAATAGCACATGAATATAGACTTGTGGTAAAAAAAGAAAACATTTCAGTATCCACACGTTTAATTTTCGAGGGTCTCATAAGATCTGCTGGAACATATGGCAAACTTATAAACAGTCGTCACGTTTTCAATCTTTAGTTAGCTTTTTCTCCAAGTGAAATTATCTAATTATAATCCTTTGTAGGTTGATTACTAATTGTGGTACTTTGAATATGCTTGTAAAATAATTAACAAGCAAAACTTTCCTCAACGTTGTTAATTTTTACAATTTTAATTGAAAGGAAATTAGCATTTTTATATATTTCAAGATATAAATTAATAAACGTTTAATATTTATGATTATGCATGCCATGAGTATCTTGCATTCAATATGAATACAAGTATATAAGATAATGCAAATTGATATTTATTTTTAGTTATAAACTCAATATCAATTTGCATTATAAAATCCAATTAATTAACTTTCAGAATGTTTAAATATATGTAGATAATATATAAATTTATATTCGAACAGAATAAAAGCGTTCACTTAACTTCTTATATTATAATGATTTTCGACAAGAATTCAAAGAAACTAAAAATGAATGTAATTTTCTGCTACAGTATCCGAACCATAAATACCATTATTAATTTTATCAGATTTTCACCTTTATTAATGAAAAAGTTTAAAATGTAACAAATTTTCCCTTTTTGACTTCCATCTATAATATTTTACATCTGAATGAGCTTAACTAGAACTTCAAAAGGATATTTTAGTGCAAAATATCACCTTTCCAGCGAACATAAATCTAAAATTGTTGGACTGACATTCTACGAGATATTGATCACTACAGCTATCCACTGACAAAATAATAGATTTCCCTACCTAATATGCATTATGTACACGAATGTAAGTGTTGTGTTATAAATGGCTCTCCTGCCTAATGTAGGAAACGAGATAGGTGTAAATTATGTACATTTAAAGATCAAATTTATTAAAGTATTAGAGAAATATTAAAAGAAATCTTATTGTTATTAAAAATTTTACCTTAAATTTTGCTTTTATATATTCTTATTTAAAGTTAGGGATTTCAGTATCTTTATATCAAACTAACTTTGTATTTTTTATTTACCTCAAAAATTCGTGATTGAGTTTTAAAAGCAATTTTTTTAATGATTTTTCATTTTATTTAAAGAAATTTAATCCATCTTTCATATAGAACATTAAATGAAATTTATTTTTGTCTATAAATTACAAAGTTCTTTCAATTATTTTAAAAAATTTGATTTCAAAAATAATAATTGATAGCTTAAAGGCTTGAAAGATATACGCGAAAAGAATGTTTAAAAGATGCATGATAAATTTTGAAAGTTTCTTAGTGATTCTTATTTATTTATTAGAAATATGGTCCAAGCAAATTAGGAAAGAATCGTAAGTTATTATCGAAGAAAACGGTAATCACATTTTATGTGTTATCATTAATTATGGAAGAAATAAGCCAATGCATTTCACCGGATTATGGCTGAAAAGTCATATCAATTATTAATTATTTAAAGTGATGTATTGTTTAAAGGATTTTAGAAAAATCACTGTTATTTATTAATAAAATTAATGTTATTGATAAATACTTATTCATTTTACTATTTGAATTCAAAAACATTGTTAAGTGCATCACATAGCAGTTTTTTCTGAAAAATGTAAAATGTTACTTCTAAATTTCAACACTCTTTTTATTTTTTGAAGAGTTTAGCTGAAATATTTTGCATTGAGATTATATTTAAAATCACAATTATAAGCAGAAGTAATGAGGCACAATATATAAGTGATGTTATTTGGAATATTAATGAAGTTAATTTCACTTCTAATTTAATTTGGATAATTAAATATAAAGAGATACATTAATAAGACTACATAACATGTTATTTCTCAATAGTATTTATTTTAGTATACAACCAGACGTCATTTAAATTTGTATAATTTGAAAATATTTAATTTACTTTAATAAAGTAAAGAGACTTGCTATGATTATTCGAGAAAGAAATAGGATTAGGTTGAAAGCTGTTGCTATATGTATTTCATAAGAGAATAAAATATACTTTTGTAAATGATAATATGAATCTAGAATATTAGTATAGGTAAAGGAGATGATGGATAACTTAAATATTTGTAATAATGAAAGATATTGAAAATAAATATTTTTGTAACCAAACAAAATGAAACATTTTCTTTTTAATTTCAATGATAAAATTGCGTAGAATGAATACTTTAACACACATAAAGTGTTTAATCAAATTTTAAATAAAAATTGTGTTTTAAATTGATAATACTTATATATAACATACATAATTATGAAAAATAAATAAATAAAAATAGTTAATTATTTTAAAATAATTTTCAGACATTATTTTCCTTGAATAAATGATTATCAGTACAAATAATGTTTTGAATAAACTAAAGAACATATCGTATTTCTCAGAAATGAAACCCTATCTTTCTAGAATTATTGTTATCATTAAAATGTGGACACACAAATAAAGAGAAAGATGTACAGGGAAGTTTTATATTTCACTTTGACATTTTAGTATTTTTTGAAGAGTATTTTTTTCCAATGGTCGGGGTATATCAGGATGTATTTTCCTCTTATACCCAAGGAACTGGCCAGAAACAGCGACCTCTTTGCCGCCGAGGCGTTGGCCCGGGTGCACCACAGGGAATGGGCCACCATCGCACCCTCACACATGACATAGGGACCTGTTTATAGGGTAGGCAACATTCATACCTCATTCACACACACACACACACACACACAAGAAAAAGACAGGATGGAGAGAAAGTACATCTATGCCTGAACCGGGATTCGAACCCAGGACCTCCACATCCGTAGTCAGGCACGCTGACCACTAGACAAGTTGGTCAACGTTTTTGAGGAGTATGATTTAAAATAAAAAATTTTTAATTTGTAGCTAGATAAACTAAACTATAGCATTTTGTTACTTAAATTACATATAATTACAAGGATGAAATAACTAATTATATAAATTCATATTCAATAAAACACTTAGTTCCAATCAAAAACTTTAAGTATGAGTTCGATAAAACTGGTTTTGATAAAAAAAACTTAACTTAATTAAAAAGTAAAAGTTTAATATATTAAAATTAAAACCAAAAGTTTATTTAATATTTATTTAAAAACAAATTATGATGAAACAAAACAATTTTAATTAATTTAATAAGAAAAAAAATTTTTTTAATTAAATATTTCGATATTACTTAAAAAATAGAAATTTTCCATCACAAACACTAAATTTATTGTTCAAAACTATATCACCATAAAACACGAAAATTACTTGATAGTTAAAAGTTTGTTCTTTTGATCAAATAGTTAAAGATTTATGTAAAAATTTTTTCTTTTGAATTAGATATAATTTAAAAGATTTACATTTCTAAATGAATAACTTTGATTTGATAAATAATATAAAAAGTGATTAATATAGAAGATAAAATTTAATTTCACTTCATAGTTTTCAATTTGAAAACAGATGTTTGAAAACGGAGAAAAAATAATAATTTAAAATTAAAAAATGTTTAATAAAAAATTTAGTACGGAATAATATCAAATTTTAAAATTCTAATGCACAAATTTAATAAAACTACGTTATTTAAGTAATTCAAGGTGTAATTTTAATATAAAAATTTTCCGCTGAATAAATTACTGACTATAAAATTATAAATTAACTGATTAGGAAACAGAAAAAAATTCTTGTAATGAATATGTTTGATTTATTAATATTAAAAAATGAGGAAAATATTTAACAAATACACCAAATTAAAGACAGACTGTAATAAATGGGAAACAATATATTTTAAAATTAATGATGAAAAAATTTATATCGTGTTATGTGCAAGATAAAATTTTAATTGAAGATATTGCATACATAAAACGTTGTTTTTTATTGAATTGACCGTGTTCAAAATTTTAAAGTAAAATAAAAATTATGGATTAAATTTAAACTAATTACAAAAAGCATAAATGTAAATTGTAAGAGAAAATCAATTTTTTTGGTAATTATGTAACCACCATTTAATTACTCCTAAATTAAACAAATAATTGTGATAGTAAAAAATGCTAATTTTTGAAAAACGAAAAAATTTCGTCAGTATTTTATATGATTTTTATAAGCTATGTTAATATGTTAATTATATATGTTAATATGCAAATAAATTAATATGCAATGAGAATTTGAAATTATCTGTTTATAATCTTTCATTTTTTATAATTTTTCAAAATGTAATTCCTGTTATAAACCAATCAAAAAGAAAGTACATTATTGCAATTAATAGCTTTATTTGATTTTGTGGAGAAAGTATTCTAAGATTAAAGATAAGTTAATGATATGTTAATATGCTAATCTACCATTTGCTCTGACGGAGTCAAACCAGATCAGTAAAATTGTTGCAGTAATGAAGTCCTATGCCAGACGTGGACAATTGTGGATATCCTCCCAATTGAGACCAAGGTGTATTGTGGTGAGGCCTGTTCTTGCCGGCACTTAGGGCAAACAGCAGGCAGCTTCCTACCCCCAAAATATGTCAAGTGCTTTCTGGCAAGTCATGACAGACATGTGTACATAAAGTGTGATGTCAAAAAATGAAAAAAAAAAAAATACAACTTTTTATTCAAAATAAAATAATTTTTTAATGAGTATTATAATTCAAAAATATTGATGCGGTAAATTATGAAGGAAAAATGACATTTTTATAATAAAAATATATTAGAAATATATATACTAATATTCTGAAAACATAGTTTGAGGAAAATATATTTCTATAGCAATCATTGTGCTCAAAAAATGTTTTTAAAAAGAAATATTATTAATTAATTTTTATCAATGAGTATATAAACGATCAAAATAAAATTTTTGGTTTTTATTGTGTGCATGCGTTTATATTAAGGAAATTTTATCCTAGTTTTATCATTAGTAGAAGTTAATACCAACCTCCTTAATAAATCTGGCATTTTTAAGACATGAACTGTTGTTGGGATAAATACTTATTGATTATATTATTGATTGATTATTGATTGATTATTTCATACACTGCGTGCATAAAGACATTCCTATTAATTTTGAAAACTCCGAAATGGATATTAATTCGGAATTAACATGAATTGAAATTAGATTAAAATGTAATTTCAATTCATGTTAATTCCGAATTAATATTCATGCCTGAAGAAATGCCTAAGCAAACAAAGAGGGCGAGGAATTAATTTTTTTGACACTCTTTCATCGATTAAAATTAAAATTTCAAATTTTAATGTAAAAGTGCTTCTAACCGAGAACGCTTCTTGTTACTCTCTTAATTAACAGCCAGCCAGTGATTTTGAAGAAAATTACCCCAACGCGGAAAATAACCTATCCGGAACTCGCTTCCCGGGAGAAAAAGTATAGGAGCGCCATCTAGTGAGATCCCGGGAGGGAAACAATATGGCGCTGAAGCCAGAGCGAATAGGATAACATTCCGTCTATTCCTCCGGATTTTAATCCAGATATTTTTTTCAGTTTTCAAATATAATTCCAATCCGACCTCGAACAATTCGGGATTCGGAAAGGTAAGCCTAACTCTGTTTTTAACTGTAACTGTCGCAGCATTTTTTTGCTCGAAATTATTTTTCACTTTCAGGTGTTGCGATGCTTTCGAATTCGATTTCGGAGGTGTGGGTGGGTAGGGAGTCATGATCCCTAGGAGCTATCTATCTTTCTTCCTCTTTTGCGCTGTGGGGTGAAAACGATTTATTTTCGCTGTCATATTTGAGCAGCTATAATTAAAATAAACGAGAAATTTCTTCACGTCCCACTTCTATAGTATGAAAAAAAAATATCGTTTGCTTTTTTGCTACTTTTCTGTTTCATATTCATCACTTTAAAATAAAAGTTTATTTTTACATTTTTCACCCCACCCAGGCACTTTTATTAATTTTCTAAAATATAAAATTAGAATTTCTATTTACTTATTCAACATATGTTACAATATTATTAGAAATAGTGCTTTTTACTTCCATTTCTGGAAAATGCTCTTGCATCAACAAGTTGAAATATGAATTATAAGAGCCACAATACTTTTATATAAAAAAGCAGTCACTTTTATATAAACTCTAATGCATTGAATCAAATTTTTAAATAAACTTTAAGATCAACACTTAGCATATAAATAGAAAAGTATAACTCATTAATATTTTGTAAAAGTTTATTTGCATTTGCATCTATCCTATGCGATTGAAAATGCATCATTTTTTTTATTTCTCAAATTTAACAATGTGGATAATTATAAAAACTAGATTAAATTTTTTAATTATTTTGTATAAGTTTCTTATCATTTTATGATCTGTTACGCAATCACTCATTTAAAATTTAAATATAATAGCAAGTATGTAAATTGTAAAATCGCTTTTCAACATTTACATTTTAAAACATTTTATTCACATTATTCAATTTGATAATAATGTACTTTTATGAATATTTTGAAAAAATAACGTTTGATTTCAGGCCGTATGTCGGATGCTGAATATTAATATAAATAATTTTATTTAAAAATAAGCATAGAATCAATAAGAAAATAAAATATAAGTTGCTTTTTTAATTAATATATAAAATTGAGACAATATGATAAATTTCAAGGAAAAATTATTTTAATTCAAAAAATAACTAAGTGTTATTTCGAAAGTAGATTTTATTGATTTTGATGAATTGCATCAAAACTAAGTAATTAAGACATAAGAGAAGCTTATGCTGTCGAATCGATAATTTATCACATATTTTTTTTAAAAAAAATGTTAAAAATTTATATCTTTTAAGTAATTATAAAATAAATATTTTTTACATTATTTTTAAAAAGTGATATTAAAAATGACTTATCATCAGACTTCTGAAAACTTTGAGGTGAATATTGTTTATATGATTCCAATTAATGTGTATGCACTGAAATTTAAAAACAAATCGAAGCTGAAATAAATTAAAACATTATTTTTAATATCAAATCATGTTTCAAGAAATATATAAAATATGAAATGGTAATGTTTTACAGATTCTTAATCATTCAAACAAACAATATCTGACAATTGATATGCATACTTTTAAAATTAAATTTTTTGGTGAATTAGAGAATACAAAAAAAAAATGGAGTCATTAGAAGGAATTATTTTTCAAATAAAAGATATAACTAAAGTTACCAATCATGATTTTATTTTATAACACTTATTTCTTATTTTTATTCCTTACTTTCATTAGAAAAAACACGATAAATTCTAATTGTCTTTAAAATACATAGAAAGCAAAACATTGAATTGCATCAAAACTAAGTAATTAAGACATAAGAGAAGCTTATGCTGTCGAATCGATAATGAATATAGGTAATGATGTAGGATATCATGAATAATTTAAAAATATGTTTATAAAAATAAATAATTTGTGAACAAACACATCACATTAAAATAATTGTTATTCATTTTTATGTAATACTTTTCAATTCATTTAATTGTACATTCATAAATTAATGTAATTTTTGTTATATTAATAATATTTACCATTTATATTTTGAAAAACTGCTTAGTAATCATGTGGTAAAAGATTAAAAAATTTATCAATGAAAACCCTACTTCTTATCAATTTTCTTGATGGTCATTAACGAGAGATAAAATTTAATGATTCAGTTATTTTAATTCTTAAAATTTAATCGCACTTACTAGAAATACTTTTAAGAAATTTACATTTATTAAAAATTTATCTACCTTTTAACATTATCATATCTTAATGTAAGGTGATTTAATACAAGCAGATTAATTTATTCAGTTTCGGAATATTAAATATTGGGAAAAGAAAGTTTTGTTTTTTGACTACGAAAAATAACTTTTTTTAATGTAACTTAACTTTTTAATGTAACTTTTAAATGGTCTTTGTTTCATAAAATATATCAAGTTGTTTTTAATTTATAATAAAATGATCAGCATGTAAAATATAATTAGGATAATTTGAAAGTAAAAAAAATCCTCCTCAAATTAGTATTATTTATTAAATATTTTATTGCTAAATCAATAAACAAAAACAGTATTTTAAAATATACCTTTTCTTTACCTAAGCAAAAACTGTGAACTATGCACACTTTTTCTTTTTCTTCTCAAATGCATTACTACAATTGTAACTATATTAATTGATAAATTAATATCATTAATTGGCTACAAATATTCTAATAACTATATTTAAAAAGAAAATGGCCAAAATATTTAAATTGAAATTGAATTACTTTTCTATTAGTATAATTAAATTTTTAAAGAAATTTTTTCACATTTTATTTTTATAATTTTCTTATAACAGTAAAGTTTAATTCCTGGAATGATTTCTTACATTTATTTGAACTCTAATAACGGTACATTTTTCTTGCAAAAAACAATTTCCTTTTGAATTACCTATGAAAATTTTAAAATAACATAAAAATGAGGATATTTTGTTTTAATTTAGTTACAGTTTCTAGGTCTTTATTACATCAAACACTTAGATTCCTAATTTTGTCTTAGTTTTATTCACGCCACGTACAGGTAAGCTTTACAGTCGAAAGTAGTAGCAAGGAATTTAAACACTGGTCTTGTCATTTCTTCTAAAAGGAGCTTTCATAAATCGTGGACATATTGTGTCGAGAGGAAAAGAACCTGGATAACTCCCAAACACCCATTCTGACAGATATGAATTCTGGAAGCAAAGGTCGAACATTCAATTCCCATTGCTTAACACAGAGACAAGAATAGATTTTAGAATCTTCTGTTCCGAAAATAAGGATAATACACTCTACACAACTCAATGCAATCAAACAGGGGATCTATTATAGCGATCATTGCGTGCAAACAGTCCAATCGCTGAGCTTTTCCTTATTTAATTTAAATTCAATGTAAGCAAATTTATAGATTTTATCAACAGTTTTCGAGCTTTAGTTTAGTTATTAATGAATTAGGTTATAATTTAGAGCGATAATTTAGATGAAAGCATGAAAAGTATTAATCTAATTTAATCTATTTGCCTGATGAGAAGAAATTGAAGAAATTTGTCCTGTGAAAGGTCCTTCGTAGAAATTAGATTTTTCCAAAAAACATCCTCATGACAAGAAAGAAGTCGAGAAAAATTTAAATAAGTATTTAGAAATTGATACTAAAAGGACAATCTTTGAAACTGGATGGTAGATTGTTTTAGTATTGCGGATATTAATTTGTCAGGGGAAAACATGAATAATATCATTACTATCATACATTATGATATTGACAATCTTGCCAAGAATTTTTTCCGATATTAGTTTACGATTGCATTCTAAATCAACGTAAATATTGAAGTGAAATCTAGCAAAATAATACCAAAAGCAAATATATATATGTATATATGCCTGCGTATTTAAACATTTTGATGTTATATAACTAATATTAATAATACATTCCTCACAAAGTTGCAAAAAGTTTCTTCACAAATTTTAATCTAATATTTGTAATTTTAAGGTTTATTTAAATTGCAAACTTAAGTTGTAATAATGGCAGTATATCAAGCATTATTCTCTAATATTATGATACAGTTACCATATATAAATGACCTGTTACCATAAATGCAGAACTAAGAATGAAGTATGCAAATAACATGAAATTTGCAACATGCATTAACGGAGGTGATACTCAGACGCACATCACGCGTGCCTGTGGCGCCTTTTCAAAGCACTGTTTAAGGCTTGGAGATTTCGACGATTTCAATTTCGGCAATCGTGTTTTTCTTGTGTGTATGTGTATTCTTTTAAGTGATCAATTATTCCTCATGGAAAACAGTGATCATTTTTTGATCAAGTATAAGAGTTCGACAACGGAAGGATAGTGGCCTACCGAGATTGTGGATTATCTTTCAGGGAATTCGGTAGTCGTGTTGGACAAAACCAAACAACTGTAATGCGGATATGTGATCTTTGAATACAGGAGGTACAATGGATAGACGAGTTCGATCGCATTCACCTCAGTGCACCACTTCACGTGATGACAGGCAAATTGTGCGTATGACAGTGACGGATAATTCTGCCACATCAGAAGCCATAGCACAGCACATTCAGTCTGTAACGCATCATTCTATGTCGCTTATATGTCTGCAAGACTTCCATTGCTTAATCTGCTCTTGATGCAGAACAACAGACATGTCCGCCGACAATGGTGTGATGAAAGAAGGATGTGGACGGCAGAATGGAATGAAATTGTCTTTACTGACGAGTCACGCTTTTGTCTGCTACACAATGATGGTCACATTCGAGTCTGGGGACATTGTAGAGAGAGATGCTGAACAGCTGCATCACCACACTCGTCCTACACAGGGTTATTATGATATGGGGCGGTACTGAATATCATTCTCGCACTTTTTTAGTACTCATTGACGGTTCTAAAAACTACCACCGCTACATTTCCGAAGTATTGGAACCAGTTGTCCTTTATTAACTTCAGGACTTGTCCATAACCATATTTCAACAGGATAATGCAACACGTGATACGCAATGTCCAAAGGTTTTTCATCAAACGCCAGACTGAATTGTTTCCCTGGCCTGTTTCCCGACGAAAGATCCGGCTCGCTCTCCGGATCTTTCGTCGATAGAAAACATATGGCACATAGAAAATACTGTTCAATGATTGACACAGATTACATCCCCAGCTGCCACACCACATCAACTTTATCAACGTGGGGAAGCTGCTTGATGTGCTGTACCCCAAGAACACATCCAAAGTCTCTTTGAATCAATGCCGAGGCGTATGGCAGAGGTGATCTCCAACAATGGCGGCTACTCTGTCTGCTGATTTTGCCATATGAGACTTCATAGAATTTTATAAATTTAATCATTTGATACTTGGGCAAAGTGTTATCTACAAAAGGAATTTTGTTGTGATATCTCTTGTCTTGGTTTTGCAACTTGGGTTGTCAGCAGTGTATGTTTACAAATGGAGAGAAAAATGTGTTCATTAATTGATAAATTACAGCAAAATATCCATCATTATTTATTTTTATGATGGTAAATGTATCACCATAGATCAATTTAGGATTTCACCTTTTACAGAGTGGAAGGTTCAAGTTTGATTTTAGTCGCTCGTGAATAATACGCTTTAGATAATCTTGCTTCTTTCAATGGTGCGTCCATAGGAATAAGCCTAACAGTTTTTCCAGTTGTTCTCCCTTACAACTTGTGAAAAGGACCGCCATTTTTGAAAAGTACATTCAGAAGATGAAACACGACGTTTACAAATATACTTTGTTTTAATTGTTTTACTATCTGTTATGCGGTTCAAATACGACAACAAACATTTTTTTTTACAAATTTACGAAAACAACGCCGGGATTAACGCAAACAAAAATTAAACATTAGATTTATATAAACAATACCGGAATTCATTCAGATGAAAATGAAGTAGTTGTGAATGTTTGTGAACTAGCAATAAAATTTTCATAATTTAGCTTTTGAACAAAGTAAAATTCTTGCCGTTATGCATTTAAAAATTGTTGAATATGCTATACCATCCATTAAAGACAAAATATATATCACTATGTTGAAATAATCCATATAATATTACTATTCCAAAATAACAGTTATATTCATCACTGTGCCAAATGATGTAAAATTTTTTGTTAATGTTCTAATAATGTTAATGCTCCGCGTAAAAATGTTCTCAAATAACAGAATATTTTATTACACACTAGAATGATTACAGAATAGTAGTGGTAGTTGATAAAAATAGTTCTGAGTTTCGTCGTTTTTTCCCCACTAATAATCTTTACACTCTCAAATATCATAATAATGAAAAAATAATTTGTACTATTCGTTTAAATAAGAATGAAGCTACTGTTTTCGGAAAAGCACGCGAACAGAATTATTGATTAAAATATTCATGAAAAGGGTAATTCGAAGAATATTATTGATAAAATTAAGCTTAAAAGTTTTATTTATTAACGAATTTCCTTTAAAATTTTATAGAAGTTAACATATCAATATAAACTATTTCGACGCAAAACGTCATTATTAATGGGGCGAAAATTATTTCCATTTTCATTGTCCACCAGATTGTTTTAATAATATGTATATTCATAGTCTTTTAAGAGAAATTTTCACTAATTAGACAAAATAATCTATTTTTTTATTTTTACTTTATTAAACGTGAGTGATAAATTTTATCCTAAGCAAAATGTCACAAAAATACTCATCTGTTATCATTTGTTAATCAAGCTTTAATTTAAAATACATTATTCTTAAGTCTTAAGTTAAGTGTGTTATAAAACTTCAAACCCTAGTTGTTTTGGCTATTTATTATGAAATATATTTTTTATATAAATTAATTCAACTTGCTGTGAATAAATAAAATATATGCATAATTTTTCAAGAATTATTTATGTATAAACTAAACATTTTATCAAAAATTTCAGACGTTTTAATAAAACTTTTTTACAAAATTCTGAGGCTACTAGATAAAATAAGTTTTTTTTTTTTTTTTTTTTTGTTTGTTTTTTAAGAAATTAAATAGATGCCTGTCTATCATTTTCAGCCTCAAATGTATATTAGCTTTTTATCACTTAAGTAATATGTGTTTTTTAAATAAACACTTGAACATTTTGGCTTATTTATCAATGATAGCCACTTCCATTTCAAATACAAAATCACTTTGATTATTATTTGCATGCACTTGACAAACCAAATGAATCTTCAAGTTTTTGATAGAATATAATTCTGGGATATGAAACGGGGTAGCTTAGACATCGATCCTTTCTTTTTGAATATAATTTTTAATTGAATTAAACACAAAGCATGGCTTACAGATTTATTGGAATGTCAAATCTGGATATGTTAAATGTGAATTAAAAGGTATAAAATATCACAAAGCATTTATTGACGAAATGAATCTACTATATATATATAGGAATTAGGAAAAAAGTACTAGGAACTTGCTGCTGTTTATATTTCCCCTTTAATCTATAAAATCTCTCCTGATACCATTAGTTGCTACCTATCCATCTATTGAAGAAATCTTGAGACTCTGCGCATAAAACTTTCCAATATTAAATGCGACTTCCCGAGTTGCTTGGAGAACTTGCTGCAGTTCACATTTCCTCTACCATGTATAAAATCCTCTCTCATACCATTAGTTACTACCTATCCATTTATTAAAGAAATCTAGAAATTCTGTGTATAAAACATTGGAATATTAAATGAGACTTTCCGAATTTTTTGGAGAACTCACTACAGTTCACATTTATCATGTAGAAAAGCTCCCTTAAATAATAAGTTACTACTTATCTATCTATTGAAAAAAAATCTAGAGATTCTGTCCATAAAGCATTGGAATATTAAATGAGACTTTCCGAATTGTTTGGAGAACTTTCCGAATTGAAGTATTGAAAAATGTTAACAAAAAAGAATATTATTATTAGGGATTTTTAATTTTTTTTGCCAAAAATAGCTCATACACAAAGATTTATCATGTTATCTTTTTAAATCGGAAGGATGAGAATAATTTTGCTAACAATTAATTTTTATCAGGAGAAACATGTTTTCCCTAAAACTACGTAAAAATGATATTTACAGATCATTTTCTTTACTTTTTAAGGATATTTTAGTATCTATGACCTATTTATTTCTCTAATTTCCTCTTATTTATCCCGAGCACGTACATTTATTGGGCAGAAAATGGTAAAAGTTTCGGTGTTGACATGAGAAGTAATTTCCTTTAATTGGTGCTAGATGCAAATCATTAGAACACATACATTTAATTAAACATGACATTTATAGTAAGAATTCCATACGAAAAAAGCTGTAAAATTAATTATATTCTTCTTAAAAGTAGATAAGTTTCTATTTTGAGCTCTTTTCATTGTTATGGTGGTCACGCAAGTAATCATTGTTTCTTCATCACTTTTATTATCAAGTTATCACTTAAATAGTATTTAATATTCTCTGGCCTTGTGATAAATCTCAAGATGCGGAATGAAATAATAAAGAGCCTGATATATTTTAACTTCATTTTGCTCATTCGTGTTGATAAATGGGGACAAGTGCAGTTTTCGTGGTAAACCAAAATTGCGTGTCACAATATGAATTCTTGCTACTTGAAAGCTATCATCGATTAAACACTGACGTTTAAAGTAATGCGAAACTGGTAAGAACATCATGAAGCCCATTTATAGGAAGAGATAATCAAATAGTCTTTTTAAAGTTCATCCAGAATTTAGGACATCCAACTTTGGGAATACTTTTAATTCATTCTGGATTCTTTTTCTTGGAAATGTTTGTAAGAGTAAGGCATTTCTATATTCATGCACTAATGAATTTCTTTGTTTTTATCAAAATTATTAACCAATTAAACAGGCTTAAAATGTTCTTTACTGTATTTCCATTATGTATAATTTTGTATTGCAGATCATCAAAATACACAACATATATGATCAGTGAATATCTTATAATCACGGAATTGTTACCGGATAATTACAGATGTGTTACAAATATTGACATAATTGGTCAAGAATTTCTAAAGTTATGATACTGCGAATATGTTTGCTCTTACTCTTAATAAAATTATAAAAGATATTGCTTTTTTAAAAATTTTTTGTGATTATTTTATTCTTTTGTAACTTTTCTCTTTTATATGTTTTCAAATATTGAAATCCATAAGTAACTTGTCTTCACGAAAATTTAACACAAAAGAGCTATTATTAATACTATATAGGTATTCAACAGTTATGGTATGCAAATATGTCTTTTTATAAAAAAAAATATTATGTGGTTTTCCAAATTTCTTATTTCCAACCTAAATCTTTATCTGTATTTCTTATTATTTTGAAGAAGGGATGAAAATATGCACGATGTTAATTAAAATTACCATGATATTATTCCTCATCATGAGAGATTTCAGGGTATATTTACTCAACGCCTTTTTTTGAAAGAGTTGATCCATAAAGTTGAAGCACTTTATAAGATAATGAATAAGTATTGTCAGTACCCACATTAATCATAATAACAATTCATAATGCTTTGTATTAATGATGAAAAAAATTGAACAAATATTTTTACAAAAAACTATTTCGTTAAGAATTGAATTGTAACTTTTTTTAATTAAATATTTTTAGAAGTTATAAGTATTTTCGAAACACTGTTGTATTTTTGAAACACCTTCCCAACGAATTATAAAGATAGTATGATTAATGCATCTAAATGATTAATGTTTTCTTTAGCATAAAGTTAAAACACTTTATTCTATCCCTTTTAGAACCAATAAAATAAATAAATTATTATGAAATAAAAGTTCATGACTATATTCATTTTTCATATTCGAGATGTAAGAGAATATAGATTGTATTATACTTTGCTAAAAAAAAGAAAATTAGTTAGGCTATACTTAAAACAAATAATTTTTATCAAAAATATATAGCAAAATACATAATAAAACTTTATTTTTTAATAAAAATTTGGAATGTTTTCGATATGTTTAATGTCCAGTGCCATTTCGGAAACTGATAAATGAATGAAAGCACACTTATTGTATCTTATATAGATGTGTTATCGATCATTTATCGATTCCAAAGAGTTCATAATATTTGCACTGTCTCGTGGTTAGACTGCCAGGTATTGATTCACTGTTTTCGTTACATTGATCAACGACAGTTGCATAATTTAGCATTCTTGACTTTAAAAATACCATAAATAGTCTACTTTTTTTGGGAAAATATTTTTTTGTAACTAAATAACATTTTATTTATATTTTGCTAATATGATTTCAATATTTTAATTTAGGTATTCCATATTTCAGTTTTTGTTCGCATTTATTTGTGTAAGCTAAGATACTTTTTTAGTTCATATATATAAATTTTTTAAAAGAGTTTGTTTTAATAACTGCTGTGATTGAAAAAATTGAAAAGAATAATATAGTTATTTCAATAAATTTACAATGTATATATATATTCTTAAGAAACTCTACCAAACGAAGAATCATTTGAGATCATCATTAATTTCCCATTTGAATTTTTGAAAATTTAACTAAGGAATTCTCTGAAAAATCGAGATTTCAATATATGCTTTAGAAAAATCGACACGTTTTTATAAGTGAGTGGTTTATTATTTGGATTCATATTGCCAAAGTACATTTGGGTAAAAACTATTGCAATAAAAAGAATATCTTTTGCTTCCTGAAACTCATGAAACTTGGCTATGAGTTTATAAATATATTACATTTTTATTGTCATAAGAATAGAAATCACAAAGAAATTGAAAATGAAAACAAAACTTGAAATGTTATTCATAAAGTATGGTTAAGTTATGTTAAAAACCTTTCAATGTAATTTTATTTTAAAAAACAATATGACACGCAATATTTTAACATCTGACCTCCTTTGAAATTAGGCGCAAATTATCCATAGAATTAACTAAACTGTCAAAAAGGCACAAATTATATCAATGATTGTAAAAAGAATTAGAAATGTTACATCCTTATAAGGTTATTCATGTTACATAAAAATATTATAATAATCTAAAATTATTTATATATTCAAAAATCCTTTAAATCCTTTTAAAAAATCAGAAATGATTTAAAATGAAATTCATTATTTTAATACTTAAAGTTTATTTATATAAAAGTTAAAGGCAAAGTTTTGAGACTTCTTATTACATTTTTTAATCTGTTGAAAATAATTGAAATTTTGCCATTAAAAATAAAAGTTTTTGAAATTTTTTTAAAAACATAACGGGTTTTTATATTTTTAAGTATTCATACAATTTTCTATTTTAACTAGTAAGGAAGTAATAGAATTTAAATATTTTTGATTTATTCGAATCAATGTTTTTTGCTTAGCAATTTGAATGATAAACTTATTTTAAGTAAAAATAATGGGGAATAAATTTTTATTTTATGCATAAAGCTTTAAAATTATAAAATGTATTATGCTATTAAATTTAATAATTTTAATTAGGCGGCATAAAATTTAATAACTTTAATCATACAACTGATAATAGCAAAGGAAATTATGTAATTAACGGGTTTTTGAAGTATGGAATTTAAAATTATTATTATAGTGAATTTGTCTAGAAAATAATGTTATATAAAAAGGTTTATATTAATTATTGAAACCCAGAATCTTATAAAATAATTAAAGGAAGCAAAAGAAAGGAACTAACATTATAAATATAGTAAAAGTTTATGGTACAATTAATTAGATTTTTTTTATAAATATAAAAAATATTTAAAATAATAACCAAACAAAAAATGAATATTATAAACATATTTAAAATCTAGATTTCATTGTTATTGCTACTCACTATTTAAGATGGAATATTTTATATATTAAATGCCATTTATACAAACTTTAAAATTCGTTTTTTTTTCCTTCCAAGATTTATTGTAATATTTGATTTTCATTAAAAACAATTAAAATTTTCCAAACAATTATAAAAAATTATCATTTTATAAGCAATTAAAATCAAACAAATGCAAAAATAATTTTACGTTATCAAATTTACGTTGTGATATATTTTCTATGATTGAAAGAAGAGCCTACAATATTAAAAATAAGAATAACTTTTACAATTAATCAACTTATTATTACGCTTTTTCATTATTATATGGTTTTTATTTTTATGAAGTATAGTTTTTTTTACTGTTTTCTTGCTATTTTTAGCAAGAAATTAAAATTTTAAAAGGAAATATAAAATTACCTCTTTTTTCTACAGAACATCAAAATTTATACTGTCTTATTTCCTTATACATGAATAAATAAATTAGTCAAATTAATGTCAAGAAACACATATATTAATTATTTATAAAAAATATTTCATACCAAAACTTATTTTACAAACATAAAATTTATTAAGACGATTTCAAATATATACTAGAGTTAAAAAAATGCAAGTATATAAAAGATATTGTGAAATTAGCACAATTTCAAATATCTTAAATATTTACAACAGAAAAAGGAAGTTACTTTAATACCAAAAATAAATTTTATGTTTGTTAAAAAACGAAATTCTTATTTCTGTAAAGATATATATATATATATATATATATATATATATATATATATATATATATATATATATATATATATATATATATATATGATAAATATAATTTTTATGTATTCATATATATTTATTATATATTATTTTATATTCATATATGATAAATATAATTTTTATAAAAGCATTTTTGTTTTAATCTGAAATTTATGCATTTTAATTTGTATATATATGTACTTATGATGTAAATAATTAAATACACGTGTCTTAAAGCTAACACTTTAAAATAAAATCTAGAAAATCTAATATAGTTCATTTCAAATAAAATCATGAAACAAATATTATCTAATAATGTCTATTACTTTTTATTATCTATATTGTCTAATGCTGTTAATTTCAGATCTTATAATTATAGAAAATTTTATACCATATTTTGCAGAACTTTTTAAAATTAGGTTCGGTAAGAGATACAATTTTTAAGTCTCTTTTTTCTTCTCATAAAAACAACAAACATTATATGATCAAAATTATTTTTCCAAATAAGATTGCTTTTAAGTATCCTTGATGATCTTCAGAATTTTAAAGTACACACACAAGTATACCTTATCCAATGTTCACTTCAATTACGAACTTCCTACGGCAGTCATCATGAGGGATTGTTTACCTGAATTGCTAAAACAACTAGCATTGGAAATCATTAATAATATACCACCAAATGACATAAAAATCTACACTGATTATTGCAAAATAAATCTACGAACTGGCAGCAGAATTTTCATCGAGTCTCCTCATGACAAACTCTCTCTCTTAGTCAACATAATCCTGACTTCTGTTCGGTTTTCGTAGCGAACTAATATGCATCAACATCGAATTGGAATCTACCATGAGTGAAACTAATTATAGTGATATCTGCATATTAACTGATAGCCGTAGTTCAATTCAACATCTGCAAAATTGTACCTGCTTGGGAGACCAAACAAGCCTTTCTATTCCTACACAAGCTTAAAATTGTCTTCCTTCGGCATAATATCTATTTTCAATGGATCCCGTCTCACGTGGATATTATAGGGAATGAAATAGCAGACACTTTAGTAAAGGAGGGCTCAGGTCATCTTGCTCCTTCTTCTTCCGCACTTACCTACCTTGAACTCTTTTCCCTGAGAAAAGCCCAGATTAAAACCGATTTTCAGGTACTTTTGACTCACCACTTCTACAAAGGTAGAAAGCCAGGAATTTCTCTGGCTCTTCCCTGTGATAGGAAATCCAGAAGTATCTTTGCACGTCTCGCTTTTGGCCACCAGATATGCCCCACTTTTGTAGCGGGTAACAAGACCTTCCCCTCTGTCCTAAATGTCATCAACACCAAGCTTCTCCTGAGCATATCCTGAATTCTATGAATATACTATGGGGCGAAATCTACACTTCTCCCCTCCTTGTCATCGATTTCCTCTCAGTCAACGGATTCCAAGATATTGTCTAATTCCGTCAGACCCTTGAAGATAAGCAACAACAACATTATTTAGTAATATAAATTTCTCCTGATTATTAAACACCTCACATTATCAAAATAAATTTCTCATGATTAATATTTAAGGCTGTTATATTGTAAATAACTATTAATATTATTGTGTTATTTAACTTAAATCATTAATAAAAATGATTTAAGTTAAATAACGCAATTTTTAATGACATTGTAATAATAAAACTTTTTTTTATAATTGGACATTTATTACCAATTTGTTGTCTACAAATACTAAGAATATTGTTGGATATTATTCTCAATGGTATCATATTTTTATGGCAGAAATATAATTGCTATTATAGCTGATAACGATTATACTTTTTTGCTTTCAGTTTTACTTATTTTAATTAAGTTATACTTAATTTTTCCTTCCATAAAACAATAAATTTATAAGGACTAAATCAAATCAATCAGCAAATATTTGTTTCTTTCCTACCAATTCAGGTTCTTGAACTATATCAATTCACTTAAAGAAAAACTGATATGTGCGATAATTCAAATGTATTGAAAAAATATCTGCATTAGCTAATTGAAATTACAAGTAATATTAACAATAGGAATTTCATTTCTTTTAATTTGACATCAATGTTTGTAAAATATTGAATTGAAGTTTTGAGTATAATTTATTTTTGTTTTACAATTGGTACATACAGATAAAATCCTAATTCTTGCTCGCATAACCTTTGCCTCAAAGGAAAAATAAGTCAATGTTTACTTTGAAATTTCTTCAAGTTTAGTAACAAAAACACCTGGAAGAATATAGAGATTTTAAAATTAAACTTACAAGAGCAACAAACATTCTGGAATCATTTTAAGGACGTAGGTGGCATTACGCCAGCAAAATCAATTTTCAGGATTCCAGTCGTTTTCTTCGAGGATCTTCCATGTAGAGAGAAGAAACGTTCCTTTTTTCAATTTCACGGTGGAAAGATTGGGTTTAAATAAAGTCCGACAAAGAATTAAAAAAAAGATTTTGATTCTTAGCAGATTAATCTGCATCAATTTCCAAAACGAAATAAAAATATTTTAGAACATTCATAATTACAGAATTACTTTTCCTTTGTTCATCAATTTCTGATTAAAATAGTTAAAATTTTCTTTTGTTCATGTATTAAAAAGATATATCACAAAAGAAACTTTTATTACTTATCTAAGGTAAACCTTTATGGATGTTTATGATATTTCGTTTAATTTTCACTATGCTGTGCGCGAACTATGAAACAACTGATAAATATATTATAAATACGATTTCTTCAATTATCAGCATTTTCATATTGAAAAGAAGTTTAATCTTGATTGAGCAGAAAACGAGTACGAGAGTATCGCATAATATCAATTATTTTGTAATCACCAACTGCAATTACTTTTAACTAATATTTAAAATAATTTTATACTTAAATAATGTATATTTGAAACCATTGCGAAGAGAATAATGCGTATTAGTAAAATGAGGTTTTGCTTAGAAGGAACTACATTCATCTAATTGTTCTTAAAAGTATTTTTCACAATATTTGGTGGTCCATAAAGTTAAATTATTATTATTATTATCCCAATCCTATTTAAATATTACATGAATTATTCAAAGGCAGATTTATTTATAATAAGCATTCTTCCTTTTAAGCAATTAAATGAAGGGCAAATTTATAAACCCCTGAAAATTGAGATAACGTCAATCATGTCATGTCTCTTATATTGTTGACATGAAGATTTCAAATCATTTCTAATAATAAGCGGAAATTGTTGATAATGACACTCATTGCTAAGACATAGTATGCGAGATCAAATGACCACCACCCAAATAAGGGAATGGGCTCATGAAGGCTATTACTGTCAATATATTGAAAACCTCATTGATGACCTAAATTTTCTATTCAATTTAATTACAATTGATCTATAACTATTTGACGCTCGATTGTTATCATTTCACGGAAGTTTCATATTTACCTCTAGAAGCAACCGATATTTTTCTACTTTTTGAAATTGTGTGATTAGCAAATGTAAATAAATTTCTATAAATTCATTGTTATCAATGTCAACATATAATATTAATTTTGGAAGAAATGTTTTAGATTTTTAGTGGATACCCCCCACACACACATTGCTATTTGGTTACTTTTAAATTTACACAAATACTCTAAAACTCTAATTACATATCATTAAGATGCCATAAATATAATAAAATTAATTTTATCTTAATAATCTAGTGCAGAATTAATCAAAACGAAGTACTTTAAATGTCTTATTCAGTCTAAGAAACCGTTTAATGAAATAGTTTTTTTTAAAAGAATTTTTGTGCCTCAAAATAGACTGTTTTGCAATTAATTTTAATAGAGAACAAGTTATAGGCATTATAACTAAACCACAAGATTTGCCTTAAAACTTTTTAAATATTTTTATTTGGACTTTATTCCTTTATCATATACTTTCAAAATATTAAGAAAACTAGAAAGATATAGCTCATAAAGAACATTTTTATTGAAATAAAAAATAGGAAATAAGTTCGATGTTTATTCGTCAATTCATCCAACATTTTAATCTTGTTCCACTACATTAGACGAGATAGTTCCTCACCTACGGGTTAATAAAGTAGTTTGAATTAAAACAGCAATTTCAGAAAAATATTGTTATATTAAACGTGCAAAAAAAATCATCCAGAAAATGTTTTGAAACAAAATTTTAAGCATTAAATATAACGTGAATAATGCATTGAATATGTGCATCCTTCTCATAAATAGCGTAAATCCACTTGAGAAACTAAAATTAAACTTCTAGAGACGTAATAAAAAAGGGAAGTTATAATATCACAAAACATTTATTATTCATATTATATAAACATAATTTTAAAAAAACAGATACAAAAGAAAACATTAATAATATGATTATATATATAACCAGTTTGGTACTAATAATAAACAAAATTACTTATGAACTGGATAGTTCGATTTTCATTCTTTACTTCTCTTTTTTTCTTCTATTTCTCTCGATTGTCTTATTGGATATTGAATATAAGTTACTCTAATAAACAGTAGCACCATCTTTTGTTAATAAAGTTAATATGCATCTGTTACAAACTTTAATATGAGAAAAATCATCAACATTACGTAAGAAATGCTTTTAGTTCCAAATTCAGTGAAATTGAATATATTAAAAAAATTTTAATTCTGTTTTCAGAGCCGACTGATGTTTTCTCTAACAATAAACTAAAACCTCAGTACTTCTAAAATCTTATGCTGATGTAATTACTTATAAGATTTTTAATACAATGATTTTTAACACAATGTACATTTTAACACAATGTATTATTTATAGGTCTTTGGGAATACATTTCGAAGTTTATTCTTTCATATGCGATGAAGAAAGAGTCTGTTTTGAAGAAAAAATACATTTTCCTTACAACCCACATGAAATTTCTACTTTCAAAAATTTCTTTTCTATATTATCAAAAATGGGAATAACTTCATGATAAAGATTTCATCTTTAAGTAATTTCTTTATTAGATGTATCAGAAAGTTTAAAATTTTATCTTTTCCTATTTGCAACTGTAATTTCTTACCTATCGTAAATCCACCAAAAATTAATTAATTCATTAATCATTAAACCAGAAAATTTAAATAATAACGCTTTTAATAATCAACAAGTTATTATTTATTTTTCAAAAGAAAACCATTCATAAGATTAAAAAATGTATCAATTGAAAGCTTACAATTTTCTTACAAGGTAATATTAGAATATTATTAAGAGAAAGTATATATTTATAAAATAACATGATTTACATAATTTGGAAACATATTCATACGAAAACATTCAAAATAAAGAATAGTTTGTAAATTAGATACGACTTTACATAACATTAAAATCATATCTTAGACAATTAATTTAACATTTAATATATTTTGATCATCTAAAGATATTTTTGTAATTCATTGACAAAATTGTGCCATGACAAATTTTTAATTATTACAATAATTAACATATATGGCTTAAGCTACATTTCATTCCACATATTTTATTAAGTGCTTTTAAAATTTGTTGAGAGAGAACTTTTCTATTTTATTCGAAATTTTTTTGTAAATATTTTCCTATTATATAAAAATAATTTTATAAAAAAAGTTTTATATTTTTTAAATTCAGTAGAATTTTTAAGCAAATTATAAATATTGAAAAAATTATGTAAAGAAACTGAAACGTTCATAAAATATCTTTTTAAATAAAAAAAGATAATTTCTGGATTATATTTAAAGTATTGTTTTATTATAAATATTTTAAATGAAATAAGAATTAATATTCGAATGGCATCAAAATATCCACTTTGCTTGCATTCCATTTTATATAATTAAATATAAATCACGTTATGCTAATAATTTGATGTAATATATTAATTTTTAAAAAATTTTAACATATTTTGTCACACTAATATTCCCTTGCCCAGTTTTTATTCATTATATAACATGTATATTTTCCACATTTAATTAAAAAAATGCTGAAACTTTTAACATAAGCTCGGAAATACTAAATTCTAGAGTAATATGAGAAGAAACAGAAGATTTCAGAATGAAAACATGTTTTCAAAAAGAAAAGAATATGAAAAAGCATATTTACTTATTAAAAAGAGCTTTCTTTAAATTAAATATTGAAAGACTTTTAATAGAAAAAGTTTTTTTTGAAGAGCTTTCAGTTTTACTGATTTATTTAATATTTCGTTTTTTATATTTCGTTAATGATGTACCAACTTCTCTTGTCTTAATTATTTCGCAACAGTATTAAATATAATGTCTACATTTTATTCTCACGTGTTCAATTAGAAAAGAAAAAACTCAAGATGTATTAGAAATTAATAAATGTAATTACTTAAATATAATAATTTTTTGCTTCTTGTAATAGAAATGTTGCAATTTTTACAGATTTTAATTTTTCAATATGAAAATTTTAAAAGATGATGAATAGACAGATGTATATAAATTTCTTTTACCTTCATTGAATATTTCAAATTATTTATAATTCCAAAAGATTATTTATAATTCCAAAAATTATTTATTTTTTAATAAAATAAATAATTTATTAGAAAATAAATTATTTATTTTATTAAAAAATAAATTATAAGAAATAATTTATTTATTTCATAAAAGAATAATTTATTTCATATAAATTATAAGAAATAATTTATTTTTTAATTCATAAAAGAATTATTTCATAAAAGAATAATTTATTTCATATAAATTATAAGAAATAATTTATTTTTTAATAAAATAAATAATTTAATAAATAAGAAATAATTTACTTTTTAATAAAATAAATTATTTATTTTCTAATAATTTCTGTTTGATGTTTTTGGATATGTTTTTCTTGATAAATGCGTATTAATTTTCGTTATAATTTTTCTTTCTTAATAATTTATTGTATGTTTATTAATCTTATAGATATCTTTTTAAGAAAACATAACCATAATATGAAATTTCATTTCTATTCTAATTGAAACTAAGTTTCTGTACAAAATACAATAGAGCTAAAAATTATTAATTAACACATTTCAAACAAGAATTATAATTTCTAAACAAAGTAATAATGAATTTACTCATTTTTCATTTATTTCATTAAAGCTGGAGTTGTTTCATTTTATTTGTAGTAGAAATGTTTTATATTAATTATAATTATCGGGTAAAGTTTTAAATAAATATTAAAACATATGAAAATTATCGAAATTTATTCATTCAAAAATTTTGAAAGCTTACTTATAATTATTAATGACGCTTTGAATGGTAATAATAGTATGTTATTAATATTTGAAAACTTCTTATAATTTTAGTTATCAGATAAATATAATAGGTATCAGGTATTGAGTATTTGAAATTTAGATGCTTTCGATTCTTTCAATGTTTCACGTTAGTTTTAAGGTGATATTCAACATAAATTTAAGAATCTATTGAAGATAAATAAGAATATAAAGTAATTGTTTTGTATTGCATGTTTAATATTTTAATAATTAATGATTTTGCTTCTTTTTTTGCCTACAGCTATAAAAAAAACAATTGTAATAGTTTTATTGATAACAGCTACACAAAAATGCTGCTTACTTTCATGTTATAAGCAGGTATTTGTTGAATGGACATTCAACCTGCTAGAATTTGTCGTTATTTATCAACGTGACACTTTATAGAGTATAATAACTGACAGCCCCTACACATTTACATTAATCTCTGCTTAAATTTACTCTTTGTGTGGGGCTGATTTCTTGAAAGAAGAGTTATACGAACTTGGAATTATAAAAATTTCTGTTTTAAAATTATTTGATAGAAACTTTTCCCCTGCTGTCTCAAATAATCATCAGTAACTCATGTTATATTTATTAAGTGTATTTGCAATTCAATTATTTAGAGAAATGAAGCTTTCACTTTGCATTGCTGACAACCAATTAAAAGAATTTTAAGTAGTATGACATAAATTCATAAAAAAATATAATATCAAAGAGTTTAGGGCTATTTTCATAAGAAAAGTACTATCAAAAGAAATATGTATTGTTAAATTTGTTTGAATATCAGTTTATGTTAATTTTTAATCATCGGTTTCGTTGGAGTGTTCTGTATAGTATATAAAAAAATATTTTCAGCTTTTTGTAATTTTTTTCTTAAGATGTTTTTGTAGACGATTTAAACAAACAGGGTATATAAGTGCTTACATCATAAAACATGAAAAATAACCTGTTTGTGCGAAAGTTTTATATTTTAGCCTTTAACAAAGTAATATTTTCTCCAATTTTGTTTTAGAGATTCATGGATATTTTATATATGATTTAATTTCAAAACTTATTTTATATAATTGCTTATATTTAACACAGTTTGATATTTGCAATTAACGCAGTTGTGATGCAATTTGCATTAATTTTTGCATTTAAATAATATTTGAAATTAGCTTTTCTAACATGAAAGGCCCGGTTGGTTCGTGCGTCGTTCGGAAGGTAGTGAGCTCGAATCCCAGAGCAACCGAAGATCCGTGATGTTTGCTAATGGCGGTTGGGGTGCATTAAAACTGTGCGTGGTCACAATGTCCTCCACGTGAAATGATACCTCTGCGCATGGCAGGCCAAGTATTGGGGGCCTTTCGCTTTATCCCGCTTCAAAATCATAAAAACTGCATCTGGCTGCCTCTATCTAACTGATCGAGCCTAACTTAACAATTTTATTTTAACGAAATTGTGTTTCAAATTGATTTTACCAAAACTAAATATTGTTGATTTTAAATGTATTTTAATGCTTCTTGACTTTATAAAAGATATACAATTACAAAAAAGTAAAAACAACACATTCATAAATGAGAACATATAAAAGATATATGTTCTCATTTATGAATGTGTTGTTTTTACTTTTTTGTACAGTTTAATGTGTTATAATTAAGTTTTAAATATTATGTGTATTATTATTATGTATATTGCAAAAAAGATTTTTGCTTTATCAATAATAAATTATTTAACCACAGTAATACATGCAAAGTGTTTATGTGTATTTGCAAACACTCTTCAATATTATAAATTAGAATTATCTTTGTTATTTTACGTATCTAAATTTGTTATTTCTATTTTACGTATATGTCTTTGTTTATTTTACGTATCTATGTGTCTACAATATTAACAACAAATTTTTTATACATTTTTTTATCAAAAATTATTAAAAAATTATAAAATAAAATAGTTATGTTTTATAAAACTTTTAGTAAAAGGATTTTAAGATTAAAAAGTCTAATTTTTAACTTGGTTTTTTTTATTTTTAATTGAATGTAAATAATTTGTCCCTTGTATTTAACATGATGTGCTATAACCTTGTAAAAACATTATACAAATATTATATTGTTATTAACTAGCATAGTATATTTAATCGTGGATAAAATACACTTGATACACAGCAACATAGACTACACAATTCATAAAGAATAAGAAACACTTAAAATCTTTCAACTGGGTGAACAAAAGTAATTTTTATTGCTTAAAATTTCATTCGGAAACTAAGCTAAGAAATCTAACAAGCTCTTCAAAATAACTCGTTTCCTTGTAAACAAAGTTCGTAGGAACAAAACATAATGGACTCGCTCAAACAAAGTATTCAATCATTGTCTAAGGACCGAAGCGTTGAAAGAAGTCAGGAATTCTTTTATCCCCCTCTAAGAAAACAAATTACTTTCCCAGTTATTTTCTTTTCTGAAATGAAGTGGTGAAATATAATTTTTTTACATCAGATTTTTATTTATTATAACACATTTTAAAGACTTCAACGCTTATGACAAAATAAATTTTTTACAATATATTTTTTTATTATGAAATGAGATTTCTCCCAAAACTGTTTTTAGTATTTCAGTTTTTAATTTTCAATCTGAAAATTTAGCGTTGATAAGATTTCTTAGTTTAAATGAATTTTTAAATTAATAGTTTTTGGAATACTTTCAATTTAATATATTTTTGCAGTGAAATCTCTCGATGTGACTTAAATTACTAAAATAAAAGGAAATAAATAAAAATAAAGATTCCCAAACTACTGCTTATAAAAAATGCAATAAAATATTGTCTCACTTACATATAATTTACCATTCACTTAAAGTACTTCATTTGCATATTATTTAAAATAAATGTCAGTGACATTGCAGGAAAAAAAACACTTCTGAAGCAAAACGGATTTTAAAATCGATGCATATTTTAAATTAAAAGTTTCGTTCACCTGTAAAATTCAAATGTATTTTACATCAATAAAATGAAGGATATTTAATTACATAGTAATTACATTTGTTAAGTATATATTCTTGAAATATCCTTAAATATATACTATACCATATTATGTGAGTTAAATATTTTATACGTACCTTAAATTTGCTATTTCTCTATCATCAAATAATTCACAGGGAATATTATGTTTTGATGTCGATAAGAAGCTTAAAAATATATGATCGCTATATATATATATATATATATATATATATATATATATATACCAAAATATAGTTAATATTATATTTTATGCAATTAATAATCAAAATACCAAATGGAGAATAATACTTTGAAAATACTAAATGGAAAACAATACATCAATACACTGAAAATACTTGGAAAAATTTTAAATAAAAATATCAAAGAAATATATAAAATGGAACGAAGTACCAACATGACCAGCTTTGTCAGGGGGTGTTGACCTCATTGGCACAAAGTATGGCTTTTCTGCACCGGCCAGACACAGTCTTAAAGAAGCCAGTACACCCCAAAGCCACACCAAAAGTTCAAACCAAAATATTTAAGACTATGTCTTGTTCCAGTGCAGAAAAGCCATACTTTGTGCCAATGTGGTCAACACTCCCTGACGAAGCTGGCCATGCTGGTACTTCGTTCCATTTTATATCTTTCTTTGATATTTTTTCTTTAAAATTTTTCCAAGTATTTTCAATGCATTGTTTTCCATTTAGTATTTTCAATGTATTATTCTCCATTTGGTATTTTGATTATTAATTGTATAAAATATAATATTAACTATATTTTGTTAATTCTATTTTAGCTGCTTCTGCGCTGAATGTATTACTAAGCATAAATGTATTTTATATATTCTTGTACTTTTCAGTTCTATATCCAATCTTGCATTATATATATCTATGTGTGTGTGTGTTTGTGTGTGTGTTTGTGTGTGTGTGTGTGTTTGTGTGTGTGTGTGTGTGTTTGTGTGTGTGTGTGTGTTTGTGTGTGTGTTTGTGTGTGTTTGTGTGTGTGTGTGTTTGTGTGTGTGTGTGTTTGTGTGTGTGTGTGTGTGTTTGTGTGTGTGTGTGTTTGTGTGTGTGTGTTTGTGTGTGTGTGTGTGTATGTGTGTGTTTGTGTGTGTGTGTTTGTGTATGTGTGTTTGTTTAAAAATTGTTTAAAAAGAGCATATTTTGAATTTCGCTTACATCATTGTTTTTCATTAAGATTACCTGAGCAGCAGAATAATAGCAGTTTAGAAAATGACGACTCATTAATAGAAAATCATTTGTGTGTTGTTATATTAGTCTTAAAGATTTTAGACTTTGCAATTTGTGATCTTTTTCTTTGAGAAATATGTCAAAGACAATGGTTAGGTACTGTTGTTGTTTCTACTTATCCCCCTGTTGTAGGAAAATCTACACCAGGTCCAAAAAGTCTCAGGGCGTCATATCCCAATAGATCAGATCCTGTTCATTCCACAGTTGTCTCTAGAAAGTGCCAAGACAATAAAGAAAGGGAGCAAGATTGGCAAAGAGGGAACAAGGAAAGAAAATTCTCTCCAAGTTCAAGAACGTCAAACGTTAATGCTTAGATCAAACCTCGTCAACAATTTTGATTCAACTCTACGGTAGCACAACTGTTACAGTTGTGATCCTTTTCTTTGGATTTAAATGAATTGCATTAGAATATTGGACAACTATTTGTTGTGCAATGGGAAGAAAAATATCTATAAAAATTTTTATGAGGTGTAAATAACTGAAAATGTATTTTTTTCATACAGTATATTGTTCTCTAATCTGTGCGTAAAATTTAGATTCATGTAAAACTTAATGAATCAGTACTAAACCTTTATATTTTACAATAGTTTATGGAATTTCAGAAAACTAAGGATTTTGCTTATGAGAGAAATTTTACAGTGTAATATAAAGTACTGAAATTAATAAACATAAAAATGCTTAAAAAAGCTTTCAAAAATAATATGCATCTGAGCACTTATAATATTTATCACATTTAATCTATAAGTTTTGGGAAACTAATCTCTTTTATTTTGGTTTTAGTGCAGAATGAATACATTACAACAATTAATAGAACTGAAAGTAAAAACGTAATTTATTTGAAAATTAGAAGTGAATGTTGTATTGAATTTTTCAGTCAAAATCTATTGACCAAAATGTAATTTAAAGCTAATAATTAGTTTTTTTCAAAGTTAGAAATTTCTCTTTGAAATAATCATCCCAATATTTGAATGTTGTTTGCAATCAACGAAAAGCATACTAAAGTGTATGTTCTAATATAATTGAACAACAGGTGTTGTTTAAGCTCACCTTTATAAGGTATCAGTTTAAAATGAAAAGGATTAGCCATGGCTTACCTAAAAAATTACTCTTAGAAAGTAAGTGTTTTTATGCTGCTCTCTATTTTATAAGTTGCCCTCTATATTTCATTTTAAACTGACACCTAATAAGGTGTCAGTCACTATTTAAATAAAAAAAAAATTTCAACTTCTGTAATATTTGTAAAATGGCATAGATATGATGGCATCACATTCTGCAACTGAAAAGGAAAAGAAAAAAAATTGATAAAGATTTTGCAGCAGTTGTAAAGATGGTTAAAATAATGGAACTAATTATGATGAAAGAATTACCTTTAACTAAAATTACTTAGGATATCCGGAAGTTTTTACCGTTTCCGAAGTGTCACGCGTTCGGAATATTTTAGCTGTTGCTTTGCCTCCGTATTTACGCGTGCTATTTTTATCACGCAAGTAAGACATTACCACTGGCATTAGCTGCATATTAACGACTTGCTGGTGTTGAATATTCGAGTTTCATCCAGTGACGGTCAATAACGGTACACTCTATTCGCCCTTCGAAATAAATTTTCATTTTCGTGACACATAAACTGTCGTGACATTCTAGCTTTGTTTTATTTTTCGGGGGAGGGGGGGATAGTTATACAGGTATTAATATGATCTGCAACTTAGATTACAAAGAGAAAAGATAATGCCACAGGATAAATGTATATTTAAATAGTTTTTAATAGATTATGAAGGATAATTTACCATTTGGGATCAACATAGTGGAATTGTTACAAAATTAGTCTTTAATACTTTTTCCTTAAGAAAATTTTAATGTACATGTGTTAAGCTTTTTTATCAAAATATTTCTATTGAAATCAGCAAAAAAAGATACAAAATTTATTTTGTATTAAAAGTTTTAATATTATGAGATTTGAGAAAGAAACTTGTTTAGTTTCAACATATTACTGTTAGATATTGATAAAGCTTATTATAATGTCTTCTAATTATTCTTAATTGCAGTTCAAGAAAGATTGTAATGCACAATGTACTACATTGTTTAATGATAATAACAATATATGAATAATAATAATGAAATGTCTCATAAAAAAGCATTTATTTTCAAAGTAGGATAAAATTTATTTGTTTATTATAAGATCAGGTTTAACTCCAGTATATTATTCATTTACTTTAATATAAGGAATTAAATCTTGTGATTTTATCTTGATGAAGACAAAATTGCGATTGCATAAATATGAATACAAAGTTCTGAAATCGACAGTGCCTTATTTAAATATTTCGTTAACCTAATACATTAATATATTAATATGAAATAAAAACAGTATTATTATTGAAACAAAAGATAATAAATGCTTAGTATTGTATTTATTTAAATATTTAGTTTACCTGATACGTTAATATATTAATATCGAATAAAAACAACATTATTATAGAAAGAAAAAAGATAATATATGCAAATTTCAGTATTTTATATCGCATACGAAAGAACTCTACAAGTGAATCAATAGCTTTAATATATTGCAAAATATCAGCAATTTAAATTTATTTATAGGGATATCAAATTCAAAGTGCTTAGTAAATATAAGCCTAGCAACACTTTGTTTACACATTCCTTGCATTAAGTTTAGTTTTATGAGAACCGTGGGATTAATCACTCGTGTTTAAGTTATTAACGATTTATCTCGGTTGTCGAGGAGCTAGCTGTTGCCATAGGAAACAAGATAAATACAGTTGTCTCTTTCCCGTGCATTTCCTTTGGAGATAGGTACACAGCCTTGTTGAATGAATTGACTTATTTTTCTCCTTTGCCATCGGTATTTCGCTGGAATAAAGAATCTTTAACGAGATGTGTGTTCCATTAAGAACATAAATGGAATTCTCATTTTACTTTTTTATTATGCTTGTAGAATGTGCGATACAATATAAAGCCCATTACCGATTAGTTATGTTGGCATTCATTTGCTAATGCATTAACTTTTTATATTGTAATTCAGGTTCGTTAATTATACGTAAATACTTCTTGATTTCTAAATTAAATAGAAATGTTTATGGAAAGTTTAAGGGTAGGAACATTCTGATTTTGATTGCACATGAACAGTAAGACAATCAAATAATACTGCACACTTTACTATCATTCCTGCCTACCTGAAAGCATAAATAAGTTTGTAGCTGAATTTAATTAATTGAATATATTTGAAAACATTAATAAATAGCATCATGTAAAGCATCCATAAATAGTATTATTTAAGTATGTTAATGGAAATTCCCACATAAAATTTAAATCACATTAAAAGTGACATAAATACCCAACACACTTTATAATAACAAAGGATTTAATTTAAAGTATTTCAATAAATGTAATAATTTTAAAAAAGTTTACATTATTTTAAATTATGTAAAATAGTTGTTTTCCCCATAACAGACAAACAGAACATAGGTATTTTATTGATAAAGTTGAAGAATTATTAATGAATATCCATATGGATTTCGCAGGGAATAAAATATAGTTCCAATTCACAATATATATATATATATATATAAATCGGGGAAAAATTATGTGAAGTCATATAAAATGTTTGACGAATGAAATTTATAAATACTGTTTTTAAAATAAATACAATAATGAGTTATGATGGTAAGTTACTTAATTATTAAAAATATGTTAATTATTCTTATATATTTTAGCACAATTAAAAACTCATGAATATATTTGTAATATCAATATAATAATAAATAAATTTGTATTCAAATATGCATGAAAATAATTTTACAAAATTTGCAGTTTAACTCATAAAATAAAAATTCTGTATTACCCCAATGACTCTTTTTTTTCACACATATTCTCAGTTTTTTACATATTAACAATGTAAATTGTTTACAATCCATTTGAATCAGCATAATACAAACCAGATAATTAATTGTTGCTTTAAAAGCTTGCATCGTTGTAAGAATTTTAATATCCATCATATGTTTTTGCCTTTTGGGGGAATATTTTATATATTATGATTTACATCATATGCTTCTAGAGATACATGGTGAAACCTCTTAAGCACCCACACTGATAAATGCGCATACCAGGAATAAAAATTCACTGTCCGTCTTCAGACTAATCCACGATTAGTGTTGTGCTTCCGTATGTGCATACGACGCTATGCCTATGAAATATTCCTCCTAAAGGCAATAGTTTGTAGTCGAAGATAAAAATGCTTTGTTGTTTTTAATTCTCTATTACACGAAAAGAAAATTTACTTCTGTAATTGATCAACAGTTTTAAACCCAATAAACTTCAAATCCAATTAACATGCTCCTACCAGTAAGCAATGATGAATCAAGGCAACAAATAGTCATTTCGCCATCACTAAATCTCTTATCAAACATTTTCTATAAAAAAAAACTCTGAAAAAAATAAATCAATAAAATAATAATAACAATTAATAAAATAAGTAAATTAAAATAAAAATAAGTAAAATAAAAGTGCAATTATTTCACTCACACAGTATGATAATTTTCTGCCACGTTCAGCTGAGGAATTTATAAAGTCAAAGTGGTATTATGCCTTTTATACCCTCTTCTCGATTAGAGAAGGATGATGTTCAGGAAGATGGAATTCGACTGGTAAGGAATCGAACTCACTGCTTTCCAATCAATGAAACGACACTTTTCCTTCCCTAACTACTGTGATCTAAAACAACTCTGGGCAAAGTTAGCATTTAGAAAATTAAAAGGTGAATAATTATTGAGGGAAAAAATGCAGCATTTATGTGAAAAGAATTTTATTGTATTCTGACATCCAAAAATGTCTTTTGATATCACTTTTTTGACTTTATTTTAGATATCGCTTAAAAGAAAACTTGAGAAAATTTAAGTTGTGATTATGTAATAGTTACTAGAAAAATTCAGTTGTAATGGTAATGTGGTTTAGGTTTGATGGTAGTTGACTCGGTACTATGCCTACCAAACACATAGTATAATTAGGACCTATTCTCGTTAATCTTTCGTAAAATATGCTGCTGTAGTTGGAATTTTTGTTAAAAAAAAATAGTTCTTTAGGTAGTGACCTCGTCTTTCATACGTAGTTCAAAATTAGAGCTACTAGCTAATAGATTAGAATTATTAGCTAGGCTACAAATGTCAGAAGTCATCAGCCAAAAAAGTATGCAATAAAAAAAAGAAAAAAAACATTGTTTTGATACAAAAATCAATAAAAACATAGAGTTACAAAATAAACTAAATTGTTTCACTCATAAAATTGGTAAAAGTCAGTTTTACTTCAAAAGACGATATAAAAACAAAACTGACTGGTAAAAATGCTGTAAAATATTAAATTTTTCTGCTCTATTGGACGTTACATTTAGTTGATTAATCGATAACTTTGAAGAAGACAGTATTCAATATTCTTTTGTTGTGTTTCTTGCTGAAATTTTTATACTGAAAGCATTTTATGAAAGATTCTGTTTCCAGGAGGAATTTTTTGTAAAAGAAAATTCTTATAAATTATCAATAGAAAATGTGAAAGAGACGTGTTCATCATTGAAATATTTTAAAAAAAGGAAAGACTGTTTCAAAACTAGGATTTCAAGTTTAATATTATATATGCTATAATTCATGTATGAGATAGTTTTTTTCTTATATATTTAATTTTTTTTTACTTATAAGTAAAAAAGAACCAAATAAGAAAATAAGTTTACTTAAAAGGGTTTTTCTTTAAATACTTGTATTCTTTTCAAAACAATAAAATCTATTTTTCCTTCAGTTTGTAAGAGAGAGAGTTTATTTCAATTCAAAAGGAATTGTTAATTAAAAAGAGCAATACGTTTTCAGTGCTTTAAATTTGCACAGTTTATATTTTTAAAACTGCCGGCCAACTTGTCTAGTGGTCAGCGTGCCTGATCTATGGGGAGGTCTTGGGTTCTAATCCCTGTTCAGGTATGGATGTACTTTCTTTCTCTCTCTATCCTGTCTTTGTCCTTACGTTGTGTATGAATGAGGTATGAATGGTGCCTACTCTATAAACGGATCTCTATAAACGGGTCCCTATATGTGAGGGTGCGACCCTCTGTGGTGCACCCGGGGCAACGCCTCGGTGGCAAATAGGTCGCTATTTCAAGCCGGTTCCTTGGGTATAAGGTGACAATACATCCTGATATACCACGACCAATGGAAAATTTTTAAAAAAAACTACTCCATATTTTCCACTTTCGCTTATAAATAAAAATCTTTACAATTTAATTTTGCCTAAGCAATATCCAAAATATTTTAAAATAATGTTTAGTAATAATAGTCTGTAAATAAAAAAACAACAACAAAACTTACTTCATTACTATATTCATCAATATTACTGTCAGATATGAACCTATCAAATACTGAAAAAAAATCATCTATTTCTACTTCAGTAACATTACGGCTAGGTAAATCATAAAAAAGAGTAATATAGGAGAATATAAAAAAAAAATATGGACAACTTCGACATCGAATCGATTCCCAAAGGACATTATTCATCTTTTGTCCTGGTAAGGTCATTCTTTTTCCTTGACCAGTGGTCAAATCTGGAGTGACGTTCATTAGCGCATTGTCTTTTATAGTATGATAAATGGATTGAAACAAGATAGCATAATCTAAGCACCGTCTGTAAGTTCTTTCTGAGTGCAGAGGAAAAATTATACTTCAACTTCTTAAATTAATCTGAAAATCGGATTAATAACTTAAACAAAGAACTAGTTAAATGGTATACTTTTAAATTACAATTCAGACATGCTTAGAAGTTAGAACAATTTATTGCTTAGAAGTTATTGCTTAGAAGAATGGTATACTTTTAAATTACAATTCAGACATGTTTAGAAGTTAGAACAATTTATACAATAGATATAGAAATGCTGTCGACATACCAAGTAACGAAAAGAAATGCACATAATAAAAACACATATAAAAATGGAGTAAAATGTTTTTTTCCTAAGCCAGTTTTTTTTTTTTTTTTTTTTTGTTTAGCTGTTATTTTATAAAACAGTTTGTGATATTTATTATATCTGCTAGAGAAAATTGATATATTATTCAGTAACTCAGTATTATAAATGTAACTCTTTATGAAAATATGCAAGGATAGGATGGCAAGGTTGATTATATTTACAGTATTTATTTTATTTAAACAGAAAAAAAATGATACTGATTTCAACATGCAGAGTAAACTAATGTATAGATTAAAGGAAACTAAACATTAAAATGAAGTAATTCATAACACATGTTGTTTGAGCACTTATTCAATGAAATTTAACATAAAAATTTGTGTTTTGAGATATTAATTTTATTCCAAGGTATACTTTATTCGATAATATTTTGGATTTTCAAGCAATAATTGCTCAAAAATTATTTCAACTATATTATTACGAAAATTATTGCAGTTATTTTCTAGACATTGTTATCCAGAAACCGTCACCCTTGTAGATTATTATATGCGATCAATAGAGGGCGCTTCTCCTTTTAAATTGATTTCATGGCTGTCTAATCGTATATATAGATTACTTAAAAAATATGTTCAGGAAAATATTTGTCTGTCAAAGAACAGATTAAAGATACGCATTTTAATATAAATTAAATTAAATTTGGCATTGATTAAATTGTTACTCTTAGATGTTTAAGTTTCAATGTGGATTTGTGATTATTAAAGCTTCCGAGGAAAAAAATATTGAAACATAAGTACAGACTAGATTTAGATTTAATAGCTCTCTCTAACCAGCAAATTTTCTCAAAAATTAATAAAACCAAACACTGTAATTATTTTTTTATTTTGAAATAAAGCTATTACATAATAGTTGAAATGAAGTCATTCAGAAAAAGCTGCTTGTACTGTTGATTTCTCTTTAAAAAATTTAATTTATGTGTACAAATACAAATTTAAAAAAAACTTTTTCTTAATTTTTTTAGTTAAGAACATTTTACTTATTACGCAAAGTTCTTTACTGTAAGCTGTCTATTATTTCACCAATTTTCAGTATAATTCCGCAAGTACTTCGTAAATGTTTACATTTGAAGTTAAATTCAGAATTGCATAACAACATAAAGCTTTCCTTTATACATAAAAAGCTTTATATTTTCTGAATATAATAAATAGTAATATGAATCAAAATTAACATAAAAAATAGTCTCCAAAATTTTAATAACAAAATGTTATTACAAATCGAACAAATACCAAAATAAATCATTTTAAATTTATAACACATTGGGCAATTTTATAATTTCTAAAGTAGTTCTTGATTCAAAAATAAAGCCAGAGTTCAAATATCCGTTTATAAACCACTTGAATAAATTTAACTGGGTAGTCTTTGAATCCTTATTACTTTATAGAATATATAAAATTTTTAACTTTGGCGATTATTTACCCAAACTATTTGGCAAACTATTTTTATTCCTAGAAAAATATAAACAAAGAAATGTGAAAAATGCATATGACTTATCAAACGTTATTCATTTTTATAAGATTTCCAAAACTATTAGCTTAAAAATTCAACATTTAGAGTTTTTTCACCAATTTAGTGATAATTACCTTGAGATGAAAAGCAACTACCAAACAATCATACTTGCAATCATTGTACATTTGTAGTAATGCATCGCCTTAAGTTTACAAAGGGTTTGCTTAAAATTGTTAAAACATAAAAGTATAATACAAAGTTATGAAGTAACTTGACTACATTCATAACCAAGTGCAATATATACAACAAATATCCAGTATTGAAGACAGGGTGACAGTTGATCTGAAGTTAAAGTTATTCACTTTTGAAGATGTCAGCAAAGCATGAGGTTATGAAATATTTTTACAGTGAGCATTTCATCGTAAAGTTATGGAATTGAATATATTTTTTGAAGAATTCGAATGTTGCTTAAATACACCTGTTAATATTATTCAAACCCGTAGTTAAGAATTAAAAATAGTTTTAATTAAATCTTACATCATATCATTCAATAAATCCATAAAATTATGCAATAAAGCAATTTTAAATCTTAGCCGAATTTTTATGTCTGTTACTTTCATTGTATTTATCAACATTAAATTAAATATATTCAATCAAAGTTTTATTAAAAAATTGCATATTGTTCATAACTACTTCAATAAAATCTTCTTGATGTATTCCCATTTATGAAACATATTTACATGTAAGAGAGTAAAATAAATTATATAAATAAAAATTAATAAGAAAATTTTACGTAATTTTATGACATTATATGAGGGTCACCCTGATATTTTTGAGATACAATTAGGTTTTAAAAGTTATACTTACAAAATTTTAGGTGTGTTCAAAGTAGTCTCTTCCAGTATCAATGCACTTTTGTAGACGAATTTTCCACAGATTAAATGCCTCAAGCCCTTCATTTCTTGGAATAGATGAAAAAAATGCATTTATAGCCACATCAGTCTCCTTCTTTTGAATGAAACCGACGTCCACGTAAGTTCTTTTTTAGATTAAAGAATAGCCAAAAGTCGCACATAGCTAGATCAGGTGAATACGGCGAATGTTCGATCACTTTAATGTGTTTTTGTTTAAGAAACTCAACTGTTAATCCGGATGTATGTGAAGATGCATTATCATGGTGAAGCATTAGTCCCCTAACATTCAGTTCTTGTAGAATTTCTGGAAGATATTTAGTAGTATACCAGTTTGCTATTACTGTCCTTCCAACTTGATGGCTTTCACCAATCCCGTACTTCTGAAGAAAACGGCATACATCACTTTTTTCAGTGCGCGTTGTTTTTTCACCATTGTCGGCGTGAGATCATCTTCAAACACCCGTACTTTGCTTTCTTAAAGTGTTGGAACGTCAGAAAATGATATGTGCATTTCATCACTTGTTACAATTTCAGAAATGATGCGGTGGCCACCATCATTTAGCAACTTAAGAGTTTCTTTACTGATTCTGACACGCTCCTCTTTTTGATGCTCAATTAGATTATGGGGAACCCAACGGCAAACTACTTTTTTCATAAGTGATTCTTCATGAATGATTTTGCGTACGGCTGGGATCCAATATTAAGTTTCTTCTGTATCATTTGATAGGTTCAGCGATTATCATCCATTAACATTTTTCGTATGGCAGACACATTATCCGGGATTACTGCCGACGACGGTCTTCCTGTGTGTTCTTCATCCTGAAGAAAATTGCGATCTCTTCTAAATTCTCTAAACCATCCGAATACAGTAGCACGAGATGGAGATTCATCACCAAATGCTAATTGCAACCGTTGAACGCATTCTTCTTGATTTAATCCTGCTTTAAAATCGTAGAAAATCATAGTGCGAAAATGTTCTCGCGTCAACTCCATTTTCTCTTCTGTTTAAAATTTATTCTACGCTAAACATGTTGAAGTAAGTCAGTAAAAAATCGTCTTCTGTGTTAAAATACTTTGTATTTTAAAATTAAACCGTTATTTTTATTTTGTAAATTCTTGACTGTGCGTATCTCAAAAATTTCAGAGTAACCCTCGTACGCGCATACTTACTTTTGCAAATATCAAAAACTCTAGTAAGTAGTTTCAATTTCTTTCAAAATAATTATCAAATGAATGACAAGAAATGAGGGATATACCATAAAAACTATAAAATAGTTATATGTCAAAATGTTTTGCACATTTCATGTTAATTTTACTCTTCGTTTTACCAAACAATGAAAATTAAAACCAACTGCTACTTGAAACTATATATATGTAAAGCGGGTACTACAACACCTACAACATTATTCTGGATGACTTAGTGATATATTGTTTAGTCTGATAAAATAAATTTCGTATACCCTGGCATTATCCGAATATAAGTGTAAGGATATGAAGAATCCCTGAATATCAATAGATGATTCTTTTAAGCTGATGCTGCCCCCATGATGGTGTAAAGTATGCATCCAGCATGATATAAGACTTCAAAATCATTTTGAGGCAAGTCTGATAAGAAACAGGAACATCAGTATTCACTTTGACCACTTACATCCATTCATGTCTCTTGCGCACTTTGACTGACTCGTATAGTTTAAACAATGCAATGAGATAAATCAAATATTGAGAATTATTTGCAAATTTCTCCACGATTATTCTTTTGGTTTTAGATCTATTCGCCATCTAAATTACTTCTGTTGCAATTTATTGGGCCTATCGGTCACTTAAGCTTTTATTGATCATCTAAATCTCCAAATATAAATTTCTTTAGCATACAAAGGATATTTTGCAATATACCATTCAGAAAAAGTTCAGTTATATCCTTAAGTTCAGATTTATGCTCTACCAACTGAATATCATAGCCTTATACATAGGCAAAATTCATACCATATCGTGTTGCGTCACTTCTGTGAGGAAAGGAATGAAATAAATGAAAACGAGGATCTCTATCGATAAACAATATAATTTCCCTTTTCCATGTGTTAATGCTAAATCAAAAATGAAAATATTTGAAAATAAAAGAAGTTAAAACAAAGAAAGGAAAATGAAATACGTAAGCTATATTTGAAATTGATATTGAATTATATGTATCTTTATTGTTTAAATCTAGAAACATAGTTTATATTAAATAAATCAAGATTCGAGAAATATATTTTTGCTTTTATTAAGAACTATATTTGCTTTAAGAATATTCCAAAAAATAAAGTTTGAAAGAAAATTCAAAAATATTTCAATAAAAAATGAATTCGTTTCCGAAAAAATCCATCATTCTTGAAAAAATGCTTGTATATTTAAACTGTTCAGAAGACTTGAATATGATACATTTGTCCTAAAATAAAATATTTCTTTTTCTCTTTTCTTTGATTTCAATATATCTTTCGCATTTATTACTAAAAGTATTACTGTTTAGTATTACTTTTATAACATAATTTTTCAATTCTTATTATTAAACTTTCTTATGATTTTTTTCAGTTTCTATTTCTTTTACTTGAAAGATGAGTATATTACCTTTGAAATAAAAGGTTTATATTTATTTTTATAGAAAGCGATACAGTTTGAATCTTTTCTGATTTTTAGTATCACTTTTATATATATAACATGAAAATAAATATAGTTACCGCGTATATTTATGGAAAATTATCGACCCTTTTGATCAAGGGAAGAAGTTTTAATGTATATATTGATCAAAATAACTAAGTGATACAATTGTTTTAGATGTGAACTGCAGATAAATATTTTGGGAACTGATTTGTGATATCAAGGTTTGCAAGTTATGAAAGAAGAGCAATGAATTAGGAATTATCAGGTAATTTCAGGTAAAAAAAATTGTATGCGCAGTCCATATATATTTATGTAAACCAAAAATAGATAAATAGACGAAAATGAATTTTAAAAAGGGTTCCTTTAGTAAAATTGATTTTTATCCGAGAAACATTTTTAAAAAGTATCTTCAACTGAAAATGGTGTAATCTCCCACGAGTATAGAATCAATGTGGAAGTGTGGAATTCTCTTTCACTTTTATATAAGGAAATTATCTAACTATTGCCTCATTTTTTCTGAGAGGGAGAAGCAGCAAGCAGCCCTTCTCTCTTGAACGCCCACAACACATTACATTAGCTTGATTTACTCATCGCTCAACAATCATTTTTTGCACATCAGGGCAAATAAAACTTGGACCCACAGTTTGTAGTGGATTCCGAGCCACTACAAACACACATCAAACATGTGGTGAGATTCAAATTAACGAACTGTTGAATCGAAAGTAAGAACGCTAACCATTTCGTTGCCAGCTTATCACTTGGCTTATTGAGTTCATATTTTGTGAATGAACTGGACAATCCATTTGAAAGATCCCTTCGTCAAAATAAATTTTTTACTTAGCTGAACATGATGAATGTAGTGTTATCATTCATGGGAATAAATTCATCCTCTACTGTTTCATAGTAAAGGACTACAATATATATTAGAATTAGATTAATATATCCATTCTTGCTAATGTATGAGTCAGTGTAGTTATTGATAAAAACATCACTTAAAACAATGACATCATTTAAACTAAACCACGCACTTTTATGCATAAATTCAGGTTCATTTCAAGTACTAAGCTAATCACCATGGAATGCAGATAGGATACCGCTTTTCAGGGTAGCATGTCCTAGGCTCGATCCAAGCAACTGTAGATTGAAATTGATAAGAGATGGATATGAAAAACAAGTGCTGTGTTTCTGCTTTCTGTAGGCACACCTGTCAGAGTAGGAGCTGGGGAGTTTTCTGGGTTTCCTCGCATGGGCCACATAAATACTGCCCATTATCTATAAAAAATTCTCTTAGAAGGCAAATGCAAGTTAGACATTAAAATGCGTTACAACAGCCTTAGATCGTTAAGCTGTCTCAGCAATGCGGTGTCAAACTACTAGGTTGTTTCCAGGTGACAATTTCCTTACTGTGAGTTTGAGCATTGAAATGGGACTCGTTCTTAAAGAGAACGTTGCACAATATATTGCGTATCCAGATGAGATGTTCCTGTTTTCAAATTTTTACGTGCAGCAGGATGGTTTTCTGCTAACAAAACATAAATTATGGTCCTGAGTATATATTAACTCTCATGATGTGGTTGGTTTTGATTAATTTAAAATCGAAACTCTGCTATTAGTAGCCCCTTAAATGTACTATTATAATAAAATGATAAACGTACTATAATTTCTTCTGAATGTTTGTAAATCTGTATTATAAACGATCCTTATTTTGTATTGTTGTCTGTGTAAAATCTTTTCCTACTCTTCTTCGTATATTTTCAAACTAAAAAAAATTAATTTCACCATCTATGAATTCGTTTTTGAGAAATTTATGACGCTTCTTCTAAAATTGCTTGCATTTGCCTTTCTTCTATATACCCGAAAGCCCTTTCAACTACCAATTCAACCCAATTATGTTGCTGAGACGCGCTGCTCTTTGTTATAAAACATTCAATATTTGTCAAGTGTTTTAAATTTATTCTTACAAAAGCAATAATGTGGATTAATCTTCCTTCTTATGTAAAATACATAATTTTCTGAGTTAATTTTTTTTGCATACTTATAATTTTTTATAATAATATATTCTATTTACATTTTCTAAAAAATGTATTGATGTCATGGAATAGATGATTGGATTATTTAACGCAAAAATTGAATATGATTCTATGTAGCTTGTAATTAGTTTTAAATATAAAAAAGCTTCATACGAATTAAAATTTAATGATATTAAAGGCTCAATTTTTTTTATTTGCTTTAAAAGTTTAAATGCATTTTGTTGAAATATATATTAACGTAAAATATTTAAATCCATTATTACATGTAAAATATTGTCTTGAAAAAAATAGCATATTCAAACTTTAAGAACATGCTTCAGAGTCATATAAACATCACATGTTTAACACAAAGACACATAATTGCAGAATTTAAATTAAATGCGATCATAATGACTATACCTGATTCTAAATTTAATTATAGTTACTGAATTCTTTTTATATAATTCATAAAAAAAAATTGCAGTTTAGATAAATAGAAAAGCATTTTGAAATATTCGTTTTATGCTTGAATGTCCTATTCTATTTATCTTATGTTAAAACTACATTAGTAACGACGTCTTTTGTCGTCTAATGAAGTAGGAATACTGTGAGGTAATTATGAGATGAGAAAATATGGTATGACAAAGAGTATGTTCCTTATTTATTTATTTTTTTTACTGAAGTTCTCACAGTTATTATAGGAAATTGGTTTTAAATCCATTATGATAGAATTTTAAAATCACTGCAATTTTTTTAAAGTTATTACATAAGAGTAAAGCGGATAATTATATTTAATGAGTGATTTCATGGTATATTTTTAAAGTTAAGATGTAAGTTTCTGCATCAACAAAATAAAAAATTCTTAATTGCTGTGAGTAAACTGATAAAATATGCAGTTCAATCGAGAATAAATTGCTATCAATTTTCATATTGTTGATAGAGATTTAGCGAAGATCTCTATATTATAACATACTTACTTCTATGTTTCAAAATTGAAAGAAAAAATCTTAATGTATCGTATATAAATGCTTTTAGAAGAACTCATGTCTACAGGAGATTTTTTTTAATGTAAACTATATTTTCTAAGTATATCGAAATTGATATTTTTTGTATCCCTTTGCATAAAGGATGTTTGATACTTTTCCGTCTGTTTTGTTCAAACACGATTTATGTTTTTTTAACATTTGGATAATCATAGCTTATTTATTGTAAATTAAAAATTGATTTACCTCTTTTTTATTGTTTTTATTGTATGAAATTTCAAGATAATTAATTATTATTTTAATAACAATTTTATATACATAATTTATAACTACTTTCATATTAGAATGGGCTCATTATATTAATTTTTTTTTATATTTTTTTAATATTTCAAATGCCTTTTCTTGTAACTTCTTCATTATTGCATTAACTAACTTTAATGTATTGTATAAATAATGAACACTTACTGTAATGAATTTTTCTTAAAAATAATAAATATTTATGCAGTTTTGTTTTATTTTTACAGACATAATGAATGGGATTCAGTTGCAACCAGTAAGTAATTAAACAATTCAAATATTTAATTATTTTAATTAATGATATTAGTTTCATTATTATGTGTTAATTTAATTTATTAAATGATATAAGTTTAGTTTTTATATAAGACGTAAAATAAAAAGATGAAAGTTCAAATGTTGATTGAATTTAGCGATATTAATCCCCATCAATGACAACCCAACAAAGTATCGAATAGCTTATTTGTGCTCCTTTGCAGTGAATAAATATGATTATTACATGAAATGATTAATGTAATAAAAAAGCATTAGCAGCTTTTTCCCCGAGTATCGCTTACAAAAAGTTTAAAAAATGAACTTTAATTAATTGATGAAAGACACATATTGAAACAATTTCCTTACATTTTTAAAAACAGTCTTAATATTATTTACAAAAATTAATTTCTCGCATATTTTTACAAAAAATTGAGTTTATTTTAATAACAGCTCACATCATTTTATTTAAAATGACTATATTCAAAAAGATGAAAGCATTTTTCGTTTAGCGCTGAAATTTTGATGCAAATACATAAAAAAATAAAATCCAATTTTATTCCGACGTCTCAATGGCTGAATACATTCTCTTGGTGCACTTGTCTCAAGTCCTGCAGAAGATGCTACACCATGACAATTCTAAACCTGAAACCATCTCTTCTGGAGGACGAGAAAGCTCCACCATTTCTGTAACTATGGCAACCTTTCATTGCATCCTCCAGACGGTGATTGTTGGGGATGTATCCCGTTTCCAACTTTTACTGCCGATTTTATTTTCGGCTACTATAGAATCACGCAGAATTCTCTTTCACAATTGATTCGGAGATCAATATCAAGATATATTGAGCTTAAGCTAAATTGAAATAGATTTAATTTTTACTTCGAAGATTCCTTTTGGGTATAGATCATAAAGAAAATAACCGAGATAAAGTATTTTTAATGAAATGTTATCGCTTCGCTTTGATGTTACTCATTTTATTTTTATCCATTTCCCTTTTATATTCTTTTATCTTTTATAGTAAAAAATTATGCGGCTAAAATTTAAAAGATTGTTTTATAGAGGATTGTTTTGATCGTTGAGGCAAACATACCAAGATTTCTGAAATTTTGTGCATCGTAATAGATGCGATTGAACTAAATGCAAATTAATTAGCGGCCTGGATAATTGCAAGCAAAGTATGACTCAATAAAATAAATAAAAAATATACTATCTTCATCTTAACTATAAAGAATTATACAGTTCAATTGGTTAAATAATATCAAATTCTTTTTTATGCTGACTGATTTCAGGCAAATAAAAAAAAATAGGAAATATATTGAATTACTTCATACACATAATAATTTTCTCTTCAATGACATATGACTAACCTGATAATTTAAAAAAATATTTTAAAATTCATCACATCATGAAATTTTTTGCAATATTTTTACAATCGATGTTCGTTTACTGACGTCCAACAATTGAAATGATGATTATATCAATAAATGCTGAAAGTTAACCTATGCAACTATTACATAATCTGTGGTACATGCTGCTGAAGTTCGCTGTGATAATGGTCCAGAAATGTCAAAGTCTTATATCACTTACAATTAGCATTTTATGTCATCCTAGGATGCTATTGGCTGTCTTCATCAATGACATATCTGAGAATCATCAAGGTATGTCTTAACATAGATAAAGATGAATGACTGCTTTCATTAATAACCCTTTTTATGAAAGCAGTCATTTTTATGAAAGCAGTGCCAGAAATAATAAGTACCTTTTCATTAAATTTGACCAACTTTTGCTTTCATAATGGATAATATACTGAAATGCGTTGAAAAAAATCTGTATTCATTTCTTCAAATAAAAGCTCTAGAAGAGAATATTATACAGACTGACTGGAAATAGCATACTTCTATATGATATTCTTTATGTAGCAACGGAAGGAAACATTTTTGGAAATTGAAGATTAAATTCGGCAGCAGGTAATCCACACTAAAAGGCAAACTTTGGTGTTGCTAGATTCCTTCTAGTTTCCAATATGTATTAGTGTAGTTGTTGATACAAATGTGGTTGCTGTACTTATCACTAAATCCTTTTTCCAAAAAATAATCCCCCATGAGCTTTTAATTTCAAAATTCGGAGACTTCCTACTGAACATTTATATCCATTCATCAATATTTTTCAAGGTCAAAATTAATTTGGAAATTTTTTGACAATTTTGTCTCCTAAGTCACCAATTCAGGTTGTATATATATAATATATATATATATATATATATATATATATATATATATATATATATATATATATATATATATATATATATATATATATGGATATCAAAAATGTCAAATGTTGTATTTCTGCACTCTAGATGCGAGCCAGTTGAGATTGATGCTCACTTTCTTACCTACAGGAAAAGTCCTAGTAAATACAGTGTTGTTCATAAAAAGTTGTACAGCAAACTTTAATTGGCAACTTTAATTTTCTTAAATCATTGGAAGGATTTTCACCAAATTATCTGCATAAATACGATACTAAATGTTAAAATACGACACATAAAACAACATATTTTTAAAACATAAATATGTAATAAAGTATCAATGATAATTGAAAAATATTTTCATGAATTAAAGCAATTAATAAATAAAAAATGAAACCGTGAAGAAAATGACTAGATAGAAGAAGTAATTTAGCACATTGATTCCCTTCTGCTACAGAATTGCTTAGACTCACCTTAAGAATAATAATTTTTCTTAAATTAATTCTGGCTAATCAATCATTAGTGCAAATCAGTTGAGCTCCACTCAGCGTAAACTGCATTCGTTAACATCATCCCTAAATTATGATTGATGAGATTTTAGTTCAGCTCCTCTTAAAAACTTTGTTTCTAAATCACAGCTGTCAAATATTTTCGGAACTTATATTAATTAAGTTGTCTTTTAGGTAGTCTTTCTTTCTTCTTCTATGGACAAAGATATTAATTTATTAAAAGATCATAACTTTAAAGAATAAAGAATATTAACTAGTATATATATATATATATAAATATATATATATATATATATATATATATATATATATATATATATATATATATATGTATATATAGTTGGTTTCTGGATCACTTAAAAACAATGCTTTATTTCAGGAATTTTATTACAACATTTGTTGTTAAGTTGAATCATAATTATCGTCGATTTTGTCATTTTTTTAGAAGACCTGTGCTTATTAAATATTATGTAATTAACATTTTACTTCTAGTTTAATGGAGCAGCTGTAAATATCAATGCTAGTTTAGGTGTCGATTTCTTTTCATTTTATAATCATTCAAAATATCATTCTAGTTGACTGTGTTCTACCTCTTCGGCTGATAGAAATATATAACCATAAACTTAAATCCAGAAATCTATAACAAGTCATCTTTATTTCGTTTAGCAGAGAGAAATTTTTGTTGATATATGAATAATGGAAAATTTTAGCGAAATATTTGGCTGAAAAGTTTTGAAGAAGAATATGTGAAACTTTAACATAAAGTTCAACGTTTATCATTGTACTGAATTTTTCCTTTGATATTTAGTAATAATTACATTTTATAAGCAAAACCAATTCAATATTTTTCGTTTTAGAAACCGTTATTGCTTGATTTGATTTATAAAACTATTTTCAATGCAATTTATTTTAGCATAGAAAGTGAAATACAATTTATATTATAATACCAAATATATAATTTAGTTTATATGCATTTAGAATTACTCTTCTCTGTAAATCACTTGTTAATAAAATGTAGGTAAAAAGAATGGTCTGTATATATAACCATGAAAAAATTATGTAAATTCAAGACCTTTATTGCATTATTATTAACTGAAGAAGACGTTGAGATACTGAGTTTTTCATCCACAATGGTATTATATTTTATCTGAGAGGACAATGGTACCGAAAGAGAAATAATTTCATCCACGACAAATGTCAATAATAACAAATAAATAACTTGAATAAATAACAAATAAATAACACATAGTTAAGTAAGAAATGGGTAGCATAACAATATGGGAAAGTGAATATTTATGTCCTGAATTTGTTGAGAATGCATTGGCGTAACTGAAGATCCCATTCTCTAACAGCAAATTTCTTGCAAATTAGTGTTAAGATTAATGTTAAGATTTGAATTATTACATTATTGCTCTCATCACACGAGCAGAAGCCACTGAGCCCTTCATAATATGAAACATATCTACATCATCTCAACTTAAAAGTTTCGTTTGAGGTTGAGATAGATCAAACAAGACATAATTTTGTGATTTTTCATCTAATTTTTAGAAAAAAATAACTTCATGTTTTTTGTTTCTATGAATATTATTTAATGAATGTAAGCTCAATTTATAATATAAATGTATGTGAATATATGAATTCGTTTTCAATTCGAAGCATCCCATGGGTATAATAATAATGTAGCAAATAGTACAAAGTGAAAATACTCATAAAAATAATTGAAAAATAAATCTCTCTCTATATATATATTCATCTACAAAGCTTTTAATAAATATTTCTAAAATTGTTTCATGTGTTCCTAATATGTGAACTGTAATTATTTTTTAGTCGCAAAATAATTAGTGTTGTCATATTAACAAAAATGGAGAAATATTTTTGTCATTTCTAATATAATATTTAATGTGAAATCATTTTGTTTAAAATATATATATATATATATATATATATATATATATATATATATATATATATATATATATATATATATATATATATATATATATATATATATATATATATAAATGTTTATATGGAACAGTCAAAAAAAATAAGAAAAATTCTCTGGCACTTAAAAATGCAATTATTAACAACAGAAGCTTATTTTAAAACATAGATAAATATAAGAATTTGATTTTTAAAAAATAAGATACATAATAATCTTTAATTACAACTAATAAGTTGCTAATTACGCTTTAGTAATAATATGTTACTCTAACAGAGCAGGAATTTTGGAGAACTTTCTGGTAAAATTAATATGCCGGAAAATATTCTTTTAAAACAATATAATAAAAAAATAAAATACAAGATTTATGAAAACTAAGTAATGTTTTAACTGCTATTAATATGAAAATATTTGAAACGCTATCATTTTTAGTATATCAATTTCAGATTTAACATTTAAATTTTAGTTTTCACACCTATAAACTGATACACAGACCTGTATGTAATCACGTAAAAATAACATTCCATATGACAAATACATCAGTTATTTTAATATGAATTAGATTCTAAAATCAGAAGAGAAATGTGCGCGTTTTAAAATACTCAAATAAATTATCAAGATTAAGTAACATGCATAATTCCAGTACTTTAAACAAATTTCTCTTCTTTAAAACAGGTTCTCAATCATAAAGTTGGAAAAAAGTAGTAAGAAAATCAAGCTATATAAACTGTATAACTAAATAAAAAACTCCAAGACGGAAACAAAGCTATTACTGGAGAGCCATCAGCACCCTATTGGTTCCTCCCATTTCCCCCAATTGAACATACGACAGGCTCTTTGCTCTAATAACTCATTCATTTGTAGAAATGTAAGCGGCCGCTGGGACTAGAGCCCGCTTCATTTTTTATTATTTAAGCTCTGTTTCTTTTACCAAAGTATTCGGCCTTCCCAAAGACATTTGATCTGGAGGTCACATGTTCGTCATCAAAGATTTCCTTCGGATATATTTCGAAGAATACCCTACACTCAAGCCATGAAAGGGAATTTTTAACTTAGAAAGGGGAAAAAAATATAGGACGAATTGTTTTTATCAGAGATTTTGTTTTCGTTCATTGTAGATTTCTTTCCACCAAATTTTATCTGACAATAAAATGTGTATAATTATTTCTTTTTTAGAACTTCACATTGCAAACAAATTGATTCTGACGTTTTGTGATTAAAATATTCCAAACTACATTAAGTAATACAAGTTCATCAAAATGATAAAAAAAATCAAATCTCAAATTCTACCGATTTGTGATTTTGTTTCTCGAAGGTTTTAATGGTTTTTGTATACTTATTTAATTTTCTATATTTATAGTAGTGACATTATATATATATATATATATATATATATACACATGCTTGAATACACATAAATACAATAAAAAATGTCTGAGAAAAAGAAAATATAATCGAAAACTTCCATGCAACACCCCTACCCGGTATACCTATAAGTATTTCCGAGTTTTATCCTTTGCACGCTTGAATACACATGAATATTTTCTACCTAAAGAAAATAAATATATAATCAAATGCATTATAACATCTTACATATTCAGACAGAATACATGAATATTAATATTAGGTAAAATATTTAAATAATAAATTACGTTAATGCTTTACAACACAGATATTCAAATTCTTCACAAAATTATCAGTGTTTATCTATCGGCTACGTGGGTTCATTTTTATTAATAATATAGAGTTTTGCTTAAAAGCTTATATTGATTTATTAAGTCACATAGATGCTTAAAAGCTTTCTGTGTAAAAAATAATTGAATATTGAAAATAGGTGAATCTGTTTTACATGTGTCACTAAAAAAGTAAGTGTAAAACATATCATGGAATATTGCTTTCTATAAAAAAAAAATTTCGCCTTAATTACCAAAATGGTTATTTAAAATGGAAGATAAAAATTAGCTGCGTCATTGCATTGCATTAGTTCTTCAGTATATGCATTGTCACATATTATTTTTTTACTTTTATTATAATATTTTTTCGCAGGTCATTTCACAATGATCACACGAACGTGATCTCTTAAATAATAGGATTTTTGTTATTTTTCATAATGAGGTTCTTACAAGTATCTATGGTTGATAAACGAATAAACAACATCAATTTCAATTTTGTATTGTCCTTCAAGAAGTTCTTGTTTTACATAAGTGTTCCAGATGAAAAGTTGTATTCCTCTTGCAGTAACCAGCATTAAAATGTATCCCATGGAAGATATACAATGAGAAATATTCTCGCACTAAATATAAAGAATCTTATAGTGCTTAACTTTGATATAAAATTGCAGTCTCGTTGAGTTTCAGTTACCTCTCAATACACAGAATATACTTTAAGAATACAACATTCATGAAAATTGCAAAGATAAATGAAGAAGTTAATGAACAATAGAGAACTGAGCTAATAATAAACGTTGCAAAAACAAGTTGATGAATTTATTTCTGAAATTAAAGCTGCCTTTCATCGCCTGGATTTCAAATGATTAGTTTCTCCCTCTACTGTTATTTTTAATCTAACGTTTGGCTTTTGCTTCACCTGGAGGTTATCACCCTATAGACTGCCCTATTCAACGACGTTCCTCCCCCGCATGCCTTCAGCTTAGTCGTTGTTATCATCAAGTGTAACCCGAATCAATGTTAGAAATAGTGACTCAATTATAGTTTCAAATGGATTCGAAATCACTGAAGCCACAGAAATATTGTATTTCATCTGGTGATATCTGTCTGAATACAAAATAATTTAAATTGGTTTTAAATTGTTACATCTTTCTCATACTACCAAACAAGGAATTTGTTATTACAGTTAATTTATATTCCATTGCTAAATCTTTTTCTGTTATCTCTCAAATATTGTGTTTCATTTGTTGATAAGTGATTTCTTTGTTACCTATTGAAGTAACTTAAAATAATTCCCCCTTTTGTAAGTTCACGTATTGTTGAAACGATATATGATATTAAGCCAGTTATATAGAAAAATATGTATTCAGAATCAAATCTTGTAGTAATTTTGCTAATATTATAAGGTGTTTTATATAAGTAGAATATGCTTCTTTGGAATTAAATAAAAAAATTGGATTGTGTTTTTCAATATATATATATAAATTTAATGCAATGCATTTTGATGAAATTTTTAATTAATAGTTTTATTTTCTAGAATAAATAATTTTATAATTCATCATGATTTTACCTCCTTCATTACTTCATCATCACTGAATGTAAAAAATAGAAGCTTGAGTTCAAATATAATTTATTGAATCATCAGTATTTATATAATCTAAAAGAAAAATTATCAAGCTCTTGAAACTCATTTAAATTTATTTATTATTTGAAATTTAAGCATTAATTAAGGAAAAAGCATAAAGCAATTTTTATGTCAAAACATATATAAATAAGAAAGGAATTAGCTTAAGTTCAATAAATAAAAAAAACGAATAAGTTAAGCAAACTAATGCAAATTCTAAAATGATATAATAAAAAGTGGAAAATGAGTAATTTTAAAATAAAATGCATCTTTCTTGTGAATGGAGTTGTTTAGAAAGAATGGAATAAATCAAGTTTTTTCTGCAACAAAATTATATGATCAACAATTACTTCTATACTCAAATATCGTATAATTGGTAATCGAATTATATTTCTTTAAGTGCAAACAATAATCTACAACAAGTATTTTACATCGGTTTAAAATAGATTAATATCTACCGTCATTATTCTTTTGCTTTCATACTAGATAAACAGCGATTTATCTTGAGAACATTATTTTCCTTACTTAGATGTTTTTAGTCTATTTTGGCTTAATGGGGGTAATGGAAATACGGAATCTGGGATTATTGGTAAATTTTCATCATTTGACTTTGGTTTCCTTCTCTCGTAAAGCAGATTTTGAATTAGCATTTGTAGTTTCATTTTAAGATACATTCAAAAAATGACTTTTGACACTCATTGAGTAATTTAAGTTTGAAATAAATAAAAACAAATAGTTTCTTCAATAACTTTATTAAATGATATATCATAGAAAATGATGAATTATGATTTATGTGATCATGCAATTTTAGCCGAATATAAATTTGTCAGGTGATATTTAGAAGAATATATTGAGTCAAGCATACATTTATCAATGGGGATAGTACCATAGTTTGATGCTATATTTTGCCGTTGCGTTTGGTTTGATGGCTTTAATTGATGGGTCGGGAATGAATGGAGTCTACTAATACAATTTTAATATATGTATGGCAACTGTTTGTAATATTTTTTGTATCAGGATGATAATGCTTCTGTTCCTATATTACGTGCTAGTGTTTTAAATTTTTACAAAAAATAGATAAAAGTGCTTACTTGGCCTGCTCAAAGCTTCCATTTTTATATTCTAGAATATATTTGGGATAAGTTAAGTTTTTGTTGTAGGCAAGACCACTCAACAAAATCCAAAATAAACTATTCACCTTTGCTACAAGAGGAATGGAGCACAATTGTGTGAATAATTCACCAGATCTTAGAGGATAACATACTTACAAGCGCACATACTATAAATAAAACAAAAAGTACTTCATTTAATATTAGCTATGCGTCTGGTGGTCTACCGAACTAGAGAAAGTATTATTAACAAATTAATTATAGTACTCTCCTTTTCACCCGTCCGGTAAATTAACTTTTAAAGTAGACAATAACTCTTGATAAACAAAATACAACTTATTTTTCATGAACTTTAGTAATTTTTTGTCAGTTTTCTATTACATAATTATGTTTTTGTGGGTATTATGAAGCTGTAAAAATATATATACATACAAATGCATTTAATTTTCGAAATAATTTTAAGACAAATGTTATATATAATTGAATCAAATAGACAAATTTCGCTATAAATACTTTAAACTAAAATGGTAATTTTCAAATCCTTAACAATATTTTTAACACTTTAACAAGATTAAAGAGAACATTCCTCTCTTAGAAAATAGCGATATTTCATTATTTTTTCATTAAATGAGGCGCATTAGTTAGTCTTCATGAAAAAAGCTATACATTTTTATTTTAATTTTAGTCAGATTTAATTATTTCTATTTCATAGCTAAATTAGTTAAATTCAACTTTATTGCTAGAAAAAAAAGATATTTTTAGTAAGTTTGTTTTATTATTGATGTGAAAAATAGTTTCTAACGTGTTTCTTGCTTTTATATTCTTCAGTATAACATCAACTAATTTTTAAAATTAGTTATTAGACTAATTTTTTTACATAAAATATATCAGTTTTATTTTTTAAAAAAAAGACAATCTAGTGTTAGTTATCATTTCAATTTATTGATTAAAAATGCATGTTTTAATAACGTACTAAAAACATAATTAAATGAATAATTAATTGAATCTATGTACTAAAAAAATTAATTGTAAGAAATTTTAAAAATTTATGTGATGTTAGATTTAACATAACTCATGTTATAAAACTTAAATATGAGGTAACCACTTTGAAGTACATCACTTAAATTAAAAACTAAGTATCATCGCTCCCAAAGGTAATTGCTAAACAATCCCAATTTTAAGAATTTAAAAAAAAAAAAAAAAAAAAAAAAAAAAAAACAGGAAATTGATAAAAAGTTATTCTATTATATAAATTGCTTCCATTTTTTTAAAAAGTTCCAAAACAAATGTCTAGCTAAGTGTTCGCTTTCATTGTAGAATTAGAGTACCGAGGAGCGGTTTAGAAAAATCGATTTTCAACCTGCAACACCGCTTTCTCTCTCTCTCTTTCAAAGTAATTAGGGAATTTCATCCAATGAGAGGGATTTTCGTGATGAATGAAAGGGAAAAAACTCACCGCGTATTTACGTAATAGCGGAATACAAAACGGGAGAGGAAATCCATCTCCGGCGCTAGGAAGAAAGCGCGTTCTATAAAGATGTGTTTTGGTTAGTGTCCGTTTACAACATATTTAAGGGTACAAAATGTGGGTAGACGACGAGGTGAGTACTACTTCTTTCTTCGCTTCCATTTGCAAATCTGCGACTTACATATTAACCGAGTAATCTGACCCTTTTTTTTTTTTTTTGGTGATATCTCAGATAAGATTGTAGAACAGCCTGCGTTCTTAAGCACTGCTAAAAATAGTTGTAAACAATTAATTCCTCCTGTTGACATTGCTTATTTTAAAGTCTTTGTAGTTATATGGTGTGATATTTGGCATGATGTAACCGTGAAAATTGGTTGTTAACTGTAATATATATAGAGCCTTATTCTTAATGGATTATTTCTTTAAGAAGCACCAATTTGGCATTCAATGCGTTAAGATAATTTTATATTTTTATTTTATTATCTATAGAAAGAGAAAAGTTCAAAATAAATAAATGCATAAACGCAAAAATTTAAACATTGCTTTATATAAAATTGAAAAATTGAAGATTTATTTTTTAAAATCATTGAGCAAACAATAGATTGTTTTTTTTTTTTAATTATAAACATAAGCTGTTAATTATTTTTTATATTTGCACCATTTTTGTATTTGTTACAATGAGATAAATTTGTAATATTTATTACATTTCTTTAAAAGAAATCTGCAAATTAAAAAGTCGTGCTTATTAATACAATCATTGTAGTATTAATTTGAACAAAATCAAAAATTGATAAAATTTTTTAAATAATTATATTTGAATTTTAAAAGTTGAATTTCTAATGTGTTTTTCTAATTTTAACATTTTGAGTTCCATTAATTCATTTATGTTTTAAAATTAAATTTTAATTGAATTTTTAATGTTAATGATTCTAATAAAATATGAAACAAATTACAAAACGTTCAGACAAACATTCAGCAACTTTAACTTAGCCGTTATTCTTTTATCAACATTGATTTTCTTATGATTCGCAATATTTTCTTCTTTTATTCATGTGTCAATTTTTGTTACATTTATTTTACATTTTTTGTTTTTTCATAGAAAGGCAATTTTTTTTAAGAATAATTTTTTATTAATTTTTTTTCATTTAATTGAAAATACATTTACAGAAATTTAATTGTTGTGGTATCGTACACCTCATCATGAGTTCTTGTATAAATTCTATTGCATTTTCTTATGAATTTATCAAAACTTCTTTATCTCTACTTTCTTCCAAACTTTTATGAAAATCTCTTGACTAGCATTTAAAAAAGAAACCATACAGAAAAATTTTCCCTGTTTAAAATACTATAGTCCATTTTTTATCCAAAACATCAAATAAAAAATAAAAGATAAACTTAAATTGCTATTTCATTGAAAATAAATGTTATTTAAGATTTATTCGAAACGTGTACACCTTTTTAGACAAGTTCGTATCATACTTTAGAAAGCTGAATTTTAATACAATATTGCAGTTTTTATTCACTTTGCAAATTTTATAACAGTTCATATCTTTGAGCATAAAAGAAAAATATGTAAGAAACAATTCTATATATGCATTGTTTTATGTAAAAAAAATTTTGAAATATTTGAGAACTTTTAACATTTTTTATATATTAAATAAAAACTTTCTAATTCAATTATATTATATTACTTTGCTTAGAATAATTAGTCTGCTTATGTATCAATTTCTTCCATCATTTTCTTTAACGTCTTGGATTGACCTTGGGTAATATCATTTAAATTGATAATTACTTTTTATTGAACGTTTTCATTTCTATTTGCTTTTATTTTAGAAGACAGATCAAATTAAAAATCCCAGCCGAGAGTCAAAAAACAGTTGATTTTAATCAGAATTCACTTATTGATTAGAAAATGTTTAATGAAAATGGAACTATGCCGCGCCGCGAATGTTTATTGTTTATGATGTGAATCTATTACAACACAAATTAACAAAATTAAAGGAAAATAACAGAATTTATTTTGGAAAGCAGGTGAAATTCTAACAAAGACAAATATGCATGTCGAAAATAATTAATACTTCTAATTAGCATTTGCTTATGTTTCTTATAAGTTGATATTTAAAAAAAAATTTCTTAAGACACCCTACACTTATACTATTTTAATGCTATTTTTTACGCATTTAAAATATGAGATATTATATCGAGATATAACAAATCACAGAAAGAAAATCAGTATTAAAAATATGCTTCAGTGTTTAAAGGACGTAACAGCACTTTTTATTGTAATGTTTTTATCTTAAGTAAGCGCATTACTTTCTTATCCTTAAGATTTCTTATCATTTTCATAGGAAAAAAACGAACTTCTTAGCCATTTTTCAATAGATTATGTATGCATAACAAGGAAGTTTGGAAATTTGTCTTAGCTCTCTTGCATAATTTATCAAATGCCTTTTGACAACATATTTCTTTTTATTTGACAGAAAAGGAAATATTGAATCATTAGCGATGATGTATAACATTAAAAGATACTGTGTTTTAGCTTATTTATACTCATTATGTCAACTCAATAATTTTAAAAGAACACTATTATTCAAATACACAGTAATTTTCACTCTGTCATTAAATATTTTCAAGATTCATTTGTAGATTTTTTATTTATATTTTTGACTTTTCAATCCTTTTTAAGCAACTATTCACTTTCTTAATTTAAACCTATAGTAAAATCACAAGATTCGATTAATTTCGATAAGCTTTTAAAAAAGCTGACAATTCTCTCTCTTGAACAAACAAAAATATTGTAGTGCATATTTTTATATATTTACAAATAGAACTATTGATTTTAGATAGGTTTAAATAAAATTTTAAATTTAAATACCTGGTAGGTACTTAAATTACAAATTAAACCAAGCTGGCTGTATAATGAGAACCTGTTTTTTTCTTTTCTGTACAAAGAAATCTTACTTACAACATATTCATGAGAATCGGCAATCAATTCTCACTAAGTATGCAATTTAAATATTTTCATCAAAATAGAATGTGAACAAAATATTTTCAGAAATTAAAATTTTTTTGCATTTTTATATTTTTAAATTAAAAATTATACTCTGCTGACCATTATAATTGCAACCCATAAGAAAAGTAAATAAAAGAAAAGTATTTAGTGTACGTAAGCAGAATGGCATGAAAATAAAATTCTTAAATTTAAAACTAGCTGCTTCATGTGTATCACACACATCATCAACCGTAGCAGCTGAAGCGAGCTAGTCTCTTAGAACCCATGACAAGATGTTTTTGATTGGGGAGAAGTCTGAAGATCTTATAAACCAAAACAATAAATGAATACCCTTTGTATCAATGACGGTCAAAACAAGGTGCAATATGTGGTCACGCATTATCTTGTTGAAAGATTGCCCTATTTCCTTGGCCTCTTTGATGTCAGAAATGTAGCGATTCCTATTCAAGTTACTATTGGTCCGAGCTAGTGAAGTGCATGCCATGTACCCAATCTCACCTTGCATCTGTTGTGACCATTGTATTTCTCCAGATACAAAGGTTCTATGACCATATCGATTGTAATAAGTCAACAAATTTTCTCTTCGGAAAATTACAATTATCAGACATAAATACAACTATCAGAATGCTACAAACGGAACCAAAACTGATATGAGAAAAAGGCGGTGTGTCACTCTTCTGTCTAGCTGCATCACAGAGCATACAGGATCACAGTCTATGTTGCACTGTAAAAAGAAACTGAATTTATTTTGCCATATTGACAATTCATCTGCTTTCAACTTTCCTGCACTGTAAAAGCGAATATTGGATGTGTTAGAGACAATCACACTTTTTTAATAACTTTCCGTGATGTGACAATATAGTTTTGAAAAATCGACCTCACATTATCCCTGTCCATTAGGGTATTATTCAAGGGAGTGTATAGGGATTCTGCATGCTGTTTAGCCACACATCGACTCCATATTCGGATGACACTGGTTGGACTTCGACCAATGTGATATTCAACATCACATAACGATAATTGACATTCTCTGTAGATAATGGCCTACCCCTATTAAGAATTTTTTCTTATTATCAGAGGCATAACAGGCGTTCTGAGAAAATATCGAACTTACAAGTGGTTTTCCGAGTAGGAAATCCACTGCACCACTTTTTCTTCATGCAGAATTTTAGATGTTCTTTGTTCTTCTTGTGTCGTGTAAATCCATTACAATGCTAATTTTACCCTTTTCTAACAAAAGTAATTAGTCTTATGGTTATTAAAAACTTTAAATGATATGTCTTTTATACCATAAATTAAGCTCAAAATTGTGTTGAAAGTAATGTTATTATAAATTATGTTTAAAAAATGTTATTTTTTTCATATAAAATGAAGAGATTCTTGTGAAACAAAAAAAAGGCACAGTATAGAGGAAAAATTACACATTTGCACCTGTTGAATGTTAAAGAGTTTTTGGTCTAAGAAATAATAATTACGTTGTTGAAAATGTGCCAGTGAGAAATATCTCGCAATAGTTTTGAAGCATTTACTATTAGACTAAAAAAAATTAATAACCATCTTATAATGTTTAAAAAGTACTGAAAATTCATCTTCTATGAAATATAATGATCTTTCCGAAATTTCTAACTTATGCGCATGTGTCATGTAGTAGAAAAATTAATGAGTAGAGTTCAAAATATGAACTATTGTATCAAAGTAAGCAATTTTTTACTATCCAGTCGCCTGTGATTTAGTGCATGAATTTTAAACAAATAAAACTGTAACTTAAACGAGAACATTATCATTCCATTATTTATATGATTTTAAAATAGGATTAAATCACGAAGAATGCATTCAATGTTTACAGCTAGCATTTGAGATGAAGCCCCATATCGTATAATGTTGTCAAGATAATTTACAGAATTTCCCAGAAGTCATTATTCCCTTCAAGGTGAATGACACAGAAGGACGTTATTAGTGTAATCGCGAATAATGTGTCCTCCATAGAAAAACTTAATAGATGATATCCCCTGTATCTATGAAATGTTACAGAAAGAATTTCATATTAGAATATATCACCACATATAAAATCATTGATGAAGAACTACTTATGAAAAGATTGTTTGCCTTTGTGATCCTTTTATTTTTGCCCCAGAGCAATGAAAATTAAATTTAATAAAGAAACATTTATATTTTTTTAAAATGGTGCCTATCACATTATTTATAAAATTGCAACTAAAGATGAAACGAATTTACTACTTTTTGACGCGTTCCCGCATGTCAAAAGAATGACTTAAAAAATTATCTCACAAGGATGAAAGTTAATATGCTGTAAAAGCGTAACAAACTTTTCTGTAAGAAATACAAGACTAGTCAAAGGCATTAAGTTATAAGCACAGAAATCAGTCATATCCAAATGGTTCTTTACTTTAAAAATTTTTTAAAGATGTATAATGGCATATTTTTAATGATTAAACAGTTATTATGTGATTATATAAATAACTTTTTTACTATTTTGTTCAAGTTTTGAATATTTATGGTTTTGGTAAAATAATAAATATACTTAGAATTTACTGTTTACATCCGGTAATGAATTTACTTTCATAAAAATTTAGGTTCTCATTGAATAAGCAGTGCTTCTGCTCTAGTATTAATTAAATTAATAAATTCCAATATTTTAAAATCTTTTTTGAACAGATGTAAATTTATTTCATAAATAAAAGATTTTATAAAGCCTTTTTCATATTAATTAAAAATTCTTTTATATCTTTTTCTTAAAAAAAAATCAAGAGGTATTTTTGTAAATTCCATTTTTGCATTTATTATTTTTTTGAAGGTTATGAATATATTATATTAAGATAAGTCTGGATACCACTTTCTGATTCATTCTTACAATTCTTGCATAAAATTATTCAAGAATCTTTTAGTAAATTTGAGAAAATTTAAAATTGCTAAATCTAAGTCAATTAATGATTTTATTGATAAGTTTCCTCTCTCTCTCTCTCTCTGTGTTTGTGTGTGTGTGTGCGTGTGTGTTTGTGTGTGTGTGTTTGTGTGCGCGTGTGTGTGTTTGTGTGTGTGTGTTTGTGTGTGTGCGTGTGTGTTTGTGTGTGTGTGTGTGTTTGTGTGTGTGTGTGTTTGTGTGTGTGTTTGTGTGTGTGTGTGTGTGTGTGTGTGTGTGTGTGTGTTTGTGTGTGTGTGTGTTTGTGTGTGTGTTTGTGTGTGTGTGTGTGTGTGTGTGTGTGTGTGTGTGTGTGTGTGTGTGTGTGTGTGTGTGTGTGTGTGTGTGTGTGTGTGTGTGTGTGAGTGAGTGAGTGAATGAAATTTTCATAAATGTAATTACATTTTCATAAATGTGTTCATAAAATTTATATATCCATTTATTGTACTATATATTATCTTAAATGAATTCATAAAACGGACAAAAATTTTACCAAAAAACCTTTCGATATTTATAAATAAAAAACTTATGTTTATACTAAAAGAAGTAGAAAAATTACAAATAAATATCACAAGAAACACTAATTATATACTAAAAATATGCTGTATTAATGTGATGTCATTAATATTATATTAAATCAACTAATATTATGTCAATATTTTTACATACTTATAAATCAATAATATTTAAAATATTTGCTTATACATTGTCCTGAATTTCGTTCATTTTAAATGAAAGTACAGCAAATAAATAAATTAAAACTGTTTGTCACGTACTAAGAAAATTACTGATTTCAGTGTTTTCAAACGTATACAATGATGCATATTGTTTAACGCAGAGGAAGTATTGGTCGCTAATAAAAATCTGTAGCAATAAATTAACTTACCACACTTTCAATGGAGGTGTACTTGTACATGTGACTCATTCTATTGTATTTTACAACATTGAAAGTAAGCTAATACGAGAAAACTTCGGAAATTGAGCAATTTCCTTTCACAAATGGAAAACAGGTTCTATCTTTGCGCATTAAGTTCTTGAAATTGAATCAAATTAGTTTTATTCAATAGTTTTACATTCTAATCAATAAAAATGATTTCTTGTAAGCAATGTCGCAAAATGAAATTGTTGCAATTATATTTAGAAATTATACATAAAATGATGGGAATACAAAAAAAAAATGAATTAAAATAAAAATTATTTTAAATAATTAAGGAGTATGTCGTTTCCAAATATTTCTTTTACAGTAAGAACTTGTAAATGTACTTTTTAACTTGTAAATTTTATGATCATTAAAAATGTCTTATGTTTAATAATTCTTTCCATTTTTTTCGGTTCATGTCATTTCATAATGTATATCAAAAGATAATTATTTGTATTTCAGTTTCTCAGTTTATAGTAATTCGTATAATATATCATATATGACCATATTTACCTCTTTTCATTCTTCCTGTTTCTACTAATTTTTATAATATGTTATACAAGCGCGAGCGATAATGGTTTGATTTAGAATTTTCTCTTTCATATAAATTTGAATAACGAAATATGCGATAATACTTTCCTTTTAATTTTTCTGGTTTAAAAAATATCATACATCATTAGTGATTGTGTTTTTTCATCTTTAATTTTAGCAATTTATATATTTGTGATTAAAGCCTTTTCCTATTTTACTGACACATATCACAACTTATATAACTTGCAATGGAACATCTTTCAGTTTTTCAATTTTTATACGTAAAATTTCCATTAATTATGGATTTTCTCTTTCTTTTTTAACTCATCAGGATTCACGCAAAAAAGGGAGGTTTTATTTTGCTAGAGACTTAGTTTCTAATTTTAAATTTTGTACCTAATATATCTGTTGTTTTACAAGTTAAAGTCATATTTTTTAATGATGAAAAGAGAATTAATTTTTATTTAATGATTTTGATATTTAAAAAAAATGTAAAGATTTCGAAATAATTGTGAAAATTATTTCAAAATTATTTCGTGAAGTTTTATAGAAAATTGATTAAGTAAAGAGGTAATTTTTTTTATTATATTTAACAGATTATATTTTTCCTGATTGTAATCATTATACCAATATTTTGTTGCGCATCTTCCAAAGCGATTCCTGATCTTCAGTATATGATTGTTATGTATAAAATGTTATATTCTTTAATGTGATTGTCTACAACAAAAGGGTTGTGTGCTCTGATTTCTATTTGAATACCAAAATCAATATTAGTTACGGCAGGCACTCGACAGAAAGATGAATCCAGAAAATTTGGTCCTTGTTTCGGAAAATATTAATCTGTTTTGAAAAATAATTTTTAATTTGTTTAGCGAAGCAATTAATGAACAATTTTTAAACTGCTAGTTTTAATTCATTTGCTATTATGGTGGTTGGCAAACGAAGGCTTGGTAGTTAATATGCCTCTTTAGCTCCTTGAATAAATATAATAACAAATAAAATAATAAAATTTAATATTAAAGTATAGAGCTAGTTAACATTTAAACTTCAAATTTGAAGTTATTTTCAATTTCTTAAACAAAGTATTTTCTCGGCAATTGAACCTAGGCAACTTAAAATATATGGATGATATTTGGGTTGCATCAAACATGTTTTAAATTTTGGAAAGTGCTTCGTTGGTATGGAGAAATATGTGGAAGATCGGGCGTTGAATTCGACCCTAGTCGTAGTTTAAGGTTCCATGGCATTTGTGTGTGTGATAATGTTGACATTTCACTATAAACTTAGTGTTATGGTATGGGGGCGTGGTAGCCTAGTGGTTAGGGTATCTGCCTTCCATCTGGAAAGGTGGGGTTCGATTTCCAATGCCGCCAAAGACCCATCGAGTACATGCGATCTTCGTGCTCGTTAAATCTGTGGAATCGAAAGTCCTGTGGTCGGTCGTTGAGCAGTTACCATGGCTGCAATGGTCTGGAGAAAGTTACTCTCCCTTCACATTAATGCCCAAATTAAAGGAGTATATCTTTTGGCGCTGCCATCTATTGGAGGATTTGAAGAGTAAAAGTAGTAATTTCACCTTCATGGTGCTCTGAGTAAACAAAAGTCGCTCTCAATTGACTTAAATTAGGTAGCCAAGGCATAGTGAGCTTGGATTGCCCAAGTGTCATTAGTAACAACAACAACATACTGTATAAGTTTATTTTAGTCACCATGTACGTACACATTTGTATGGGACCCAATGAAAACGTATTTCCTTGTTTGATGAAAAAGAGAAAAATTTGATGATTTTCATGTACTCCTTGACGACTTTCCACAGTTGTATATATTATGTTAGGGGAAATGAAATCCATTATTTTTGCGTGAAATTCAAGACTTTATTTAACATGTTTCAGATTGTCCGATTTGTGTTAAATATGTTCCATTTTGTTGTATAAATTGTTACCATTTTAAAGGTAGTTTCATAATGCCTCTTTCTCATAGAAGTCTTGGTCCTTATTGGCGTAAATCCCTCGTAATCGATTTTCATAATCTTCTCTTGTTCCCAATTTCTTATCACTAAGTTTTTCAATGCGAGGGAAAGATGGTAATCGCTTGGTGACAGGTCCAGATTATATGGTAGATGAACTGAAACTTCCAAACCAAGCTCCAAGAATTTCTGGCGAGTCACTACAGACGTATGTGGCCTGGAGTTGTTCTGATGGAATACTACACCTCTTCTGTTGACCAATTCTGGCCATTTCTGGTCAATCACTAGCTTCAAAGCTTCCAGTTGTTGACAGTAGAGATCTGAATTTAGTATTTAGCCATACGGAAGCAGTTTATAAATTATTCCTTTATAGTTTCACCAAATACAGAGGAGAATTTTCCTGGCCGTTAGTCCTGGTTTGGCCACCGTTTGAGATGCTTCACCACGCTTTGACCACGATCATTTTCGCACAATATAGTCGTATGTGACGCATTCCTCATTCCTAGTCACCGTCTGCTTAAGAAATGGGACAATTTCATTCTGTTTGGCCAAGGCTTAGCAGATGAAAATTCAATCCATCTTGTTTTTTGGTGTTAATTGGTGTGGCACCCGAACAATGATCTTCTTTTAGATTCCAACTTAATGTACGAAATAATATGTAATGCATTTATGGTCTATCCTTAGCCCCAGCGCGATACTACGACTACTAACATGCCGGTCAACTTCAATTACTTCTGTGGTTTTAACGACTGCCGAGCGATTGGATCTTTAACATCAAAAATGCCTAAACGGAATCGACGAAATCGAAATTGCCTGTAATTAGTTGTTACACTATCGACATCATAAACTCCATTCACAATTTCAGCTGCCTGGCTTGCATTTCGCCTTTATGAAAGAAAAACTGTAAAATGTACCAATTTTTTTTCTTTGTTGACTTCCATTTTTAACATCCTGTAACTCACAACTGAATGGATCAAGCAAAACAGCGGACATTTCGGATTAAATAATTTTAATCCGAAATGTCACTTTGACAACGAGAATAAATTTGAAATTGTTTGATCGATACTTTAGGAGAAATCGATCACTACTGCCATCTACCGAAAAAATAAAGCAATAATATATATATATATATATTATTGCTTTATTTGCAATTGAAATTAAAAAATGATATTGTTCACTGCCTAAACCTATATTTCTTTTTGAATTAATCTCTTATAAATAATAAAATTAGTTTTTGGAGTTCACTTTCTGAGAAATTCGTCTAGACTAAAAAATTTAATTTGTGGATGAAATTTGCATTTATTTTATAAAGGCTTTGTACAAAAAGCGCTGATTTGACGCAATTACTGTCAATTAATGTAATGACGCGTTGATCCATTCATGCAATCAAAAGAAGTTTGTTTCTAAATTTAGAACTATTGTTTAAGCTTTCAAAGCACCCGTGTTTTATTCCCAAATGCTAAATCATGCCTAATTTTGAGACGACAAACTGCTGAGACAATTTTCTTATCCTCACATGCAAACTGTTCTGGTCTTTAATATTGAAAAGAGCAACTTTTAAATTATCTTAGAGATTATTTAAAAAAAAATTTTAACTAAAGCAAGTAATATAATTAAACACTAAATTAAATTTTTTATAAAGTTAAAACCAACTTTGTAAAAGTATTAATCCAACGTTTAACTAAGTATTAAACCAATGTAGAATGCGAGAAAATTTCTATTTTTCAACATAAATAATTAATTACAGTAAAACAAACCTAATATATTACGATTTTTATGAATGCAGTTAAAGTTACTAGAATACTTTCATTATTAGAATACTAGTTTATGCACTAAAACAAATATTACAGATCTTAAAAAATTTGGTATATAAAACAGCCTAGTTTTCAATATAATCATATTACCATTACCTATTTGTTAAATGAGTGAAATCTTCAAATTTATAAATTATGTTAACTGTAAATGTTAATGTTTAGGCAATCCAAATTTTAAAAAAAAAATTCCGAATTTCATCCCAAGTCATAACCATCTTCTCCTAGTTCACAGTTTCTCTTCTTTAAGATGTTTCAACAGTCTTAGTATTATTTTTAATATCTGAAAAGCAGCATATGAAATTAATCTTACGATGCATCAGACTAAAGTATGTAAAATTATTTTTACTGCTCAACTTTTTGATGCAAATTTTTAATTTAGTCTATTATCAAGAGCTTATATCGCTTATTTCACATTTTATGGATGGATATATTTTTACATATAATTTTCAAAGAAAAAAACAAAAGGATATTTAATAGTTATTTCAAATAAAACAAATAAGAGGTGACAAATTTATATCACACTGAGATTTCAGAAATGTTTTTGGCATTTGAATCTGACTCATCATATTTTTATTTAAGGATATATTTAAGCAAATATAATTCGATCTTTTAAAATTATTCATTTTAAGAATTTACTATTAAAATGTGTGATATTTTATGTGATCCTAATATTATGTAACACACTTTAGGTTTTATGAATTTTTCTAAGTGCTTTTTTTCTAGGCTGTTCGCCATTAGATGTTTATGAAGTCAATTTTTGAATTATTGATCTCGTTTGAATTATCAATTCAGATACGTCCGAATATAAAGGATGTATACACATTAATATTCATAAGACCAATATTTCTCGACTAGTATAATGCAACTTTGGTATCGAGAACTCGTCGCCTGATTATTATACAAAACTATAGATTTCATGTTGATTTAATCTAACTTAATAATTAATCGATTCATTTCAAGTCATGTTTGGAAATATGCATTTTAAATTATTTTTTTTTTGTTCCTGAGTAAAATATTGAGAAACTAATCATCTTTTTTAACATAAAATTTTAAATTCTCTGTCGACAATATTAAATCAAATCAAATATCTTAGTTAAAAGGTTTGTTACTAAAGCTATACAAGAATTAAAATGACGAAATTTGTCTAAAATATCGTAAAAGGAAACATTCAGTGCTTAATGATATTTAATGCTGATATTCAACAATATGAAATGAATTTTTCTTTCGTGATTTCTGAATACTCAGTTTTGTTGGGAATTTTCTGATTTCCGATACTTGGAGAAATTTACGAGGGATATTAGCTTCCGATACAGGAACATTTTTCGGATTTCTTCTTTTATGTAAATAAGACTTAGTTTTTAAGAAAATATCCTAAAACGTAATCTCTGGTTGCTTAACATCAACAGTGGCTGACATTTCAGTAATTGTAAAAGATTCTACAACAGATTAGAGAGCTCTTAAACTTACAAATGAGTGTTATAAAAATATTTTTCGTTTAGGTGTTAATGAGTTAACTGATACTAATGATAAAATGGCTGAATATTTTTATAATTTTAAAACAAAATATTTAAGAGAATAAACTTAATTACATTTTTTTCTTATTTAAAATTGAATGCATTTGAAGAAGGACAGGAGAAAAATCTTATTTATTTCCCTTAATTTCTGAAAGAAATATTTAAAGAGGCTACAAATGACATTTCAGGAACAAGATCTTTGGCAAATGAGGTATATTACTTGGACAAAGAAGAAAGAGGAAAAGTTTTAATGCTTTTCATTACTTAATTTGTAAATATTTTTGCAGATGGCTACAAAATAAAAAAATTTTAATAAGGACATCATATCGATGAATTAATTAGCTAGGGACCTTTCCGTATTTACATCGATATAGGCTTAATAACCGAAGCTTAATTGTAATTTTGAATATTTTTTCTTTAAAAATAAAAATATAGATGATTTTTATGTCTTATAAAAATAGCTTTTTTGATATAAATAAATACAAAAAAAGATTTAACTTGATTAATCTTTAATCCTTTAAATAAGACTTTATAATTCCTTATAAACTCTAGGTAAAAGAAATATTCTATATTATTTTGTAAGGAATAAAAAAGAATTGAAAGGTTGAAAAAAAATAAAGAGGTTTTATTTTAGGCAATTTATCATAAAAAAATCTTTCTTTTTCACTTGTCACAAGAAAGGTAGAGAAAATAGTGACCTTAATGTGGTACTATATATATTTATTATTCCATTATTTGACGCCATCAAAATGAATATATGCTTCAATAAAAATATAAATTACAGGTTTCACCATAAATTTATGGCCCATTTCTATTTTTCATGCTATTTTGAAAATTGCCTTTTACTGAAAAAAGGAATTCAACAAAAATATATTATCAGCCGATTTTTTTCAATGAATAACGGGAAATACTTTGACTGATAATACTATTGGCTACATTTAGCAGCTTATCGAAAGACAGAAATAGCCAGACAGTAATCAGAAAATATAGTTAATACTGATAATTATCATGTAATTTCATTAATATAGTTGAAACTTTTAATATGGTTTTTTCTTCTCAAAATTTCCTACTACATAAATTATATGTCAGCAAATACATGAGCAGCAAAACAATGCACAGCACATAAGCTTTAAAAAAAAATTTTTTTTTTTTTGGTTAAAGTATCGCAATTGCAACTTTCTAAATATAAAAAGGATATCTTTTTCCATAAGGTAATCAATATGATTGTGTATAAATTGTTAAAAGTTATTGCCCTTTTTTTTAACTTTCTATTTCTGTTTACTAAAAGTACTAAAAACGTCTATTCAGTGCATAATAACGAGAAGCATTTTCGATGCCTGAAAGGATTCTCCCTTTTGTAAATATCCACGCTTTTTCTCCTGAGATGTTTAGCACCATTCTACAAACATACATTGGTCTTCTTCAGCATAGGTCATTACAGGGCGCCGTTGGAGCACACCAACAAAAATCATTTTTTATGAGACAGACATACAGCCGTTGCAGGAAAGATGTATCCCAAATCTGATGAAGCACTTCAGTAAACTTTATAGCTACCGTGACCAACATCGAACTGCTGTCTTCCTGTGGGGTTGGAAGAATGACCAGAGGCTGAAAAAGCATAGTCCCTTTGGACTTGCAGAGAAGTTGCATGCTTTAAAAAATCTACTGTTTCCCCTAACTCTCTAATTCCTATCCTTTCCCCTCTTGACACTTTTCCAGGAGTGTTCTTCCAAACAGAATTACTGGTACACACAAATAAATCTTCTCAATATTCTGAATTTTTAAAACAAGCTGCACTTGAGGTAATCAATAACATCCCCTCTGAAGCTGTACAAATTGATACTGATGGTAGAAGGGATGAAGATGGCTACACTGGAAGCGGAGTGTTTCTTAAAACTGAAACTAAAACTTTATTTTCTAAAACAACGCAATGCTGATTTCAGTTCCGTCTTTTGTGCAGAACTTACAGCCATTGATATGGCTCTGGAGTTTTCCTTGAACAATCAGTTAAACGGCGAGATTTGGATTCTAGTTGACAGTCGTAACGTTATTCAGTACCTTGAAAACTGGAGGAATATTGTGGACCAAAGGAGAATTTGAGTTTTCAAAAAGCTTAAAGCATTATCTGAGTCCTCCATTATTCATTTTCAATGGATTCCATCAGATGTCGATCTTAAATATAACGATATCGCCGATGGCCATGCTAAGGATGGATCATCTCTGCCTCTTGGTTCTGCTGATCCGCTGACTTTTTAAGAAACCTTCTCTAGAAATAGGGCTCTTGCCAACTCATCTTGGAAAATTTCGCCGTCTCATCCTTAGTACTGTGGCTCTAATCCGGAGGGGACTTAGAGTTTCGACGGTGAAAGACGTGATCAAACTGCCTTGTCCAGGCTCAGATCCGGCCATCTTCGGACTCTACAGTTTTCCCAGAGCAAACAAGTCTTTCCCACTGCACTTCGTGCAATACTAACGAAGCTAGTCCCGATCACCTACTGAACTGCATTGGCATTTCAAAGCGTAAACTTTTATACAGCCCTGGAGCTGTCCTCGAATCTTTGAAGGCAAAGGATGCCATGAACCTGGTCTGATTCAGACCAGGAGATAAGAAAGAGGAAAAAGAGGTCTTCTAAGTTTTTCCTAAAAAAAAATTGAATATAACTTGATATAATGCAAAATTTCTATGAAACAGTTATAAAATTAATCCAAGTCGGCATGTAATATCCATTGTAGAAAATAGTTATGAAACAATGGTTACCAAAAAATGAATCAGTAGGAGTCATGACATTTCCTTATTGATTTGCGGGTCTTATACTGTGTCTTATATTATAAAAAGCAATTGTTTTTTATTGTAGCAACTCGTCCATAAACATTGCTTCCAGAATCTAGATAATTCTAGAAGGAAAAGTAGCACGCATTGCAAATGCATATGCATTGTCTCCCAGAAATACCGTATATAATACTCTGGTTTTTGAAATGTTATCGAAATTTATCAAAACATTAGGTGACTATTAATTTTTCAGGAAGTATTAGATCAGATAAGCTCTATCAGACCGCTTGGAGTGGTCTATTAAAGTGAATTCTGTTCATTTCATTTTAATGATAACACACTTGAAATCGCAAATATAGAGATCTAACAGACATAGTACCACCGATGAATACGCAAAGAACATTCGACAACATGGTTCCTATATGTATTAGACCTCCTCTGCAATCCTCAACTATTTCTTAGCTATTGGAGGACACGTACTGGTCCATGGCCCCTTCCAAAGAGTTTCGTTTCTTAAATTTTGAGATTCATTAATAAAGAAAACAATTTTCCATTGATCCATGCTAAATCTGCATGATGTGTGTACTATATTTTTAACGGATTCTATCTTTGACATATTCGAATAGGGTTCAAATAGTAGGTCTTCTTTCCAAAAGATTTCTTTCATGATCCTTTCTGGAAATCCTTGTAATGATCCTTTTAGAAACTTTAATTGAAAGAAACAAGTCACACAAGCAGACTTTTTCTTTCATTGATTACTTTTAAAATGAATAATTCAATGTCTCTATAAAAGTCACTGCATCCTTCACCAAATTGTTCAAAGAAATTGTTAAAGAGCAATATAAAAATGAACATTGGCTTCATGAAATTAATTTCAGTGATAACTGAAAGTAACTGATCGTAAAGGTAAATTGCTATATTACAATAAAATATCACAAGTTACCATTCGATATTTCTTTGCTCAGATATTTCAAAAATTAATATATTTTATGCTTTGGTTAAAGGAGTTTTTCTGTTTAGTCAATCCCATTTAATTAAAGACATTTGAAATAAAAAGATAATGTGTGTCAATCTCTTTAATGGTATTAAAAATATTATTATTTTTATAATGTTAAAAAATCCATCTCTCTCTCTCTCTCTCTCTCTCTATATATATATATATATATATATATATATATATATATATATATTATTATTATTATTAATTGTTTAACAATATTAAAAAAGGTAACAGAATCATGAATATAGATTATCAATTTAAAAAAACATAATTTGCAAAAGGGATGACATAGTTCGATGGAAATAAAAAGCTGTGGAAAAACTCAGAATATATAAAGCTAATTAGGAATTGGAATGATCTTAATCTTTAAATTTTGATTTTTTTTATAAAAGCTAATCCAAAAAGCTTTTATAAATAATGAGATTTTTAAGAGTACAAATTCCCATTTCTTTTAGTCTGATGTTTATTCGTTTTTTTTTTTTTTTTTTTTTTTTTTTTATCAAATGCTTAAAAATTTATTTTAAAGTTGATTAATTATGTAATAACTTCTTCTCAGTTTTTTTTACATAATTCTTCAGTTAAGCCTTAATTAAGAATGACGTTAAAGATTACAAATTGTTTGAATCCCTTTTAAAGAAAATTCATAAGTTAATATCAGCTAATTATGCCGTTCATTTTCTTAATATTTATTTTCCTAAGCTAAATTGATATTGATATCTGCATTTAAATATACTTAATTTGAAATTCAACTAATTTGCTTGATAATTAGAATTTGACCTAGTAAATTATAGCGATAATTAAAGAAAACACATCTTAAGTTATAATAAAAGCTTTTTTGAAAATATATAGTAAATTTCAGTGAAAATAAAATCTTAATTTATTATAACATAAAAGCTATCCAAATTCCATAATAAATTTTGTTCATTATAGAGGCTTGCTCTTTGTCCGTGAAAAAGGAAATATATTTTTTTCTTCACTTTTGCTTTACAGTTAAGGTCACGCCAGCATAAATAATGGAGGAAGTTTCTCTTCTCTCTCTCTCAATCTCTGAATAAACAACTTTAACCTTCCAAGGATACTAATTCCTTTTTAATTCCGTCTCTTAGTGCGATTAAAAAAATGTATGCTCACAGTTTGCTTAATTTATATAATACTCAATGATTATTCATATGCCTAAAATTTAATTTATAAAATATGACCATAATAATTAATGCACATTTTATATACATTCAAAAATAAATTTCATGGCTCTAGTTTATTAAAATACAAAAATTATTGTGTAATTATATTTAAATATAAAATGAATTCCCACTTAAAAGAGAATTGTAAATGCTGATAACTACTTAGAATTTAGTTTGTTTATAAAACGAAAAAGCATTTTTTAAGACTTATTTACTAAAAAATCAATCTCATTAATCTGAGTTTTAAATTGTTATTTGGAAACTGTTATTTAGAGAGGTATATATAATGAAATTGACCATAGGATCTAATGTCTCTACCAGTGTCATGTGTTCTAAAGAGAAGGAAGAATACGTGCTCAGGTATTAATTAGGTCACTTAACTTAATAACTTTAAAACACAAAAGCAACATAACAGAAGTCAGTTTATTATCAATGGCGAAAGAAATAGATAAAGTAACTCAATCCACGCATGAAATTTTTACTTTGTTACGCTGACGAAGAAGTATGACAGTTCCCTTCAGAGTGGAAGGTCCAGGGTTCAATCTCAGCTACTGTTGAGCAATAGGAGAGGAATATTTCGCTTCTGCATATAGGTCTTAATGTGTGGCTGCTTGGGAATTTTCTTGCTTCCTCCCATGCGACATCTGAATAAGGCTTATTCTCAATGGCAAGTCCTCAAGGAAGGCAATGACGCTCTTGGATTTCAAATGCCTTATCGCAGTCTCATGCCGCTAAACAGTCTCTAACACAACAAATTACCGTAATATAAACTTAGCTTTCTTAAAAGCTTATCAAGTTCTGTGATGTAATGTTTCATAGCAGCGCTCATGTATAAATTTATAATTAATGTTAATTAGTTTTAAAATAATCTTCTATATTTCTTTAAAAATATAATAGTTTTAATATAAACTTCAAAGTTTGTTTCCTCTAACAAAATGAGGTCCTTGTGACCATAAAAATCGACAAGTAGCCTAATACCTCTTCTCTAGAATTGTGAACGACTATGATAAATCAGGTTACCTATTTCAGGTGTCAATTTCGAAACCTGGTGTCACATGCCGAATTTTGATTTGGAATTTCAAAGCTGATTATGGAAGAAAATTATAGGATCATTCAGATATTACATTTATCTGTTGCTTCTAGAATCATCTAGTATTTTTATTCTAAACCTACTAGCACATATTTGTTAATAAGAGAGTTTACTGACTGGCATGTTTGTTAGTAAATTTTCTTTGTTTCTTCTTTCGTACTAGGTCACTAAGACCTTTCTCAGAAATATAATACATGCTGACAACTTCAAAAGATTTATAGTATTTTTAAAGTCAATATATATGAAATAATTTGGTCTTATTTTCTAAATATTTATGTTGAATATATATCCAATAATCGTATACAGCCAATAACCATTCCGATAATCGCAAATTTATGAATGTTGATTTTTATAAATTTTATAAATTTTAACATATAACTTTTTTAATTATTTATATATGTTTCATAGCAAAATGAGCATTTTTATTTGTATCATATGACTTTAAATAAAAGAAAAAAAGAGGGTATTTAATTTGAATATTATTCACAAGTCGATGTAAAAACTAGTTGCAAAGATGTAACACACAGGTGGATATAAAAAATGGTTACAAGAGTAAAAAAAACTTTTCCTTTATTGTTAATAAATTAATTACTAACAATAAAAAGAAAGTACAAAAAAAGAATAAGAGAGATGCTTACTTTACCTTTTCTACATAGTTACCAAGTGTAATTTGGCATTTATCTGAACGCGGGATAAACTTGTACAATTTCTGTAAAATTTATCTTCTCTCATCCTTCAGACTCTCATGGTTATTGCTTCTCTATCATTGTCTGTATATCTGTAAATATATCTTTATTGTAAATATATCTTTATTCCTCAGCTTATACTCGTATTAAGTATTCTTTCAGATTTGAGAGTTAAAGTTAACGGAAACTTAAAGAAACAACTTAAAGTTAGCGGAATCTGAAATCGCTGCAGATATCTAACTTAAACTGTTGTAGCAAGTATTGAAATTGACAAACCGCATAGAAACAAAAATTATCATGTGAGAGGTTGTTTCATCAATAAGCATGCCAGTACGCGTTTGTGGTACTGTCTTGTGAATTACAAATCCGACGTTCATTTACAGGGAAGAAACCAATCCTAGCTCACACTTCAGAGCAAGACCACTTTTCTTAGTATCTTACCATTTCGATAGATCTGACGTATCTGAAACTCTAGCTATTGTGCAACTATAAGATATGAAGCAGTTCTAATGCTCCATTGAATATAAATAATCATGTAGTGCATTTCAGAGAATTTTGGATATCATCATAAAAGGTAAAATCAATTACGTGTAGTAACAACTAACAAATTGTCATTTAATTATAATGTGTAAATATCTAGAAAATAAATCTTATCAAGATATTCGATAAAGAAAAATGAAAGCTTAACTCGAGTCTTGCCATTATATGATTCGGAAGACAGGTGTTTTATACAGTATAATGAATAATCTGATGTCTGAAATGTATTCCAAAGTTTTTGAATATCTTCCGCGTAAAGCCTTTAGGGAGAAATGTTCATATATGTTGTATCAGATAATATACATGAAGTTACTGATCATGACTCGGTGTGTTATAAAGAAAGAAACCTAGAAGCGCTTACATCATTTAACCCAGCAAATATTCACTGAGAAAGCAAAATCCCGTCTAACCATCAAATCTCTTGTTTATTAACAGTTGCTAGAATTGAGCCATTCGAAACGAATGCTTTAACAACTGCACCAAAGAGATGTGCGTTTATACTTTCTATCTACTTGTCTAATAGAGCTTTTTCTAAGAAGTTTTCTGGTATTTTCACTCTACGATACATAAATACGGTCCATTATCTCCATCAAAGTCCATTTGAATCGTAAATATGCTGCGTGTCCTCAAAAGAGCCAAACAATAGCTTCCGACATTGGACCATTGGTCCAAAACATAGTACGAAATTCTCCAGATATAAGAAATATAAATGCCGCAATCAATAATAATAATACTGGCATCTGAATACTCCTGGTATTAAATCTTAATAAAGTAGGTATTCGCCAAAAGGCGTTTCTCGAATTTAATTTCAAATATTCATGGAAGAAGCGAAAACCTCGCAGCGTATTTGCCAATGTCACTACTAAGCTTTCTCCAAATTCAATTGAGACTAATCCTTACTGATAAGACTAATGATTCAAACAACATGATTGCTTACTAATCTGTGTATTGAGAAGACAGAGAAAGGGATGACGGATAAATTGGAGTAACAGCTCGTAACACCTTAAGGCTATATAATATGTAGCTCAGATATATTTCGATAAATAGATTGGTTCTAGTATGGAACAATTCTAGTAGTCATTCAATATTATTCTAGGGAATGCGGAAATTAGATGCTATGCTTCATAGACTTAGGGATATATTCCCAAACTTAGTTTTCATTTCTTAGTACTAGAATTGGCGAAGATCTAAAATTCGATATCTGATTAGCTGTGCGAATATTTCTGACTTTTCACTAATTTTGTTTGATTAAAAGTAAACATGTTTTTTTTTTTAAAAAAATAACTATGATGTACATAATATTCCTATTTGTATTGTTAACCTTGTATTTTATTGTTCCCTGTATGTTTTTGTAGTCGCATTTAATTTTTCTTCAATGTTCTACAATTTTTTCTTTTTAGTATTGTTTTGATTTTCTATTTATTTTGATTTCTGTTTAATCTTTCGTTTTCACTTCTATTTTTCAAAACATCATACCTATTGATTCATTCCACTTTTCACAAAAATCATCTACAATGAAATTCTAAATGTTATACATGCAGTACTACAAGCAAATCCTCTGCACACAAATTTTTGCAATAGAATAATACAAAAACACGTAACAGTTATTGAAAACCAAATTGTCATAGCTCTCTTTGCAAATAAAATTGACAGCGCTCTCTGCCGACAGTAACTGGTAACTTCTGTATCAATACTTTATCATCCAATGAACAAAAATAATAGTTTCTTTATTTATCGACCGATTTTTCGAGTCATTTCATGTTATAAGTGAAACCCATATATATTTAACTTGAGCATCTGGGAATAATATTTATCTATAATCTTGCCTATAATTACACAATTTAATATTGAATTAAGGTATTAAATTCTCTTTTGATTTTTACTTTATATATAACAAATATATTTTCATTCTTTAATGTGATCTAAATGTTTCAAGATTGATGGTTACATATATAAGTGTATGCAAACATCACATTTGTTCTTACATTATACATCGTATTTTGTAGCTGTTATACATAAAGAATGGTATAAATTATAATTAAAAATGATATGATTGATATTATAGTTAAATAATTGATCTCGAGAGATCTATAATTTAATAAGTTTAAAATTGATTCCAAATCACTAAGATTGCGTATGCAAAAGGTTGGATTCGAACCCACGAACAGAAGGTCGTATCGCAAATCATTCATCTGAGAAGCCGGTTCGACTCTCAATAATTCGCTCAGAAATATGTATTCTTGCCAGAAAAATGACATTGATTCATATTGCTCATAATAAAAGGACAATATCATTCAGGTGAAATTAAACTCTTATTAGTTTATTATAAATGAATAAAAATAATTTAAAGTTAACTAATTCTCTCTAAGGAATTAAAAAAATAGCAAAAATTATATTTATAGTAAGATGAATCTAATTTAAAAGTAAATGCGAAATAAATGGAGTTTTTGAGCAAAATGCATTGCAAAGAGAAATTTCTAACGTCTGCATAAAAATCATTCTTCTTTATAACGAATGCAACCTTTCGAATGTTGCAAAAAATTCTGGTTAGAACAAAATTTCGTTTTTTATGAAAAACGCTTTCGTTTGCTTAATGTTTTCGTTTCCATTTTAATAAAAAAATAAAAATAATTTATGACACAATTGTCAGCACTTTTTATCCATATCTATTTGCATAAATTCTGTGTCATATCAAATACAATTTTTTCAGGTGTGAACGAAAATTCGTGCGTATTAATGAAAAATGAGTATTTACTGGTGTCATTTCAACGAGAATTAGCGGTTATAATGAAAATATTAATAAATGGATAGTGAAAAAAGAATATTTATTACACTTTACAATTAGTTTTAAAATGGCGGTGATTGGTTTAGAAAAGAAATATATTTCTTTATCCCATGACAGAATTGTTTTTTATTGTTTTGATATTTTTTCTTCAAAAGTGACATTTACTAAATGATAAAGCATTTCTACAGAAAAGGTGTCATCACGTCCTGTGAGTTAATAAACTATGTGACATAATAAAAAGTCGCATTTCAACATATTTCTATTGTACACATAATTAGTCTCATTTTTCCTCTTCTTCATAATTTTTCGTTTCCTTGAAACTGGTCTGTTTTTTAAAATAAACCACCAACTGTTCTATAGAACTACTTTGTTCGATATTTTTATGGAATTGCAAATTTCTCTATACAAAAATTTAAACTAAATATTTACTTTCATCTGTATAAGATTTCTTATAGCTGCAAAAACTAAAGCTTGACTGTAATTCGAAATGATCACATTTTGTTACAGCCCTTAAATACGTAAGTACAAATTTATATTTTTGAAAATTAAACTGTATAGCTTAATTATATAATAAATAAAATAGTGTTTAAATTTTAATTCTAATATTGTGTTGCACTATATTATAATTCTGCCATTCCATCAATAATTGTAATGCTTTCTAAAATTATTTATATCCTAGTTAAATATACATATTTAAAGAAGTCACATTTGCATATAATTGTGTCTTTAGTAATTATTCTAGTAGTTAAATAAAACAAATTCTGAAAATATTTTGCATGAAAATAGTTATTAGTATGCAAAATAATGTAATTTTAAACACAATAATTTTGAGAAATAACTTAAGCAAACTATTTTTCTAAACTTTTAATTTTAAGAGCCATTTTTTAAAAACTGAATATATATTTTATGAGATGAACATGTTTTAATTTTTTACTGAAATGATAGTATAAGTTTGTTATCCAATAGTTGTAACAATATATATCCAAAAATATATATTGTTACAACTATGTTATCTTTAATACTTAGGCAACATCTTTAAAAATTTAGAGGAAAAAATAATTCAACTCGTTTTAAAAAATAACTATTAAATATTGAATTTTAATAAACATTTTAATTTTAATATGAATTAAAGCTTTGTTTTTGTGATGAGATAAAGAATTAAAAGATTAAATGTATCACACGAAAGAATACGTGTATTAAATCGAGAAGTTTGACTCAGGTTTTAAATTTCTTTGTGTGTGAATAAGTTTGATAGTATTAAGAATATTTTTGTATTATTAATTCATGCACATATAATTTAACTAATGCATAGAAAAACAGGCATTTAGCTTCTTAATTTTTTTATTTAAAATAAAATTGAAGTATATGTAAAATAATTTATTAAGGATATCCGTATTACATATATTCCGACTAAATTATTCAAAAAGATAATTTTTGAGGAATACTTCTTAAATATGATGCAGTTCTTAACAGTTATATTTACAGTTATTATTTATTTTTTACTTTGTAATAATTATAATATTAATTTAATGTGTAATATTAATAATATTAATTTTTTACTTATGAAATTCATTATTTTATTAATTTTTTACTTTTACTTAGTTAACAAAGTTATACATATAAGCTCATTTTCAGTTATACATATTATCTTTTGATGTATATTCTCGATGTATTATCTTTCGATGTAAATTAGATATACATATTATCTTTCGATGTATAAACTGCGCTTTTTGATTCTTGGTAATCGCAATATATCCTTCTTCTATTAAATAATGTATTCTGTGCTTTCATTTTTTACCATGCCAAATCAAGTTGCAACTTCATGGATTTTTAATAGTGCCTTTTTGAAAATAAGTTTGCATAATTCGATTAATTAAACGTATACATTTTAATACATATTCATTCTTTTCAAAATATACTTTTGTATCTGGAATCATTTCACTATGATGATAATAACAGCTTAAAATTATATTAACAAGAATGTATAATATACCTAGCTAATTAAAAAAGGAATCAAGAGATTTTTCTCCAAGGAATGTTTAAATCTATCGCAATTTAATGTTTGTCTTACTTTTGCTTTCTGATGTGGAAACAAAAATCACAAAAATGTAAAATATTATCCAATGGTTATTAAAAATAAAGAACAAACCTTTATATCTAGCATTTTTCTTTCTTGATGATTTGAAACGCTTTAAAACATTATTAAAAAAAAGAACATATATAATATGTTTATTTTTGTACATAGGAAACTATCTCGACAATCGTTACGATAGTTTTTCTACTTCTACTAACACAAAATGTGAAAGGAAATAACAATTAATTCTTAAAAATTTTAATTACAAAATAGATAATATTTAAAATAGTATATTAATTAAGCAACTATAAAATCTTCTAAAGTCAAAATATTAATTTTAGAATTGTCTATGTGAAATTTACGATTGTTTTTGAATAAACTTTTCTGGTACAGATAGACACTTCCTTTACTATAATTTTTCAACTTTAAGGAAACTGCGCAAATTTTTTTACTAATTCCAAGAAAAATATACTTCCTGTGTCATATTTCTTATTAAAAAATGAAAAACTTTTAAAGTATTAAAAGCAAATAAAAATTTTCTCATGAATTATTTTTTTAGGTAATTTAATGAAATAAAAAACTCTGATTATCATTTAAAGATTAATAAATCCTTGTCTATGTGATGAACCCATTATCATTACAGTTGAGAAGAATTGTTACTAACTATCGTCCCATTTTAAAATGGCTTTCAAAAACTAAGTTTTTAATATTGGCGGGGGCGAGCTTGATTTTATTTTGAGAATGGAGCCTATTTCGGTTTGATTTTAATTTCTCAAAATGCATCTCTTTGATATATTTTACCTCCTATAATCGACAATTTAATAGCTTAAAACTATTTCATAAAATTTTAACATCCGAAGTCTCTCATCACTGGGAAGGCCTTTCATTGATAGTTATAAGTGTTCACATGTTACAATGGAGAAAACCCAGAAAGTCTATTCACGAGTATACAGTCTAAAGAAAAAAAAACATAATGTATTTTAATTTCCGGAGAAGCGTTTCATAGTTAGTAAAGTATAATAACGCATCGCATGGGATGAAACTTAAAAAATTTCTAAACATCCATTCAAAGTGCCCGCAGAAAGCAAAAACGTAACACTCATCTCCCGTTGTTAAACAATGGCTAGAATCGAGTCTAAGGCTAAAAAGATGGGCATGTTTTCAATGTGAAAAATAAGGCAAAAATTATCTATTTTCAAGTGCATTTTGAATTTTTTTTTTATTTCTCATAAGAAATAGTTATATTTGAAAGATATTACTGCTCCATCTTACATTCTTAATATCAATATAAAATTGAACTTAATGTGATATGCAAACTAAACTTATAAATACGTGTATTTTATGCCAAAATGCCCGGATTCTGTGCATTTCAAATTAAAGGAAAATTGTATTTATCATTTAATTTAAAATACTCAGAATTCGTTGTGCTTATTTTTTCACATTTTCAAAAATGAAAAAAATATTGTTAAATAATATCCAAGTATTTTTCATTTGCATATTTTTAAAGATTTGTGTAACTATTTATTACAGCTATTAAATGTATAAATATATCTAAGAAACAATGCATTATAGTCATTTATAATTAAGTATAACTCAGTTGATAATATTGTATAGGCAATTAGAAAAAAAGTGTGCATTCACAATTACTTTCTCCAGACTTTCGTAATAAATGACTCTACTGACAATGTATATACTCATTATTATTTCACTGCCTATAACGCCTTATTCCATCAATTAATCAATCTCAGATTTCGTACGTGTCCGAACTACTGAGGGAACTCTATGCATGACTGGCGACGTGCTTTTCGTCCAGTAAATAAACACTAGGGGGTGGCCAAAAATCAATAATTCGAGAGAGAGTCTTCTTTTACAGTTGATTATCGATCGACCCAATCAAGCGTTTGAGGGGTGGTCGACAGGTCTCTTCGTTGTCTGATTATATGGACCAACTTCCGTTTGGTCGTCTGCCAGCTGAGATTGCGTCATCGGTTGTCACAGAACAAAGATCTTTTGATATTTTTCAAGTTTTGAGAGAAGGAGAGCGTGACATTGCATGACTTGTTTGCGTAACTTAGAAATCCCTAATGATATGATAAATATTTAATATATGCTAAATATTTTGTTTATGTAAGGATAAATGTAAACCATAATCAATGCTGTCAAAAATGCGCGAGATAAATTGTTGATTAATCAAATTATTACATAATATTAACATGAATCGTAGAAAAAGATAACTGTGCAATGAATTTACTATGAATAATGACATTAACAAACTTATCAGAAATATTAAAAAAGTTTAAAAATCAGCAAGATTTTTTTTTTTTTTTTTTTTTTAAGTTTCACCATATTTTTTAATTTTAATACTTGATAAGTTCTCTTTCAATTATTTCCATTACAAGTGATGAACATCTTATTAAATATTAATATTGTAGTTTGAAAGTTGACAACATGTTCAAAAATATTGGCATTTTCTAACTCTACGATAAGTTAATTAAAGCTTCATTTTGTTTTTCGCTTGAAATTTCATTTATTTATTTATTTTTGTCATTTCAGAATCGAATTATTTAAATTAAGAATGAATACTACCTCTTTTGAATTTTTTTGTTGAATTAAATAATTTATTTACTAGCGGAAATTTTTGGAAAACAAAAATTGTTACAATGTGAAAAAATAAAATTATTAATAGTCAGTTGTATTTTCATGAGAGTAGTTGATTTTCTGCAGGAATTTTTTTTTATTTTTACTTTTATATTTAAGAAAGAAATATCGAAGCAATAATTATTCTGTATAATTTTGCAGTTAATCTGTTTGCACAGAATATTCTGAGAAATCAAAACATTATTAGTCGTTTTATCATCGTTGGTGTAAGCAACTTTAAACATCAAATTGCAAAGATTTTAATACAACTCTTCCTTTTATTTTTTTTCATCTAACAAAGTTTTTTTTTTTTTTTTTTACAATAATTCATTTTATTTTATTATTCTAATAGTTATTTTGGGTTTAATTTTTACTATGCTTAAAACACGAGTAAAGCCGGGGTGTAATTTAAATGAAAAGTTTAGATTTTTATGCACTTGCGAAAATGGCGTGTAAAAATTGTAACAAGTGAAGAATTGTAACATATGAAGAACTAGAATGCGATTATTTCTGATTTTAAATGTGTACATCCTTGCTGAAATGGTTGCTGATAAATGTACTTATGTGGAAGTATATTTTCCACCAATTATTTAACAAAGGCTGGAAACAAACGCAGAACTTTTCACACTGAAGAGTGATGACCTACTATTAGGCCTCGTTGAGGCCTATATGGCAGACAATTAATTAAATTTTCTACATGTTTTTAAATAGAGGAAACAAAATAAGAGTGTTCTAAATCTTAACGAACTTAAATGACTGTGTATAGTCAATATTTACAGATCATTACTTATAATATTAGTTAATGGTGTAGTTCAAGTTTGACTTCATTCCAAATCATTAGTAGCTTTGATTTGATGGTAATTTTTATTTCAATAAATTTCAGATAATAATAAAATTACATTAACTAAATACCCATAAATAAAGGGATTGTGAAGAGTCATGATAATATTATTATAAATAATTAATATTATTATGTTTGAAAAGTTGCCTTGATTATAATTTTTTGTTATGGATTCCAAATTGCATTTGTTAAAGATACACTTTGGTTAGTATAATATTTTTAGAAGAAAAAAGTTTTTTTCCAGTATCATCCTTGTGATATAGGAATTGAATTTACTGTTCTTGAAAAGTCATTGTTCTTAAAACATTGAATTTCAAAAAATCCATATAATCGTCATTCACTAATTGACTGCTCATTATTTCCCGTTAACGTGTAACAAATAATTCTTTATCGATGTTAAGCATAGAAATAGCAAATAAGTTTTGTTGAAAAACCACGATTTCATAATTAATTTGGAAAATATTAATTAGTGTTCGATACTGAGCTATTTTATAATTCATAAAACGTGTATGAACTGATAAATAAAATTGAATAAATGTTATACACATGACATTGTCATAACACTTACATGATATTGTTAACAAACATCGAAACTATGTATGGAAATTTTAGAAATATAAAATTCAACAAAATATGAAGTCTGTTTAAATTTTAAATAAATCCTTCATATGGATTTTCGATATTTTCTCCAAATATTTTTCTTGGTGTATACTCATGGGAACAAATCATTAAATAAAATTTAGGAATTGATGTTGTGGTTATGAATTCACATTTATACTGTTACTTTCAAAGTATCAATAAGTTTTGCTAGAAAATTATTCAAATGAAAAAAATTTCATCAAAATTACAAGAAAGTATTTTTATAAACAAAATTTAATTTACAGGAATTAGAAAAATATTGCAGGAAATATTGGGAAATTTCTCCAATTTTTGTAAATAATACATTTCTTAAATTTAAAAACTTAAAATTTAATTCTTGACGTTTAATTGTTTAAAAATCAGTCATTTACTCTGTATTAAACTATTATACTTGAATTTCAGAATTATCTAAGTGGTGTTAAGGTTTCCTTTTCCAAACATATTTTCACTTTAGAGAAAGAAACTTCTCTGTATTATCATTTTTTATTTAAAATCTTTTATTAAATGAATTTTCTCGCAATAAAATTATATCTCGGAGAAATAATTTTTCCCTAAAATGTTTTCTTGCATTCATCATCACTTAGTAGAAAATAAAAATATTGTCAAGAAGAAAACAAAATTTTCATTTTGGAAATATTACCATTCTCTACTTTGTAATAAATAAAAATTACATTGTAAATAATATATGTAACATAACAATAACTTTAATGATATCCTATTTTTTTGTTTTGTCCTTTTGAAAACCTAAAATTACTCATGAGTTTGATAAAAACGGTAACAAATTAAACTTCCTAATTTTATTTGTATATTTAGTATCTACACATTCACTTAGATAAAAAATGAAATTCTAAACTATAATATAACAATACCTTCTTCAAAGTTAGAGAAATTCATTCCAATGACATAAACAAGATATGACTACCTTTATATTATGTTACATTCATTATAGTGTTTCGATATACGGAATATTATAAAGAATTTTTTGGGAAGACATTATATAAATCCAAAATACTTCAACCTTCTAATCTAAAATATATTATCATTATATGAATGCTAATTTCGTCCGAAAGCAATACAGCTAAACTAATTATATTTGACTTTTAGTTCAGTTTGAAGTATTATATTTATCAATACTTATATGTAATGGAATGTATCTCTCTTTTCACAAATTGCTCACCCACTGAATCCCTTAATCATTTAAGTTTAGTACAAAATCATTTATTACTGAAATAAAGGTGTTCATTGACAATTTCTTCATATGTATCCTTGAGAATCAAAATATTTTAGCAAGTCAACAACTAAACAAATGCAACGTATTATTAAAATTTGTTTTGAAAGCTTATCTTTGAGAGAATAAATTTTTTAATATCTCCAATATTTAATCAGCGAACTTTATCGAGAAAAGTCATTGGAAATTTAATGACATCATGTTAATTGTTTTAAAATGCAGCTAATATTAAATGATGCATTATTTGTCTACTTATTTACATTAGTTTAATTTTTACATTATGTTAAACTGTTTCTACTTAAGAGTACATTTGTTACTGTCTACTGTGGTTCTGAATATATTAAAGATGACAGAAGTGACATCTGTTGATAGAAAATAATACTCTTGAAACTATTAATAGATGATAAAATTTTCTTTATGAATATAAAGAATCATTAACTCACGTTTAATTGTTTCAGGACATTAAGCGATTATAAACTCGTAGAAACTTGAATTCTGATAAAATTAATAGTTTATTTTTAGACATAAATGAAAAAAATAATAATTTTGAAATTAATTACTAATGCATATTTTTAATACACTCAGAATTTAAGAATTTCAAATAATTTCCTTAAATAACAATCTTTGCATGAAATTCGAGCCCGAAAAAAATAAAAAAGAAAGATTCGACTCTGATTTTTACTGAGTGAATATTCAGTACTTTTCACTGTCAGTTAAAAAAGACTTCGAATAAACTAAATTTCGAATAATAAATTTAAGAGTACTGAATTTAATTTAAGTTTCAAGTAGCAATGTTTAATTTTTATCGGGTCCTAGAATACCATTACGCTAAGCTTACAACGGAATGGTTATTGTATTCAGTTTTCAGTTATATCCGTAATGTTTTCAATTTCACTTCCAAGCCAGTGATTTAGAATACATTTTAAATCTCATAGAGTCCTAAATTAGTCCTCATTAAAAAAATTTACGTTAGCCAAAACCATTCAATAAAAACATTAATTTACGATTAGATGCCTGAATCTCTGTATATGTGATCAACAAATGACTTTTAAGTTACGTTTTCCTAAATAATGAAGAAAAGGCAATACGATTCTTTGAAATGCATGTTTTAAAAATGTTTAAAGAAAGAATTATCATGCCCTCGTTCTATAAGTTCATTTTATACTTTGAAATGGAAATATTTAGCGTTGTTTAAATCTTAAGAAAACAGAATAGTATTTCTTTGTTATATATATCAATGACCTGAAAAATTTACTCATTATTAAATATTTAATTGTCTATACTTTATCGGCTTATATTACTATGTGATTTAAAATATTACTGATCTAAGAGTTAAAGAGATTGAATCTGATCCGGAATTCAATCCCTGTGGAGGTTTTTAAAGTTACGAAATCCACCTTGAAATATATTTCAAAAATTCACAGAGATATGGTTGCAAAAATAAGCTGTTAGAAGTAAAATGTTTTTGGTTCGATTCCAGACACTGCTGGAAAAAGGAGATGTATGTTACATAATATTTCTGCATTTTGCTCTGATTAAATTCATGTTCAAGTGTTTTCCTTTTTTTGAACATGTGAATATGCTACAACTATCTAGAAACAGCGTAGCTCTTCGGAATCATTCTTGGGTGTTACTAATTACATTAATGTAAATTTTCCTATGCTAATAATGGGTATATTTTAGTGTAAATATCGATACTAATGTGGTTCTCTTCTAATTATTGCAGATTCTAATCAATTCTTAAAACCAATTGATTTTCCCTTTTAAGGCGAAAAATGACAGTAGAGTAACAAACCAACCCATTGGACATGTCTTTAATTTTAAAACAGTTCATTTGTCAATTATTTTACTACCATTGTTTTAAAAAACGATTTAAAACTTTTTGGAACTTCTTTGTCTTATTATAATCTTATTAAAAGCTCATTATTTCCATTAAAGTATTATGTCTAGTAATTTTTTTACACCTACGTAATTAATTAAATTAATTCTAATCCTGTAGACAAAGTACATAAAATACTAAAGACTTATAAAATGGAAACTCCATTAAAAATTACGAACTTTCAGCTACGTTTAACAAAGTTATTTATTGAGAGAATAAACTGTTCTCTGTGTCGATAGTTAATGTTTATTCTGGAAATTTAATTACAGTAATTTGCTAACTCCACAGTTCATTTAAAAAGAAACAAAGAAAAATAATATAACAGAGTTCTTTTCTTAATTCAAAATATCAAGTTTGTTTATCTATGAAACACATTAAACAATAAGAAGAAACTAATTTTAAAAATTACTTTTTCATCGATATTATATAAATTTTTCACTTTATGTATTCACTAAAATCTAGAAACCATTATATTATTCAAGCACATTGAAAGAAGTAATAAATAAATTACCTCTTTTTAACAAATTCATGATTATTACAAAGGTAATTTTAATGCGGTGTTAAAAAATAAATAAATTCTGTATTGTCTATTTTTTATAAGTCTTAAAATCTTTGGAACTCAAAAATGCTGCTTTAATATTATTCTTGATATGAAAGTTGATTAAAAATCATTTCTTCAATAAACTCATTGTTTTCAAAAAGATAATATACTGTACTAAGAAAAAACGTAAGTGAATATATACCTTTAATGAGGTCTATGCCGACCGCCCTGTCTAGTGGTCGAAGTGCCTGACTGCGGATAGGGAGGTTCTAGGTTCGAATCCCGGTTCGGGCCTGGATGTACTTTCTCTCTCTATCTATCCCGTCTTTATCTTTTCTATGTATGAATGAGGTGTGAATGGATGCCAACCCTATAAATGGGTCCCTATGGCTTGTATATACTGATGAGTCGGACTCCACACCAAATATGGTTCAGTATGAAAAAGTGGAGCAGTGCACCCATATTGTCAGCCTGACTGGCAAAAGACAAAAAAACGAAGTCTATCTACTTTGATTTTTTTCTTGTAACGAAATTTCAAACGGAATGCAAAAATAAGGTGTTATACTTACAATAATAAGTTCCGTACAAGGAAATAATAATTTTGTATACGAATGAATTTTTCAATTTTTTTTTTTTTTTACTTTAATTTGCCATTTTTAAATTTTTAATTTCTGTACAGTTGATTTGTGTACTCATAAAAGTTTCTAGATGGGTATGACAGATTAATTATGTAAGCAAACAGTAACAATATTGAATTTATAAAGGCATAGACAATGCAGTGATGACATTTGAAGAGGTGAGTGATTCTGGTTTTTGTCCTCTTTTAACTGTAAATAGTTTCTATACTTCTACTATTTCTCTGTGCAAAGCAGTATAAAATTCGTTTAAGAGAAATGAATGAAAGTTCTCTCAATTCAAAAACTTGATGGTGGGACAGTCCTCATGAAGCCAAGACCCTACAGTAGCTCATATCTGTTTTCTTGACCGAGTACTCTGAAATGAAAAATATCCTGATTAGGTGTTCAGCCTAAAGCGAAACTCCTGGTGTTTACTTCCCAAGCATGCTTGGTGCTCAGTTTTATCGATCTATTGAAGGAATGAAAAGTTAAGTCGATCTTACTCAGCCCGAAGATCGAACCTCTGATCATTTTTATCTATACAATGAAAATTAATATAATTTTAATTACGTGATGGTATTCTTTACATCGTTTGTAGTTTAAATTTATAAAATCCTTTGTTTAAACTTATTTTACAGATTATTAATATTATCATCTTATAAAAATAAAAACGGATTTTCTACAAGGTCCAAAGATTGGGTTCTTAATTTTTTTTTTACTTTAAAATATAATTTATAATTTGTTTAGTCAGAGTAAACTTTTAATATATATATATATATATTTATATATATATATATATATATATTAATATATATATATATATATATATATATATATATATATATATATATATATATATATATATATATGTATTACCAAATTTATTGCATTGTATCTCCACCAATTTTTTAAATACAAAAATAAACTTTTTTAAATCTCATGTTTTTGAACAAAAAAAATTTTTATACCAATATAAAAATCTAGAAATATAATAAGAAATTAAAAAATTTTTCATAAAATTATACTTTAATTTCAAAATTATATAAGTTCCAGTGAAAATTTATGCAAATTAATATGTTTTTTCCTGTTAGAAATATATCGTACATCTGAAATCAAGTTTTTGCGCAAATTTACATTTATTTTTAAGCACTGATTGCATCTTTTAAAACATTTGAAATTCTTCCTTATGAAGATTACGTAATTAATATATTAATATTTTACATTTAACATAAATTTCAATATAGAAAATTCAATAAGTTGTAATTACTAAGAAAAATCCCCTTATCAATAAAAAAATCTAGAATCTATCCCTTGTTTACATATAAAATTGGAAAATATTGAGAAAACATTTTTTTGTTTAAAAAATATTTTCTATTCGTAATTTAACTTCTATTAAGTTTTCTTATTCAAAAAAGAGAATTTTCAAAGTAATTTACCTAATTATAAGGTTATTTATTCAATGAAATTAATTGCTTAGAATTACGAATTCAGTTAAAAGGTAAATCTGCGCATTCTTAAATATAAATGATGAATTAAAGCGAAATAGTTATTTCAAATAAATAATAAAATTTTTAAAAAAATCATTGAAAGAGGCGAATTAACTCCTGTTACATAAGCTCCAACTACTGAAAACTTTGATCTTATTATTTCACTCATATTAATGTTTCAGTAAATTAACGTTTCTGGATTAAAATGAATTTCAATTAGTTGGAGCCATTATCAGGGATAATTTTAATAATTTATAAATTAAATTTCCTAGTTTGTAATTTCTCGTTTATTCCTATGAAAATAATATTCAATTTCAGTTTTCCCGTTTTGTGTATTTCATTTACTGATAAATTAATCTTCCACATAAAATATCGCTAATATCTTTCTTTTTCCTTTAAACAAGCTTTTCATTATTATTTTTGTTAAGCACGAGACACACAATCAAAATTCCATACATTTTTAAATTCCTTGATCTTGACAAACTTGTGAAATATGAATACTCAAATTTTTCATCCTTTTCTTTATTGTTTTAAGTAATTCTAATTCTAATATATTTAATGATTAAAATTTTATTTTAGCTTCATTTTTCTCGTTTTGAACAAAAAATCATTAATTAATTATACTTGGTGACTATTTTGTGCACAATTTACAACATGAAAAATAACCATTCGCGATTCCTTACTATAAATTTATGGGATCGCTTTTATATGTTTTGTTTTATGCTGTTTATCAGATTTAAAAAAAAGGGATGAGCCAGGTAATTAGAAGCAATATGATAAAATCATTCAAAATGTCACAAATCCTAAATTCATATCTATTATGTAATTTTATTGGTTCGATTGTACGGTTCGAAATAAAGGAATCATGGAACCATAAAAAATCAAAATCTGAAAATAACTGAAAAAATTTCAAATTTCAAATAGCTCAATACAGGATAAAATGTCTGGACTATCAACTTTTATATAGGCAACAGAACTTATCCAGATTCCAGCTTGTGCAATGACAATGCACCTTGAATTTTTACTCAGGAACTTTAGCACCATCATTATACAGACCAGTCATCGTGTTTGTTTTCTAATCTAAAAGAATTTCTCACTATCTGTAGGTTTAAATGTAATGTGAAAACGCGAAAGACTTTTCCAAAAAGAAAAATAATCATGGACAGTTGAGTTCGATCGAAACAGTGTATTATTTATTTCATAGTAGGATAAAAGTCTTAATTTACACGTGTGATTATGCTGAAAAATGAAATAATATTGAAAAAATTCTTCATTAACACAAAAACTTAAGAAAATATTTAAAATTCTTAGAGCTTATTTATTATTATTACATTAAATAACATACAGTTTATTATATTTAACTTGAAATATATTATTTAATTAAATTTATGCTCCAATGCTCTACGGCAATACCCTTTTATGGAAGTATGTGAATTGTCTAATCTTAACAAATTATAAATTTTCCCCTATTTATCTCACTTATCAAAAATCATCAAAACAAATTTTAAAATTGTTTTATTTTTGAAAAAGTTAACAAATAAAATTTAACATCCCTTAATTAGGTAAATAAATTTGCAATTCACACTCATTTAAATTGTAGTTTAAATTGTCACTTCCTGGTAAATTTAGAAACTATTTTTTAAAACTGTCCATCCATTTGCATTTCGTTTTATTAAATTTATGTTTTACTCGAGTCAAAAGCATTTAATACTAATCAAATTTTATATGAATTATTACTATTACGTTAGCAGTTCTGAATATTTTACAATTACAAAATTTGCAACACTCAGGAAAATTTATATATTAGTTTCATCTCTAATAAAAAAAGCATTTCGGAAATTATTTTTGGGATCCTTAAGATTGTATATAATCAATTCATTTATACTTTCAGTAAAACTGCGTATTTTTGCATTGGAACTTCGATGCACTATTACATTATTTTCTTATCATTAAGCCTTACTGATGTTTAGCGTAATTTGAAGAACGGTTACTTCTTTTCTTGTTTTACTCATGCTTAAAAACTACAACAGTCTATTTTATAGAAAAATCATTCTCATAATTTTTTTTATCTTAGACAGAGACACTTCATTCATGTGGTGACAAGAAGAAACCACAGGTTCTGCTATTGATCTTATAACATGCCAATAGTTTAAAATTGTGAGACGTGTGTCTTTGGGCTTAAAATATTAACCAGTTGGTATAATCATAACAGCATGAGGCAAAGAAAATACATTTATTTATCAACCAAGCTAAAACTAAGTACATGACAACTGCTGGCTTTAATGGAAATTTTCTTGAAATTGAAGACTATATATTCTAAGCAGTTACCAGTTTTACCTATTTGGGTTCTGAATTGAAACCAATAATGACGTTACGCCGAAAATACGTAATACAGTTACTGCTGGCAATAGATGTTTTTATGGTATACGCAAATATTTAAAGTCTAGTTTTATTAGTAGGAAAAGTAAATTATTACTATGCAAAACCCTGATAAGACTCGTAGCAACATATGATAGTGAAACATGGCCCATGACTGAATACGACAAAAATATTTTGGCCGTGTCTGAAAGAAAAATAACTCCGAAGCATCCTGGGAGGTGTAAAGTGTGGAGATTTGTGGAGAAGAAGAACGAATTCCGAACTTTACACATCTTTCAAAGAATTTGACATTATAAAATTCATTTCAATTCAAAGACTAAAATGGACAGGACAGTTAATAAGAATGGAAGAGGACCGAGCAACGAAAAAGATATTTGTTGCTAAACCATCTGGAACTCAGAAAAAAGGAAGACCAAGGATCCGGTGGATCGACAGCCTTGAAACGGATTTAAAGACTCTTAAGATCAAGAACTGGAGGAGCCAAGCACGGAATAAGGCAGCATGGAAATCTATTCAGCGGAAGGCCATGGCCCACCCTGGGCTGACGCGCCAATGAAGAAGAAGGAGATAATCATAGCTTCTAACACGTCTTCCTGTATGTTATTTATTACTTCACTGGTAAAATTTATATCATGTGTGCCATGGATTTTCGTATAATTTTAACGGCTGAAAATTTCTTCGAAAAGTGATTCAAAAAAAAAAAAAAAAAAAAAAATCACTACTATTTCTAGTATTACCGCACAAACTATTCTTATGATTATAATTTTCTCAACAATTCCTTTTATTCTTAACAAATACTGATAATAATTTTTACTAAATAAATGTATTTTTTGCTTGAAAAAGGAAAATATATGGTAATACACGACACCATTGTTCTTGTTTATGAAATAATTATATTTATATAATTTTTATACATTTTTGCATTTACATTATTATTTGGGAGTTACAAATATTTTGGTACACATCAATGTTGGTATGAAATGCATATGAAATTTTCTTTGAATATTTGCTTCAAAGCTACCATTGCACATTAAGCAGCTAAAAATATTACGCAGAAAATATGGGATGGTTATAAATAAGAAACTATTTCAATTGAATTTATTGGAGAGTTTTAGTAACAACATATATTTTAACTTTTAACAAAACCTAACTTTTTCGTAAATATTATTCTTCCTATTTTTAAATAGCATCCAAATATATATATATATATATATATATATATATATATATATATATTTATATATATATATATATATATATATATATATATATATTTAGGTGATCATGGATATCGTCTAAGGTTGTAATTCTTAGACTGGTGCTCAGATTATGGACAAAAGTACATCTCTAAATTGTACATCCAAATAAATATTAATCTTCACTGGCTACTTATATTGGGACTAAGGAGTGGGGTTAAAAATGACATTCAAAAAGATATCTATTTACAGAAAGTGACTCACTGTAAAAAAATTTCCTTTCAAAGCATGTTCTATGCAGGATTTCGTTTTCTAAAAAAAGACTTTCTATACATGGTGGTTTTTTTCCCTATTCAAAAAATATATTCTGCACAAGGTTTTTTTTTTTTTTTTTTTTGGCAAAAATATTTGACTACAAGAAGGTTTTTGTCTGAAGAACAATGGATTCAATATTAGGTTTTCACATTCAAAAATTACATTCCTTCAAAAAAATTTTATACGTGTGATATTTTATGGACAAAATCATATCTTTAACGAAAAATACCATGAACAGTCAAGTTTTTTTTTGCGAATATATTTTTTACACCTGACGAATTTTTTTTTTTTTTTTGTAGAAGAAACTATATTTAATGCAAAGTTTTTTCATAAAAATATAATCTTCAACGAAATGTTTTTAGCTTAACGATATTTATTCCATAAAACGATATTTACACTGCTTTCTTTCAGTAACTTACTAGAATACTTTCAGAAACGTCAGGAGTAAAATGTCTTACCATCAATTTCTGTGTTTGAAATAAAATGAAACTTCAAATATAGTGTCCAGCATACAAAAGCATTTACTCAGAGATCTGTTCCGAATATACTTATTTGTAAACAAAATCTTCACACATTTCAAAAATATACGACGCAGCTGACAGCTGTCACACGATACAGCTGTTTGAAGTGAACTGTTTACAATAATCCTTTGCTTGAAATGGCAAGTGTTTATCTTCAAAACACTTCTCACTCTAAATTTGAACATTTCTTTGTAGAAAGGGAAAGAGATAAGGCTTATAGTTTGTTAAATTAGGAAGAAATGCAAAAATAATGTGAATTCTTGGCATTTAATAATAGTGACAAGGTTACATTTATTTAATTTTTGCTAACATAACTTTCTTATGTTTTATTATAACACTATGAATTATCAATTTGAATATGTCTATAAAACTAGAATAACTTTAGTACTCGAATTTGGAAAATTTCTAATAAGATGTCACTTATTTATGTAATTGAAAATTTTTGCATAAAATAGCATGTCATGTAACTTTAATCATCAATTGGAATTTTTTACCCCAAAGAATTTTTCGCTAATATGTCACAGAAAATTCTTATTTTCTTAGGACTCAATATAAACTTAGTATAAAGTTGTTTAAAAAAATAGAGGTTTAAAAAAAATTAAAATATTCAAAGTTAATGCATTGTTTTAATGTCTTCAATAATATTATATAAGATATTATAATTATAATCATAATAAAATATGCAGTCGACCAGTGCAACAAATCCATTTGAAGAGAGCATAACCCTTTATCCAATCACTAATAATAACAACTGTCAATCAAATTATTAAAATTATTAATGTTATAAATGAATTCGTAAGAATCCTACAAATGAATGAAGTAATAATTCAAAATCTTTCAGTTTAATAATAACTTAGTAATTATTTTTATTTAGAAGCCATGTTATAAAATTTTGCTTTCTTTAAGAATGGCACAAGAAAGGTATATATTCTTTTCGTTCTGTCTATAAGCAATTAGTATTTTACGTAAAGCACTAGAATTAGATTTAGTATTTGAAATAATTTAGAAGGCAATTCCAAAAAACTCATTTGATAATCTTTATTAGCTTTTTCTAGAAAAATCCTGCCAATAGAGTTGGCATTCATTTGTGCTGTTCTTTTGTGGCCTTTACATTGAAAACATTAGTTAACAAAGACATATTATTGGAATTTTAAAAATTTTTCAATGCATGAATCTATTTTTCCTCAGTGAAATTTTTTAATTGTTTCAATCTACAAAATAATTTCAACAGTAAAAAGAGTCAGTAAAATTTTCTCATTTATTTCACGTAAATATATAGCAAAAGTTATCGAAAAATCACTTTCAATATTTAAGCATCAAAAGGCTTGTGCTAGTTATATATATGGAGGAGTTGAGGTAAATTGTTCCACCAGAAAAGGGTGCTTCAAAAATTTTGTCAATCTTTTTCTAATATGTGACTGTTTTTATTTAAATAAACCCTTTTCCGTTGTAAGCAAGTTTTCCTGCTCGAAAGACAGGAAAAAAGGCGGAATAAAAAGGCTACTTTACACAAAAAAAACAGCATCGTTAGAGATTTCATTTATTTTCCCAATAGTCTTTTGAAATAGGGATAAGAAACTTGAAACTCGCAGACGAATATCTCATGTGGTGCCACAGGGACCTGGCATAATAATAAGTATAAAAGCAAGATATTTCTCCCATCACGATAGGCGTATTATGACATTGGCGTTTCCATGGCAACATTTCTTCTGATCTCTCCTTTGAGAACAAAACTATGATTGTAATACCAGAACATGATAGAGACATTATTACGTTAGATTATTATGCTGTTCGAGATTCGAATATTTTAAAGTCGTTATAAGTTTTAGAAAGGTTTTAAATTTTCGTGGAAAAAAATTGCTTTAAGGAGTTGGAGACAAGAATAAGCAAATCATTCGAAGTATATTTAAATGATAATCTATTTTCATTTTGGATTTCTGATGTTTTTACTTGTATTAAAAAAACCTAAAATTATAAATTATTTTTAAGAATATTTAAAGCATTTGATTATATTTGTACTTAATTTATAAAATGAAAAAAAATTCCCATTCGCTAAAAAAAAGCAGTAATTGTAGAAATAATCTAAAAATATTTTTGTATTTCTTATATACAAATTTTAAAGAAGATAGCAAAAGAAGCTCCGATAATACATTTGGCGTATGACGAATTAAATTTTACTTCCAGGTTCACAGGTAATTGTTAAAATAAATTTCTAAATATAAGAGGTATTATTTATAAATGGAATGGTGCATTTTGGATTTGTCAATTAAAAAAATACTCTTTGTTTTTGTGCTTTTCAAAAAATGATCACAACTATATTCATTGTGTTTCCAACAAATATGGACTAAAGTCCATATTTGTTGGAAAGATCTGATGCAATTTTTAAAAAATATGAATTTTAATTTTTATGATTAAAATTCGTTTAATTAGTAAAAATTGCGCTTAGAATGAAGCTCCAGACATTTCACCCCAAAATGAGATTTTATCGTAGGTTATGGAAAATTAAAATATTTATATGCATGAATTAGCATAGTAATAACAGTTTTTTTTCACCTACATGCATATTTTTGGTTACATCCATAGATCTCAGATGTTGAAGTAATTCCTTTATACTAACCATTATTTTCTTCATTCTAAAATCATTATCTATTTATAAGATTTCCATCAAGAAATCCTATCAAAACTACTTAAATATCAAAATTATAGTACATATTGATTATTATTAGAAATAATTATTTGTGAATATTGAATTGACAAAATGAATTTATCTTTGAAAATCAAAGTTAGTAAAATAATTCAGTTTTTTTCAACGCAAAAGAGTTTTTCGAAAAGTTTTTCATAACTGAGAAAAGTAACCATACTTTAAACAAAAAAATTAAAATATCAAACTTAAAAAAAATTCGTTCTTAAAAATTTTAAATGAATACTCTTCAAAATTTGGTTAATATCTCATTATTTTTGTTTTCATAAAATGTCTTGCTCTTTAAATTCTTTTTCTGATCTTACCTTTCATGTTTATTTTCTTAAAAATATTCTTGTTGAGTGACACCATGATATCATTACAAAGAAAATAAAAAGATATTTAGATTTTCCATTGCACATCGGTACCACAGTTCGGCTATGAAATTAAGACATTTAGTAAAACAATGTGGTTACGGAAAGATTAGTTCTATAAAGATAATTTCAACACTTGAAAAAACATTTGAAATACAGCAGGAGACATCCCTACTGGGCTGTTACGGGCAAAACATATAAACATTTTGTTTTGTTACGGGCAAAACAAAACATATATTATCACGATTGAAATTTGTAGACCCTTGCCCCTATATCAATCAGCGTTATGTCAAAGTTTCACTGATTTCCTCAAAATAAGAATTTGATTATTGAGAAAATTAATTTATTTCCACTGAATAAAAACATAATTTTTAAAATGTTAAATTCTTCAATTGGTTGTTATAACATATTGTTTAATATTAAAGTTTTGATGTGAGCGAAAACTATTTATGAACTACATAATAGCTAAACATCACAGATATTCTATTGCACAACACGTTAATTGAATCTTAAATAAAATAAAAAAATTTAGTTGCACTTAAATACTTCGCAAATGCTTAAGCTATATATATTTTATAATAGACGTTTCAAATTTACGTTTTTTTATTTTCTTTCGAAATTCTATTTTAGATATTTTTCAGTGATACTATTACTATCATTCATTATCTCATTTATAAAATAAATTCTTCATGTAATATTTTAAGTAACTATTTATTTTATTTCCTGTAAAATAACATTTTCTTATATATATATAAGTGATTAATATGAATAAATATAATATACATGGAAAATATGAAAAGATATCAAAAAAATTCTATGAGCTATATTTCAAGAAAATTTATTTAAATTTATTAGCTAAAATTTACTTTTTTAAATGTAAATTCTAAGGAAAAAAAAAATAATTTAATATAAAACGCAATTTTTCAATCCCTTTTTGTTTGAAATTAAAAATTCTGAAAAAATATTACTTTTATCGTGTATTATTTAAAACAATTTCACAATTACTCCTTTTCAAGTCTATAATGTAGGATTGAATAAATTAAAAAATAAAATTTTTTAATATATTCATATATTTAAACACTTTCTATGTCATTGTGTGAATAATAAACCACATAAATAAATTAAAATTTTGAAAATTAACGTATCATGTTCAGATCATTTAATTTATAAAGTGTTTGTGAAATTAAACTAGATGAAAGAATGAATCAAAATATAGGAAGTAAAATAGTTAAGTTCTTAAAAGAAAATTTCTTGCTAAAGAAATTAAATAATTAAAAGAAATTGTGCTTTACACCGAAATGTAATTTGTAATTTAATAACTTGTATTGTTACGAGTTTATATAATAAGCTGTAAATCTAATATACAATAAAAACTAAATCTAATAGATAATTTTCTTTTTTATTTTTTTTAATCTTATGCATTCCAGTTACCAACATTAATTGGACGAAAGAAATTGTTGAACGGGAAGTTTGAAACCAATCTGAAAGTTGAAAATTAACTACAGACATTTAATTGTAAATCTAAGATCATTGTTTGCTCCCTATGGCTAATTCAATCGGAATCCATATTTTAAGTGCATTCCGAACCACTACAAATATCCACGCCCAAATTAAACGAATACTAATTAGTTTCTTAATACAAAATAAATTTTAAGGTGATTGCAAAATGGTATTTTATAATTTGGAATCAAAAAGACGAATCTGTGGCGAATTGAAGTCCATAGCCGTAGTTAATCCTTAATCAGTTGCCACTTCAGAAACAAGTTAAAAACAGTAATATGAAATTAATATTAATTCTAGACATAGGAACTCTCATAGTTTTAATTGTATAATAAAAGTGTATTTTCAAAATGCACAGGAGCGTAATGTTTAATTTTGAATGGGGCAATTATTTTAGCTATAACATAATTATTTCTCTTAGAATTATACTTTTCTTATTTCACAAGAAATTATAATCAAATCTACATACATCTAGTATTCAGCTATATACACTTTTTCTAGCGTCATTTCCGTTAAACTTACTACTAAAATAACTATTACTAACTTTGAATTTTTTGCCTATACCACGATTTAATGTGTTGTTGTTGCTAATCCTAGATGATCCAATCCCACTAGTTCATAAACAGCCAGGAAATCCAAAAACATAAGGGGCTTTGAAAAAATCTTCTTCCAAATCGAAATTCAAACAGCAGGATTCAATATTAAGTTACGTAGCAAACAATCGCTTATATATATCGTTATGATACTTGGTTTTTCGTCTAAGAAAAGAGAACTTCAGGTTGAGTTATTTAAATAAAATACTTTTCGCGAAGTACCATTTTGTCTCTTGTTAAAAATAGTGAATCAACAATAAGAATAACAATAAATACAATACTATAATTATTTAAGACGCGTATATTATACGTGTTACCTAAAGCACAATTCACACCATCTCCAGTTTATGAAATAATTAAGAAGTGTAAATAACTTTAGATTAATAAATTATTGAATTCTTTTAAGATAATTTTTCAAGTTATTGTTGATTTCATTTTAAATTCTGTAGAAAATATGAAAATTTGTTTTATTCGTATTTAATTTAAATGATTTAATGCATTTCGTGTAATGCACATATGACGTTCCTCTTTTTCAGAATTTCATTCTTACACGTTGATTAATAAAATTAATGTGTATTAATTCTATGTGAAATGGTTCTAATAGTCATATACATATTTTATTCAAATGTTGAATTTAATTGAGTACATCGTAAATTGTTCCCAATAATCTGTGCATTTCTGAGAAATGTGAGCATTATATTTCCATTATGATTTTCTCACAGTTTGTCATTACTGCTATTCAATAGAAGAATGAAATTATCATGGGGTAATTATTAAACATAAAACTAATTTTAATTTAAATCTTTAATACATTAATGCTTTAATTAAATATATTAACAAAATACGGGACAGAAAAATTAAATCTACATTAAATTTACTATTTCTTATTTTAGTAAATAATTTAATTCTTTGCCCACCATGATTTATTAATAATAAAACTATATTTTGGAGTAGAATTTCGCAGATTTAATCCTACCTAATGTTTAATGACGGAAGTGAATGCTCCATATTTTCTAGATATGTACGTAATCATATATCCCGACGAACTTATAGGAGATTTCGAGGTTTTCTTCACTGAGCATTTTTAACATGACCTGCTATTTCTAAAATATTTTTCTAAATTAAAATATAGAGCATATTCATATAGCACGCAACAACATTCAAGTGTAAATCTATTAACTAAACGATGCCAAGTAAATATATTCGCATACAGAGTTATTCGGTGCTTTGCTTAATAACACAGAAAACGTCATGGGATAATGACATGAGTCCTCATATGTCAGGGAATAGCGATTATGCCAATATCCAGATGACATCAACGTTGGGTTAAGAAGGTATCGGTAGACAATGCATCTTCAAAGCTTAGGTTTCCATTCATGTGATTCACGTGAAAAGTTTAATGATATGGAGTTCTGACTCTCAGAATGTTAGAATAAAGAAGTTTTGGATATTCTACTTCAACTGAGATTCCAAAGAGTATTGAGAACATCTTCCATATACTCTTGTATTCATAATTTAACTTAAATAATGCTGTAGTAAATTGCGCCAACATTGCAACAGAAACCAGTTAGGTCTTGAAGAAAAGTTATTAGTAATAAATACCACATAATATAGAAACAGTAGATTTCATTTTATTTTGAATTTGATCCTGTTGAAGTATCATTAAGGAAAGTGTGGCAGAGTTGTGTGTCTGAGAAAACAGTACAACGAATTGCTTGTTTGTATTAATGATATATTTATATTATAAAGGGTGATCAAAAGAAAAGGTACGAAACGACGTAAAAACGTAACAGTTAAATATTTGCATTATGCGCCATAGGAGAACGTAGCGAGACACTTCGGGATGTGATTAGAGTCTCTAACTGGGATCGGGGCATGCTCGTGCGCCCGCGTGCGCAGGAGAGAGCAGAGGCTCTTATCAACAGCAGCGTCCAAATGATGTGGTAGTCCGTATGTGGACAGGTAGTCGTTCGCGTTGCAATATTCGACGATTGAGGAGCAGCGAGGTGTTATCCTATTTCTGTCAGCAGAAGGTGAAAAACCAATGGAAGCATGAGTCGTCGCCTCCCCCTAAAATGTTCAAAACCGTACCGTCAACAGGAAAGGTGTTTGCTCACCGTCTTTTTCCACGTTTAAGTTTCAATACTTGTGGAATTCCACGAGCACAGATAAACCATAAACTCCAATGTGTACTGGAGACACTCCGACGCCTACGCAGGTCAATCAAGAACAAAAGACCGGAGCAGCTCATGAAGGGTGTGGTTCTACTCCACGATAAAGCGCGTTCACATGTCTCCAGAGTCATACACATGGAACTGGCCAAGCTCAAGTGGGAGACGTTGGACCATCCGACCTACAGTCCAGACGTATCGCCCTGAGATTTCCATGCGTTTGGTCTACTGAAGAAGCACCTGAAAGGGAAGCGCTTCAATTCGGACAACTTACTCAAGGACGCTGTGAAGGACTGGTTCTCGTCACGGCCACAGGAATTCTGGGAACAAGGAATCCTGCGGCCTGTTCATCAGTGGGATCGTTGTGCTCAAGCCTATGGTGCATATTTTGAATAAAGTCTACATTTGTACCTATCGTGTCGTTTCGTACCTTTTCATTTCATCACCCCTTACATATAACTGAATTTAATTTCGCTAATAATACGCCATAACACCAATGTTGTGTAAAGGAAAAAGCAGTTTCACCCTTGATAATTTGACACCACCTAGTGGACAGTCCAAAAACTGAAGGTATTCGAATATACGCCCCATCTTCAAAGACAATAGGCAATGCTCTTGCAACTGTGTTTAATGGATTATTTTTACGCAATTGATTTTTCTAGTTATTATCAAATTATGCCATTGCTTAATTAACACAGTTTTTAAAGTACTGAATGTAAGATTTCTCTGTAATTGTTTTCATTACAATTATTTTAATTTTAAATATATTTGGTTTTTGTTATTGAAGCAATTGCTTTTTCTGAAATGCAACCATTATTTTTTTCGAATATTTCAATCGTTGAAAGGGAAACAGCATTTGGGTGGAGTTTACATGTATAAAAAAATAAGAAAAATCGGTCTTTCAAACAAAGTCATTCTTGTAAAAAAAAAGAAAAAAACAAACACAAGAAAAGATTATTCGATTAAATTTTAATGTTTATCTTTATAAAAGGCTTTTAGTTTATTAGCGAAATAAGAAATGTTTTTTAAAGATTCATGTTAAGAGAATAATAAATTCATGTTAAATAAAAATTAACTGATTTATTTGAACTCTATTTAATTCTCAAAATGTTAAAATTAATTAAAATCTACAACCATAACTTAATCCAAGAAAATTATCTTATATAGCTGCTAAAATAAGTTAAGAAATCAATAAAATTATTTTAATTATGCTTCTTATCGAACTTATGTAGAGGCAGTAATATTTTTTATGTGAGTTTTTAGTCTTTTTTATTTACAACTTTTATATTCTCTTTAATATGCTTATTTATTAAAAATATTCTAAATTTTTAATTCGATAATTGAGCACAGTTGTTAATCCACAGAATATATTATGTGAAGAAGGGTTATTTTTTCAATTATTTTACATTTTCATTGCTTAAACTGTTATGATAATATGCAGAGTCATTATATTTTTAATTGAGTTTTGTAGATTCACACAGATTTTCGGTTATAAAAGCCTTTTCTCCTGTTACTTTTCGGTTATAAAAGCATTTTTCTCCTGTTACTTTTCGGTTATAAAAGCCTTTTCTCCTGTTACTTTTCGGTTATAAAAGCCTTTTCTCCTGTTACTTTTCGGTTATAAAAGCCTTTTCTCCTGTTACTTTTCGGTTATAAAAGCCTTTTCACCTAAACCTGCAGTTTAAAGTCGACTCCGAACCATTACAAACTTCTTAGTCTTAACTGGGAATTGAATTCTTCAATTTTGTTGAACTGACTAATCAGCATATAGACTTCTTTATCGAACTCAAAAAATCAATAAATATAATTATTCCTTCTAAACAGGTTAATAAAAATAATTATTTTATATCTGTACAATGTAAATTGTTATTTTGTAAATTGTTTTTAATAAGTTGTCTGATATTTCTTTTCTATCTTGACAAATAAAAATTGCCAAAAGGTTCTTTTACTTAAAGGATTACTGTTCTTCTTGAGTCCACTGTATTTTCTACCATTTCTTCAAAACCTTTTGAATTGCATTACATTTACAAGTTTATTTTTGTTGATTTACTGTAAACCGACAAAAAATTTCAAAGAGCAAATAACATATTCCATGTGTGTTTTGTAAAATTCTTTACCAATGCTTTACTAACTTTCATTGCACTTTATTTAAAAAGCATAAAGCACTGTAAAAGAGCTGAACCAAACAACTGAGATTATTTATACACAAAAAAAATTGTACAATTTTAAACACCCAAATTTTAAATTAAATTTCTTTGCTAATTTACTTCATATAATAATAATTTACTATAATTTGTTTTTAAGTATATGTGCGAAGTGAGTGTATATGAAACGAAGAATCTTATTTATAAGGAATTCATATCATCAAATGATGATTAAAATTGAAATCTTAAGGAGTATAAAATTAATAGCTTTATACCACGCTAATAAAAAATGTTAAAAATGGGTTAAAATAATAGCTCATTATTTTTTAAGCAGTGTAATCATTTACCTTCCCAAATAACAGTAAAAATATCATTATTTTATTAAACACACATAATTTACGTATACCAGTTAACAGAATGCCTGCATACATAACAAAATATTTTGAGAATCCAAAATATAAATAATAATTTGAGTCCAAAATATATATAAGCAAACAACAAAATATAAAAAGATTTTACTATTATATTGTTTATATATATATATCAACTTCAATATCGTATACATAATATATATTGAGAGAGAAAGATTAGTGTCGGTAGAAAACTATTCTTTTTTTATAACGAATTAAGCTATCCCTCGTTATATTTCGAACTACATTTAAGTTGAAAAATTGACCTCTGAATGACTGTACTTCTCAACAAATTTCTAAAATATATCAATGAAGTAACATTTGAAGAGATCCACAAATACCTTATGTAACCTCTCATTTTGGTGGAAGGTAGAATCAAATAAGTACCACAGGCCATCATCAGATACTAAAATGAGCATCGATTTTTGCAAACACTCCTCTGTTCCAAGAATTGATTAGAAATATAATATAAAGCGAGGGAATTAATGTCTTTTAAAGCAAGATATTTTTTTTAATTTGATCATTAGAATCCTGTTTAGAATTCAAAAAGCAATTACAATTTTTGATGAGATAAAGTTTTATTAAACTAACCAATTAATACGTTTCAAAAATTATAAAAGTTCTTGGCAACTGACAGTAAAACGTTTTTCTTTTCATTATTCCATTTCTCAAATGATTCGACTCTTTGAAAGCTTACAGAAAATTTTAAAAAGAAATGAATAAAATTCTCAACATTTCACAGCAAATTTATTCTCTTTTTCAAATTTTATAAACAAAGCATAAATCTTTATATTCAAGGGAGAAATTTACTCCTCGAAATGACATATGGCACACTAAACAGCAATTTTTATCTGAAACGAAATTAAAAGATAAGCATAACTGCTCGCAATTAAAGTATATATATTTACAAGTTTCCCTTCCCGTTTTATGGTACCTCAAAATACGATAAGAACTTGAACTTACTGCTACCTGTTATCACTTTATCTCAACTTCAATATCGTGTCTAACGTTTTTGAGAAATACACACGCTTAAACAAAACTTACTTTTTATATAAGTTTTTATGCTTTTTCATTTAGTTTATTCTGAAATTTTTAAACGCATCGATTTCATTACAAATGGATATTTATTATTTCTTCATTCTTGATATATAAACTGCGTCTCAGGTAAGGTAGAATTATTTTCTTTATCAAAGCATATTGCTATTTAAAAAAATTATTGAGGGCTTAATCACTATTTGTTATTACAGGAATTTGTTTCTTTTCCTTTAAAGAAAACACTAAAATTTTTAAAACTATAAGTGTTGATTTTTGTACGATGAAAATAAAAGAATATGAGTTTAAGCGAACTTTTTTCTTTGAGTTACACATTTAAATTTCTTATATGTTCAAAGAAATAAAACGAAAATCACAAAGATTTTTGATAAATTTTCGGATATTGTAAAATGAAGAAACAATTAAAAAAATGTCGTGTAAACAATGGAAAAATCAAATATATACGTTCTTCCATGAAAACAAAGATGAATGTTATGTAAATAGATAAGATGCGGATGGTTGTAGCTCTTCTCTGAATTTCCCTAAAAATTTAGGTCTCAGTTGAATGAACACTCTGAGTTTACAAAATGTGATTTGAGAACGATAAACAAATCAAACTGTGAAAGTAAAAAAAATGATGTGAATTTTCATATAAATGTGCAATTTAAATGGAATTTTTTATTTTGATTGAAAAGAGCAATGTAAATATATGAATTTAAGTATTAAATTACTAAAATTATCAATCGAGTAATGGAGCGCTACCTTTCATTCTTGTCTAGCAGACTAATTTTCAGCTATTAGCATACCCAACTAACAAATGCAATTCGAGTTAGTAATAAACATTTATAATAATAGCTTGTTACAAATAAGAATTTACAGTAAGTATTTTATTACAAAAATTAATTTTCAGTTATTATAATTAATGATAAATAAAACTGAATAAAATATTAAAAGTCTATAAAAATAAATATTCGATTTCTAAACTCTATCATAAGTAGTACATCATTTCCCATTCATGTATTTTGTAAATTAAGCTATCTTTCTGCTTCTTTTTTGAGCAAATTATATTATAACAAGTATATTACAAGCGAGAGATAATAAAATTCCTTAGTTTTATTTCCTTATTGAAAATCATTATAGAAAAATCATTCGATTCGCTTATTCTGTTTGTTAAGATACTTTAACTGCATCAAAGTTTAGAAGCATATTTCAGCTTTTGTAGTAGGGTATTTGAAATAGTATCATTATTGTTTAAACTAACATTTTTCAAAAATTAAATATTATATTTATAAAACATTGATTCATAATTCATCATATAAATCAACACATAAAGAGAAGGGTTTTTCAGTGAATAATTTAAGTATTCTGTCTTAAATAATGATGGTGTTTACATTTGAGGATATTTTAGCTTTGGTGCATTATCTCCTGTATTAATGAAATTACATCTGAACACATTTGTTTACCTAATACAAAACTAACCACTCAAAAATTATGATACGTTAACATGGTTGTGCGTATTATTCATCAGAGTTAAAAGGTATAAAACAGTAATTATAGAATTGATTGAAAAGGAATTTAATAAGAGGTATCACTTTGTTTTACATGTATAAAATCTTATGCTATAATTTCATTCTATAAATAAAGTAAATGAGAAGTCCCGGTGACAAGTGATATTACTCGTTTTGCATTGTTTATAAGCTTTGCCTAGTTTTCAGTGGGAGACAGTTCTTCTCTGGAGCATAGCATCCCAAATATGGTCTAGTTTTGTGGTATATCCCAGTTAATACAGAAAATAATATCCCAGTTTTCATGCATAATTTGTCCATTATTAAATAATATGAAGTGTGCATAAGCTACCGTGTTTCTTGTGATAGTATAATCACTAAAATATATCAGAGTAGAAAAAAACTTTTAAATGTTTTTGGTGGAAGTTGACCCATTTCACACTTAAGAAGTAGTCACTTTTGTTTGATTATCATTATGACGTCATTGAAGACTTTCAAGAAAAAGAATAAAATATGTCGCTTGAGTTATTCTATTATTTTTGCATTAATACTTCTATGCAAAATCTCATTAATATTTCTATGACATTTCATTTCTGTCAAAAGTTCATTAATATTTCTATGACAAATCTTTTTAAAAACAGTTTTCATGGCAAAATTTCAAATTAAGCAAAAATTGGACCAATTTGCTTAAGAAGTCTAAAGATTAATTTTCTTGACTTTCTTAAAAGTGTACTATTGACTTTCTTAAAATTAGGCAAGAATGTTCTCATTTCAGAAGTTTATGATATCGGAATTGTACATGTGATTTTTTTATGAGTTTCGATGAGTTGCCTACAAAAAATATCTATTAATGAGTTACCTACAAATAACAATGACACTTTTTTGAGATTTGCTTAAATTTAATTGTGTTTGCTTGATTGTTTTTAAACATATTTGATTTAATATTTCCAAAGATTATATAAAGTATTGTTTGTATGTCGTAATTTAGTAATTATTGGTAACCATTTATTTTGTTTCGTTAGTGTCGGTATTCAAAAAGGATTTTGCAAAATACTATTGGAGCTATGATAGCTTAGTAACCAAGACACTGATCTCAAATTTCGAAAGTAGTGTTTTTCACTTGTATTAATCAAAGACTCAATCTGTAATGTTAACCGAGAAGAAATAAACTCGCAAAAAAATTATCATTGAATCCAATATCAAACCCTGTTGTGGAGAAGTTTGGAACGGATTTTAGAGGCTTATATGTTTCTCATAGGATTTGGCCATGGTTCAAAACTACGAAATATTTGGCTGTATTTTGTAATTTTGATCGGAAGAAAAAAGCTGATTGAAGTGTAAAGAATCATTTTAAGAAAAATGTAGATAAAACTCTATAATTCAATATAGGGATCACAAATGAAACAACTGATATTAACACGTATGTTTATTATATTATCATTTGTCAGTTTCAGTTTGAGTACTCTTATCGGAAATTCATTTTACTCCACATTGATTTTTATCACTTTATTGGTGTTGTACTTGACTAATTCATTCATAAGAATCGTAACAGTGAATTGCTTGCAAAGGTGATTCCTTACTAGTCAAATAGATATTATAAATGAATATTCTTTCTTAAGAATATATATTTATTTTACGGATTTCGAAAGATCTCTTACGAAAGAACTAAGCTTCTTAGTGACATAAATCCCTTTTTCTCCCTCCGACAAAGGATCGACATGCAAATGAATTTCCCTTTTAGCCCTCAATGACGTCATACTCTGGGTGAAGCAGGCACTTGTGAGGTTTCGGAGCTTATCGCAGCTACTTATGGCTGATGAGTAAGTGCTCGAGGAAATGTCAGATCAGCTGGAGGGCTAACGACGGCATTAAAAACGCAGACGTAACTATATTTAGAGCCGCACCTATGGGGGAGGGGAAAGAATCTCCATTGATGTTTCTTTTGTCATCCTCCGCTCTCATTAAAGAAATGTTCTTCCGGAAATGTAGAGAAAGGAGTGATCTTCTGAAAGCTATTCTCTACTTAATTCAAGTTTCATGAATGAGAAGTAGCGTGTTCTTAACGAATTTTAAAAAGATTTCAGAAAGCAAAATAAATGTATTTCGTTATAAAATATTTATTTAGGCTCAATTGTTCAATCCAATTAAGTATTTGAACTCTGTTATTGACGCATTAACATTGTTTGTGGAAAAAAAAGGTGTAATAACATTAAATTGATAATTTGAAAATCATCTCAAATGGTATAATCTTGATTAAATAAATGGCAAACACGCAGTGAGTGACAGAAATTGAGAACTAACTATTTACTTGATTGAAAGTTAAAGAAAAATACAATTTATAAATTTTATCAACTTTATAATTTATAATATTTATAGTAAAATTTCTAAGTAACAAATATTAAAAATTGTATGTAAATATATTTACTTGATTTAATTTTAGATGCAAATGTATTAATACAAATTTTTATTTTAACGTGTGTTATCGTATAATATTTATATTTAATTATAATAAATAAATAAAAATGTGGTTGATGTTAGTAGTTTTGATACACTATCTAGTTTAATATTTGCTGTAGTTATTGAAACGTTAAATGTGTGTTTCATATTTTAAAATTATTTAATTTCATAAGGTCTATATGAAAAGTTTTAAAATTTGTGTTATTCTACTTAGAATGTCATTTTTGCTTTTCTAAGGTAATTGAATTGTTTACAAATCGCTCCTATTAGAAGAAACATTACACTAATATTACTTACACTTACTACACTAAATATTTGGTCGAAACCAATATTCTTTTACTAGCATGATAGAAAAGAGTATTATCTCAGGTACGAACTTTGTTACTTAATTAGATTCAGAATTAAGAGACTATTGGATATGTTTAAAAGTTTCAGCCATTGGAAACAGAACAGTCGTTTGCAACACATATCTGACTTTAAAGAAATTAAAGTGCAGCCTTCTTGTCTCGTAATATTGCCATTCGTATCGGTTGAGATCTTATGACCTATTACAGAATGTTATATCGATGGGTTCAAAACTGCCATACAAGACTCAGTGGTAGATTGTCATTTATGATCCCAATAACCAACTATTAACAACTTGAAAGGTAGACATGTTACCCACGTGGCTTTAATTGGTCGCTCTGCTACGTTATAAGTTCTGAGACCAGACACTTTGTCGTTTACAAGACAAATGCTTATAGAAACAGTTCGATGACGTTTGTTATAGCATGATCTGTCCATTCGATGACCATGACTTTGGCTACACTTACATGAACTGCAGAACTTTTGATCAACCCGGAGTGATAGAATGGAATGATTTTAGATGTCTCTGTCGGTGTTTATTTACATTGACAATACGCAGAACACTATTGCATTTTTTAAGTGAAGACTTGTTCCTATTAATCTTTATAGAGTCCTTTAAAAAGATATGTTTTAGTAGAATAATCCATGGGGCTGCATGTTGCTCTAATATTTCACATACCTTTTTTGATAAGTAAAATATTTAATTTCTGCTCTGGCTAAAATATTCATCATAAATCCTTTCAACAGAAAACATTTGATCAAAAGTTCCTACATGACTAACTCGTCTCCATAATAACTATGGTTGTTTAACTATGGGATCTTGTTGAAGCTGCATGTTCATCCATACTCATTTTTGCTGACCAATATCTATTCAAATCAATCCATAGACATATAAGTGCTGTTATTGCTACCTGAAGTTATAATTGTTGCTACTCATTTTTCCGGCTCTGTTTCCAAATTTCTTAAAAGATTTAAGCGTTTTTTTTTCTGGTGTTATGTCTAAGAAATAACATTTTACTATTTACACTTCTCCTTTGTATAGTGAATATAATGACCAGCAATGTATCAATTCCTTCATTTCCTTTCCAAATATTGTGATAAAAACCATGTATTGTAATTACAATTACTTTATAATTTTCATCTTATCTTCCAGATGCCCCGCTACAAAAGGACTGAATTCGACGAAGAAGAAACCAGCAGCATGGCTAGCATGGCAGTCGACGCCCCCATGGTGATCAATCCCAACAGTGGCAGCTCCATGGGGAACACCGTCCAGGTTCGATACTCCCCTGGCAGAAAACGTAACTTTTGGGAGAGGGCATCTCCACTCGAGAAGATCCTCATTATCTGTGTTGCCATCCTGTTGCTTTTGGTAATAATTTTGTCCGCGATTCTTGATTCTTATTCTGGTCTGCCCACGGTTAAAGTTGTCCACATTTCCGCAGTCAACGGTTCGACAGCTATAAACAAATCTAACGGTAAGTTGAATACTTACTGATACAATTTTTATAAAAATATTATTGAAAAATATTGATCCTTTTTGGTTGATCAATGATTATCAAAATATTGATAACAATTGATGTTTGTCGAGCTGAAAATTGTATCATTGGGTCATACGCTTTCAGTTCAATTGTTCGAAGGCTAATTCAAGCGTGGATACTTGTACAGTTCTAAATCCATTTTAAATTGTAATTCATGATCAAAATAGTGCTCATTTAAAAACGCGATCGTACAACGACTATTTAAACAAGATCTTGGAAATTAAAAGCTTATGTCATCACAAATTTTTAGCTTATGCTTTGGAGGTTTTTAATCTCAATTAGGAAAAATTTTATTCAATAAATAAGAATTTTGTATAAATTTAAGAAATTCAATTGAAATTTAAGTTATGAGTATTCAGTACTTTATAAATCAAATAGTGCAAAAACAATGGAAACAATTATCAAAAACCATACGGGAATTTTAATTTCCATTGACCCACAGTATAGAAGCCAACTTCTTAAATGGGGCAAGATTAAAACGATGTGGACAATGGGGTGGCACAAGTCCGTCTTCTCAGATGAGTCACGTTTCTGCTTCTTCAGTGATAGTCGCCGCGTGCGAGTGTGGCGTCGACTTGGAGACAGGTAAAATACTGCAGCAATTATGGAACGACCCCCAGCACTTAAAAGCAGTATCATGTTTTAGACGCCATTGCTTACGATATCAGGTCACCTCTAGCTCGTATTCACGGCATTATGACAGCCCAATGTTATGTGGATGATACGCTGCGGCCGGTGACATTCGCCTACTTCGCGAAGTGCCCAATGTTCTTTATCAGCAGAATAACGCCTGACCTCACATTGCTCGCATTAGCCAACAGGTCCTCCAGAGTATGCAGCTGCTTCCCTGGCCATTATGCTCTCCAGATCTCTCACCAATCGAACACGTTTGGGATATGATTGGACATCATTTGCAGACCTTTCCACTGCCTGCTTCGGAAGACTCACTTTGGCAAATGATTGACAGGAAATGAAGAGTCATTCTTTAGAACACCATCCGTACTCTTATTGACTCTGTGTCTAGACGTGTTGCTTCGTCTATCACCGTCCACAATGATCCTACAGCCAACTAACTCGACCATGTTCTCGCTATATATTATGCATATCATTCCAAAATATAGATCACTTATTATATATTGCTATCTCTCTCTGTTTGCCGAGTTTCGTCACTTTCTAGCAACTCCTTCTTGGTGTTGCATTTTGAATGTCGGTCAGTGTACATTAAATATTAATTAAACTAATACTTACAGTATTTTGCACTTGGTAATTGTGTACTTTATGCCATATTTTACTTACATATAGGTAAAATGAGCAATATATTTTTCTATAGTTTTGCCTATTTCTTCCTTTGCTAAAGAACGGACTAGTGGACATTTGATAATGACAATTCTTGTTATTTTAAGAATTTACCCTAACTTATTAACTTAGTTCATTATAGCAGGATTTTCAGGTATAATAGATTAGAAGTTCAATTCGATAATGATAAATAATAAATTATTCGCTTTATATTTTATTTTTTAAATATACTTTATCAAAAAGTTTGTCCAGATTTTTTTTTCAAGTTTTCTTCCTTGCGTTTTTCTTATATAGTTACTATCAGTGGTTTGATATGTTTGTTTTTGCACACGAGGGTTTGTTAAATCAAGATCAACAATTACAAGCAGATTCCAAACTATAACAAACATCCAAACCGAGTTCAGCTTCAAACTCACAAATTTTTTAATTGAAGGTCAGAGTACTAATCATTTGATTAGTATCGTTCGTCTTTTCTGGCATTGAAAAAACCCCAAAAAAGCTATACGTGATTAGTTGCATTGTGATTTGCTACAAGTTTTTATCTTTGAGCTATCATATAATTAATACCAAGGAGCAGTTCAGCTCCTCTGTTTTTCAAATGATAAATGACAATCTCTTAAAAAATTAAGTTCGATGTTCAATACCAGTTATGTTAAACAGTTATAAATAAAATGTCTATTTCTTATTTATTCCAATCAAGCAAGAATCTTGAAGATTTTTCAAGATTTCTTTTTTTATAAACATGATACAGCGTAAGAAAAGCTCTTACGAAAAGCAATATGTATTCGATATCATTAAAAATGTACAGTATCATTGCGTTATTATGCTAACCACTTCGCGATACTACAAAATTACATGAAAAAATTATTTAAACATGATTTAGTCAAGCACACAAAATTAATAAATCATGTCATTTTACTGAGATTTAAGTACAAACAGGAAGAAACTAGGAATTAAAATTCTCTATTTTATATAAGGTTACTTATTAACATTTGTTTTCGATTCATGCCAAGTTGCGTTAAACACAATTAATTCACAAAACTGACATCTATACTCATACCGTCTAGTAGGTTTTTCCCCCATGTAAATATGGTTAAAGTCGAAAATATTTCGAGCACAAAAAGTATATCTTTGTAGTGAAAGTTCTTGAGTAGGCACTTATCAGTCTACTTTCTCATAAAATTCAACAAAGCGAGATCAATTGAGAATTGTAGTATGTAGAACTAAAGGAAAAAGTTCATTCAACCATTTGGTGATATTTGAAAATAAAATTGGAGACACAGCCATTTTCGAAAGCGTCTCTAGCTCAGAGCTCAGGATTTGTAAGAAATTTCTTAAAAGGTCATTGAAATTTCTAAACTTATCTACCCAAGGCCTAACCATTAGCCAAGAGAAGCACATGTGGCTCGTGAACACATTTCAAAGCCTAAGATCCAGTATTTGATCCAACCAACCGTTCAATAAATGAAGATGGATCTTGCGATTCTGCGAAGTCTATGGAAGTGAGTGCTTGGGAATTTTCCAGGTTTTCTCCCTTTAGACTTGTGAATACGAAACAATATGTTAAAAGTCCTCCCGGAAGACTATTTACGCTGTGGGTGTTAAAATGCCTTACAATGGTCCTTCGGCTATTTGGTTATCCATTACGCGGTATCAAAGCTCTTCTGTTTATAGTGCTTCCCCGTGACTAATGATAAGACTGCTCTCTTTCGATTGAAATATCTCAAGTTCTATACCACACACAGTTGAACAATACGAGATGGGTGTTGTGTTTCTGTTTTCGACATGCATGTCTATAGGGAGTGGATACTTATGAATTTTGGAAGTTAGGACACTTGAATTCTACCTACAACCTATAAAGTCTTCTTGAAAGACAATTTACAGGTATATGTTGAAAAACCTAATAACAAAAAAAAAACTTGAGCAGTTAAGTGATCTGTTATGCGGTGTTAAAATTATTCTACCTTTTTACAAAAATTTAGATTAGATTGAATTTGAAAGCTGCACAAATTAGTGCTTTTTCTCAAATTGTAGCCTCAATATTTACAGTTGTCGATAGCTTAAGTTTGTTTTTTCTACATTTATAATACATATGCAAGTTTTTATGTGAGTTTCTCTTACATTTTAAAATTATTCATAAAGTATGTTACTCTACTCAGTGAGAATAGTAATCTAAATCTGCTAAATCTATAAAACATAGGCAATATTGAAATAATACATTTCTACAGGAAATGCTTTAAAAAATTCACACTCCATTTTTTTTTCAGTTAAATAAATAATAGGCATATTTTACATAAAGCACATGTCAATTCCAATAATCTTCTCTCTTTTTTTTAATAATATATATAAAACTAAAACATTTAATTTGATAGGATCGCTAACAAAATGAATGCCACTAGCATCGATAAAATACAAAAATTCCGTTCATTTACTAACTTAAAAATGTACAATGAAACGGAAAATCAACTTAACAGAGTGATAAATTGCTTGTGACAAGATTTAATTAGTTTAGAGCTCTCGGGCCAAACAAATAACATAAATCCTGTCTTGAAATGAAGGCAAATCAGATTAACCAAAGATCCGAAGATAATTGAGTTTGTGGACATTGGCAGCACCCACCCAGGCATCTGTTTGAAAACCGGTTGCTAATTGACAAATAGGAAATCATAATTTCCCTCATTATTCCATATCATCGAATTATCATCCTACATTCATATCTAAAACATCCTCTCTAACTTGATATGTTGTTTATTTTACGTTCTGCGTCTTAATAATTCTGATTTAAACTTATGAATTAATAAATATTTTAATGAATCTGGAATTTGAGTAAAAATATATCAGTTCTAAATTTTAAATAAAGAGCGTTTTAATTCCACTGTAAATGTAGCACTTTTAATAATAATATTGTAATTAAATTACGTAATTTTTATTATCAGACATCTAGTGGGATAGTTTAACAGAAACATTGTTTAATATCTTTTGAAAAAAAAATATATTAGTAACCAAAAAATCGAATACTAAAAGTAATTTTGTTAATATTATCATATCTTATTTATGTTATATCATATTAGATTTATTTATCGAGAAAAAATAGATAATCAGCGACAATGATTAATAACCAAAACGAATCATTAGTTTTATATCTTCATATATTAATCGCATTGCCGCGACCGATGACTGAGTGTTTTGCGTTCCTGACTCCTGAGCTGTGAATCAAGGGTTGGTATCCCGGTTCGAACATGAATGTTTCTTTCTCTGTGTTTCTCAGTCCTTTCTTTAGTGATGATGGGTGAATGTGGCCCACCCTATAAAAGGGCTTGTGGTGGTAAGGCGCGGGCAGCGCTACTAGCCTCCGTTACTTGGTTCACAGGTGCCCGCTAGAGAACGACAAATGAGTAGCAGTAACTGGCCTTGTTGTGGCATAGGATTCGTCCCCCCAAGTGCCAGCCCCGTTGGAAAAAATATTAACCGCATATTATGATTATAAAAAATTTAACCGCATTAAAATTTTTAAAAGATTATTATTTATAATATATTATAGCTATAATAGATTTTTGAATTAGAAGTATTTCTAAAAATGTTTGTGTGTGTTCTTGTCTTTTTTTAAACCGTTTTTTTAATTTTAAACCGTTTCAGAAACATATTTAGCTTGTATATTTGAATAATTCAATAATTTTTTCTAGTTTTTCTCTCTCTCTCTCTTCTTTGACTAATTCCTTAATTTGACTTCTATATCAGTTGTGGATGTTCACATTAATTCAGAATTAAATTTTAAACTTACAAGTTTATTAAGTTACAGTGGATCTGCATTACAGTTTCAAGCATAAATGGGAAAATTAATCAGTTGGTTTGAAGTTATTCTAATACAGTTGAAGATCCCATTATAATATGTCTTAAATATAGAATATTGGAGATAGATTGCTGAATAAGACTGAGCATAAGACAATTGGCTTGGTTTGCTCTGACACCGCATATTAGACAACCCGAACCTTTGAATGGCTTCCCGTGGGAACTTTTCATTAATAGTGAACTATATTCATGGGTTCCTAAGGAGGAAACTCGGAAAACTCCTAAACACCTATTTTGACTGGTGTTTTTACAAGACACGCGCGTACTATCTATCTCCAGTTGTTCAACAATGGTTGAGGTTGAACCCGAAAACCTTATGCTCCGAAAAGCGTTGACTACTACCACATCACAGAGAAACGCTGTTAGGATTTGTTTGTCGCTCCACGATTATTATTTTTTTGCAGGTGAGGTCTAAAATTAGACCGGAAATAAAAGTTGATTTCAAATCACCACAAACAGTCAAATTCAAGTGATAATATGATACTTGAAATGTTGATCCAGAAGCCAGAGCTCTAATTATTTGGTTCCTATCTTGGGGCCCAGCATAAGAGGCCTCTAGCTAACACTATTGCTACAATTATTTGGTATGTGTATTATGATATCTTGCTGATAAATAATCAAGTTTTGATAGTCTGGATCAACAAGTGCAAAACACTGTCAGACTAATTAGAAATTCAAGAAAAGGTGATCGATGTTAACTTTAGGTAATCAGAGCGATTTGTATTAAAAGTGAACGTAAACCGTCAAATTGGTAAATCTTTCAATATGGTCTTTGAAAAGTGCCCACAAGTAACAATAATACATAACAGATGCTAAAACTTATGCTATAAATAACCTTCGCTATTAAGCTGTCTATTATACTGTATTAGATATTAAAAAAGATTTTTACTTTTTTATCAAAATCCAAAAATTTAACAACTGTAATTAAAATTTAGCTCTATTTACAGATAAATGAATATTTACAGGTGTAAGGCTGACTTAACTAACAATCTAAGAAGATTTTCTGATAAGATACTATGAGTTTACAATAAGTGTTCCTAAACATATATCTATAATTTTTTTTCTTCACAATTTAATCATATGGAAACACCCTATTGCATTCTCAAACACAAAATGTCAAATAGTAGATTACAAGTATGTAGGATTTGACAAGTAAAAAATTTTCACCAAATCAATTTTTTTTCTTTCAAAAATTGTTTAGGTAAATTGAATATAAAAAAATAATAATAATATCTCGCGACATATAATATTTATTATAATATTGGTTCATATCTTACGCTTTTATGAATCAGGAACACGTGTAAGTGGATTACTAAGAATTTTACTTTATCTTTTAAAGTATTACTTTTCTTCTTATCATGAGAAAAATCAAAATTATCATCAAGTTTTAACTGACCACTTCCAGTTTATCACTGAATATTGCTGAAGTAAGGTAACATCCATTTCCCATTTTTATTCTCTCATTTTCTTTCTGTTGATTCAAATACTTTTCATTTTCCAGAATCTTATAAACTTTTCAGTATGAGTTTTCGAATACTTTTTAAATATTAATATTTATGAGAGTTAAATTCTTATGAAAAACTGATGCATTTTCGGCAACGTTTGGATTTGTTTCTTGTTTCTTGTCATTCCACTTAATATTTCACTGGGGACCCACCATCAAGTACTGTAAGTAAATTCTGTACCTTTAAATTTGTTAATGGACATAAATCATTTATACATTTCACATAATTTATGAGAACAGTTAGTTGTTCTGTGGTAGACATAAAATTTTAGATTTTATAAGACCTAACATTGTTTGGTGAAAATATTAAATTAATTTTTCCTGAAAATTAATAGCAACAGAACTTTAACAATTAATTACCTCTGACTGAATTAAAAAATTTATATTAAATTAGTAGAAATAATAAATTTTTATATGAACTAATGATTTAAGTATTTAAAAAGTTCGATAAAGCACTGGCCACTATTAAAAAGGCATTTTTAAAAAATCTCCGTAACTTTAATGATCGAAATATTTGTAATAAAATTTATAAGCGCTATTTTTACGCAGAATTTAGTAACGTTTTACTTTTAAGATCTAATTTGGAGTCTAAATCAATCAGCATTTTTAAAATAACATGATAAACCCAGAACAAATCGAAAAATTTGTTCTGCGCTAATAATGTTATTTGTAACAATTTTTATGCTGAAAATGTAATTACATTAGTTTAAAAAATATATCATCAATGTGTGAAAAAGTTATCGATCTTTATATTCTTGTTAATTGTAATAGTGAGAAAGAAAACATTTTGGAGTTATGCCTAGTTATTTTTTCTGTGTATGTATTATACTTCTATAAAACTATTAGCAGACAAATCATGTGCTGACAAGTATTTTTGTGAATGTATATTATTTTTATTTAGTTTTAAAAAATCGATTATATAATTATAATTTTATAGTTATTCTTATAAATTATGTTCAGTTTTGCAAATTTTGTTTCACTTGAAAACTCAGACGGTGAAAAGATTAAATCGATTTTCATTATAAGTTTTTTTTTAAACAAATCTAAATTCTTAACTAAAATTTAACATTTAAGTCACGTAAACTTGTGATTTTTCACTAGGACTTTTAATAGTAAGTCACGTAATTATAGATTTTAATTTGAGTTTTTATTACGCTACATTAACTATTCATTATTTGTCCATTTGATGCCTTTTATCACCATTCGTCACAATATTCTAAATTCACTAGATAGTTAGTAATTTTATTTCGAAAATGACATCAGGAAAGTTTTTTCTGCAAAAGAAAAGCAATGAAGAAATACGTGTGCATTTCATTTGACGCAGAAACTCTGTGGTGATGTATCAGAAAATTCTGATAAAGTAAATAGTGAAAAATCAGATGCTATGATGAAAAATATAAAAATGAAATTTCCAGTGATGGTGAAAACGAAGGTAACTCCCTTGGCAAAAAATTCTCTATGCAGTTACTTTAAATTTCTTAAAGAGTACTACAAATCGCAGAAAATAGAAATGTAATCTGCCCGTTAAGTTAAAAGAGAAAGCCAGCGAGATTATAAAAATATAACCCTTTCTATTACTAACAAAGAGTCTAAGCTTTTACTCCAAAAGGATTCATTCGCTTGCACCAATCAGCACCAAGTTTTATATTTGCGATTTCTTTATGAATTTTTTAGTCATCGCTTACTTGCTTCATATAGTATTTTGCATCCTAAAAGCAACTATACTTAATTGAAGATGATCTCTTGCAAAAGGTTCACTTAAATTGTAAACCCTTATTGACCTAATTAATAGTACATTCATTTTTATTAGTTAGAACATATACTTAATGAATTCATATACTCTTTGTTAATTTAATCTAACTAATGTATTCTGACGTAATTGCGTATATGATTTTACTCTGAAATGCAAACGACGTATTCATTTCTATTAGCTATGTTACAAACATAGTTAATCTATCCCATCTTCTTTTAAATTTCTGGATATAACATATAATCAAAGGCCATCCGTGCTTAGCATCACTTTTGCATTTTTCGTCATCCTTTTCATGCGATTCTAAGTTTGTTATCTTCCTCACTTTCATAATAAAACATGGAAGTCTGAAACACCCGGAATAATAAACAAAATCACAAGTACTATCAATTTGTAGATTGAATAAAAAATGCATAAAAACTACAAAAATAAATGAGTGTGAGCTATTTAATGCTTAGATTCAGCACTTCGTTGTTAAATTGATGAATATATTAATTGATTTATTGATCGATACATATTTTTTGCAGCTACGGAGTACTGCGTTACACCAGCATGCGTGACCGTGGCAGCTGCCATTCTCAATGCCATGGACCAGTCCGTGGATCCATGTTCGGACTTCTACCAATATTCCTGCGGAGGGTGGATGAAGTCGAATCCCTTACCAGATGGAAAATCCATTTGGGGCACATTTGGCAAATTATGGCAGGAGAATCAAATAGTGATGAAGAATGTCTTAGGTAAGTTGGCATCGTTGTCAAATTCAGTTCATTCTTCAATTCTCATGGATTACTAAGGCTTCAAATTCTTTTTAACTGTTTCGTTTGTTAAATCGCAAGAAAGAATTACTCAAACATAAGTTATTCAAATAAATCATATAAGAGGAAATATTTATTAGTTTATTTAACAATTAATTAATAAACATAATTCTAGTAATATACCAAGACAATTGAAGCAAAGAATTTTAGACGTAGAAAATTTTTAAACCAAATACCAATATTTAATTCTTTGGGTAAATTTTCTAGTAGTGATATATATTTGAATTTGTTAAAAAGTACTTGAATTTATGCATTTAAATTAAAAATATTGAACTTATATAATATTAAAAATATTGAATTTATATAATTTTATAAAAATTATATTTTGAGAATCAGTTTATAAACACTATCAGCAAGTTATTAAAATAATTATTTTCTGGAACACAATGTATATATATCCTCTAAACATAAATTATTTTTTATAAGAAACAGCTTTCAAAATATCATAGCAAAATTCTCATAATTTTTACATTTTTAATTTAATGAGGGAAACATTTTTTAACTTAGTTCATAATAATGAGTGAGAGTATTTTTACAAATTTTCCATTTAATTCCACCCTACATTCGATTCATCTTACTCAAAACAATCTCAAAAAATTGGTGATCATATTATATAGGCAAAATTATTTTCCTCTTGTATATTTTAATAACATACGCTAGTGTTTGTCACAAAATGTAGTTTTAACAAATTTATATCGAGAAAACTATTAGTTTTGCTATTAGCACTTTTTAGATTTACTGATCAAAGTAAATTTAAAACTTAAAACAAATTACAATTTCTAAATACAATGCATACAGTTAATTTCTCACACAGTAAAGAGAAATTAATTTTTTTATGTTTATTTATTCATGAATTATTCTAATCACAATTTTCGCTACTAACGATGATTTTTAATCTGCAAATGTAGTCCAAAATTTATTAGAATATAATGCTTCCATTTGAAAGTTTTTAGTTACTTAGAGACTTCTTTCTTTTTAATTATAGTTACTTTCATGGCATATTTATTAATCAATAACGAAATCATTGGATGAGTAATATTAATATTTTCTTAAAATGATTTAAACTTGATTTTCACCTGGCCCTAATAGTAGACACACGCTCTTGGTAGTAGATAGACGGTAGTTTGATCCCAACCACTGTTGAATGATGACAAACGCATGTAAAATTTCTGCTTGAACATCTGCCAAGGTGGGGTAATTTGACAAGGCCCAATGGATAGGATAATACCATTGTAAGACACTTTAGCATTCTGTCATATAAATTGTCGTAAAGGAGGATTTTTATATACATATAGTGGCCCATATTCACGTGTCATAAAAGAAAGCCGGAAAAACTCCCAAGCACCCACTCCAACAGATGTGCATGAAGAAAAAACGAGGAAGGTATGTTCGAAAGTTTTTCAAGTTTCTTCCTTTGCATCTTTAGATACGACCTACTGTTTTTGATGAATTCTTCCGAATAGCAATAAGAGGTAGGCTATTCAAGAACCTTACAACAAATTTAAATCTTTGGTCATTTGGTTATATGATGTCAAGATGTTGCTAAAAATTTTAATTATGAATAGCGGATCAAACCTATCAGCATTCCCAGGTTGTGTCTTCTATTGATGAAGCAGGTTTTTATCTTTCTTTGAATGACGATATTTATTATACTATAATAATACTTAATATTTTCACAACTCTGTACAGAACTCTTTTCCACCACGTATTGAAGTTTGTCATATATATCTATTTAAAAAAAGTCAAATTGAAGCTAAGAACACCTGGAAATTCTCTTTAGCGACGATATTCTTAAATATGGAAATCGTGACATCTTTCACCAATGTATCAATGCTTTTCTAATCGGGAACCCAAGGAGAAATCTGAAGAAAACTGCTGCTTCGGACAAGAACAGTACATTTTCTGGTATCGAAAAATAGTAAATATTATTGTTTCATAAAAAAAAGAATTATGTAGGAATGTTGAAAAATAAGAAATATGAGTATCTTGACCTAGGCAAAAATAGCAATATTGAAATGAAGAGAAGAATCGTTTGCATCTTTCTTGAAACGAGCAGAGTTCCGGAATGATGGGAATTTTGACATAAGCATAATTAACGTTTCCAAATCAGCATTAGTTATGATTTAAATTAATCACGTGTGTTGTAATCAAAATTTTGAAATAAAACATAGCTAGCCATTAAGCTAGCCAGAGGCCAACATCCACATAAAATTCATTCCATCTTTACAGAAATTCTCAATTCCTCCCCGGAAAAAAAAAATTTGGAGGACAAACATAATAAAAGTTTTATTTCATTAGATAATACCTAAGTAAAAAATGTTTTAATATTATACTTGTTGACAGTAATTCAATCCTAGTATTGTTATTTAAAAAAAATCAGCTTCTAAAACTTCACTCTGTAATATTTAATGAGATAGATTTATAGGCAGCAATTTTTTTATTAAAACATTTGTGACCAAAATTTACAAATACATAAACGAAAAGATTTGCATTAAGTAAAACTTCTACAATTTTATTTCCATTATAGGCTGGGTTTGTGAAGTTTGCTACGAATAAAATAACTAGAAAAACCACCGGGAAACTTCTCGACAAATATTTAAGTCGCATTCTTTCGTAATATTTTCGACCAAGCAAATAGAAAAAAAACTGACTGTTGAAGAAATTGGTAGGGAGAAATGTTTAGAAAGAAGGAATCAAGAATGCATGAAAAAAAAAGTATGATTCTATATTCTTATTTTTTATGTCCATTTCGCATTGAAATATATTCCAGTAAATCGTCTTCCTAGTAAAAAGATCACGGAGGTTTTCTTAGGTATCCAGGGTAACGATTATATAAAAAAAATAAAAAGTGGAAAGAAGCCCTCCCTAAAATATTCCTCAAACGTGATCTGTGTGTTTACTCTTCAAAGGTTGAATTTAATGTACCTGGGGAATTTTACTGGTTTTGTCATGAATTTAGATTTGTGTGAATTAAATGTACTATTTTCGTAATCTAGTATAAGAATTTAGAAGCAGCTTGATTTAAATTTTATTTGTTGAAAGGTATTTAAATGAAACTTTTTTTTTTGATTTGACATATACTTCGTATCCCACTGAAAAAGTGATTAATTAAGAAGGTTGATTTTCTTAGTGAGAACAGCAGTGCTCCTTCATTAAAAATGGGAAAGGTTACAGCAGATATGTTAAACTTGTAGAGATTCAAGAGAAATATGCAACAAGTGTTTTTTTTTAAAAAAATTATATATATACTTTTATTTTTAATATTTTAAAACTATTATTAAGTAATGTTATCACATATATAAACTATAGTTAAAGAAGATAGTTGTCTTTTTGTAATGGTGTCATGACATGAGCATAACTAAACTCCAGAATTTTATATATGCGGAACCCTTATAATTGAATTGTTGATACTTTTTGTTTAAGTTGATAATCAATATCATTTTTTCAAATGGCAACAGAATATTTATTGCAAATAAGGCTCATATAATTCACAAGTAAAATTTGTTTATCACTATATTCTGATCGAAGAAATATTATTGCAAATCAATTTAATATGATTTTTCGATCATCTGGTCCATCACTATTGTTATGTCTTAATTACAGGAGAAGTGTAATTGAGATTAAACTCTTGTAACTCTTTGATTATGATGATAATCGATTTAAAGATAATTTAAATATGTTATGTTCTTCTTAACCAATGAAGTGATATTGCAAAATGTAATAGGATTCGTCATAATACTATATTGCCAGTTATTTTCGATTATGAAAAACAATTGGTTATACAACATTTGGAAAGCAGTTCCTTTGACATTCGATAACTTTTTGATATTTGAATTATAAATATATTGAGTAAAACTTAAATGGTAGCAACCTAACAGCCAATAAATAGATAGTCTGTAATGGGATCTACTGTGTCTTTACCTTTTGATAGAAGCTTTCAGTGGTAGTCTGTACCCTCCACATGCTGTAAGAGAGAAAAAAATTTTATAATTTTTTATTGGTGACAGGCTTATTTATGATATAACTGATAAATATAATGCTATTAAATAGAATTAATTTATATATTCATTATAGATATTAGTATGAAAATTTTAATTTATTTCCTCTGAAAATATTTAAACTAATACATAAGTTTAAAACGTCATCTTTTTACGAATAAATTCCTCAGTGTCAATATCAATTACACAAAATATTTAATAGCTTCAAAATTTCTTTCAGTGAGGTGCTCTACATATAAGATAAAGTTTAAATTTTGATAAAATCAATGTACTTCCGTACGATTCCAGGTTACAGGGAAATTTTCTTTTCAACTACGATTATTGAAGTTGTGAATATTATAGAATTCAGAAAATACATTCAATATTTTAAAACTTTACATTTAAAAAAGCAGAACTTATGATTTTAAATTAATTATTATTTACTATATATTTTTTATATTATTTTATTCACAAAATTTTATGTATAGGAACCTAAACATTAAATTAAATTAGAATATTAAAATATGCGTAGCAATGAAATAACAAACAACTATGGAATTAAAGCTCGATCAAATAAAATCGAAATAACATTTTTTTTATATTGTGGTCCATATTTTAAAGTCCATGGGTAAACAAAAATTCCAATTAGTATAGAGTAAAATTATCGTCAAAACTCTTGAATAACAATATGAGTTTTATAGCTTCTACATATTTAACAAGTGCATCTTCATATGGAAGGCTAAAGCTGTAAAGCACAAAATTATATTTCATATATTTATCAAAGATAATCACATTTATATAAAAAATTCAATTTTTAATAAGCAATGAGAAATAAATTCAAAAGTTTCCTTTTCATTTCTAAATAAACTTATCGTGGTATTTGTTTTTGACATAGAAAAAAGGTATTCATTTAAACATCGTTTAATTTAAAAATATAACGACAATGTCTCTGATGAAGATGTTACACTTTTTCTAGAGGATGAAAGTTTTGAGCTCAAGAGCGAAGCTGAGAAAAAAGCTCGGATATATTATATGTCGTGTTTGGATAAAAACGAGACAGTCGACAAACTTGGCGCGCATCCCATGCTGGATTTGCTGACAAAGGTATATCAAGCTCTATATATTAATAACTAAGAAAATAGATCAATTTATATTTTTACTGTGCATGACTTTTCCTCATGCCCATTTTCTGTTTTTTTTTTTTTTTTTTTTTTTTTTTTTAATAGGTTTAGTGTACTCAAGAGCCTTATTTACAGGAATTTTATAGATTAGTTATTACTATGTTGTCTTCCTGTAAGGTTTCGATCCTGTAGGAGAAATATAAGATTTAAGCAGAAGAATATTGAGAATGTAGCAACTCTAGAAGAGCAAAATGCAATGCACTGGATTTAGAGTAAAATTACATATTTGTCGATATTTTTATGAAAAAAAGTGATAGAATGTTGATGTTTCGAATAGCTTGTCTAGTGCATATTAAGTTTTTCATAGAATCCCCCTGAAAATAAGCAAAATTTATAAACATTTTCTTGCTTCCACAGCAAGTTCATATTGGAGATTTAACTTAAGAACTGTACAATATACTTTCCTGAGGAAATTTCTGCTTTTTGTTCAACATCCTAAATGCTGATAGCAACTGATGTTTTTCGCACGCTTGTCTTACTTTTGCGACACGTTTTGGAGCTTCTGCGGTGTCTTAAAAGTATTGGTTTGTACAATTGGTTTGATTTTTTACTGCAAGTGCTTATTGGAAATCCTCAAGTCTAAAATAAATCTAAGAAAACAGGAAAATATTAGTAATATTTTTATCAAGAATAATTTTGTAATAGTTAAAAACTTCTTATGGTACATTAAAGCCATTAGTAGAGAACAAAATTTTTTGTCCATTGTTTTTTCAAAATGAATGCAAGATATTTAACAACTTTCCATATCTAAACGAAGTTCAGTTCGATCCACACATTACTTAGTTTGGTCCCATCTTTCTTTTGACATAATTGTCCAGCTTTAATGCGTGCATCTGTTGGATACAATACGGCTTAAACTGAAATATTTTTCACGAAATTTTCTTCACATTTAGCTATAGAATCGGTAATTCATGGCTTCCTCGGTTTATTAGTTTCTTGGGACTACGGATAAAACTCTGTCCTATTCTGTTCACGGTTTCTTTAGTGACGCTTGACCGGAACTTTTGCTTTTGCATAAGCAACTAGTTTCCTTGTACTTTCGATTCCAGAGAAGAATGGTTTGTTGGGTTGTGGGTTTGCATTTGTATACAGCTCCGGAATGCTCTGAACGGCTATGAACGATTCACACTTTGAAAACTCTGATACACAAAGCGCTTTCTGCTGTCCATTCATCAATTTGAATATAACGTTCGCGTAGCAACTATGGCAACCACACGCCCATTGCATAGCATAAAACTGTAGTTAGCACCCTCAATTTTGCGTTGTCATGGAAACATGCGTTTTCTAGTTTTTAAGTATTAATACATTAAAATCCGATGATTCTTATGTGAACGTAGCAAAAATAATTATTTTATTTGATAGATTGGTGGCTGGAATATCAGCGGGGACTTCGATGTGAGCCAATGGAATTTTCAACGAACCTTGGAAATCCTGCATAACCAGTACAGCCGGGGCGGTCTCTTCTCCTGGGGGGTCGGCGAAGACGAAAGGAATTCTTCCAGAAATATTCTGCAGTTGGACCAGGGTGGTCTGGGACTACCAACAAGGGACTATTATTTGAATAAGAGTAAAGACGACGAGGTAAGCAGATCATTTACTAACTTTATAAAATATGTTTAGTAAAAATATTTAATAAAAATTAATAAAAAGTTTGAAAAATTTAATACTAAAAGTACTTTTAGTTTTATCAGTTTAGAACATTGCTAAGAATTACAAATTAACAGCATTTTAAAGAGATAAAATGTTTGATTAAAGTATGTAATGTTTTACTTTTCCTTGATAGAAATCTTAAAACTGTTTGAATACTATAAGCTTACGAAAAACAAGAAAATGTAACTCAAATTTTTAATTTTCATAAACTTTTTTAAAATATTTTTTTAAAAAAATGTGTTTGGTATCTTTAATAAAATGCTCTTTTAATAAAATATTTTAACATTCCTAAAATTATATCAATATATTTTATTAAATTGATTTTTATTTGTTAAAAACTTAACTAATAATCTTAACTATATTTGTATGTGTGTATGGTAGAATGAATTATATATGATATGATTGCATGCTTTTTAATTAAATTAAACAAAATTCATTTTAACTTAACTTTTTCAAAGTAAATAAGTTAAATTAAGGGCAGTATAACTAAATGGGATTTTACTAAAATCCTAAAATATTTCAAAGAATAATTTTGAATTTTATTTTTTCAGTCTGTTTATTAAATTAAGTGTTAAAACTGAACTGCCCAACACAGACAAGCACGTGTCTAGTTAATGAAATTAATTGAGTTTTCTTAAAAAGTATACAATCTGAAGCAATGAATTGTGAACTAATCATTTTTATTTTGACAGGTATACTTTATAAAGCAAGTTTTTTGCATCGTAGTAAAACTGAAAATAAATTCATATCAATTCTTAGGATAACATTTAATACTTCGAATTTAATTATTATATAGCTTAGTTTACATTGAGTAGCAAAATTAAAGGTTAAATTTAAAAATAATACGATATTTTATAAATAATACACACAATAAACAATACACAATTTCGACTAAGCTAAGAATGGTCTTGTTAAAGAATGATTTTTGAAAATTTCTAAGTAAATTATTCAATTAAATCAAAAAAATATACAGTTTTAATAACTTAATTCATTTAAATAATAAAAGTTTGCTTCAGTGTTAGAAAATTTATAATTTTTAGTGTTTTAGTCAAATTTAGATCTTTATTACTAGTGCATTTTTATTAATAAATATAAATGTAGACACATATGTATAAATGTATAAATATAAATGTAAATTCTCGCATATATGTGCTGAACATATTAAGGGTAAAATTAACACAAAACAATTGATTCATTAAACCAGTATGATGATTTATCCAAATTAAAAATGGGACTTATTCTTATCAATTGTGTTATCGTATTTATTAATCTAAGGCCAAATGGACACAAAGTTGTAAAAAACAATTATTTCAAGTTAAGTAAGAGAATCAGCGCTGTTTTATATTAAAGAATAGGTAATCTTTAATTTTTTTCTTTTAAATTTTCTCCCTTGGAACGAGAAAGAAGTATCTTAACTATGATACACTTCGAAATGATTCTTTTATACTTCGACGCAAAGCAAAAAAAATGATGCCTTTTATTTTTGACATTAAGACTAATTGATAAGCTATTACTCTGCACTTCCATGTTAACCCAACAGTATGGCCTAGTAGTAAAACTTCGTTTTTCAGAATATATGGTCCTGGATTCCATTTTAACCTCTGTTAATAATGAGATATAAGATTTAGATAATCATGTTTCTGAATCAATTGATTTCAAATGATTTCAAATTCAATCAATTGATTGATTGATTATCAAAAGCTACGGAATAAACATATATATATATATCCATATCCCGTTGTTCAACAGTATCTTGGATCGAACCTAAAACCTTATGCTCCACGAGTACCTTCTATCTCTAAGCCATGAGGAGCCCTTTTTTATTGCACTTAAAATGTTAATTAAAAGAATCACATTGATTGAATATAAATAAGTATTAATACACTTCCCTAGTATAGTAGATTTATTGGAAACTAGCTCTTTACTTGCCTAGAAAAAAATCTGTTTAATTGTGGCGTGAATATTAATGAATAATACGAAAAATCACGAATTTTGCTTAAAACTCTCTCTAATTAGTGTGCCCATCTTAATTGCTTATTTTCTGAAACTATGTTTACTGTAACTGTCTTCAGAAATTCTTAAGCTTTCTATTTAATGTGTGTTTGTTTTTATCGGAAATAAAATTACTCATATTGTATCTTTTATTTGACAGGTTTTAAATGCGTATTTGTCTTATATGACAAAAGTAGGCGTGCTGCTTGGCGGAGAAGAAAACTCTACACGGGCTCAGATGGAAGATGTCATAGAATTCGAAACGAAACTGGCAAACGTGAGTATGAAATTTCGCACTTCAGCGAAACCAGTGACCAAAATTTATTCGTTGCAAAAAATTATCTTGATTTATTATTCTTAAAAGATGTGGTAACCGAACCAGATCATTGATTGCAAATATAGTCCAGATCGAGCAGGTCTTACATAAAGTGATTAACAAATAATCTATTATAATTTCGAGAAAAAACTATAAAAAAGTGATTATTTAACGGATGACGTTTACTCGAAATCGTAATAGATTAATTTTTATAATAACGGTTGGATTTATAAAGTATTTCCTCTTATTTTTGGAAATAAATTATTTATATATGTGGAAATTTTTGTCATACCAATAAAAATATAGTCGTCAAAATATTCTATTATGCGTTCACGTTAGGAGATAAAATCTAGAAATTGTTAAAAACTATGACCACTATGAAAATATTAAGGTGAGAAAAATAGATAAAGTAAGTTTCTAACATAGATAATTAATCAAAATTTAGGTTTTATATAAATTTTGAATTTTTGCCTTTATTTAAAGCAATGAAAATACTTTTCATATCGGAAAGTTTTATAAGCGATTATTTATGTATTATAAATGAAAAAACATTTTTTCTGTTTTCTTTTATTTTTACAGAAAGATAGAAAATGATCTTATTGCATTGTGTGCTTAGATCACTTTTGAATATTTAAAAGTAGCAGTGGCATGTATTCATTCATCGTGTAATCCTAGCATAGTTTTTAACTTTAATCCACATTTTAGTCAATTAAATTAGTATGCATATATTAATTTCGAAATTGTATATTGATTTTTATCTGTATGTTTTTATTGAAGTTTTAAAATATGAATAAGTACAACATTGATTGCTGGGTAGTTATTTGTAATATCCTCAAATATTATAAGTAAATCTTCTCGAATAAATTAATCAATGAAGGAGTTTGTTTCTGTGCCATCATCCTGTGATCTTGAGCTGGACGTTGAAATATATGATGGCAGTACAATATTAGTAGAAGTTTCTTGTGCAGTTAAACGTGGTTTTATGTTTGGTCCTTTTTCTATGCAATTTTTTATGGTATTTTCTATGCGGTATATGAATTTTAAAGGTTTTGGCATTATAGTGCTATTGTAGTGTTTTGTATCGCACCAAAAAAACTGGTTTGATTTTAATGAACACTTGGTGACTCTTCATGAAAACATTTACAAAGAATTATAATTCTGTATCCATTTCTTATAAAATCATCTATTGAATACATTAGTGTCCAATACCATAATACTATAGGGGCATTTCTTGATGAAAAAAAAAACAATTTACAATCCATGGACTATATTTCAGCTCAACAATCTTGAACTTTTACGTTGGATATGCAAATATCAGTTATCAGAACAATCCTCTTTGAAATGTCCTAACATTTTTTCTCCATATTTTGTGCATATGCATAATGTATTTTTCCATGCAGATACACAAAATATGTAAATGCGCATGAAGAATTTTTATGGGATAAGAGATTATAGTCCTGACTTCAAAAGTCCAATCGGAAAAAAATGTCAATCATTATTGGTAAATAAACCAGGTGTAGATCAACAAAGTAAATTACAGTTATTTCAAATGGAAAAAAACTGTAACTAAAACTGTAACTACTATGTAATATCAGCATGTTTATCACTTGTGGTAAATAAATAGACAATAATAGTGAATATAACTCTTTGATATAACTTATCTTATATCCTTCCATAGTTACACATGATATATCTCTGCCAATCGGGTTGTAAATTTCAACCACAATCAAGTGATGAGGTTGACAATTTAGAAGTGCCCGCTACTTCATTCTGCATCACACCAGCCGAAAGATTTGGACTGCATGGAATTCTAAACGAAGATATCCCTTATAGCACGATAATCTTTTCAATCACATATCGAGCCACTCCTTACTTCATCAGATAACCTTGAACTTATTTATTGAATTTAAGAATAGTAAAGTATACAAAAACAAATTCGTACATGTTTTCTTAAGTTTTTTTTTTCTCTCAGAAATTGTATTTCTTTGCATAATATTTAAATACATTGAAAAAGAATGCCCTCGCAATCAGGAAAAAGAGTCTGATTTAGATGTTGGATGAATTTGTTTCCGAAAGTATCGACCCCATTTCTCAAAATATAATACACAACTGTAGGACTTCCAAATATTGAATCGCTTACGAAGTATGATTTTTCAATAAAAACAAAATTTATTTCCTCGCAGATAGTAGATTTTATCAAAGAAACGAAAAAGAACGGAAGTATAAAGTTATAATAAAGAAAAAATACTCAGAGAATGTCTGGAATGAAAGTAGCTTTTATCTTACATTTTCAAAAAGGCAGCTTATCAATAGATAAATTTATCAATTTTTGTGACGTTCATTATTTTATTTCCTCCGTGTTTTAATAATCATCTTTTAAATAAATATTTTTTTAAATTTAATCGTTCATTTTATATTAAATGAAAAGATTCTCTTTGTGTGCACATTTTTAATTACCTTCACTCAATATAGTTTTCTATATATTTTTCATGATTCTAGTACTTTATTTGTTTGTTTTTGAAATCAAGTAAAATGCTTCTGACTGTTTACTATCCTTTTATTTGAAAATTTATAATAATTACAAATATTATTATGGAAAAAAAGTTATTTTTTTTAATAAAACGATTTAACATTTATTACGAAATTGAAAACTAATTATAAACATGTGTGTCAATGTATGTATTTATATGTATACACAAATACACGCAAATGTAAAAACATCAGGAAAAACTAAGCTTGCTTTTTTTGCATAATATGGAAATACAATGGCCAAGTAGAAGAATGTCACTCATATAAGCTTCCTGGTTCGATACAAGCATTTGTTAAACAGTGGGAGATGCCTGTTGCTTTTCTGCTTTTTGTATACATATCTGTCGTGTGGATGCCTGAGTGTTTTCCGTGGTTGTTCCCATTAGCAATTCAGTTTAATCATCTGAATGCAGCCCACTATCTGGAAAAGTTTTCTTGGAAGACAACAATATGATATTAAGGAAGCTATCAATAGCTTTCGGCAACTAAATCCCAATATGTTTCAAAGATTTATGCTGCATTTTTGGCATTAACGCCATTAATAATGGTCTAAACTCAACGATTTCATTCGAAGAATTTAAATAAAATTATTTCAAAATAAATTGTGAATAAAGATTTTGAACATTATCTAGCAGCGCTTGAGGACAAGAAAATACAAATTACAATTTATATCTACATATAATTTATAATTTGTATTTACGTAAGTACTTATTTTAAAGATGTTGAACATCTTATACTTAAGTAAAAAAATCTTATACTTAAGTACTTACAGTTGAAAGTTATTACTTATAATCTCAGATGTAAGCCTTATAAACATAAAAGTAATTTATGTCTGTGTCAGATAAACATATATAATAATAAGAAACAAGAATTTCAAACTTCAACGCCTTACTTTTCATTTTGCATTATAACCCTTTTAAATTTGATAAACCTTGGGCTCAAGGCTATAACTTTTAGAGCGAAATGCCTTCAAATATTTTCGATTCTGCAATAGTTTAAGTATGAATTTTCCTGATTTGTGATGACACAACATTTGAGAAAGATGCGTAAAAATTTCAGATTTTCATTGCAACCTGGAAAAACGAGTTTTAACGAAAGAAAAATTCTCTCAGATCATAATAGGAGGCCATTGCTATTAAAAATTTTATAACATTCCAACATTATTTAACTGTTCGTAAAAATTCAAATTATATTCATAGAATTGAAGCGATTCAAATATTTGGACTATGAATATACATAAAAAATTTTAATTTTTATGAGATCGTATAACTGATAGTTTTTCTGATGAAATATGTGTAAGGTTTTTTAGTTCTTTCACCAAATAGGAATTGGACCAAATAGGAAAAAATCCTAAAGGACATCTGTTAACTTTATTTAAAAAAATATAAAAACTAATTTGACTATTATAAACTTAACTTATTGGTATTTAGATATTTTTAGAACTATATAGAGTATTCAATTTTATATTGTTTTCTATAGCGTAAAAATTACGTTATTTCCGAGTGCTTTCGCAGTACAAATAAAGTACAAAAATGAAATGCTTTCTGTAAAATTTTTACCATTGTGCTTTATTTGAAATGAGTATATACAATCTACTATTATACTATGTACATATAATCTATTATTATTATGCCTTACTTAAAGATCTATTCGCTATTTACTTACTACATCTGCTAAATGCAAAACATTTTGCTTATATTTCTAGACATTACATGGTGGATATTCTACTTTAAGCTTTATTTTACCATCCAATTAGCCCTAGGGGTCAAAAAGTAACCACCTAGTGTCAACCAAACCAGCCAACCAATTCAATTATACATCAATGCATGTGGAAAAGTAAAACGCCACAACCATCTCCCATTGTTGAACAGTAAATGCTCAAACTTTGGATTTTCCCTCCAAAAACCGACATCCTATCATTAGGCCATGGTAAAGCCTTTCTAAATGTCATATAAAAAAGATTCAATGCAGCCTTTCAATAAAAGAATGCGGTCATTATAAATTATTTCATTTCTAAATTTTCAAAAACATTTTGAATTATGTAAAACATTTAATTCAACATTAATAAGCAAATCTTGCATTTTCTCCAAATAACGTAACCCTGTTTTTTATTTATTTTTTTTTGTTTTTTATTTTTATTTATTTATTTTTTTTAAAATTTAGATTTATAGAAATATTCCCATTAAGAGACAATTTAATCTTAAATAAGCATTCTACAGTGAACTTGTTTCTAAAATGATCGACAACATTGTCTTAACTTCACGACTTAAAAAATTTAGTTCCATCACTTTGTCTTCGCCATCAGAGTAATTTTAACATTGCTTACTAGGCATTATTGATTAACAAGTTTATGCCTTGTACATCCTCAAGTACCAGAAAATAGACTTTGAGTTTTTTAGATTTACTTCCTCACTACAGCTGAATGCGGACATTATCTATGAACCAATCTTTCTTGCAGAAGTCATACTAACGGATATTCCAATGCCACTCACTCGTCATCTACTTTTATTCTCCGTTATGGTGTCATAAACTAAGAAATATGCATTTTATCTGAAACGATTATATCTCTTAACAAATTTCAGATTTTCTAAATCTAAGTTGCATCCGAGATAACATCTTTCCGAATCATTTTAAATAATCACAGAGCGACAGTACATTTATTTTATATAATATATATTTCATATTCAACCCACAGCGTGTGTGTGATTTTTGTTAAATATCATTCAGAATGATCAAGTTTTTGTCTAGAACAGGTCATATCCTGCAAATTTAAAGTACTTACTTCTGCCTTTCTTAGCAATTAATGGTGAGCTGGTATCATATTTTTGTTTTCGGCCTTATTTCAAGTTTGGTACCATATTTTCCATCCGTCCTCATATACCATATGCATGAAGTACGATAAGTGCAATATTAATCATAATTTGTATTACAGTAATAAATTATTATATAAAACATTTATATTTTTGCTCTAATCTTCAGATTATATACATTATATATCACTTATTTATTTTTTGAAGAATAGCCTTTCTAAACTGATAATTGAATGTTTAGTGGTCTGGTAAACAATTTAAATGTTCATGGTTTCCGCTATCACCTCGCATTTAGATATTTTTAGTAATTCAGAATTCACTTTAAATTATAGATTTCAGTTTAATTAGTTCTTATGTGGAGAAAATAGCCGTTGGGGATAAAACAAATAGCTGTATGCATAACTAAAAATTTGTGAGCTTACATAAATTTCTATTAAAAATAAATATGCCCGAGTAAAAGACACGCACAAAAAACAGATTCAAACAATAATTAAATTTACCTTTACAAAAGTAAATTACGCACAATCTTGAAAACCAAAACAATCAAAACTACTTTAGTTTTTCTCTAGATATAAATATTATACATATATTCATTTGTATAGATAAAAATTAATAAATAGTTTTGCTTTGCAAGATTTCACGACGAGCAAAAATGATTTATAATAACAGGCACATATATAATATACGAATAGATAATTTATTTCAAATTTTTTTATAAATACCTTTTTAATAATTTCGTAAACATTTTTTGAGAGACCAATATACTAAAAAGTTCATGTTATTAATTAATTTAGATAATAATTTAATTATTTTAATAAATGGGGTAACTCCAAATATATTTTTCGTGAATTATAAGAAAATCATTCCTTATTACTAGTTTCTAATTATATTCCAAAAGATTATGAATTAATCCATCGTATTGTTCATTTTATCAATCTTCATGAGCCCTTGAAAGTTAAGATATTTTATCCGAAATAAAATAAGGAGCAGCAGGATTTGCCTATGCGGAAATATTCGGTAGTAAAATTGATGAGGTTGCTTTTATTTTCTATTTATCGCCCATTATGGCGTCATGCTGAAGTAGCAGTTTTCTCCCGTCTAGACGAAAACTATGAGGAAAGTCTCGTTATTTGGCTTTTCCGCTGAAGTCGAGCTATAAATTAAACGTTTAATTCATAGTGGCAGGTTTACAGAAGAAGTTGTAAATATACTTCAATTAGATTGTCTTTCTGTTAATAACTTTATGACGTCTGCAACAAACTTTTATGACATAAATGACTCTCTTAAAAGAAACTTCTTTCAAAAATCTTGAAAATTCCCTATTTTTTTCCGAGAAAAGAATTTGTAACTGTTCATATAAAATTTAAACTACAAAAAAATATCTGCGTTTTTATGTTATTTTTGATATGTTGGGAGTCAAATTAAAGCAGCTATTTTCAGAATGCTATTAAAAATATAATAAAAACAAAATCTTACAAATTTATTCAACGGTTTGAGTTTAGTATGGTATGTTTGCCATTTTGGTATCATTTTTTTCGCTCATAAGAAATTTTGATTGAGTTACCTGGTGAATTCCAAGCTATTACAAACATCTTCACAAGGTGGTAGTCAAAACCCATGAATTATAAATAAAAGCAAATTATGAACTAAGTGAAATAATATAAAATAAGTGGTAAAAAGTACAAAAAATAATAACAATACAAGAGCATTACAAAATCCTACTTGTGAAAAAAATAAATTATAGAATTAAGCCTAAATTTGAACTCTCTCAAATTTATTTTTTACGTTTTATTGAAAATTACCCTCTTTCGAGATTTTTGGATCAAAAATCTTACCAATATTGAATTATAATGTAAAATATACTTTTAAGAGAAAGTTGTGATTTAATTTTTTAAACAAAAAAATCCCTCGTAACTGTAAATCTGTCAGATATTTCAACACCACATAGTGGATTACTAGGTACTTGTTATAAAGTATTTTCTAATGTGCAGAATATATTACCTTTTAAGGAAAGCTTTTCAAAGATTAATTGAGTCATATTCATATAATCTCAAGATAAAGAGTTTGGAAAAATGAAGCATTCATCCTGACAAGTTTTAGACTGCATAATAGATAAACTAACTGTAGAAAGTTGTTTTATTCTTTTTTCATAACTCAAGTTCAGAACCAAGAGCGTATTTGCCTCCCAGAAGAAGTATATGACGTACATAGCTAAAAACCGGAAAAAAAATACAAGTGGAATATCCATTTCTTGTTTTTCAAGAGTGGGTATGGATTTATCTCCGAAAGCCATGTTTTTATGATACTTGACAATTGTAACCTATCCTTGCAAATGCAAAAAACCATTTTATTTGTTTTTTAACACAGACTAGGATCGAACCTATAGTCAGTGTTAAAAAGCCTTCCTTTTGAAAAACGCTATCTCGTCATTTTCATAAAGAAATGTTAAGCTAGGACATGGTTTAACTCTATGTGATTAAGATTAAAATTCCTCATAATTATGGATCAAATTACAGAATTACCAATAAGAGGTTAGATTTACATTTTAATTAATTTTTTATTGTAAAATAAAAAAATTTATTAGTACATCCAATTATTTACGATCAGTCATCAATTAAAAGTAAAGAAATAAAAAATTAATTTATGAACCTCTTATATCTTTGAGATAAATAGCCTGGAAACACTGGTAACCACCAAAAATTGCAGCAAAATAAAACATCAAAGCTTTAACAAATAATAGTGGAATATATTCGTATTATGCGAAAAAGAAATATAGTTGAAACCAAAAAAAATTTTCTTTAAAACATTAAGATCCACTTAAACATGGCGTTGGCATGTAATATCTTGGAGATACATATCCTGCGTTGGAGAAATGCGGAAATGCTTGATTAAAGAAATGCGAAGTTTTATACAATATAAGCAAAAGAGTAAACTTGCATAATTTATTTAACACATACTAAATATTGTATACTTATTTTTGTGTTTGGCTTTTATATTTTGTGTTTACAAATAGAATTTTAAAAATTTGAGATATAATCATACTTTATAAAAAAATCCGTTTTTCTCTGGAGATTTAACTAGGATATATATTTTTCATGTTTTAATTTTTAATTTAGAGATTTTAGTTATATAAAATGGAAAACGAAACAAATACCTCTGAAACATTTTATATATAAATTTCATTTCCAATAGCAAAAATAATTTAATATTTACTTTAAATAAGTATTCATTTTAAAAGAAATATTATAAAAAAATTAATTCATGTAAAAATCGTTTTCAATGTCTCAGAAAATTTATTTAATGCTTACATTTAACAAATTCAAAAAGCAAGGTACTTTTCCATTATACCCCCGTTTTGATAATCGCCATAACGGGATAGAGAAACACCGTAAATTATTGTCACAAGTATCCCAATTGCTTCATCATGTATTGTTTAAAAATATTTACGTTTTTAAAGACTACTAAAAATAATGCAAACATTTTGTTTTCATTTTTTATATAATATATATATATATATATATATATATATATATATATATATATATATATATATATATAAACAATTATCACTTATTGATAAAACTTATTTTTTTCTGATGGAAACTGTTTAACAATCTCATCGGCGATCGGTTGCGTAAGTTTAATGTAATAGTACCTTTTTTTCAATGAAACAAAATTAAATTTCACTGCATTTAGTTGTTTTTCACCTTTGGTGACTGCAATGTTTCTTTTAAGAGACAAAATTATCACCAAGCAAGTTTTTGCACCAACTAGCTTTAACTTTATTTAACATTTGACTTGTTTACGATCATTTATCAATTGTTTTAGTCAATTTTTGCACAAAAAAAAATTCGATTTATTATATATTAAATTTGAAATAAAATTTTGAGTCAATAAAATACGTTATATTATTTTCAGTAGTTTTTGAATTTATTACGTTATGTTAATTTTGATTCTCCGTAAAAAAGAACATGTTATTTCTTTAGGACCAAAAATGGTATTCTCATGGAAAAGTACCAAAAGTAACTATCAGTGTCCTAAATTTGTACCGCACAACATGCATGTAATGAGAATTTTATTTATCTCAAAAATAAATCACGATAAAAAACACTATTATTTTTCAAAAATGTATAGTATTAAAATTATTTTAATCATGAGTTTGAATATAAATTTTAAGGGATTTCAAAATTTACTTAATATAATTTTAGCTAGCGTAATTCTTTCCGTGACGAACAATGAAATGGAAAGTGTTTTACAATATAAATTTGGCAGCTTTGAATTAGATAAATAAAAAATGTTAATCAAAATAATTGAATGAAATATTACAATTTTATTGTTAAATGCATAAAAACCCAGTTTATTTGAATAAAAAATAGAAATTTGAAAATTATTAATTAATATCATCTGTAAATGGTTACATCTATTACTTTTGTAGCATCGATATTGTAATAAATGTTGGGAATAAGAAAAATGCTATAATTTTATTTGTGATCCTTTTATTTCTTTCCCATATATAACTCTGTGCCAGTTATTTCTAAAATACTAACCAGTGTTTTCCATACTTTTGACGTATGTGTACCCTTTCTTTAATTTTCGTAACACTTAGTATCTTTCATCAGAAAAATGGATGCATTTTAATAATAATGAAAAATATATTTCCTTTTTCCTTTTTTGTGATGTACACAAAATAATAAGTACAGAGAAATAAGATTATTCGCATAATGAAATACAAATAAAAGTTATAATGTAGGTAATTTTTATTTGGATCAATGAGATGCAGGAAATTGATTGTGCTGCGGCATAATTTGGTTCCCTATTTGTCAATTTTAATCTCAGATGCAGTTCCACGTCCAATAGTCTGTTCCTTTTTTCGACTTCTCAACAAATGTTGAAAAAGCAACTTCACATAAATATGAAGGTATAAAAGGCAAGAGGTATTTCAGAACTTTTTCTCTTAATATTGAGCCTTCTTTCATTTTGGACAGAGTTGCGTGATTATTCGGGGTTGATTTTCGCCGCATCTGTATCTCTCTCAAACTTTTATCAAACTCTTCTCTCTGGGGCTACGAGTACCCCTATTTTAGGAAACACTGCTCTATACATAGATGGCCAATATTTGATATGTGAGTCACCGAATTCCACGGCGGAGTTAAAAACGTTAAAATACTGTTAAAATACTTTAAAAACGTTAAAATACAAACTCTTCTCTCTGGGGCTACGAGTACCCCTATTTTGGGAAACACTGCTCTATACATAGATGGCCAATATTTGATATGTGAGTCACCGAATTCCACGGCGGAGTTAAAAACGTTAAAATACTGTTAAAATACTTTAAAAACGTTAAAATACAAACTCTTCTCTCTGGGGCTACGATTTTGGGGCTACGATACCCCTGTTTTGGATCTCTGGGGCTACGATACCCCTATTTTGGGAAACACTGCTCTATACATAGATGGCCAATATTTGATATGTGAGTCACCAAATTCCACGGCGGAGTTAAAAACGTTAAAATACTGTTCATAAAATTTAAAAAGTAAAATAATAGTGTCAAGAACTGTGTAAAATTTCGGGTAAAAAGAATCCTATGCATACATTACTAAATATGATAAAGTTCTAAAACGACCAGGTAGATATCAATACTATCATGCTATAAGAAAATATGATCATCAAGCAAATCCATTGGTTTTAGTTGCCTTGCTTTGATGCCATAGTGAGAGAGATTTGCTTTTTATTATCCATTTCAGATCAATAGCGACTTCGGATTTTGGTTTTGTTGATTAAAATCTGCTGAACAATACATTATTCTTTTTTAAGCTATTTTGGTTGTTTTAAAAATCTTATTTTTATGAAAAATTAGAGGAGAAGGAAATACATATAATTCAAATTATTTACATAAAATTCCTATAATTTGCATATAAATAAAATTATTCATCTCTTTTATATTTTTGATATGTTAAAAATGTTATAATAAACCAAGAAGTTTTTTTAACCCTCTGGCTGATCATCCCGCGATTTCCGCGGGCAACTCAAAAGTAACAAAATTTGCTCATCCCTCGATTTTCGCGGGCATGTGTTTTTCTTCCGTTATTGAGAAGCGCATCCCGCTTTTTCACCGTTTAACGATTGAAATAAATTGTATACAGTATTAGACGTTTAATTTAGGCTTTGACCAACAGATGCCACTAGTTGTCCACTAAATTGCGGCATTTGAAGGTACTTTGTATTTACTTCTCTGACCTCATTATGTTTGGTGCTTTTTTCTAATCAGAAATGGCTGCTAGAAAACGTTCAGCGATTGACACAGTATATATTCCTGATGATTTATCAGATTCTGAAAGTGATTTTAGTTTTGATAGTGGTGATAGTGATATAGATTTTTCGGACTGCTCCTCAGATAGCGACGAATCTGATCATGATTCAATAAATTTGCAAAGCGTTAGGCAGTGGTTCAAAGTTGATATGAAGAATATTCCTCCTCCTCCAGTTCCTTTTCGTGGTAATCCGGTAATTACTGTGAATATAGCTAACAATGCAAGTATATTGGATTACTTTGAACTTTTTTTGATGATCAAATATTGCGAATAATAGTCCAAGAAACAAATAGATACGCTGAACAATTTATCCACAAAGTAGTTTGCAAAGAGAGATCACGCTGGAAAAAAATGGACAGAAACGAATGTTGAAGAACTAAGGCTATTTTTTGCAGTTTTGTTACTCCAAGGAGTCATAAAGAAGCCAGATCAAGAGCATTATTGGTCTAAGCGTCAAATATTATCCACACCAGTTTTTGCAAAAGTAATTGGAAGAAATAGGTTTTTATTGCTCATGAAGTTACTTCATTTTACCGATAATGAGGAATTTGATAATGACCGTCACCCATAGCCGAAACTGAATAAAATTTATGAACTAATGGAACATCTTCAATACAAATTTCGAGAAGTCTATATACCAGGCAAAAATCTTAGTTTAGATGAGAGCTTGATGCGGTTCAAAGGAAGGCTCAACTGGAAAATGTTTATTGCCAAAAAAAGAGCAAGATTTGGCTTGAAGTTTTTCGTTCTTTGTGAAGCAGAAAGTGGATACATTTCAGATTTCCTCATCTACACAGGTGAGGGAACAGTGTATAATCCAAAATACAGCCACTATCCAGTTTCCACCAAAATTGTTTTACACTTGATGGATCGATTCCTGGGAAAAGGTTATTGTGTCACTATTGATAATTTTTATATGTCTCCACAGCTTGCAGACATATCAGTTACAGAAAAGACGGACACTTATGGGAAAGTGAATAAAACCAGAAAGGACCTGCCTGTCAATTTTTCAAAAGAGAAAGTCCCCAAGAGTGAAATTGTGGCTTATCAAAGAGGTAAAGTTATGGCCCTAAAGTGGCAGGACAAGAAGAGTGTCTGCCTTATGAGTACTATTCATGATGCAAGCTCTCATTTGGGAACATGCAAATCTAACAAGACTGTTATGAAACCAGTTGTCGTTTGTGACTATAATAATACAATGGGTGGGGTCGATTTATGCGACCAAGAAATGTCCTACTACCCTACAGTCCGGAAACAACAGGGGAAGTGTTATCTCAAAACTTTCAGGCAGTTTTTAGATCAATCGTTGTGGAATGCCTATGTACTTTACAAAAAGCAAAACCCAACACAAAATATAAAGCTTTTGGAATTTCGTTTGCAAATGGTTGAAGAATGTATCCAAAAGTATTCTGATGGAGATAAAAGCGGTTGTCCTGGAAGACCAAGTTCTACTCCGAACCCTTTGAGATTGACAGCTCGTCATTTTGCAAGTCACATACCTCCTAACCCCATAAAAAGAGAGCCTCGAAGACAGTGTGCTGTTTGCTGTTCAAGAAAGGATGCAAATGGAAAAAAAATCGCAAAGAAACACGAATTTGGTGAGAAGAATATGAAGTTGGACTTTGCCTTGAACCCTGTTTCAAACTCTATCATACTAAACTACATTTCTAAGGTATTATTTTCTCAGTGCATTATATTTTTTTAAGTTTTATACATTTTACTTTTTTATATTATGTAATAAATATAAAGTAACTGTAATTCAATTGAAATTCATTAAAAAAAATATTTTGTGTGAAGTTGAAATTCATTAAAAAAAATTTTTTGTGTGATAACATCCGAAATTGGTTTTTCTGACAGCTTAGTTTCTCATGATAAAAATCTATATAAAAAATCTTTTCTAGAAAGAAAAAATGCATATTTCAATTCTCCAATATATATAGATTGAAATATGCAAAAAAAAAATTACACAATTTTTGAAGCGATTTCGGTCTACAAATTGAGCAGTCTCTCTCTCTCTCTCTCTCTCTCTCTCTCTCAGAGGGTTAAAGATAACAGCACCCTACTTTCTCAAGATTTTCCCAAATTATGCCTTATGTAATAAAGATTTTTGCACCATCTATCGGCAATATATGTAACTGATTTTCCCCCTTTTCTCTTCTTTTTCAATAAAACTTTGTTTACTTCTGTAGAACACCAATTTTAAAATTTTCACATTACAATATTAGAAAATTTTTAAATAGAAATTTCTATCCAATTTCTATTAACTCAAAAGAAATACTTTCACAATTTTCCTCTGCGATTCAAATATATTGAATTTTGCTTTTGTTTGATTTGAGGAACAAATTATAGTCGTTATCAAATTAAATTATGGTTGAGACAATCACAATTTTTTTTTAATTTACTCCTGAGGAATTTATTTTCACACATTTGCTCACAGAGCAAATGCCAATGTGTTAATGATGATTTGTTTTAGATTACAACTCCATCAGAAGAAAGAAGGGATGATGAAGAACTTTATCACAAGAAAACAATAAGTGAGCTGAGAGACCTGGCACCTGTGATCGATTGGACACAGTATTTCAATTCGGCATTCAAACAAGTCAACCGAGAAATATCACCTTCACAAGAACTGGTCATCTATGCACCTGAATTTATAAAAAAGATGTCTGAACTTGTGACTCAATATTTATCAACTCCTGAAGGCAAAATGTAAGCAATCTTCTGTTTTCGGTGCCTTTAATAAAATTTACTAATTTATGTTTTTCAAATCTTGAATTGTTATAAGTCAGTTGGTAAGAAAATGATTTGTTAATATATTGTGCTTTCTATAAAGCTCAATCAATATCTTGCCTATGAACGGTAAGTGATTAGCAAATCAATGGTTAGTATTCTTGCTTTCAAAGCATCGGTCCGATTTTCACTCGAGTATGACTCCAGTGAAAATCGAACCGATGGTTTTTGGTTCAAAACCGATTTTATGGTTCAAAACGTACTATAAACCATGTATCCCTATTGAATTAAGCCTCATGTACAAAAAATTCGTCTTGAGCAACAAAGCAACCAATCTCGGTAATAATTTTCGGACTTTTTGCATTTTCGTTAATCATTAAATATCTGTTATTATTTCAATTATGCAAACCAATCTTCAACAAGAAAGAAAATTTTATATTCTACATTATTTTGGTGTAAAAAGGCAAAAGTTTTAAATGTGTTCAGTATTTACTTCAATCTTCTTCAGTTGTTGTCGGCTATTTTTCCAACCGAATCGTATTTCGGTCTAGAGTCCAACTTTCTCAGTACACACATGCCATAGGTACCCGTTTGTAGGGCATGCAACCATTCACAACCCATTCGTACAAGGAAAGGACAAAGACAGGATAGAGAGAGAAAAAACATCCGTGCCCGAATCGGGATTCGAACCCAGGACCTCCCTATCCGCAGTCAGGCACGCTGACCACTAGACAAGTTGCGCGGCAATCTTTTTAATATAATTTAATTATAATCAATAAGTAACAGTATGGAGAGTTAATAATTGATATATATATATATATATATATATATATATATATATATATATATATATATATATATATATATATATATATATATATATAAACAGGGTTTACTAAGCTATTTACTACGGCAGAATAAGCCATGTTCGAACTTAAAATTTCAATAGATTGTGTTCTATTGAATTTTAGATAATACGAGTATATCACAAATAAAATAGATTAATCATATTTTACAAAGATTGAAAAGATAAGAATTCCAAGAAATGCGATGTTTAACATTTCATTACACCAAAGGTCTTGAATAATATTTTACATTTTTTAAGCATTTTCGTAAATTTTATGGTTTACTCTAGACTTTTTCGTAATTTTTTTTTTTTTGTTATAAGAAAATTTGTGTGTGTGTGTGCACATTGTTGTTAAAAAATTGTGACTTTCTCATTTCTGAATGGTTTGCTATTAAGCCATCAATATTATGCAACTTTTTTGCTTGAGTAGCGCAGCGCGTTCTAAACTTCGTATCATGTAAAGTGAACAGCCCAATTTCTTGTTTCGTTACGTTCATCAGAAATATACTGGTATAGTATTCGAGAACTGTTTTGATTTTATTCACAATGATAATTCTATGCTGTATTCATTTTCTTTTATTTATATCATTTAAAACCGTTGTGATTTAAATCTAATATTTTTCACATTCAGAGTAAATGCCTCCCTTTTATAGAGTCATCAGCAATTATTTGGCATGGTCTCTCATACAGAGCCTTACATCTCGTCTCTCCAAACCCTTCCGGGAAGCTTCGAAAATCCTAAGAAAAGCCCTGGTGGGATCGGAAGGGGGTGAAAGCCCCTGGAGGTACTGTGTTTCAGACACTAATGATATCATCGGCTTTGCACTAGGTGCTATGTTCGTTCGAGAAGTGTTTCACGGAGAAAGCAAACCTATGGTACGGATGAATCGAGAAATATATTTTAGTTTTCCAAGTTTGATTTTAATGTATATTTTTGACAGCAAAATAAAAATTTAATTGGTATTGCGTGTGATTTTTCAGGCTGAAATCATGATTAATGAGATTAGAGATGCTTTCAAAGAAAATCTTCCTCTTCTAAAATGGATGGATCCTGATACAAGAAAACTTGCAAAAGAGAAAGTGAGTTTTTGAATAAAACATTATATTTGTTTTAAAATTATGAAAAATTAAAGCTTAAATAGTTAATATTGTCAAAATTTAACCAGTTCAATATTGAATTTAGTGAAGGAACATTATATATGGTGAGGGATAAAACACTGAAGAGAAACCATTAAAAAATTACAAATCAATGTAAATAGCTTATCATAAATAAAAATATTACAAATGAACTATTTTCCACAATGTCATCACCAAATTTAAATTGGCACATGTTTTTTGATTTTTGGAGAAAAATTTTGTAAAATACTTAGAGCAACTTAATCACATTATATAGATATTTTATAAACTATAACATTTGTATACATTACATCTTGCACATATAATTCGTTAAAGAATAATTGAATTATCACAATGGAAAATATTGTTTGTTACAATTGTCCATTACTCAACAAAAGTGTAATCTCTTGTGAATGTCTTAGATTTTGTGCTATTTTGCGAACCTTTTCATATGAATATAATGCTTTATTTTACATTAGTATAAACATGTTTTGAATTAGAGGGATAATTTTGAGGTACTATCACAAAGAGAAAAAATTATCTAAATGGAAAATCCGATTTGCTTTCAATCTTTGAGCTAAAATAATTTCAATCTGTATTGAGATTATTGCAAACAACATGACTTTGTAATTTTCCCAAAACAGAAATTTTTAGCTGTGTCATTTTAAAAATAAATTTGCGATTTAGTACTTTTATTTAGAAAACACTCTTATTTTCCTGTTTCACTGCTGCCTATTTTATTTCGAAATTGATAATATATTAAAATTATTTTAATGTTTTATTTCGAAAACTTTAAGTTATTTAAGTAAGCCACTCTAAATAATTTAAATAGTAAATAATGGTATCATATATAAAAATATTTATTCCTAAAAATCAGTTTATAAAAGTGTGTTTATTTTAGTATTTATTTATGCTTGTTATTCTAGTTTCTCATAATACTATTTGAAACAAAAGTCCAAAATATCTTGTCTCTTTTCGCAGGCAGATGCTATTACTGATATGATTGGATTTCCAGAATTCATATTGAATCCTAAGAAACTGGACAAAAAATATGAAGGTGTAAGTATAAAATAAACTGTTTTGTAAAATCTATTGTTTTTTGGTTGCATTTTATGTATCAAAATATCACCTCATTTACAGCGAGAATACTTTCACAGAATATACGTACATCTTTATTTAATTATATACATATATATTGGAAGTAATTTTTAACTATTGGTACTTAATTTATAAAATGTAAATATAAATAATATTTAAAATCACTTTTGTATAACTAATTATAAAATTTAATAAAGAAGGAAATTAAGAAATTATGATTATCCTAAGAAATGCAAAGTATGTGTAACTTCTCTGAGATAATGTATTTAAGTCAATTTTTAATTCATAGCTCATTGACAACCTCAAATAATGTTAATATAATTATTAAAATAATATTCATTGAAGACTATTTGCATATAAAAATATTAACAACCACTCATAACATCAATAAGAATTTTAATGCGTGTGTCGTAAAATTATAAATATTAATTGTTAATTAAAGCAAGGAATTACAAAATGCCTGGAAGCACATGTTAATAGTAAAAAAATTAAAAATAAATTCCTCTCAAGTAATAAAACATTCATTTTGAGTACTGATCATCCCAGTGACAATGCTTAGTTATGATGGAAAAAAAAATTATGTATTAATTTTTAACAAAAAAGCAAAATGCACGAAAATATTAAAGATTGCTTTTAAAAAGGACATTTGCATATGAGACCAAGAGTCAATGTATGAAATAATGTGTACCAGTTTCTTAGTTAATTCTAATAATTAATTATTAATTAATTCCTGCATACATTTCATTGTGCTCAATTCAATCTAAATACTCTTAATGCTCATATATATCTTAATGCTTACATAACATCCGACTAAAATTTACTATGGAATACTGCTCATTATAGTATTGATTTTATTATTTATTTTTAAATTTCAGCTTGAATTTAGTCCTGACGAATACTTCCAGAATAACATTGTAGTGGAGCAATTCTCTTTAAAAGTCAACATGAAGAAACTGGATAAACCGACAAATAGGAGCGAGTGGAAAATGACGCCTCCTACGGTCAATGCTTACTACACCCCCACAAAGAACCAGATAGGTAAGCGATATTCGAAACTATCTAAAGAAAGGTGTTTATACATCTGCTTAGGTAGAATAGGAATATACTTATGAAATAAGTGTCGAAGTTATGAAGTTTAACCAATTCAATTTCGAAGAAAATATGATCAATTGTACAAATAATGAAATATATGGAGTAAATAATTTATAAATATAGCATTAATTCTGTATGATATGAATGGACATTTCTTTTCCAAATTTAAACTTTTTCCATTTAATTTTTATACTTCATTTCTTCAACTTATTGGCTGAGCATGTCAGAAAACACAAGACCGATTTTTTTAAACTATGGAAACGAAAAATGCTGTTATTAAGTACCAAGTATTGCTTGTCATTTCAAATGTGCGGATTTTGAGATAGTGGAATTACTGCAAAAGGAATAACACGGTTGGTGTAATCCCGATGAATAGGAAAACTCACAAATCACAGAATCATTACAACGCAATACCAAGGTTTCTCTTATCGCTTCTATTTTATTTTTTATGCATCTTTTTTATTTTACGCTTTTCTTATCTTTCTTCTTTCTTTTTCTCTAGTTTTTGATTAAGTTTCTTATTTTGATTGAAAAAATATCGATAATACAATGTGAATATGTGTCTATTTGAAATTCTACAATTTTCTTATCTATTAATTGTATGAAGTAGAGTTTTACAATTCAATGAATTTTACTACATATGACTTATTTTGTGATAATTTCATCATCTTAAATTATCTACACTTACGAAAACAGTATAAGAATAAGAAATAACATTTATTGACTTTATTCATATTTATTATATTGGATTTTACTTTGAAACAGGTTTGAAATAAAAAAAAATCTCCAGTAAAATAATTAAAAATAAATTGAATAAACTTAAAAATTACTAAATGCACCATTCATTTAATTACGTTTGAAAAAAATAGAAAATTTTCAAGAAATGCGGAATTTCCAAAATAGTTTTTTAAAGTCTTGATGATAAATAGAGCAGCTGTTAGGTTTCATTTTTTTGTCCTTTTGCAATCGTGTTTTTATATACGAAAGCTAATTCTTCTGAAGCTTATAAATTAAAGTGAATTCCTACAAGCAACCACGCTTGATTGGGTAATTGAACACAAAACTAATTGCACTGTAATCCATGGCTTTATCTAACCAGTTGTTAACTCAATACTGCAGTTACACAAAGCTGTGAGGATGAATATGAGACACTTTTAAATCATTTTATAATCTCAACCAAAATGTTATTTCACAATTCGATTTTAAAGTCATTGCTCACATTTCAGCCCAAATGGCTTAATGTAAAAGGGAGTCCTTTTCCTACAGTTGTTTTCGGTGTGTAGCAATATATATCTTTAAAGTGTCATTAATAAAAAGGCATCATGTAATTTTAAATCTAAAGAACATAGATTTTAATTCTCTTTCCGTTTTCAAAATTTGTAGAGTTTTCAAGAAAACTCACCTGATCTTTAAGATTTCTTCGAGATAATAAAATATTTGTTTTTCAGTAGAATTAGACACAGTGTATATGCACCACTAATTGCTTTAAATATCAATCACTCGTTCTACATTTATACAGAATGCGTCCTAGATAATGGGTTTCCAAATTTCAATTTTTCCCCCAAGTAATTTGAAAACGCAAACGTGCCGAAATTATATAGTAATTGCATCATAAAGTTAAAATGGCAAAAATGTTGCTTTATTTTTCTCAGTGAATTACATGTAAATTTCATTTCTTTGCTTTGAATTGCAGACTAAAGTACAGTTAAAGAAAAAATCAGAAGATCTATGTATCGCTGACAACTCAGAGCTGCTAACAGGAAATATGCGTTGATACTTTGTATCGTTCACTAATTTTTCTGTTTTTAGTGAAATCTATGCTCAGAAATATTCATGATGAAAAGTGAACCTTTGATAAACTTATGGAAAATATTACATTTTGTTATTAAATATAATTTTTTGGTTAATTTTTCTGCAAAGAGGATGATTCGGGATAATTTTTTATATGAATTATGTGTTTGAGGAAAGTGTGAAGAAAAGAGAATAAATTGTATGTATACATAATAATTATATACATATGTATGATATTATTTTTAGTAAAAAAAAATTTATGTGAAATAAACTATAGGTGGTATTAATTCCGAAATTAGTTATTAATATTACGCTTTCAATTAAGTGAATAACACAAATTAGAATTTCTTATGGCATTATTTTTCTGTAAAACTGCATAAAAACTTCAACATTTTGGAGAGAAAGGAAAAAGAGTTAACTCTATTCACAATATATATAAGCTCTTTCACAGCTATTTTTATATTATTTTTCCTCTTTATATCCAAGAAATTCTCAAAATCCCATTGAACTATTTTGACGCAATACTAGTACATGAATAACACATTATTCAGGAGATAAATTTGAAAAGGTTCACATATTATTTCAAATGATAATTTTTTAAATTGAGAATCTAATAATTTGCTAAGCATTCAACACCTGCTCCCTTGTACTTCAGATTCTCCGATTCAAAGAAAAATAAGAAAAAATCGATTGGTTGCTTAATTTTATTCAGCTGCCTGAAGATAATTTATTCGATTAAATGGCATCAGTTTGTAACAGTAGTATTTCTCTCAAAAGGAAATAAATTGAATTAAAACTTCAAAACTGTAATTAAAGAAGGGGAAAATCGACTGATTCAAATAAGAAAGAATTAATTATGTAATATTTGAAGAAAATAAGATTTCGAAAATGTGTATTATTAAAAATGATTTTTTCTGTAATAAAACTATAATATAACAAATATTTACGGAAAATAACTGTTATAAAATCCAACAAAATGTTGATTAATAAATATGTGAAATTTTTTATTCACGTAACGTCCATTAATTGTACCATCTTAGTATTTTTGTGTTTGTTATACACTGTATACAGCTATAACTTGTTTCATATATATTTGAATTAATAATTTGATCAGACCAGAAATTAATATTTCAAAAAGTTAGCTTTATCGTAAACAATGTCTTTAGTAATTCATTTTCACTTATATTATATGATTTAAGATATATTCTCTTTTTTTCTTTGCATTTATCTCTCTGCATAGTGTTTCCAGCTGGCATCCTCCAAGCTCCATTCTACGATCCCCATTATCCAAAGTAAGTGGTTTTTAAACAGTTGACACTTTTTATTTTTTGCTCATCTGACAGCAAATCGCTCCATTCGGCTTAAATATTTCAATATCTTTAACACCCTATCTAACATCTGTTAAACAAAAATAGCGTAAAAATGTATACATTAAAATCTGGACTCATCCTATTAATTATAACTACCTTATATTATTAAACTTGTATTTATTATATAAATTAAAAAATTCAAAAAGCATCAAATATTAATTATAACTACCTTATATTATTAAACTTATATTTATTATATAAATTAAAATGCAAAAAGCATCAAATATTAATTATAACTACCTTGTATTATTAAACTTATATTTATTATATAAATTAAAATATTGCAAAAAGCGTCAAATATTAATTATAACTACCTTGTATTATTAAACTTATATTTATTATATAAATTAAAATATTGCAAAAAGCGTCAAATATTAATTATAACTACCTTGTATTATTAAACTTATATTTATTATATAAATTAAAATATTGCAAAAGCATCAAATATTAATTATAACTACCTTATATTATTAAACTTATATTTATTATATAAATTAAAATATTGCAAAAAACATCAAATCCACACGTGTTTCTAAAGAAATGCAAGCTGAAGATTTTCATTTTTAGAAAAATTAAATTAGGAAACATTGCGCGTGAAAACAAAAAAATGCAAATTGACAGAGGAAATGATTCTCGAGGCAAATGTGGTACTAATCTTTTAGCTGGTAAATATATTATTAAAGATATATTTCTGTGGAGTTGGACTCAAAAATTCAGGTTTTTGAATTCAACTACTTTCGAAGCGCAAATGCTATATGACTAATTTAATATAAGCTCTAATATTATCCTCAGGTTTTATTTTGTAAAATTAGTCCTCTAAATATAAATGCATGATAAAAAAAATTTTCTCAAAACTAACCTATTTTTTATTAATTTTTCTCTCTTGTTATTTTTTTGATTTATATTCCGATATTTTTTACTTTTATCACTTACTAAGTATTTTCTGACAAATTATTTATGATTTCAACTGTAATATTTACAGTAATTAAATTTTTTAAAATTTATTTACATTTAAAAATCAGCATTTCTTGAAAAAAATTTGGATTAAATCTAAATTATATACAGAAATTACTTGCAAAACAACGTTTTGTTATAAAATTTCTGTTTTATTTTTTAGATCTCTCAACTTTGGAGCCATGGGAGTAGTGATGGGTCATGAATTAACTCATGCATTTGATGATCAAGGTACATGGTTTAAATTAAAATTTACGCATGAAAATGAGATTCAGTTTTATTATAGTTAATATTAAATATTAATGCATAATTACTCAGAATTAGTGTTATAGAATTTTAGCTAATATATTTAAGTAATAAATGTAAATCAAAGTGGCACATTGCATAAAGAATAAGATTCCGTGAATAATTATTTTATTGCATTTACATTCATTGCCAAATCATAAAGTTCTCTTAACTTTTGAATAAAAAACATTCCAGTTGAAAAAATAATATTTTCAATGAGTACATTAAATATTCTAATTATTCTCATTAATGTACTAAAGAGAAATTTTATTGGTTGCCAGTTCGTGGCCAGTTATGTGGTAAGAATTGGCAGCTTTATCGAAGTAACCGCCAATGTAGAGTTCTACCCATTACTCTTAGTAATGCTATATAGTAATCTGTATTTCTAAATTCCGATTAAGGATCATGTCCCAAATCATTACTAATTAATATTAGCTACTTAATTTTAATTGTGGATCTACATTTTGTATTTCGTCGCAAATAAACAATTATATGCTCATATTTGTAAGAATATATATAGCAATATCATGAAGGAATTATCAGAATTAAATCAAAAAATTTTGCTGTCAATATGGGGTGTGCTGTTCTATTTTCCAACTGAATTTGGTGTAGAATCCGACTTTCTCAGTACACACATTGCATAGAACTCATTCATAAGCAACCATTCACAATCCGTTCATACAAGGAAAGGCCAAAGACAGGAGAGAAAGAGAGAGAAAATACATTCATGTCCGAACCAAGATACGAACCCAGAATCTTCTTATCTGTAGACAGGCATGCTAACCACTAAATAGGGTGGGAAGCAACAACAAAAAAAAAAAAGAAAAAGAAAGAAAAAAAACGTGTATCTAAATAATTCAATTTTCAAAGTAAAATGACAGTATTAACTGCTTGAAATCAATATTTCATGTAATTACCATACGTTGAAAGAATTGTTGCTGTACAACTTGGCATAGTCATTTTTTTAATGTTTGCCTAGAAAATATCCCATATTACTTGTAAGCATATCAGAATTTCATTTGCTCTTGGATGAGGATCACACACACATATACATATGAACAAGACGGTATTCAACGAAATCCCACACATGTTCAATAAGTGGCATATCAGGTGGACAAACTCTTAAAGTTGTCTGTCTGGTTTTTATATGTTCACAATTTCCAAACTTTCATCTCCATGCTTCAGAATGTATGATTTGCTATAGTACTATAAGAAAATCCTCCTTCTCTGATGCCTACTATTCTCCTTCATTCAATACTATAAATCGTTGATATGCTACCCTTTTTCGTGTCGAAGAAGCCTACTAACATAACATATATCAAACATTTATTACTAACAGATAATCATATATTCAATAATCCCTCTGCAGCTCTCGATTTATACAGTTTCCTAAGAGTCTTAAAGAGCGGTCCGCACAAGGACTGAAATTTTAATAATTTGCATAGTGTATTATAATTTATATATGCTGAAAATGAGAACTCAATCATGTCATTTCTAATTGTGTTGCAGTTTTTACAAGAAAAGGTGTGAAGAAAAAATCATTTTTGTATTAATATATATTATCTACTTACAAGTAACTAAGTTCTAATCGCACAAACTATTTAACACCCGTTTTTTAGTTACAATTTAAAATTTCGTTTCTGATTTCATTGTGTTTTCATATTTATGCCAATATGATGTTAATTTTATTGGCATACAAAATGCTCGAAGTAGACATTCTGTAAGGTTTGTTTCTTCGCGTGATTGAATGAACACAAAAATAGCTTAACTTTTCGGCGTTTAGTTCATTGCCACTCTACAAAAGTTTAGTTGCATCAGTCTCCTTATTTCGCATGAAGTCAATCATCTCCTCATACGTTTCAAGATTTTTCTGAATTCTGTCCCAATGTTTGATGGAATCCATATACACCTATCTCCTTGAGAACATCATGTTGTAATGGTAAAACCAAGAGCATAGGTGGGATATAGGAAGCGCGAAAGGGTGTAACCGTACTCCCAAATTTTTGAGTGAGATTAAAATGAAGAAATGATTCGTTTGAAATGGGAAATGGAAAAAAGATTTTGATATTTCATATATTAAGAGCTATTCTTCCTGACTTTTTGTAATTTTTTTAACCAGTCTAGGAGTGCACATCTCCATGACGACTGTATCGAAAGGAGACATTTTCTTTCATCGATAGAAATGACATCATTGTGTGCGACGTCATCACGAACCGAATACAAAAGGGTACAAATTGCTTCTTGGCCTTTGCTTCTTGGGAACGATTTTTTTTACCCCATTATTAAAAAAAGTTGTTGCCAGATATAATTTTGCTTCATTAATCCATTCATGTTTAAAGAAAAGTGTTTTTTCTTCAACTTCATTACTCATGAGATTTACGAAGTGTCGTTTGGCGAATGGGGTCTTTTTCGCAAAAATTCCTAACATAGTTGAAATTGTTAATGCGCATTTAGACTCTTTGGAGGAAATCCCTAAGGGGGGGATCCCCAAGGAGGAAATCCTTTCACTCAAGAGAGGACGGATGATAATGGATTTAAAATTGTGTCATCCAAAATTTCACAAGGAATTTCTCTAATTTACCTGGTAATTAATAAAATAGATACTGATAATGGTTCTGAGAGTAACAAAGGAAAAGTAACTTTAGAACCTCATCAATCTGAAACTTCTATTTTGCATTCGATAAAATAAATAGAAAATTTACAATAGAATGTTACAATGCGTAAAGATGGTTAGACTATAGTCTTTCTGCAAATAAAATGCATTTCTTTTTTTAGGAAGAGAGTATGATAAATACGGAAATCTGCATCAGTGGTGGAAAAACTCGACCATTGAAAGCTTCAGGGAAAGAGCTCAGTGTTTTATTGATCAGTATTCTTCTTATGAAGCCCATGGAGAAAATGTAAATACAATAAATTTACAGCAATATTTCTTCTTTTTATTATATTTATGAATAAACAATTTATATTTTGTTAGCGTTCATATACCTATTTAATATGACAAGAAATTAAAACATACAGACTTATTTTTATTGAGTTCTGCTTAATTCAAATTGCGAGATGATTTCGAAGAAATTGTTAATACTAACTAGCAAAGGATTGATATTTACGCACATACCAAGAAGTCCTTTGATACTGGTAGACTTTCTAGAGAAGACGAAATTGCCCTCTTGTCTGGAATTTAATCTAAAGTTATAAATTGGACTTTTCATTAGTCATGAGGAACTTTTGGCTTTTATAAAGTTTATAAAGTGATATTTTGAATTGATCACACACATGTTTCCATCATAAATATCCCTCACACATTTATTTGCCTTAGACTTAAAAACTTTGGATTGTAAAGATTATTTTAAATTTTTAATTTAATTTATTTATTTACTTATGAATTTGAAAAATTTGCGTTGCCATGTTTATTTTACAAATATTTCTTGCAAATGAGTTAATATGCAGGAGATTAATGTCTCTTATATGCATATATACGTGTGCATACTAAATATATATAAAAACAGATTTTTTTTAAATATACATGTATATGTAAATACATAAAATAAAAAAAAGATAAAGATAAATATATTGTATTTCAAACCAATTTATATCTTGTAAATATTATAGCATGTATAAATTCTTGTAAATACCTTTACCTGTTCTTTATGTAAATATTCTTATTTCTCTCAATTTATTCCTTAACTATTTCCTTTATTATTCTATTAATTTCATTTAATTTAAATATATAAATGATAAATTAATCAACAATAACTTTTTAAATTCTGAAATAAATTTTATGAAATAACCATAGTCCCGTCCATTAAAATTTTAAACTCATTTTAAGCCAATCAGATTCAAGTTATAGCTCACCAACCAAGAACCAGCTATCTAATGAGGGTAGAGGATCGCCAGATCCAGGGACTTCTGAAAACTGCCAGCCGGCAATCACTTCAACTAATGTCTCTTATATTTACCATACTTTTATATAAAAGATTCTAGAGTAGAGCCATCGACAAATTTCTTCTTGTCTAAGATCATGATCTCACAGTTCGATATGATGGAAGTTACATCATTTTTTTATTATATTTTACAAATTATATTCTGAAATTTAACAACTGGTATTTAATTCAAACACTTGCGATGATATTAATTCATATGCAGTAAATCTAATTTTGTTCTTTCAGTTGAATGGGAAACAAACCCTCGGAGAAAATATTGCTGACAATGGAGGGTTGAAAGCAGCTTTTCATGTGAGTAAAGGTCCATTTATATGAATGGGTTCAAAGAAAATATAAAATGCATCACACACATTCCATTTTCCTTTTATTACTTTGATTTAAAATAACTGCTAAAGTTTCGCTACGAATTTAGGCTTACCAAGACTGGGTAAACAGCCATCCACAAGAACTTCCCCTTCCAGCAATACCCATGACGAACAATCAATTGTTCTTCATCGGATTCGCCCAAGTATGGTGCTCAACAAGCACTCCTGAGGCAATGCATTTGCAAGTCATGAATGATCCACACAGTCCAGCCAAATTTAGGTAATAGTTTTTTAAATATTTTAACTCGAACTGATAAAATTTTCAAACTTTTATTAACAGTATTATGTCAGCAGTCAAAGGGTATTAGTGACATTTTTATTTAGCAAACATATATTTAAAAATTTATGCCACATCAGAACTGTACAATTGCATATTTCTTTCTATATGATTTTTAATATGCTGAGAAGAAAATTAAAACTGATACCATGCATGTCTTTTCATTGAAATTAAAGATCAGATCGATATAATAAAAAGAAACATTCTAATCATTTACTTACTTAAAGTCGCTTCGCTAGCGCGGATATTCTCTTAAAGGAACTAGAGCTTCATAACAATGAGCAATTTTTTTTAATGTAAAATTCCTGTAACAAATCCATCCCAGATTAAATCTTTATTTAAATTCCTTCCATATTTTACGGACCATTTTTACTTGATATATTAGTTTAAGGATCATTTTTATTATATGCTTTTTAAGGTTTATTTCTGCACTTAAAAAAAAAAACTTGAATATAGGGAGAAAAATGAAAAAAAGGGGAAAAAATAGTATTTTATGTTTAAGGTAATTATTTTTTCACAGGTGATACTTGTATCTTCTTATTTACTTTTATTAAATTAAATATAAGGAAATCCAAGCAAATCAAGTAAAATTTTAAATATATATATATATATATATATATATATATATATATATATATATATATATATATATATATATATATATATATATATATATTATTTTACAGCTTAATGGTATTAATAAATAGATTAAAAATTATGTTTTATACTCTCGAGGACATTAACAAAACAGAGTATTTCAAAAATATTACAAAATTTATTTGCTGATTAATCACGTCAAACACATTCTCTACAGAAAATTATGTTTGAAAAAACTTCTCTCACTTTCAGACATAATTTTCTCTACAGAAAATTATGTCTGAAAGTGAGAGAAATAAAGACTGGAATATACTTTAAACACGTCTTCATGAATACCAACTTTCCATAACCAAGCGCATTAAAACATTACGGTTGCAAATTCTTTGTTCAAATCCTAAACCAATGATTTACCCTCCCTAGGATTTGAAATTCCATATTATCAGAATTATAAAATATCCACATTTTCATAAGAGACGACTGCTTATAGGGAAATATATCCTGAATATATTAGCAAAAACTGCTAGTATTTGAGTCATTTTATCATCATACTCGCAAACTTGCAGCAACTACTTCTACACCAATATTGCGAAACTTATTTACAAACCATACATATGTATGTATCGATAAATTTAAATAGCAATCTTGTTCGTATCATATTTTTATGTAAATTTTGTGAATGACACATATCAATCAAAAACAAGAATAATATTTCCCTTTTTTTTTTCAGGAGCATTGACAAATACGTAAAATATCGGAAAACTTTTAATATATGCAGACAGAATTCACATCTTCCTAGTGAGGCTGCGTTTTTTTAAAAACTAACTAAGCCACTTTAAAATCCAAGTCTTAAAAACGATTCCAGGTTCTATTCATACTTATTAGAGAGAGAGCAAACAATTATTTCCCTAGCCTTCAGAAACATTTCAAAATCTGAGAAACAATGAAATTTATCATAAAAACTCTAGAAAAATACATAATTATATTAAATAGTTGATTTATTTTATTAAAAGAATATCATAAAGCATTTATATTTCTCTACAGTATAAACATTTGTTATAAAGATCATTAGAAAAAAAATTTCATTTAAAAATAATAGTAATTTTAATTTTTTCCTTTTCCTCGTATTCTTTAGGGTGATTGGAACGTTATCTAATTCCGTGGATTTCGCCAGAGAATTTAAATGTTCACCCAAAAGTGCCATGAATCCTGCGAATAAGTGTGAAGTCTGGTGAAGATTCATTAGTCTACCCAGAGGAAGGTAACATGCTCATTTAAATATATTTTTCCTTTTCTTACAACACTTTGAAAAATCTAAGAACACACTTTCAAAAACTTTTCATATTAGTTTGATAGAAAAATTAATATGATTTATTTTTAAAAGATTCAAAAGAGTAAAACTAGTTTTTTTTTATTTTATTTATTTTATTTTATTTAATTATTTATATATATATTTTTTTTTGAGAGAGAGAGAGAGAGAGAGAATACACTTTACTCTATTTTCAGCAATATGTTTTTTTTTTTTTTTTTTTTATGGGAATATTTACAAAAAAGAATTAGTATACAACGCAGAAATTTACAGTAAATTAAACGTAATAATAATAAGATAATTTACAGTAAATATAAATTTTCAAATAAAACGTCAAATTTTAACTGTGGCGCCATTGAAAACTACTTGGACTTTAGAGAAAGCAAAATGAAAAAATCTTAATTTTTCAAAACTAAATAATTCTACTATTTCTGACGCATAAAACTATATTATACGACCAAAATTTAAAAAAAATTTTAGGAAATAATGTTTAAATGTATCATGAAGCTAAAAAAGAATATTTTTAGCTTCATGATACATTTATCCCAAATTATATATTTATTATAGAGTTTGTAATTATAGGATGTATTTCACTATAGGATTTTCTTCAATCAATATATATTTATAGATAATTATTAAATTAATTTATATAATTAAATTTGTGAATGAAATTTTAAATGCTGTTAATGATTCGATCTTTTAATAATTGGAATTTCTTTCTTTCGTCTGTGTTTTCGTACATGAAATCAAATTATCCAGACTTGATAATATATTTTTCCTTCGTGTGTGTGTGTTAAATTTTCATTTATTTCCTCCGTTGTTCTATTGGAGTATATAGGGTTGAAATATCTTTCATTTGCAATAAATGACATCACATAATAAGAACCCAAGAATAAGAATAAAAATGGCCGTAAAAATTTATAAAATTAAACTCGCGAATTTGGTGGATCAGTAATTAGAATTTTAATATTTGTTTCAGATAGTGAGTTAAACTTATATCTTTTACACAGGTGTTGTAGTGCAATCAGATTAGTTCACGTTGAATTTTAAATCCAGTCTAAATGATTCTAACATGCAAAAGTAATTTTAAGGATAAAAACCTAAACAAGAAAGATTTAATTTGACAGCATTACTAATAACAAACTTATTATTTCCCTAATTTTATTTTTAATTAATATAATAATGTTTATTTTAATTTATGAGCAAATTAGTTACGTTAAGAAAACATAATATTGTTTTCAAGTTTGTATTTCAAATATCATTTAATTATCTACGAAAACTCATCGATGTATATGACGTGTTTAGATATATGTTTTATAATTGTCTTTATTATGAAAAGTGTAAAAAAATATTAATCGGTCTGTGTATGCTACCAAAATATTTTCTCCAGTTACAGAAATGGAAAATTTATACCCATTTAAGTATCAAATTTTTATTTTCTTAGATTTATTCTAAAAAAATTCTTCTTCTGTGAATGAAAATAAATTCTACCATCAAATTTCAATGCGTTTAGCTAAATTGATTCTATTTTATCTAAACAGAAAATGATTTTATTGAACGAAATACTAAATTTTAACTTCATTAATGAAGACCCAAAAAGGCCCGGAGGCTTAGAGGTAGCATTTCGCGTACCAATAAACACGTCTGTGGTTCGATACTTAGGCTAGAGTTTTCCTTAGCAGCCTTTCATCGCTTTATTTGACTGATAAACTAAATACCAAGCATCTTTGTAAACTAAGCACTAAGTGTTTCTTGTTAGGCTGACCACTTAACCAGGACACCTCAGAGCGTTCGGTCAGGAAAACAGATATGGACACTGTAAGTTTTGGCCCATATATGATCTGATCGTACCAATTTTTTAAATGAAATCGTCCAAAACCATATCGATGTATTTTTTTTTAATAAAATCAAGTAAATTTTATAAATTATTTATTTATTTATTATTTTTTTAATTTCATTTCTTTAACAGACAAAATATAGGAATTTTTTTTTTTCTGAGAATCAAACTTTTGACATCACATAGAAGATAGTCCAATAGCAGTTCTGTAACTTGTCCATAGCAGATCAAGTATTTCATAAATTAAGTTTTTACTTTTTTTTTTATAACAGCCTTTTCAATTTTCACAAAAAAAAATTGCCAAAAATTAATATTTCTAATCAAATAACCAAGTGATATTATAAGAATCATTTAAAAATCTAATAGAGCACCAATTATTAATTTTCTCTAGGCATAAAATTACAACGAGGACCAGTATAAAATAATCAATAAATATGAGATACTAAAAACTTAGAGGAAGTTTGAAAACTCTTTTAAGATTTGAAATTTAACCAGTAAATACTTAAGATTCATCCTTCCGCAATTAGTATTTACCCATTTTCTGTGTATCACAGTTGGCTTCTCTCTCCAATTGGGCGATGATATGATTTCAATTTTTCTCTTTCATAATTCAATCGAAAACCACCGTACTGAAAGTTTCTGTTCTTTCAGTATTGTAGGCGTCAATGACTTCATAACCAAAGTAGTATTTGAGTATCTGAGCCATGGAGGAAGGCACATATATTCCTTCCTCATATGATCTGAACCTATTACTTAGTTCGAGTTCTTCTACATTGTATAGTTATAAGAGTATATCATGGTTTTGCTTTATGTAAATTATTTAAATTTACTCAAATATGAATTTATAATTTCAGATAACAAGAACAGAGGATGATATTAGTGCTTCTTCCAACAATTCCAGAAGCCCAATTGGTACATTATTAGGCATTATATTACTCTCAGTGAGACTCTCATTGATTTATATACTGGAGAGAACAAACATAAAATCATATAGAGTGTTCTTTTGCGAAAATCGATATAAAAACTTATCATACATGTATATTCCATTCAAGTCATCCCATTGTACACAACTTAATTTAACATTATTAAAACATTTGCGCGTTTTTTTATTGCTAATCAAATTCATAAGCAAAGTTGACTTTTCTTTCCATGGTTACAGTCAACTTTGGAAGCATTTGTTTCATTTTTTTATATGTTCATATAATTATAATACATTAAAATATAGAAAATATTTATGTTTAGAATATTTATGTGATACGCATATTCTTAGATGCATTTCTATGGTGCCATTTGCTTTACTTATTATTGTTGGTTGTGTAATGCCATCGATATTCCTTTAATTTTTAAACATACTATCATAATGTCATTGAAAGAAAAACAATTGTATTGTATGAAATTTGAAGATTTTCTTTATGCTACTTATAATATATTTGATGTTGAATGTTATCATACTTAAAAGGGTCCACATGAAGATAACCATATGATGATGAAAGTTTTATTGAATACTTGAGAACAGAAATGTGTAAATATATATATATATATATCCATTTCATCATTATTCTTTTATGTGTATTACAACAAATCGAATAGAGCATATCCTTGAAAGTGGTGTCTTTCCTCTTGTAGATGGTGTAATGTAGAAAATTATTGAGTGCGTGCATTTTCAATATATTTTTGTCACCTGAAAGTGTATTGGATGGATTGGAAAATATTTTCTATACACAATAATTGATTTCCTCATTTATAAGCTAATGAGAAAATTATATAACAATCAGTTACATACTGAACTGAAGATTGATCAAAAAAATGTGGTTGATTTCATTTTTAAATAGCAATTATTTACTTATTACACTTTTATAATATACATATAAATAAAGTTTTCAATTTTCAAACAACTTGTAAATCGTGAGAAAAAATTAAACAGGACCTTAAAAACTTAAACAAACATTAAAAGTAAAACTTTTGTGTTACTTCCTTTTTTTTAGAATGGCAAATATGAAAATAATATATAATTAAATGAAAGAAATATTTTTAATAATAAATATTAAAAAGATAATTTTAAAGTTAGCAAATAATGAGAATATCTGCATTGTGATTATGAATATATATATATATATATATATATATATATATATATATATATATATTATTTATATTATTTAGGAGTAATATCATTGATAGAGATAATATATATAGATATACATAAAATTAATTTTTATAGATAACATATTAGCAAATGTGGAGAGAGAATTAAGAAATAATAATACTCATAATTGTTAGTTTTATCCTCTGTTAGTCAAAGTTTGTTTACATTTTTTAACATGTTTGCATTTAATTTAGATGTTTTGTGCCATTCAAAAATTTTAGCAAATTTCATCTTCTCTTTAAGTTAAGCTTTACTACCTTTTTATTTTTTCTGTCTACATTTTTACAAGAATTTTTCAAGCAAAATTTAATTTAAATATGTTTTCCTATTTAACAAATTTTAAAAAAATTATTAATGGAAAGTATTTTTGTCTTAAATTAACAGTAATCACTAAATTTTATCTTATGTATAAAAATATGGAATGGAAAAATAACAACATTCGTTTATAAACAAAAGTCTAAAAAAATTTTTACTCTGATTTTGTGTTTTATGTTTCAAACAAATCTAGAAATATGATGAGGGATGACTCAATCCTCTTTAAATGCATATATTTCCGATTAAGATCTGTTTAATAAATTCGTTTAATTGCTTTACATAAATACAATATACATTTAGAGCAATCTAAATTAAAATATTGAGTTATGAGAATTATATCGATTTATTTATTCACAAATCTTTTAAGTGGCTTAAGGAAAAAACTTGCTATTAAATTCATTAAGTTATTCACACTCCAAAGTCATCTTAAAGTTAAAGCTAATGACGATTGGAATCAAGTAGTATGGTACATATTTTTATCTCATTTCTAAAATCAGTTTTAAATGCAAATATAAAATTAAAATCATTGATGATGAAGATAATTCTTTAAATGGGTTAATCACATACAAAATTCAGATTTTTGTTTGTTTTTACAATTTCGTGTTAACAGAAAAATTTTTTAAAAAAAAAATCCTTTGGGCTGTCACAGTGACACAGCAAACTGATGAAATTTGACTGAGAGAATTCAATAATTAAGACGTTTCATTGATTTTTACATTGAACTTGCTATTATATTAATGAAATGAAAAGAGTTCTGAGAAAAATGTCTACTACATTATAAATTATATCCAAAGTTTATTAATTAAACCTGTCAATTCCTGATTCATTAATGTAAAAAATGTATTAAGCTTTTTCTTGTGTTACATAAAACTGTGAATCGATTAAGTTCAAAACGAATTTTACTTAATAATAATGTATTAATTTTGTACCGTGTCGACATTTTCAAATAAACTTGCATTGAAACTTTTCTTAAAGATCATTATTGTTAAAAAATCCGTTCATATATTTTTGAAACACGAATTTCTAGAACCTCTTTTGAAGTCTACCAGAGACCAATCTATCTTTACAAGATATTGGAATTTCAAATACTTATATTTTATAATTTTTAATAATATAAAAAGCGGTCAAAATTGATGTCTTCACAATTTTTATAGCATTTTGTTTGTATAACTTAATATATTTCCAAATTACTACATTAATAGTTCCTTGAGAGATACTTAACTTACATTTTTACTACTTAATTTAGTATATTAATGGATAATAATTTTGCTGTTTTTTACTCTTGATCAAAAGGGCAATTAAATTATCATAAACATATCAATTGCGGATTGAAAAACGATATTTGTTTTAAAGTTTAATTTTCATTTTATGATAAAAATTGAAAACTGCATAAAAATGAAAATTGGATTATTATAAAAGCATGTATGAAAGAACAATAAGTGTATAGAAATATAATTTTCAAACTTTGTAAACTCCTGTGTAATGTTCTCAGTTTACGTTTATTATAGTTAGCTCAGCAGTTCTTTGGTTTAATTAAGTTATATGTTCATGTTTTTGTATTATATTAGCATTTCATATCATCATCAATCAATTAGAAACCTCGAACTCATTTTGCATAACAACACTGTCAGATAAATATGCATATACTCAACATCAAGCATTAACTAAAAGTTTTAAAGGATATAACTGTTAAAAGTGAAACTTTATAAAATAACAATTCTGAATTGAAGTCAGCAATGTAAATAAAGCAAAATATTTTCATTGTGCATTAGTTAATAATGACAAATTGTGAAATAATAAGTAGTTTATCTATCAATCTCTGTGCATCATTTGTATTTAAAGTAAACAATGGAACAGCTGTCCTGCAATCCTTTTAGTGATATTTCATCAGGGACCAAAGCTAATTGATCTAAGCTTACATAATCATATATATCGATTTTTATTTGATATTAAGCTATGAATGCCTAAATATATCAAATAGTATCGTTTAGAATTGAAAAATATAGATAAAACTTTACAATATTAAAATTTATAACTGAAGAAAAAAACAAAAAACTTAAATTGAATGAATATGTGAGAAAATAAACAAATATGAATTCAAATTTTAAGCAATAAACTAAAATTTATAGTCATTATATGCATACAAAATACATTGATATCTACTTTAATAAGTAATCTAAATTATAATAAATTAATTAATTTATAATATAAAAAGGAACTATTAAATTCAATAAAAATGTCAATATTCGGTCACTCGAAAGTTAAAAATCTGACTTCTCTGGGGAACAAGTAGCTAAACAATTTATTAAATACAAAATAACACTAAAAGGATTATATGATAGCTATGCTTAAAAGATTTAAAATCAAACTTTCGATATGATAATCATTATAATAAAAAATATTTGTCCAGTAAAGTTTATTATAATAACATAAAACAAAAATACAAGTATCACTCAAATATTATGAACTTAAATCTTTATATAATCTATATTTGAGAACCAATGTATAAACAAATGCCAAATAACAGTATAAATTAATTTAAATGTTTAAAAATGATTATAAAGTAAGCAGAATTTTGCATATTGGTAATACTTAAACGTAATATTTTGATATCCATTATGAATTAAACATTTATAACTTTGGTATGCATTAACACTGCTAATAATTTCTTAATCACTATTTCTATTTTTATCAGCATAAACTTAAGACAGAAAACAATATACATTCGTAGTTATTAATCACTATTTAAAATCCTCTATATTTACTTCAATTATAGATTCCATTTTATATTTCTTTTAATGACAGAAATATTGTATAGTTATTGTAAAATTGTATGTGAATTATAATTTTTATATCATAACGCTTATCAGCATTTAACTTTCATTTCGATTGCATGAATCTTAAAATCAAATTCACAACATAAGTAAACATTATTTGCAAAATGCACATTGAGCTTAGGTATCCAATTGTTGAAAAATTTAAATATAATTTTTCAATTCATTCACTTACTATTTATATAAGTGGTGTCAATGGCAAAGCAAATAAAATATTATTGATATCTATATGCTCATTTTGAAAGTTATTGCCTTTTTTTTCAGGAAAGATATTTCCAAATGACCTTAAGATTATAAGATGCTAATTAATATAAACTGAAGTTCCATTTAACATGAGCTTATAAAAGTCGTATTTTCTAAAAGCAAATTTCTTTTAAACTTTTAACAGAGAAAAAGAAAAATAATTACTAAAAGAAACCATTATTTCAAGTCACATATGATACATGCAAGAAAGATCCTATTGTACATGCAATTTTCATGTAAATTTAAAAAAAGCTTTATATTGTACATATGTCAATGTAATAAATGTTGTTTAATGTTCAAACTGCTTTTTAATTTATTATAAAGAACACAGAAGAACATTTTATTTTATCTATTTTTCTCTTACTTAATTATGAATTGAATTTAAATACTTGACTGCATTTCAATTCTATTGGTTCTTTTAATATAAATAATTCTAATAATTGAAATTTTATATAATAGATGTATTATCTATGATTAATATATAAATGAGTTTATATATACACCATATATATATATATATTCAACCATACTGACAGTCAGTATTTTAATGTCAAGGTACATAATTATACAAGGTACAAACTCATACTTTATCAATTAAACCATTTCTTGCAAGTTTGTTTTTCTTTATCTGAAATATTGTAAAATATAATTTATCATAATGTTTAGGATTATGCAATGAAATCTTATAAATTCTGTACAGAAATCAATAAAAACTATTTACAAGAAAAAACAATTTATATTTATTAAATAAAATTCCTATTTTGTAAAATAAATAGATTTAAAAAAATAGATCTGACCAAAACATAATCGGAGTATTATAATAAAATTTTTTTTAAAAAAAAAGGAAGAAAAGTACATCAAATCGTTCTAAATATTTAAAAATTAATATAAATTCATTAAATCAGTTTCATGATAGAAAATATACAAATTTTTTTAGTATAATATAGGAAAAATATTTATGCTTTTAACTATGCGAATGAATTGATTTACAATTCAAGAGATAACAAAGATTTAGTAGTAATTAAAATATTAAGCGCATTGATTATGCTAGAAAGATTTAAAAATCCATGATTTTAATTTATCAAAATGCAAATTGCATAATATTAATACGCATGGTAAAGCCTTTTCTAGGCGTTTGTCTCTTAAACTATTGGTTGGAGACAATTTTTATTGCAGAAAGTTTCAATTAAAAGTAACTTTTTATTATATCAATTTTAAATTTAAAAATTCGATTTAGCAAAAGTTGTAAAATGTAAATTTCTTAAATTGCCTGGGTCTTATTTTTATTTTCCCTTACAAATCTAATAAAAAATATTTTGTATTTTCCCTTACAAATCTAATAAAAAAAATCGTTTTCCAAAGTTTATACACCAGAAAGCTTGAGAAATAAGGGTCTTTTGTACAAATTATTAGAATTTAGAATTACAATGAAACTGAATTAGAGAATGGACGCTTAGCTAAAAAAAAAAAAACAGTTAGAAATTCGATGTAAAAAAAAAATGTATGATATTGAAAAAATTTTATCAAGAATATTGTATGCCTAATATTCTTGATGCATTTTGAGCTTATGGGATATTAGAATGAGGTTAGAGATTGAGTGCACCCCCGAGGCATAGGATCCAGCCGGGACTCATCAATGATCAGTGAAATGGCCGATGTTAATTTAGGTACACTAGAACGTAAAATGTTGAGTCCCTAGGAGAGAAATTCGGTTGTTAAATGTTACTCGAATGAAATGCCTTATCAGAGGTTGATTGATCAAAAGTGGGAAAACAATTTCTATGTTTCAACCCTAAATGTTATTACTATAGCTTCCAACATAACATATCATGACTATATATACACATCATATGGGGCCATGAAAAAATGTTTTCTCTTAAAGGTAGTATTTTCCACGAATTTAACTCTAGAATTATATTATTTAATTTTGTAACTGATCCTTTAAAAAAAAGACCTTAAAAATCACAAACTCTAAAACTAAATATCGCGTTTATTTTTTGTCGCAGAAACTTTTTTGTTCGATTTATTAAGGAAAGGGCAAAGATTTTCTTAACATAACCATAAAAACTACCTATTTTACAATTTCTGCAAAACTTAAATTTTTAAATCTAAAAATAACATAACATTAAAATTCCTCTTATTTTACACATTTTTCAACAAAAATCGCCGCGGGCCAACGGTTTGAGTGATGAAAGCTCTAAAAGAACTTTTTCAATATTTTTGAAAAAAAAACAATTTTTTTTTTTTTTTTTTTTTTTTGGTAATGAATTATATTAAAAGAGTGTGAAAATTATGAAGAGTACTTATTTCTTTTCAATATCTTATTTACTATGGATGCATGATTTTAAATCTCCTGGTTATAAATTTGAAAAATGGACAGATCATAAAGAATAATGGCTCTAATGTCAATAGAATTTCAATATGCAATAAAAACTTTTCTTGTAACAGATGGATTTGAGAGACAGATAGAGAACTCATGGATTTGTTTTCAATGTGAAGGATGCACCCATGTTAATTTTAGAATCACAAAATCATCAATAATCAGAAAAATGTAGATCTGTAAGATAATGTTCTTAAATGCATTATTTACATAACATTCTTTTTTAACATAATTTTCATAAAAACATAATTAAGACACACATTAATTATCAAATAAAAAATAACATCATATACCTCATTTCAGTTTTGGTTTCTACTGTTTTTATAACAAAAATACTAAATCCCACAGAATAATTTTTATATTTTATTTTAATTGCAGTAAAAAATACCTAAGATTTCTACTTTTAGTAATGAATATATTAAATATTTCACAACATGTGACATTTAAAAATAACTGCTATTCAGATGAAATTTGTTTGATAATTGAAAGACGAAAGTTTCTCTCGATAAAGTGTTAAAAGCTGATTAATTATTCAAAGGCGTTCTTCATATTTTTTTAATAATTTGTATAGGACTTTGCTATTTATTGTTTCACTAAGTAAGTTGAAATTGTTATCTTAATTTTAGCTGAGGTGAAGTATATATTTCATCAGCAATGTTTTGACGATTGTTAAAGAGAAAATTGTCTACTTTTAAAATTAAATGTATTATTTTATTATGTTAACTTTAAGAAATAAAAGTAAATCAAAGAAAATAGTCGATTAAAATAAGAAAAAAAATAAATACACAACATTATCAAACATTTTTTATTTCATATTTAACTTAGAGATAAGTTAAATTGTTGGACAAGTATTTAAAATAACTTGACCAAATACTCTTGATTGACCGAATGACTGTGGTTTTGAATCTAATTCAAGATACCTCATACAGCCAACAAATTGATCAGTTGTTAAGACTCCAGACTTAGTATGTGATGATTCTGGAATGCCACCAATATATAAAGGATCAAGAGTATCTGTTGATGAAACTCCACCAACTCCTATCCCTGGATCAGAGAATACACCATCCACGCCCATAGATACAAAATTATTGGATTTAACGACTGTAAAATAATAGGTTAAAAAGTTTTAATTTTTTTTCAATAAAACAATATATAGAAAAATCTTAATAATATATATTTTCGAAAAACAAAAAAAAAATGGCTATTATTGATTCTTAAATGTTTCAATCCAGTTTCACTGTAAAAGAATTTAAAAAAAAAAATTTAATTATTTTACGATGAAATGTAACAACTTCATAGTAATCAAATGAAAATTAAATTTTTTAGCTCAAAATAAAGCAAATTTTGAACATGCAAATTTCAGTTAACATTACTCATTTTAACCGGGTAAAGAAAACCGGAAAGCAAATATTCAATAAAATTTGTACTGATTCTTAAGAAATAAATTTCAGGAGTTATATATGAAATTAAATCTAGAATAGATATTATATTTTTGTTATATACTAAAATGATGAAAACAATAAATGTTTGTAAAAGCTAATATTATTTAAATTAGATTTAAAATTAATGATTCTAAAAGCTCTAAATGAATTTACAACTAAATAAATTCATTAAAATATTCAAAATTCTTTACATAAATTACAAATATTTCTTTTTTTATTTCTAATGGCCAGCTGCTACTAAGATAGCACTACAAGGATGAAAATTATGGCAATTTATATATAGTGAGACCCTCAATAGTTATGCTATCATTGGCCAAAATTACATACATATTGTATAAAATAATGTTTTGGGGGGATTTTCTTAAATAGCTCCTTTTACTAATTTATTGTATACTTAAAATATCTAAGAAAACAATGTTAAATTTAAGCTATACTGATGATAAAAATGGAAACTACTTCAAACACAATTCTTACTTACATTTCCCAAATTAAATTATCTTATTTATAATTATTACTAATATTAATTTTAATGGTAAATTTCAATCATATTTTTTTATTATTTTTTTGTTTGCTTTAGAATTGATTTTTTTCTTTTTTTCTAATTATTACTATTTAAAAATTTTCTTTTTTGGGTTTACTTACATTGGAACTCTTTTTAAACCTGTTCATTTAATTATTCAATTGACTATTACATTTTAATTTTTGTGTTTAAATGAAATGTATATACATACTAGCTTGTCAAAAATTGCATAATATTTTGAGCTTAAAGTTGCAACTACTGTAAATTTATAAAAATATTTTAAGTTTCTTTGACATACTCAATAACAGGTTTTTAACACCACCCATATCACATTTTAAATACACACAAGTTTCTCTCTTTTACCATTAATATTCTAAGTTAATGAATTTCATTAGCAAAGCTTTGAATTTTTCCATCATAATTAGATGTATTTTTCTTGTTATTATTCATTTAAATATAACTGACATTCTTTTTCCCAAACAATAACATTATAAAGTAGATCTCTGCTATTTTTACAGTTGTGAATTAATTATTATAATAATCAATTTTCAATTTATTATTGACAGATTATGCTATGATAGATTGATTTTTTAAATTTTTCCTTATCCAACTAATTACAAAAAAACTTGTGTCCAATAAAGGCTTGACCATGAGAGGAAATAAAAATAAATTAAGTATTTTCCATAGTTGAAATTTTCTATCTATTTAGTACTAAGAGAAATAAAAAGAAATCTACACTTTTTTTAATAGACTCAAAGCAATTAATAAAAAAGAATCTTTAATAACATTAAAATAGTCTTTGATTTAATATTGAAATTGTACATGTTGTTCTAATTATTTACACTTCCATAACATCACAAAACTCTTTGAAGCAAAATCATATTTTGATATACTAATTTTAGGTGTAGCAGACACTGATAAAATCATCTTATGCATTATATTTATATTACCTGAATAATTAATTATCTTTTTATAACTTGCCTCATTAATTTTTATAATACTGGCATAAAAACGATTTATAATAATTCAAATTCCATCTTCTGAATGTTAAACGAACTGTTGATTAGATTTTGTAGTAAGAACATCCAAAAATAATATTTCAATATTTTTTAATCCATTTCATATGAAATTTTAAAAGATAATCAAGTTTGAAAATCAAATTTTGCATCTAAAAAATTCTTATTAAAGTTTATGATAATTTATTTACAAAGAAAAAAAAAATTCAAATGTTGTCAGATAGAGAAGAAAAAAGAAACAATTTATTTAAAAAAATTTTTATCAAATCTATAATATATAATATTTGGTTAATTTAGTATTTCATTTTCTATTAGCATTTTATTTGTATATTCTCATGGTTGGATTATAAATTTGCTAAATTCATTTATTAAGCACTATTTTTCAAATCAAATAGCATTATTTAGTTTCAAGTTTGATTTTTATGGTAATACTAATGAATATATGGTAGTTTTGACATAATTCACAAATAATATAATTCTAAAATTACTATAGTAAAGAATTTAATACATTTTAGCTGAGTTTATAAAAGAATATGATACATAGATTAATAAATCTGCATCAGTATAAAACTAAGAATCACAAAACGAATTAATAATAAATGAAAATTGTTTGATAGTAATTAAAATAAAAGAAATTTACTCTTTTTATCAGAATTAAAACTATCAATAATAAAGGCTTAATAAGATTATAAAAAAATCTTCAACACAGTTTTGAAGTCATAGAGAATTCTAGTTATTTAAACATTTCTATAGAACTACGAATTTGTAAAAATAACAAAATAGGAATTCAACGTGTCATTTTGTGTTGAGTTTCAAATAATATAATAATATTTAACACATAAATCAAATAACTTATATTACTCTGAAGTTGAAAACCACAAAGCAACTAATTAACAAAAGAAAATTGCTTAAAACATTTTAGAAACAAGCAAAAAGCTTCAATGAATTTATTCTGATTCATACATTATAAATTCATGATCACTGATGCAGGAATTTTCAATAATATAACTTCATAAATTATCTAAACACAAACTAAATTCTAGCTCATTTATTTTCAAAATTAGTCCACATGTTTAAAAAACAATTATCAAAATAGTGTTTCTAATTTACTAAAAAGGAAAAAAAGATTTTAAATGTAAAAAAGGCATTAAAATGTAAAAAATTCTTAGAAATTTAATCACTACATTAAGAAAGTTAAAAAGAGTACATATTCTCAAGAAAACTAAAATTCCATATAATTTACGAAGGGGTTGGGCTATAATTATACAGCCCTATTTTTAAATAAATCCATAGAAATCTTTATTTTCAGTAGAATAATTACTGGTCAAAAAGATGCTTACCTTGAATGGTATGCCATTCTCCATCACAAAGATAATGATCTTCTGTTGGAACAAATGAAGTGGTTATAGCACCAGCACCATTGTCAACACTAAATTCAATTCTACCTTCTACCATTTGCAAAATCAAATAATCTTTCAAACCATGAACTGCCATTAGTACACCAGACAAGTTCCTGGGTTTAATATCTACAGTAATAGATACTCTGGGTCCAACACGATATTTATCATCTATAAAAATAGAAATTTTTTAAAAATAAAAGTAGGCAGAAAATTTCTATTATAACACTATTTTCCACAAATTTGAAATAATTTAAGTATAAAATTATAAATAAACATTTGAGACACAGATTAAAACATTTAGCATCTTATTAATATAAGTGTTACTTCATTTTAAATTTTCCTATTTTTTTGATTTTCAATAAATTTTCTTAAAATTGTTAAAATACTTCGATTTAGCTTTTTTATTTGCATTTTGAATTAACATCATACCAAAACATAAATAATTACATTGCTCAAAACAATTAAAGGATATAAAATTAAAGTTTTTTATAATAATGGTAGGAGCATAAAATGGATGAAGAGAGTCACAAATTTAAACTTTTCTCATTTGGAAACTTTAAACCCTGCAATTTTTTAATTTCATGTTGAAAACGACATTTTAACGGCAGAAAATAAGATTTGACTTTTAAATTAATGTAAGACAAAACGGAAAAGAATAAATAACATTCAGTAAGCATCATAACATTGACAACCAAAGATCAGGGCAAAGTCACAGACATGCAGCAACACCCAATGAAGATTTTTATTTAATAATAAAAGCATGAACATAGCGAAACATGAATGTCATTCTTTTGCAACAGCATCTTTGCTTGGTTACTGGTACCACAGTTTAGGCAAAAACTCTCAGAAATTGACCTCACTTTGTAGGGCTGTATGCTTATCAACCAATGGATGTATTATGTTGACAAGAAGTCATCATTTCAACTGCGGACTATGTAACAGAGTATTTGAACTGCAGGAGAAATGAATGGTGCAAGTCTTTTATTCGATAAGTCTAATTTTTTTCTTCATCCTGATAATAGGGGAATTTTTTTATCCAAAGGGAATGTGGCACTAGAAAGTATCAGATTTGAGACCGTGAGAGAGTGATGCTACATGGCATAATTTCTATTGATGAGTGCACACATCTTCATATCACCTCCAGTAGGTCGCTGATATAGGGATGAGTTCCTCAGGTTTATTACAGTTTCTTATGCTGCAACAATTGGAGATAACTTCCATGTTGATGCATGAAATTGCACACCACATAGTACTGATTTGGTACCTTTCAGAGGAAAGAATCACATGAATAAAATGGCTAGTGTGATCTCTTGACATGGATCCAATTGAACATTATTGGGATATTTTAGATATATATGTTACTGGACTCTCACCAACTCTCCAAGAACTGAAAAAGTTCTTTTGGAGGATCTAGATAAAATGCTGTAGACCATCAGTAACAGCCTTATTGACACAACGGTTCAAAACAGTTCAATGTTGCTGGGCACTCCAGAAAGCCATAACCTCTATTAAAGATAATTTCCTTGTAAGGTCATTTTTTTCTTACAATGTACAAATTCTGATTTTTCTTTTGTTCTAAAATGCTCACTAAAATATTTTTTGTGAAACAAACATCGTTTTAATCACATACAGTTTACTATATTTGTCAGTGATATGTATCAATCAATCAAATAATTCTTCAAGGTGCAAGATAAATTTACAACCTTGAAATCCTTTAATTTGAGCAGTGTATTAACTATATTTTTCTATATACAAATCTTCACAAAAATGACTTGATTAAAAGGTCATATAATAATGTACAATTAAGATTATATTTAATCAAATAGTCTACAAAATGCTACTTTTATCAAGTTTTGCATAGAATTAAATTTTGTAAGTTTCTGGAGGTTTTACACTAAAACATATAATTTATCACTTATTACAGGTAATAAGTATATAAATTTTGATAAAATCAACCACACCAGTTGCTTATATATATGAATAAATATGTGTTTGTGTGTATGATCGTGTGTTTATATGACAATTTTCCCTTAAAAAGATAAACATTTCACACAAAATGAAAAATTAACAAAGGAAAATGCTGAAAATTTAAAAAATTATCAGAATAACATATTTAAACTGATTGAATTTCATGAAAACTGATAAATATATAAGTAAACTAACATCTCACTCATTTTTACTGATACATATTAGATAATTTTTAGCACTCATAAATATAAGCATTTTAAAAATATTTAATCAAGCATTTCATTCTGTTCTTTCCTAAAAGTAATCCAAGAAATTAGTCTTATTAATGTTTTCATAGTTTCAATGTTTTTAAAATGAGCATAATTGAAAAATGTTTTATCTGATAATTCCATGTAATAAATTTGTTGTTCAATAACTTAATCAGCTTTGCAATCAGCATTTTTGATAGAGTTCATTCATTTCAGCCTCATTGTTATTAGCATCAAATGAATTTTCTTCTCTATTTGTTTTTGATCTGTTCATAATTTGTAAAGTATATTTATTTGTTCATAACTTATGAAGCATATTTATTTGTCAAACAATAACATCAAATCTAAGAAAATTTTATTTTGATGTTTTTTAAATTCAAACCAAGTCAAAATTTTATGAAATAGTAAGTGCTCAAAAATTGGATGAATATATATATATATATATATATATATAATTTTGGTGTATTTTACATTAAGGTTGTTACTGAAATATCAAACATAACATATTAATAAACAAACATTTTGAAATAATAGAAAGACAAAATTTTAAAAATTATTAAAATTGCTATTTTATTTCTAAGAAAAAAGAATACAGAATTTAGTACAAGAAATTTAAACTTACATAATATAAGGTGGCCTCCTTCTGAGGAAAAGTAAGTGCCTTCTTCAACTTTATCTGAACAACCAGTGATATTTTGAGAAAGCGTAGGTTTTTCACGTGACAAAACTTCACCTTGAGCCTCTACATTACGAATGCACCCAGGGAATGAATAGTTTATACCCTAGTAAAACATAAATGTTTTATTTTTCATAGGAATAATTAATAGATAGATAAATTCATATATATATATATATATATATATATATATATATATATATATATATATATATATATATAACATTGCACAACAATAAAACCTTTTACATAATATCAAAGATAATTATTGAAAAGTCAGAATTTGAATAGTATAATTAGAAATGGACATTTAAGCTGAACCAAGAAACTGCAACTTAGTGTTGATTTATTGGCAAGGCACCTCAAAATCAGTGTTTTTATCAAGTCCCACAATAATTATACAACTATGAATGATATTTATATAAACATATGCATCATATGATTTAGGCACTGACAGTTGGATTAATCAAGATGGTGCTAATTTTTATTTTGCATAGTTTAATCAATATAGTAAATTTCTTTTCCACTGTCTTGTATTTGTGAATTTTATGTGGTTTCAGAAGAATAAATTTGGATACAATAAATTCTCACAAAAATTTAAGAAATAAAATTTTCATCAAAAACTAATCAGATAAAAGAAAATGAAGTAGATATGTTAGAATAAAAAAGAATGCAAAAAAATCTTTCATGTTACAACATTAAAATATTTTTATGCACTATTATAAATCATATACAATGAATTCACACTAAAAAATATGCACTACAAATTAATGTATTACAATAAATTTATTAATATTATTATGTACTACAAGCTCAAAATAATATCAGAAGAATTAAATATCATTTTTCAAAATAAAATTTCCATATTAACACTTGGTTTTTGCAAAATTTTTATCAAGTTGTGAAATTGTAATAACTACAAAAATTTAATTATTACATAAAAGAAAAATCCAATAGAAAAAGGATTTTATGAAAATTCCATTGATCTCTGAAATTATTATTAAATTATTAAATATAAAAGGAAAGTATCTGAATAAAATAACCAAAAAATTATATTAATTATAATTAAGATTAGGAAAAAAATAAAAATTGGAACTTAATAATTAAAATGCTTTTAACTTTCTAATAAATTAATAGAAGGTGTTATTTACTTTCAAGTTGTTTTTTGCTTCTCTAGCAACTTCTTCTGAAAGACCACCAATGTAGAAAGGAGATTTTACATTCATAGAACTGGCAGATCCATGAGATGATCCTCTAACTTCTTCTTCATCATCAATTACCAATCGACCTTCCTTGCCTTTTCGAGAAAATACAACTCTATGCCAAGTACCATCATTATAAGTATTTTGAGAAGTAACTAATGCTGTGCCTGAACCGCAATTAAAGACATATACGATCTATAAAAATATATTTATGAGATCACACATATATTTATCAGCCACTAAAATTCATCTTAATAACAATGTCATCATAATAATATATTTAAAATATAGCATAAAATAAATAAAATACGATCAATTTATTCAGTGAGTAAAAAAGCTTAACTAATGTGGAACTGTTAAGAAAGTAACTATCTTCAGTAAACATCCTATCAAAGCTGTTGATAAGTATACTTTAAAGAGCATTGTATCAAATTATTATAAATTATGATCTCAATCTTTTTATATCATTATTCCATTACAAATGATATATTTTTCTTGAGTTTGAATTGATCTTGAAATCAGGAAACTGTAAAGACTTTTAGAGATAGGGTAGAATTTTTAAATTCATAGATAATTAAAATAAGAAAATATAGACAATTTTAAGATAAACAATGTCAGCTTTTTTTGTTTTCATCAAAAATTGGTATGCAATCTAGAATTTATCCAAAACATATGACAACTTTAAAAACATTTACTTTACAATCCAATAACCTTTTATTAATTTTTTTTAACTATTTCTATAAATTTAGTAATTTTTAAAGAATGGTTCAAAATAAATAGAGAAAATATATTAACAAATAACACAAAGATCACTTTTCCAAATAAATGAAAAAATTTATATTGAGAAACTGGTATTAATTGATACTTTATAATAATTAACATTCATAAAGTAAAAACTTTGTTTACCATTTGTATTAACAAAAAATTATTTTCGTAGTTTTTTTGCAATGAATAAATAAAAATTTTCAGTTAAACTTGCTTTAGTTTCACATTGAAAATATGAATGAAATTAGAATATAAATTTATATTAGTTTTAAAAAATTAAAAAAAATAATTATGTCAGTCAAATCACTTAACTAAAAGCAAAACATTTTCATAAAATCTGATTTTGTAAATGTCTACAAGTATTTCCGACTATTTATATTTAAATAAAATAATCAACATTTACAAAAAATTTAAAATATTTCAAAAGTGCAAATTTTAGATGATATTTTTTATAAACTTTTATAGACAAAAAATATTCCCAATATTGATATTTTTAAGGTTCTTATTTTTTACATTTAAAAAAATAAAACAGATTAAAATAAAATATGCACCTTTCCATTTTGCATTGTCAATCCAACATAATCTATATGCTTGGTGTCTGATACATAGAACATGACACCAGTCTGTAATGAAGTGCGAAATTCAAGAGCAAAAGTACTTTCATCTTGAATTGTTTCCATAAATGAGCCTGGTCTCGAAAGCTCTTGCCTACTATTAAGTGTATTTCCAAAACGAATACCATCACCAGGCTTAACACTTGTGTCTCTTCTTGGTGGCACTGGAAGAACACAAGATGGAAATGGGGTAGGCTCAGGGTAATCAGGAGGTTCTGTTAATTCTTCCTCCACTGGGCTTTCTGTAGAAGCTGTTAAAAATAATAAACAATGTTTAAAACATATTATGAGTAAAAACCAATCTTTATAATTGCTTTAAGTAAATTTCCTTAGACAATTTAAAGCAATGAAAAAAAACTCACAATAGCTCTTAAGACTTAAATTGTATTTTTAAATTTAACTAAAATTTCAAAGTATAAATGTATACAAAATACAAACACATTTAAGCTGCAGAATAAATTAAATCAACATATTAATGTACAAAATTTACTATAATTTGGGTTGATTCTTTGTTATATTATTTAAAACACAAGATTTATTCTACTTTCTAAAATCAGATTTGTTAGTCATTTGACAATGATATATCTAATTTTAGAAGAGCTAAGTTACAAATACTTACAGATTTAAAAATGTGAAGATATAACTTCATTTTAATCTAATGCATTTCACTTATGTTCCATCAATAAGACATTAGATCGATTTTTATGCTGGTTGCACATTTTTCAACTCACAGTTATGGATATTCACTGACTACATATTAATAACTAGAGTATGTTTCTTTTAAGTAATGTCTATGATAAAGTGAATTATATACACAAGTGATCTAACAAGCAGAGAAGATACTATGTTATTCGGTTATTTGATACTTAAATGCAAATAAATTTATTGACATACAGAATAAAGTCTCTTTAGGATGGAAGAAAAACGATTTTGTACTTTAGAGAGTCTATTTATAATATTTAACTATTTTTGTTAAATGTTAAAAATAGATTATCTTTCACCTTTCCAATAATAAATTAAAAAATTCTTATTGAATAGAATAATATAGATAATATAGTTTATATTATTTTAGGTAGACTACAATTATCTGATTTCTAAGAATAGCTTATTCCTAAACACAAATCTTATGCATATTATGTGAAATATAAAAGTAAGGAATTGAAAGAGCAAACCGATAACTTACTAGTTGGTTTGGTATAAGTTTGGTCAAAATCATCTTCTGATATTGTAGGAACAGGAGATACGTCATAAGGATCTTCCAAGGGACAGCTAGCAAGTGAAGCAGAACTTTTTTCCACAGCATCAGCAAAATTTTGAAATTTATTATTTACAGTTGTATCCCCAATGCATCCAATGAATGGAGGATAGGCTGCAATATCATATGAACCTACAGAATAACCTTGCGGAAGACCTGCAAAGTACAATGGCGTAGTAGCCTCTACTACAGCATTTTCAAGTAATTCAGTTTCAACGGAATTTATATCATCAATATCCAGTCTCATTTGCCGCACTGCTTTTGTGGCTGACACATAATGCCATTCTTTATCATTGTACTTGACATTATCACTTGTTTTTATCTCTCCACCAGGTTCACTAGTCATTACAATTGCACCATCACGCAATCCAATTGACAAATAACTAGATTGGTCATCACTAGCAGCATAGAATATTAAGCCATTCTCTTGAGCTGTTTTAAATTTGAATGTCAACTGAGCTGTTCTTTCTAAGTCAGCAGGTGGCATGGCTATGTAGCCAGATGAAACATTACTGAATGAAACAGTTCTGGCAATCTAAAAATAAAATTTATGAATTTAGTAATGCAGATCAGTTTTTTACAAAGTAAAATAATGAATGCATGTAGTAGTATGTAAATAAAGTAATTAAAACATATACAAAAGATAAGAAAAGTGACACAAAATGTTTAAATCAACACAGAAAGTAGTACATAAAAGGAAATATTACCTTGTAATAAACAAAAAAAAAAAAAACAGATTTTATTATTTTTAATTCATTCTCAATTAAATATTTTATAAATGCGCCTTTTTAAAATGAATAGAGTAAAGTGTGCCATTAAAAAGAATAAAAATTGTGTCACTTTTTTATAGATAAGTATTAATTTGTTATATTCACTTACAGATGATAAGATTAAAACACACAAAATACACAAATTAAAATAGTTTAAATTTTAAAAATTATAATTAATTGAAGATAAAAATAAAATTAAATGTGTCGCTTATGGATTACACAATACAAAAGTAAAAAACTGAAAAAAATTTAGAACTTTAATAAGAACTATCTAATTGATTTCATAAATAATATAATTTGATAGTAAAAATAGATATAAGACATAAATAAAAATAAAAATATGTTGGCTTATAGAATATAAAACAAAATGTATCAAAATATTTTTTAAGTTTTTCCAAAAATTTCCACCACACAAATGGTATTTCTTTTAATATTAGAATTTGAAATTCACATGTCTGACAAACACATTTATAACCTTTAGGTGATGCATAAAGAATAAAATAATTAATATTTAAATTTTTTACAAATCCAAAGTTACGTTTTTGAACAAAAAAAAACATAATAGATGCAGATAATGACGGGAAATAAGAAATTTACATTCCTCTGCTAATTATGATTAACTGATGGTAACAATTAAAACATGTTAAAAATTAAAATGTAAATCTGAACACACAATAATTGTCGACTGGGAAGAATTGCCTCTCAGTTTAAATTAAGTACAATGTAAGATTGTTTTTAGTCTTTGACAAATAAAGAGCTGGATTTACGCTAACTAGTGTAAGACTATTATGATTTGTATATAGTATTTTTTTCTGTGGTAATAAGCGCAAGCAACTATGGAAAGACTTATAATAAAATATAAAAATATTTCAGGAAACATGCTATTTGAAAGGTTTATTACAATTTTGAAAACAGTTTACACATATAAGCTTAGTTAATTAAACAGATAAATTATTGTTAATATTATTGCCTATCAGCTTTTATTATGAAGTAATCATGTTGCATATTTCAGGAATATTAAAAATATAAACTTACTATTAAAATATAAAACAAATATACAGCAGGTATAAATTTCTTAAAACTTTCAAGACACAACTGGTTATAATTGTTTTCATGTAACCTATATATTACATGAAATTGTATGAATGGTTATTTTAACTATTAATTAAATTTCATTTAAATAAATAAATGAACATACTGTTACAGGACATCCATTCACGACCCCAAGAGCTTCTTCATTTTGATTAAGATTTATATTTGTGGCACCAATCTGCAAATCCATAATACACCCTTCGAATCCAGAGTTTGTCACATCTCTGAAAAGTAATGTTTCAATAAGGGAAAGAATATTTATCAGTAAAAATCTTGAAAATAATTGCAAAGTGAAAATTTCGAACTATATTTAAATTTCATACAGGAAAATTAAATTTTTATTTATTACCATCTTAATCACATCAGTTTCAAATATTGAATTAGCATTCAAATAAATAAAATAAAATTAATTAATGCTGCAATGTAATTACATATTTTATGATAATATAGAACTAAGGAAAGAATTATTTCAATTTAGTATAACTTTTATATCATTTAGATATTTAATGATATATAAAAAGGAAATGACAATTACAACATTTAAATATGGAATATAATTCTTTTAATATAAACATAAAAAACTGATAAAATGTTTGATTATTGTAAATTACAAGTTCACTGAAATTAATCAGGTGTTTAGCATGACACTCACGGATATGAATGTTTGCCTCGATATCCGCCAATGAACATTTGGTTAGTAAAAGATAATGTGTTTTCTGACCCTCCAGATGCTCCAGTATCTACTTCAACTTCATCAACCTATACAGAGATAGAACAAATTTGAAACAGAATTTAACTTGAAAAAACTTCAAACTTAATTAGAAATTTCTATCCTGAAATAAACTTAGAAGATCGAATAGAAAATTTATAACAAATATAATTTAATACATTAAATTTTAATTGATAAATTACATAATTAACAATGAAATGTTAACCATGTCTCATTTATAACCATGTAGCTAAAATAATATCATATAACCATATAACTAAAATATTTATTACTATATTCATTAAACTCTTTTTGTAATGCTTTCTTTTCATTCATTAAACTTTTTTTTTTAAATTTAAAATGATATGTAATTTTTTCAAAGCTTGAAATTTCAAAATTTATTTCATGATAATTTCTAAGAAATAAAATTGTGATGGTTGTATGAGTACTATTTCCACCATGTTTTTCTTTCGAAAAATAAAATTCTGTCAATCTACATCACTTCCCATTATTATTATTAAATATTTTTGATAGCTTGCATGTATTTGAAGCAATACAAAAGCATAATGCAACATTTCATATTATAATTTGTTACAGAAATGTTTCGAAAATATATAGTCTTTAAACAAAATATATTCTGTTTTTCTATACTAATTTTATCAATTTATGAACCTTTCAAATTATTTTTGGTTTGATATTTTATCAATGAATTATCGAGATCACATTCTTTCTAGTTTTTTAGCTTTTCTCTTCAAACTTATAAATTAAATGTTTTCATTCAGACAAATTTTTATTATTATACTATTGAATTATCTGATCAATCATTTTTCTATGAATTTGTTAATGTGTACAAACTTAAAAAAAGTAAAAGGATGAAGATTCTTGTATGAAATGTCGTGAAACTAGATAAAAATTAAGATAAAATTTTTAAAAAATATCTATTTAAAAAAAATACAAGAGGTCTAAAATTTTAAGGCTTTTTCAATGTAGTTCTGTATAAAAATGGAACCTATCCTACAACATTTTTGTTTAGTTAGTGTTTCTAAAGTTATGTCTCTAGCAATAAAAATTTCTTAATATCAATCTTGTAAATCCTTTTACCGTCCTCTATCTTTTTTCTTTCAAATATATTTAATTAATTAAATGAGCAAAAACAATCACATGAAAGTTTGGTGATTAAAGCGATGCTTGCTCTAGTGGCATCCTCATCTTACCAAGAACCAGTTATGTATCAAAGCTTAATCAATGCATATCAAACACAAAACACTGGTAATTTCTACTTAACATTCCCACATAAAATGTTAGATTTCTGTAAAACAAAGCTTCCTTCAAATACTAAACACTTAAAAGTACTAAGTTGATTGTTCAGATGTAATGAAATGCATTTATTAATATCTAATAAGTCTATAATGGAAAGCAGCCATCTTTCATTAATAAAGCTTGGAATTATTAAGTTTTAAAATTACAAAATCTCAAACTTTCTAATGAGGAGATCATCCATTAATTTTGTAACCATAAAATTCATTAGAACTTATGATTATTTCTCAAAATATTTTTATAGTTTTGATCTCAGACAAAAAGGTCAATAGTAGTTGAAATGATAATATTTTCTTTGCTCATTAAATATGAATTTCTACACAAATTTAGTTGAAAATTAATGAACTCATTGAATCATCAATTGAAATTGAATCAAAATTAATGTTGAATCTTTCACATAATTTATAAGTGAGACGACAATTTTCTCACATACAGTTGGGCAAAAGAGTAAAATTACTTATTTTTAAAAAATAAATAATGATCAGAATATTTAGTATTCTCTGAACACTTTTATGATTATATGCAAAACAACCATACAAAATTAAGAGAAGATTAAAGTTATGAATATAATCAAAACAAATACTTGGAGGAAAAGCAAAACAATTATGTTCTTTTGAAAAATGTGCAAACACAAGAAAATAGTCATTCTTTTTTTTAATATTTATGCAGTTATCAATATATGAATACTTTTATTTATAATTTAAACTCCTTTTAAAGTCACATTTTACACTTCATAATATTATGTATTACATATCAAATGACAACAAATATCTGCAAAATATTTTAATTAATTACATGCAATGAAATAAAATTACAAGAATCCCAAGTATAACTGTTTTGCATACATATGTGTGTGTATTTTATCTATCCTCATTTTAAATACATGTTAATTTAAAGATTGTGAAGATCAAACACTTAGCGGACGGGAGCCCTCGAGTTCGTTAAGTGGTAAGACACTTGAGAAATAGGGGAAGCTTGTCGAAAAAGAGAGAGACAGTACGGGTATGCCACGACGAGTGGTAGCGGAAGTACCGCTTCCAGGCGATGAAAATTTCGAATGTAAAATTAATCAACTAAAGTTATGTCTTTGTCTATAAATTAGTGTTATGTGTGTTAATGTAAATAAATATATCTTAAAAATCGGATCTTTTGTTATCAATGAGCGATCTTGAAACAACAGGGAAACCAATCACATTGGCGCAGCCGACAGGATGTATTCGGATTAATACAAAATGATGAGATCCTAATGATGGAAAAATACCTACAAAATCGTGAGTCTGTATATTTTGATTGCTTCTCCTTCAATTAAGAGCCACTATATGTCTTAATTATGTATGATTTAAAGGAAATTTTTTTTTAGAATTTTCGTAAATTTCTTTGTAGGTTTTTGTTTAAGAAGTAAATGTAATAAATGAAAAAAAAATGTTTAAATATTCAAAATATCAAGATAAAAACAAATATGTATAATGTTTAATTTAATTGAGAAAATGTTTAAAAGTTCGATATTGGTTCGAAATAATATTGGTTATTGACATTTGTTCATTAATATTCAGAAAAGTTTTCTCTAACTGGTGATATTACTAAAAAAAAAAAAAAAAAAAAAAAAACTATTAAACAAGGATTTGATAGAACCATCTTCCGCAGAGATTGTTTATCCTCTTGTATGTGTCGCAAAGAAAGATGGAACGATTCGACTATGTGTCGATTATCGGGGACTGAATTCTGAGTCTAAAATAGCTCCATTTCCAATGCAAAATTCAGAAGAATTACGATTCAAAGCTGGTGCGGCAAATTATCTATCAACTCTAGATATCCTTAAAGGTTATTGGGAAATTCCATTGGATCAAGATAGTCGAGAACTAACAAGTTTCGTTTCACCTAAAGGACAGTATCAGTGGAAAGTAATGCCATTTGGACTTGCAGGTGCTCAGCTACTTTTCAGCAAATTATGAATCAGATTCTAAGGCCTCATAATGATTTTGTTGAAAGTTTCCTGGATGATATCATAGTTTATTCATCTAGTTGGGAAGAACATTTGAACCATCTAAGAACAGTTTTGGAAACATTAAAACAGTGTAATTTTTACCGCAAATTTAGAGAAATGTACCTTTGCTCGATCGAAGGTAAAATACTTAGGTCATGAGTTGGATCAGGAGAGCATGGGCCCGATCCGGATAAAATTACAGCTATCAAAAACTTAAAATCGCCAAGAACGAAGAAAGCCTTAAGATCGATTTTAGGACTGTTTAACTATTATAGGGAATATGTACCTCATTATGCGAATATTGCTAAGCCATTAACAGACCTGACCAGAAAATCTATCCCAAATGATATTCCTTGGTCTGAAGAGACAGAAAAGGCCTTCATCTCATTGAAAGATAGTTTGTGTACTGTCACTTCATTGTCAACCCCTGATTTAAATAAACAATTTGAACTGCACACCGATGCTTCGGTTACTGGCATTGGAGCATGCTTAATGCAGAGAGATACAGATGGAAATCCTAAGCCTATAACCTTCGCCAGTCAGAAATTAACTCCAGCGCAGACCAAATGGAGTACCATCGAGAGAGAAGCGTATGCTGTGATATGGGCACTTGGTAAGTTTGAAGCATGGACTTACGGAACTTCCATAAATTTGTTCACAGATCACAATCCTCTGAAATATCTTACGGAAAGCATTCTGAAGAATGCCAGATTACAGAGATGGTCATTGGCTCTTTCTCGCTATCAGGTCAAAATAGCTCATAAGCCCGGTAGTAATAATGTTATCGCAGATGCCTTATCAAGGGTTTATGAGGATGATTAATTATTTTTCTTTTATAATGAATCTTGTAAGAAATAAAAAAAAGAAATAATTTCTGATATATCATAATATTCATATTTAACTTTATATAATATAATGTAGTTATTTCTATTTGTTATGGGTCGTTAATTTTCATAAGGTTTGTGTGTGAATAATATTTGCACATAATTGTTTTTTTTTTGTGTTGATATTGATTCTTATTTTCTTACTTTATAATATTGTGTTGTAATAAATATAATGAATATAGCAGTAGTATAGGATATTTTCCTTTAAAGAGAATATGAAACAAAAGTGTAAGCTGAAGCATGTCAGCACCTAGGTTAAGCACTAAGTTAAATTTAAAATGTTGGTATTATTTGGCTCTTGATGGAATGGTGATAAAAGGTAAAGGAACTTTCTAGAATTCTTCGTAGTTTCCATTTGCGGGACAAGGTCCAGCAATGAAAACTGGAGGGAAGGGGTGTGAAGATCAAACACTTAGCGGACGGGAGCCCTCGAGTTCGTTAAGTGGTAAGACACTTGAGAAATAGGGGAAGCTTGTCGAAAAGAGAGAGACAGTACGGGTATGCCACGACGAGTGGTAGCGGAAGTACCGCTTCCAGGCGATGAAAATTTCGAATGTAAAATTAATCAACTAAAGTTATGTCTTTGTCTATAAATTAGTGTTATGTGTGTTAATGTAAATAAATATATCTTAAAAATCGGATCTTTTGTTATCAATGAGCGATCTTGGAAACAACAGGGGAAACCAATCACAAAGATGATATTTCTATTTCCTATTTTGTTACAAATAAAACTAATTACTGCTATAATACAAGTTAAAATAAATCATAACTTAAAGTGCATTTTTATCAAAGAACAGTACATTTTTACCTTAAGAACTGCATTTTTATCAAAGCGAGATGCTTCCAAGGAATGCCATTTGCCATCGTTATATATATCATCAGATTGCAGAGTGGCTCTGCCACTACCCAAATCATATTTAAGATTTATGTGGCCATCTTCCATTTCAATAGCAAAGTATTCTTTCTAAATATGATGTAGAAAATTAAAAATAAGTAAAAATTGCAGATAATTTACTTTGAAAAAATTAAGTTTTTATTCAAAAAATATGAAAAAAGTGTATTTTTTAAAAAAATGATTGTTAAAAGAATTAGAACTTTTATCTTCATAGGAAAATAAAGCATAGAATTTAATTAAAATTGAATAGAAGAAAATGTTTATTTCTGTAATGCATTAAATGCAACTTTCTTTTTTATATTCGTTACTTATAAATTAATTTACTTCTGATAAGAAAAAACTATCATTTAAATATAAATTAAAACCAACAATATTAAATATGTTACATTATAAGAAGATGCTTGATTCATTATGATATTACAATAAAACTCTTAATTTATTCATCTACTAACACTAAACAATCATAATTGAAATAACATTTCTCTAATGCAAATAAATAAATCTTATAAATAATAAATTTATAGAAAATTGAATGTTTAAGAATTTCAACTATCAATAACTTTAAGATTTAAATTATTAATCAATGACCTACAGCACAACATGGTCACAAAAATTAAAATGTGAACAGCAGATAAAAACTAATTAGTACTAAATATATGAAATTTAAATTTTAAATATTCTTACATTTTTTCCTATCAAAAACAACAACCCATCTTTTCCATACGTCTTGAAGCTCATTTTCACTATTGTTTGCTTAGCAAACTTGTGTTTCTTACTCGGCAGAATAGCATAACCAGACCCACTAAACCTAAGACCATTGGATGGTTGCAAAACAGCAAGTTCATTTCTTTCTTCGCAGCCTTCAAAGTTATTTTCAGCGTGTACAAAGTCCCATAGGCCCATTGGAGTCTCCCCAAATTGCACTTCTTCAATACAACCATCAAAATGGAAATTTTCAATTGTATCTGGGAGATTCTAAAATAAAATAAATTTTTAATGAAGCAGTAATATAATGCATGATAAGTTTTTCTAAATATGATTAATTCAAAAAATAATAAATTAGAGAAAATTATAATGTAAGGCTCTGAAAACTTCAATTAATATATTGCTAAAATGACAGTAAAACACCAAAAGTAAATATAACTATACTAAGTTGTTGAAGTTGTTTTTGAAAATGTATTTACTATTTACAAAGGATCTCAGGGAGCCACGTTTTAGTTAAAAATCTTAGAATTTACAATTTACTACCCACTATCATATTTAGCTATAAAGCCTAGTTTTAGTAATCCATATTTTGTATGATTTTTATGAATCCTGATTTTTTAATACAAAATAAAATTTTTTCATAATTTATTAATAATAGCAAAATCAAATTCATTTAAATCTCAGCATAAAATACAATCTTACATGCAAGTAAAACTTATAAATAAATAAATAAAATGTAATATAATCACAGTTTGTAATAAAAATGTAAAGTATATAAAAATTATACTTAAATTTAATTAATAGTGATAATGACTAAATAATTAGTTAAGAATTTCATAGTTAAGAACTGAAAAATAAATACCTAGAAAAAATTATTTTTAATGAGACAAAAAATTTCAAAATTTCTTTGTATTGTATTTAGCACGAATAAAAAATATCTATTTTTTTACCTATTAAGGAAATAAATTTAGTTATATATTTATATTAAAATTGTGGATTAGAGCATACATGTTGCTTTCAAATAAATTGGATTAGAACAATTAGTAATGAACTTAAAATGTGATCTTGATCTTAAACTTTGAACATCAATTACTAATACTTACTATAAAAGACATTAATCTTAAGCCATCGCTTAACAAAAATAAAAGAATTGTTCACAATACCTTGCCATTTTCTGAAATTCCTCCAATAAAAATTTTAGAAACTTTTGGATCTAAATTGAAAACACTGTATGTGCCAGGCAAAAAGCCTTCAACAACAGAATCTTGTTCTTTATCAGTTCGAACAGTAATGGAACATGTTTTTCCAGTTCTACAATAAAAATAAATCAATATAGAAGCAAGCATAGCATTCTCACTTACTGATACAGAAATTGCTAATATTAAAAAAAATTAAAAATACATCAGTCAATATAAATCATTATAACAACATAAAAAAAGTAAATAAACAGTTGAATTTTTTAAATAAAGATTATTCTCATTAAATTAAAAAACTGAATTTAATTATCAGAGATTAGATAACATTATTTTCCATTTAATTTTAATATAATAAAATTCTGTGTTCCAAAATAAAACTAATTTTATGGTTTAAATATTAAAACTATACAAACATTGAATTATTCATATTTTTTAGCTCCCAAATAAGATAAATTCAAAACTTATATTAGAATGTAAAGAGTACACGCATTATGTATACATTTTTCATATATAAAGTAGCTTATAAAATATTCAAACAAAAAATTTCTCACCTTTCAACTATAGCTTGATGCCACCTTCCATCAGAAATATATCTATCATGATTTATAATCTCAGAGCCTGAGCCCAAATCCATGATTAACGCAAGTCTTCCTCCTCTTATTTCTAATGCTAAGTAATCGTCCTATAAAAAAATAAACAATTTAATTCTGACAATATTCAAATAATTTTCAATGATAAAATACAAAATTATTAGAAAAACTGCATCAATTTTAAGTAATTTGATAAATAAAAAATGAAAATGATTTCTAATAATTAATATCAAATCTAAATTTTTTTAAATTAAGAATTTAATATTTAATATAATATTATTTTTAATTAACTTTTTCCCCCCTATATATATATATATATATATATATATATATATATAGGGGGGAAAAGTTAATTAGAAATAATATTATATTAAATATTAAATTCTTAAATATGATGAAATTAATAATTTCATTGAAAGAAATAGGAGTTTGAAATAAATTGTTATATTGAGCTTCATTTAGTATAAAACTTCAGCGAGATCAAATTCAGGGTCAGATAAAATATGATTGTATGTAAATTTATGATCATGCAAACTGCAATATCCCTTATTTTTAAAATTAACAGAATATATTCTATTTTGCATACGCTTTTTGCCATACCATTTAATTATTATTAAAATCCTAGATATTTTTATTACAGACATCCATGTTATGATTCTCAATCTGTTTCTAGAAAAAGTAAAACAATAAAAAATATTACAAATAAATAAACTGCACATATAAAAAGGATTTTGATTGAAAATACCAAAATTAAGTCATTAAAAACTTCTCAATATTCCCCCATCATATTGTTTAACAATAACATTAAAGTATATTTAGATACTAAAATTTACAAGTTTTAACTGTCTTTATTCACTTTAATTAAGTGGAAATTTTAAAATTCATTATGTGTACAAAAAATTTGCTTGGGATACTAAAATAAATTTCATAATATTCTTATTAATTTAATAATTTTTAAAAATTAATAAAATTAATGACTGATTCATATGAAATGCAATAGTTTTTTCAAAAACTTAAATATTTATTTGTGCCCTACAAAATCAAATGAAAACTGAATGGCAATGTTATTTTCAATATTTATTTATTTAAAAACTGCGATTTTAATATTTGGGTATATGAAGGATTTTCTCATTTATTTACAGAGAGCAAATAATTTTTTTTTATTTAGTTAATATACATAATTTCTACATTACTTGTTTTTAAGTTTATTTTCACATTAAAATTTTACTTTTGACTGAAATAAGAGAGGAAAACTAATCACAAATATTTTTATAATATTAATTCAACTTTTATTTAACTTTGTGGATTTTAGTTTTGCCAAAGTAAAAATATACTCTCCATAAAATAATTAACTAATATTTAAATTTCAGACACATTTTATATCAGAAAATATTGAAAAATTCAATTCAGTTTAACGTTAATTGTATGTAAAGATCTACAATGATATTTTCCATTAAAGAAAGAAAGAAATTATATATTCATATTATTTATGAAATGTTAATAACATTTTACAAGTAAAAAAAATAAATTACAGAATCTTAATTATGTTTGTCTGCTGTATTTTTCTATAAAAGGATAATGGTAGCTCAAAACGTAGTTAAACTTATACCAGAATGTTAGAGTCTCACTAATATAAAATAAAAATCAAGTTTGCTTTTAAAACCTTGACTACAGTGTTTTTAAGAACATAATTAACACTGATTTGAATTTGTAAATTTGTGAAGACAAATTGAACTTGTAAATTTGTAAAGATATAATTAATTTAAGTAAGTGGCAGTTTGAAATTCTTTTAGCTTTAAGAAAAAAAGTATGTTGTTCTTTTTCTTATTTTAAAAAGATTTATTAATAGCAAACAAAAATATTTAAATAATGATATTAAAAGTTTTTTTTTTTTTTTTTCACTTTTGAAAAACCATTGCTTTTCCCTCCTTTAGTGAATGTATTTTCATCTTTCTCAATATATCACCACTTAAAAAGGCATTTGAATATCGATGAAGAAAATCCTGACTTCAGTATTTAATATCTTCAGAAGTGATTTTTATTTTTAATTCTGAGTTTTTGTTTATTTTGACATGAAAAATACAAAATTATCTAACAAAATTCTGCTTGCTTCCAATGCATTAATTTAATGTATGTCTTTCAGTTCATAACTATATTAAATCTTATTTTCATTTTTAATCTAATTATGAATTGAAAGTGTATTTTGCATTATATGTATTTTTAAAAGTTACACTGTAAAATTTCAGGTTTCCTTGGTTGAATGGAAACTTCAGTCAGAATTTTTTTTTTAATCTTTAAGTTTCAGTTTATTTTGATATGTTATATAAAAATATCTAATTTAAATTTATATACACATTTTGCCCTGATAAATGTGGTAATTGGATGTAAGTTATAAATTCCTTGACCCAGTTATAAAATTATTTAGACAGAATGAAACAAAGCATGAGCATTCAGCAACTATTAAATAAAATTAATATACATCCCACTTATAAATAAACAAATTCTAAACTGAGTCAGTAATACTCTAAATTAGAACCAATTAGCAGGAAAAAGAAGCATCGAGATTTAATTCAGATTTTTAGTAATCATAAGGTGAAAGTAGATATAAAGGAAGTAAAGTAAAAACATACAGTGAGAACATGTTTCATTTGATTATGAGCTCCTTTTTCATTACCAATGAAAGCCAACAAACCAAATCGTTCAGTAGTTCTAAAGTATAAGGAGAAAAGAGTATATGTGGCAGCTTTCTGCATTCCTTCAGGATTTCTGAGTTGAAGAGTGGTATTTTCAAAAAACTGGACACCCAATTTGATCTACAGAATAAGAAAATATTAAGTTTAGATACAACAAAATGCAATGCCAGTTTCATAAAAGAAATGGAGTAACATTTCTATTTAAGAAATATACAATAGTATTTCATGAATTAAAATGTGATTGCTGATAATACATATTTAATAAATAATAATTTAATAATGCATATGTAAATATGAACAGTACTTCTATACAAAAATTTATCAGTTTCAAATTTTTAAAAAAAATATTAATAAACTTACTGTTTTCCATAAGTAAAATTTCCATAAAGTTTTATAATAAACCAAGCAGAATGAAATAAGTTACACATTAATAAAAACAAGTAATAATATAATTCATAAAATTCCATATATTATAAAGTTAAAAATAATTTTTGTAATCTACAGTGTTCTAAATTATGCTCATATGCAAGTTTTACTTTAAAAGTTCAACTTACTCTATTAGCCTGTGTTCGAGCAACAGCAACTTTTTGTTGTAGTTTGGCCAATTTGTCCGATACATCAGTACCAATTATTTTCAATGCAGATCCCTTTTTACTGGCTCGATCCATCAGAAGATTTGTATCAGGTACAATGGAAGCAACCCTATCAACTGCAAAAATTTAAATTAAAAAAATCTTCATATATTAATTGAATTTAAATATAATATCTATTAATTACAGTAAAATTTCTAGCAAATCACTTTTTTTGGTACAAAAATGTTTAATTTATATTTATACAGTAAAATTGATAGGAAATCGTTGATATTTTAAGTAAATTTAACATTGACATTCAAACAATAGTTTAAGCATTATTTATTTTAAAAAAATTTTAACTTTACCGTAGCTGTGTCCTGCTTTGATAGCTTGTTTGGCTTCTTCAATATCTTTTGGAACTTGTAGAGCTCTCTCTTCATCACTTGGCAAATTGTCTATTAAACCCTCAATTTTACTTCCAGCACCTTCTGCTTTCTGGTATGCAATATCTGCATCTTCAGCCACAATAGCAGCTAGTGCACCAACCGAATCTGCATCAAGAATGTTTGTTAGAAATCATAAGAAAATAATACAAGAAATAAATAAATTTAATTTTAGTACTATGAGACAGAAAAAGCAGCTTACGTAATGGTAACTTTTCTAAATCTTTCTTTATAGCTTCAAGACCTTTCTCAGTTTTTCCATTGTGGTGAGCAATCAAAAGAACACCATCTTTTGCATTCTTAAGTAATGGCTTTAATTCACTAACTTCTTTCTCTAATAGATAAGATGAATCTAAAAGTTGGTTTGTAGTGTCTTTAGAACCACTTGTCTTATCCAAAACACCTTCTGACTAAAATAAAAATTTCAAAATTTATATAAACAAAGGTTTTGATTTGAAAGATCACAGATGCAAGGATAAGGATTTATTTAAATATCATTTTCTAAGAAAGCACAAAAATATTAACAATTTACAAAAGAAAAAATTTAAACTGTGAATTTATTATTTGACCATAATACCTTTGTTTCTGCTGATTCAGCAGCAGTAAAAGCTGAATTTGCAGCAAGATATGCATCATTTATAGTATCAAATATATTGGCGTATGCTTTAGCTGCTTTCACTGCAGCATCAGAACTATCTCTGGTATCAGCTAATGATCTATAAGGAGTAAAAATATTATATTTAGGTAAAAGTTGATGTGTTTAATAATATCAATTAAATAAAACTTTCTAATAAAGTATTAAATATAAATTTAAAAGGCATGTCTCATTTTTATGATGTATTTGAAAAAAACAACAATGAATTAAAATATTTTCAGAGAATATGATAATATAATTGACAATATTTTATGCATTATATAAAAAGTATTACTAAAAACTCTCATCATAGCTTAGTACATAATACATTAGATTTGTGATCCTAAGCAGTAATTTATATTTTTCATGACTCATTGAAGCAATTTTACTCAATTGTTAACTTATTTTAATTGTTTTTTTTTCTATAAATACACATTTAGAATTTTAGAACAGTAAAAAAACATAATAAATATTTTTGCATAATTATTGATGAATGAGTAAAAATTAAAATGAATAAACTAAGATTTTATTTATGTTAAGATAAATCAGATTACAAAAATGACAAAATGTTACAATTATTTATAAATAATTCAGTCTTAAAATATCATGTTTAGATGTTAAAACATTTGAAATACAAAAAATAACTATGAGAATTTCTTGCAATAATTGACTCACCAATTTAAAATAAGAAATATAAATTTTATTTATTTTTCATAATTAATGCATAGTTTTATATATTCAGAAATTATTTTAAAATTTCAAAAAAAATTTGATAAGATATAGTAAAAAAGAAGGATCTTTTAATTGAAACTAGTGAGAGAAAAAATAAAATTTGAGAAATAAAATGTTATAAACAGGAGAATATTAGGGATATATTCATGTTTGGTGTGCACATGAACAGCTATACTTCTTATTGTTGCAACTACTTCAGTGCAGAAATCTTCAAATTTAATTCAACAGCTAGACAACAACAATACAACAGTTAAAGAAAGAAATTAGTCACTAATAATTCATGAAAAAAATTATTCTGTTAATTAAAAACTTAAAATGTTTGAGAAGTTTGAAAGTATTATGAAAATTCATCTGAAAGACCACAAAATTTATTTTGGCAATTCTATTGTTTAGAAATGCAAATTAAATTAACATGAAAAAATGTACATTGAATATATTTATCAAATTTGTTAGGAATATACAAATGTTGAATAGTCATTTTATAAAATATTGAATAAGATATAAATAAAAAAATAAAAAGAACTTTGCTATCTTTTTCTTTAAAATTATTGCAATATATTTAAAATCTTACCTTTTAAACACCAAACTATCAAAAATTATGCTATTAAAATCAATAATCTAAAGCAAAATGCATGTGGAGGTATGATCATAAATTAAATATATAAAGTAATACATTTCAGATACATTTTTTTAGTTGATAAAAGTAAAGTTTTTAAATACATTAGAACAAAGAACATAAATTATTCATTAAATATTTTTTAAACCTAAATATATAATAACCTAAAAGGTAAAAATATAAAGCATATTTTTTATTTCTTCCTAAACACAAAACTAAGCTTTCTTCTCATAACTAAACTAATTTCTTTATAATTAATTATTATAGATATGACATAAAATACTGGTTAAAACAGATTATTTTTCCTATATCTAGTGAAATATATAATACACTGTATCACAGCATTATTATTTTTATTAACTAAAGATAAATTTATGAAGTAGCTGAAAACATTTTCAAATTATTCACATAGAATTACTTACTCGTCTAAAAGTTTAGCTTGATCCATCAAAAATGAGGAATGGTTTTTGGCCCGTTCCACAAGATCATTTGTGTCACCAAAATTATCTTCAGAATCCTGAAGTTGGTCTTTTAAATCTCTCATTGCAATCAATATACGATCAGGTTTAGCTTTTAAGCCCTTGAAATTGAAAAAAGGTTCACTTAAAAATTCATACAGGTAACTACACACACATATTTATTTCCCTAATGAAAATACATTATAATCATGATTTAAAGTAGTTTGGTATGCACCAAAAACAAAATTCTTATTTAATATCTTTTCAGTTTAGATTAATTTGATGAAATCTTAGTGAAGCAATGAATGATGAATTACTTCCAAATCCTCTTTCATTTTATTAGAAAATCCTTTAGCCAAATCTAAATAATCAGATGCATTTTTTAGGACTGCTTGTACATCTTGAGATAGTTCTTCAGCTTCTTGAATATGCTCCTAAAAATAAATTATTTATTGTTACATAATATTGCTAACATTGATACGTAATATCAGAGAAATTATGTTTTTTCTCATAACTACCATTACTTTTCATGCTTAAAAATTTTCAAATCCTCAATCTGCTTTAAAGAAACAATGAATTTATGAAATAATAGTTTTGTAACCAAATTATTTTATATAAATACAATAAAAATTACAGTAACTTACAAGAATATTTTGCATTTCCTACAGTATTAAGAAAGTTTTGTGATTTTTATTTGCTATACAAATTGTTTGTTAATAAATGATCTATTAAGATAAATTATACTTATTAAATAATATCATTTATAAAAAAGGCAACTAAAATGTAAATGTTGAATGAATTCAATTATTTTTTATCAAAAGAAATTATATGTCAAATGAATTTTTATGGATCACTACTCAAACTACAATTGCTTTTCAACTGTAATCTGTATTTGCAGTATTGCTAACTCCTCTTTTAAAATAAACTTTCAAAACTTATGAATGAATTACTGCTAACAAAAATTTGTTAAAAATTATAAAAGTAAATTATATTACTTTGAGCATTCAGAAAATAAATCATGCTTATAAGGAAAAAAATTATATACACAATTAGTTATTTTGAAAAATACAAATTATTTATTCTACATAAATTATGTTACAGTATGTACTCAAACTTTAAAATAATAATTGCTTCAATGATATTTGAACAATTATAAATAACAATAATAATAAATGAATGCAAAATAATATACATAATTAGCATAAAATTACTTGAAAATTAAATCCATTTCAATCAATATTAAAATCATAATTTTAATTTTAAAAAATCATACATTTAAAGATATCATTATTTGCGAAGGCAATTATTTGTGAACTTAATGGAAACAATTTTCCTTTTAAAGATTTTTAATGAGTTTGTAATCAAGAAATGAAATTGAAACAGTATCACTTGAATCATTTGGTCTATCATAGTAAATTATGAAACTGTAATTTACAAATAGAAAGAAATAGCTTAGAAATTCTTCAATGGAAACAAAATATATATATGCATGGCACAAAATATGATGACCAATCTATTAAAGTCAAACAAATGCTAATTACAAATAGTATCTAATTTTCCAATTTCTTTTTTAGAACATTATAAAACATCAAAAAATATAAATTACTTCTCATCTTTTGAACTCTCATTTTATATGATTATAAAATGAGGAGAACCCATTATTTTATATTCTAGAAATTATTCAAAAATCACCAATACATTTTTAATTCCTCTTTGTACAGTAATTATTTTAATTACTTCACGCATATCATTTTTAAGCATTATGCATATATTTGTGTATTAACATTTTAATAACCACAAATAATTATAAACTAAATTTATAAATTATAACAAAATATTTATCATCATATGTAAATATTTACAGAAAAAAAAAGAGATCAGCTAATACTTCAATAGGTATATCTTCGATTTCTTCATGCAAAGCTTGTGCATCATCTGCTACACCAAATGCATTTTGACTGTTGTTTTTCAAATCATCCAATAAAGAAATTATATGCAACACTTTTTCATTTTGCTCTTCATAATTTTGCTTATTATCCAACACTGGCAGTTCAAATGATTTTACATGGTCCAATACTATGATTAAAAAAAGTGAATAAAATTTTTAAGTTTATATTTATTCAAAAAAATCTAGTTGATTAGTAAAAAAGACTAATTTGAATTAAATTGTATTTTCTGAAAATATACACTACAATAAAATTCACAATTAATATAAAAATAATGATTCTTTCCTTAATTTCAAAAATTAGAAAAGGCATATAATTGATATTTTTGTCTCAGAAATATTTTATGATTATATATGAATAAATATGTAAATAAAAAATAGCTCACAAGCTATTGTATTAATTTAACTACACACTGAATCATAATTTATAGCAATGATCAATAAAACTACAATATAAAAAAACTTAATTATAGTAATAAAACAATCAACTCATATTAAAGTTCTGTAGCCTATCTAATATATTACAAATACTTTAAAAAAAAGTTGCTATAGTAATTTACAAATGTAGTACTTTATAACAAAATTTTAACCATAACTTTTAAGTGACAAATAAAAAATAAGAAAATAGTTATCAAATGAATAGTTCTATAGATATAAAATTATATAAATTTTTATATGAAACATTTAATAAAAAATTTGAATAAGAATTTCCCTATAATCTTTACTTTATCCTAATTCTATAATTTCTAATACAGATTAACTTTACTTCATTTGAATCTACTCTTTACAACTTTGAAACGATATTTTAATTCCAATAATTTTCCACCTGAGATGTAATTAAAGTTTATGAATGACTGCAAAATAATCAGCATTTACTACCGGAACATCAAAATTAATTATTGTTTTACGAGAAACTGGTTCAGCTTTAATTCCATCATAACAAAGTTTTAAATTTTAACAATAAATCCATTTAAATTTAAAAAAGAAATCATAAACAAAATTAATTTTAATAGTAGCTTTGAAGAAAAATGTATACAAATTACTTCTGTTATTTGCTTCAATTTAATTTGAAAAAAAACTTTTAAATTATTGCACAAAATATTAAGAATCTACAGCAGCATATGAATATACACTTAAATCATTTTCTGAATAATTATATTAAAATAGTTGAAATTTTCTATAAATAGCAAAAGTTTTATGTTAGTTTAAATTTGGTCTTAAAATATAAATTTCTGTTTTAAAAGTTTAGTTACAATAGAAATTAATATACAAAAGTTAAAATCATTTTGTTATCAGTATTGCATCACATAACAAAGATTTAAAATAGTTAATAGGATAACAATTTTGTTAATTTCAATCTACTTTTCAAAATTAACTTTCATGGTAAATGACTTTACATCAAATACTTATAACATTAAGAATTAAAAGTGAAATCATGTTAATGATTTTCAGAATAATGAAATAAGTGTATTACTGCTGAATACACTATTATAAAAAAAATAACATTAATTGGAATATTATATTTGTGATACTTTATGAACTTTTTATAATATACTCCATATAGTTTAATCCTAATTAATTGTTTTAGTAATATATCTAAAATGGTTATAAGTATTCAGCTTAGCTAAACTCTTTAAGAAAAAATATCTTTAAAACTTACAATCAGAACACGCTGCAAATTCTGTAATGGTATCATTTTCAGGAGATTCAAAATTTCTTTCAAGTAATATCTGAAGAATATACTCAGCCTGAACAATAAGATTATCTACATCTGGATGCAGAGAATCTTGAAGACCTTCAGAAAGTTTTGACAATTCCTTGATAATATCTGTAAAAATAGAAATAAATATTGAATCTTTTCAAATTTATTACAATACCAATAAAAATTAGAAGTTGTATAACTGTATTAGACACACAACTGAATTCTAATATATAACACAAAAATTCTAATTTTAAAATCATTAATTTTATAAATAGTTATAAAATGGTAAATTTTATAATAATTTTTAAAATTTACAAAATTATTTATTATTATGAATAATAATTTAGAAAGTAATGACTCAAACAATTTAGAAAACAAGAAAAGAGTATTGGAAGTCTAACATCAAATACAATGTCCATACAATATAGTAAAAATGAACATATTATAAATAAATACATAAATAAATTTACTAAAATTTAAACACATGATGTTAAATTTTTATTGTAAAATTATTTGTCAGTTTACAATAATTTTTACTTTATACCTAATAGGTAAAAAGTCAAAAAGCATAGTAATATTTATGTTTATAATCTTTATAGTTATATATAGATATTAAGACTTTTTAGCAATACAACACTAGTTGATGTAACATAATATTTTCAATCAAATATTTATATTGTCCTATGTTTGGCTACATTTAGCTAAAAAAATTATTTAAATAAAATTAATCTAGTTTCTAAGTATTTAACATTAAATTTATAAGATTTTATTGCAATTTACTTATACCAATTTATTTAGGAAAAACATCAAAAAGTGACTGTGAAAATATATTCATTAATTATTTTTATGCAAACCAATTTGTGAGCTTTCCTTTTAGGAAACACAGATAATTTGTTTAAATCATGGAATGATTCTTTAAGATTAGTATGATGATTATATAGATCAGAATTTGAAATTAGTATTGTGAAAATACAAAAGATCAGTAACTCTTTAGAATAAAAATATTTGAATCCACACACACACACATACAATGTCTTTATTTAGAAATATAATTGCACAACTATCCTCAAATAATAAATACACACATATAATGATTACTGAATATGCTATTAATTGTAATACTCAATACATAGCTTTTTACTTGTGAAAAACAAATAGCGATTTTTATAAATGCAAAATTGTCTAGAGTAATTTTGATTAACTTTTATGATTAAAGATAATTTAGAAGTTATTTTGTAATCAATTATATTGCTTTTATTTATTATATTGCAATAACTACCCATTTAACAAATAATATTATATTAATTTCATTAATATAACATCAATTCCAACATTATAAAAAAGGTTTTAAGTTATTTTATCAGTACTGTACAATCATTTCAAATTTATTTTATAAATGAATCATATGTTATAACAGACCTAACAAAAATATCAATATAAAAAAAATCAATATAGATATCAATATACAAAAACAAGAAATCAATATCAATATCAATTTAATAGATTCTAATATAAATTTTTGATCAAATATATTTTTATTACAATTTTGAATGAAAAGTTTATCAATTATTTTTAACATTTAAATATAGTTTTCTATTATTATTATTGTAGTGCTAGAAGACCAAAACAAATTTTAATAAAAGCCTTTAAAAATCCATATATTGCAATATAGTAATAAAATGACTACATACCTTGAACTTTAGTAATTGCATCTTGAATTAAATTTTCAACTTCAAGAGCATCTATTCTTGTTAAATCTGCATCACTGCTAACAGTCAAAGCTTCAGAATGTAAATGAGTTGCCTTCATATAAGAAAATTTTTCTTTGAATATTTTGAATCGATAAATTATGAAACTTTCTAAACTATACAGAATATATATCAAATAAGAATATTTACATTATATAAATATGAATGTATATATAACATTAACATACAGACAATTATTTTGAAAATATTCAATACAAAAAAATCATAAATTATTTAAATACTAGGGTTGAAAATACTTACAGTTCTATCAAGCTGCTCTGATTTCTTTTCTATTTCATAAACTTCATTTACCAATGGACTATAGTCAAGGTCAGTTGGGTCTAGAGCTAATGCATCTACACCTAACTAAAAATTTAAAATGACATTAAATAATACAGTATAACTCACAATAAAAAATAAATTCTTAATCAACATAAAGGTCAATAGTTTAAAATGACTTTCTATAACAGTTAATTTTGACATTTATTTCTATAAACATGTAATTTCTGATTAACATATTGAAATAATTTTGGGAACAAAAAAATTCCTAGGTTAATTGTGTATATCTACTGGAAAACTTAACTAAATATACTAAATGCTATATATTTTTATGACTGATTTTTGGATTTTTAATATAAATTTGGAAAGCAATTTTGAAATTTTTTACAATGTTCACAAGAGATTCTTTTCACTATATAAATTTTTATGTAATAAAACATACTTATAAAAAATATAATTTAATAAAAGACTTTGTTTCAAGGCATAAATTTTTTTGAATAACTTCCTTTATGATCTTTATTAAGATAAAGGAATGATTTATATAAATACAGAAATCCTTATTTAGCATATTAAAATTATGAGCATATTGATTAAAGTAAAATTACTTCATCATAGGTATCTAAGAATAATACTAAATTTTAAAAAGTATATCTACTTACTCTCAATATATCGGCTGTTTCATTTACATTTTGTAATCGTTTGTTAGCAAAGTAACTTAAAGACACATCTTTTAACTCTTCCATTACAGGAGAAATTGAGTCTTCTAACAAATCTGTGTCATCCAGTAATCCATGAACACAAGTATCACATTCTATAAAAGTATAATAATAGTTGAAATATGATATCTGGAGCCTTAAATATTTAGATCAAAATTATCATTTTTATCTAAATATTTAAGGGTCCAGATATCATACAAGTTAAATTTCATTGTTATATTTCAAATACTAAATATGAACTAATTCGTTTCATGAAAAACATTTACAAATCAACATACAAAATATATCAATATTTTAACAGAATATAATAATTTTCCAAGCAAAATCTTTATACAAAATTTTTTGGTAGAATTCATGAGTGGTATATTTATTATATAAACATAAAATAATACCCAAATTTATTGAAAAGTAGAAATACCGTTCTTCTAAAAAAATTATCTAGCAAAAAATAAAACATTTATGTTTAAAATATTAACAGGAAATTCATTAATAGAGTAATTGTTTTATAAATAAATTGCATTATAAATATTTATGGGTCGTAAATGAATGTTTAGATTACATATATTAAATTAATTGGTAAGATAAAAAGTGCATTTCAAGATAAACACAAATTAATTAATTTCTTATTATTATCATTAAACAGATAATTTTATATATTATCTAATAATAGTAAATACAGTTGGTTCTAATTTTATTATCCAGAATGAAAAATTATTTCACAAATTTATAAAAATATCTTTTTCTAAGATACAAAAAATTAAATTTGCAAAATATCTTATTCAAACTGATAGATATCATGTAAGGTCTTGTTACTGTATATACAAAAAACAGTCATAATTTTAGTATTAACTTAATATATTTAAGTTTGGAAGTGTTAAAAATTATACATTTTGTTCTACATTAATATAGAAATTGAACATTTCCTTATGTAAAATTCATTATTCTGTATGTCACACATTATTTTCATTGACGTATTATGATTTTCAAGTACCAGAATGATACTTGAATGATAAAATAAATTTCAAAAATGAGAATTAATGTATACTTAATATATGCTCTACCATAATCTATTTTATATCTATTTACATCAAACAAATTTTTAAACTATTTAATTAATTATTTTTATGAAAAATTGAACTTTAAATAATTTTTACTCTCAAATCTTTACACTTCATCTTTTAAGTTTAAATACATTTAGTTTATAAAGAAACTTTAAAAATTAAGTTGAATTATTTTTCAGAAACAATTTTTTAACGAATCCAGATATGAAAAAAATTAATTCTATTTTTGATGGAAATGTTAATACTACTGATAATTGTAGATCCCAATAAATGTTTTTTTATTTCAATAAATAATTTAATTTTACTATTATCTGAATAACTCCAAAGTAAATTAAAACCACCTAAATCACCTAATATTCATAATTTCCTACAAAGAAAATAAATACTTTCAATAACATCATTTTGATATTATTACACATTAGAAAATAAAAAAGTGAAATATATTTTAGAATCTGAACTTTATTTAGTGGTATAAAAACAAAAATAAATGAAAATAAATATTTTCAATTAGATATTAAATATATATATATGAAATTAGGAGAAAAAATGCAACTTACATAAAACGTTGTATTTTAAGTGTATTAGTAAAAGAAAAATAACTGTCACTACATCATACTTACCGAAACATCCTTGATTTTTTACGAATACCCAACGATAAGGGCAACTGTCACATTTCTCACCCAAGACTCCAGGCAAACATTGACATTGACCAGAAATTGGATTACATACAGCACCAGCAGAATATTTTTCATCACAGTTGCAAGCTACAGAGACAAAAAGCAAAAATATAAAACATTATGATTCTACAGGAAGAAAGGAGTTTATAACTTCAGTATAAGCCTTTTGTATTGTGCACTTCACACTATGCATTTCAATAAATATTATTCAAAATATTCGTTGAGTGTTTTACTGTAACATGTCCATTAAATTTTATTTTATAGGAAATAAAATAAAAATGAGGAATATACTTATAATGCTAATTCAAGTTTTAAAAGATTTACTTACATACAATATAAGAAAAAATTCACCTTCAAAAGTATATGAACACATACATCAAGAAGTAAAATTACAAATTAGTTTTATTTTACAGCAGCATACGCTTACAATGAAAGTTTATTACACTTCAAGTATTGAATGATATTAATATCCACTTTATTTAATATTTGAGTTATAAATCAATACATTTAATTAATTTAATAATAATAAAATTAATAAATAAAATTAAAGTTAATAACACTTTTTCAAAATTCAATTCAGTTTTCTATAATAATGTTTATAAGATGATTCTATTATAACAAATGTGAATGCTCTTTTAATAAAATATACTTCCATTCTAATCAATAAAGAAAAAAAGATCGACATATAGCACTACATAAGCTACAGTATGTAATATGAATTTGTGTTTTGCCATATATCACTTAATAAAATGTATAATAACTGATTTAAATCATTTTTAATAAATGATATAATTATGTAAAAATAATAATTATTAATATTACTGATTTGGTTATATTAATATTCTATTTATGTGAAAGGCAAATATTATAATATCTCATTGCTTCTTCAATTCATCAAAAAATGACATTATAAACTGGTGCAGAAATATATGGCAACTGATTTATCTTATTTTCCACAAAAAGTATTAGAAATATAAATAGTTAGATTAAAACATTAAAAGCAAAAGAAATTTCCAGGTTTTGATAATTACTTCTAAAACTATCATATTAAAAAATACCAGGAACTTTCCTTATGTTTATAAAATATTTAATTTTAAATTTATATCCAATCTCAAAATTACAGATCAACAGAAAAATAATGGTAATTAGTGCAATTCATGTGTGTAATGCAGAAGTTTTATAGTATCGTATGAAATATTTTTGGTCTAATGTAACTACAATCAGTCATTTTACCAAAATACATTAACAAAAAACACAGAATCAGATAATATACTCACAAATACATCCATATTCAGAATATTGCCAATATCCTGGTTCACAAATATCACAAGTTATTCCACCAGCTCCTGGTCTGCATGGACATTTGCCAGTTTCCAAATCACACTGTTCACTTTCAGATGCAGGACCACAATTGCAAGGTCGACATCCTGCACAGGATTGGAAGCCCCAATGATTTTCCTGTTTAAAAATAAACTTGGTTTCATATACATTTATATTTTAAAATATCTTAAAACCAAATTATGTCTATTAAACATTGTAAGACAAGTAAATATTCCTCATTATATAGAAGAATTATAATTATTTGATTTTAATACATGAAACAAATCCAATTTAAATGGTAACAAAAGTATGTAAAACACATGTTTTTATAAGAAAAAAATAAGCAAATGTTCTGATAAGTATGACAGAAAATTATATAATTCCTTATGTGGTTTGATTTAATTTCTATAAAAACTAGTTAATATTATACAGACTCATATTTTGTCATCAAAACTATTTTAATGAAAATATCATTAAAGTACACAACAATGTTCAATCTTAAGTAATATTTTTATTTGCAAAATAAAACAAATTATCTATAATTATAATTACTTTATTTAACCATTATATATAGAGACAAATATGAATTGTATTACACACATATACATACAACTAGAAGAATGCTTGTATTTATTGTATATAAATAAATTTCCTTTTCAATGTAAAAATTTCAGTTTTATTTACCAGAAAGTTATAACTAACAAATAAAAACAAAATTTATTAAAAAATTCATAAAAATAATCATTATTTTTTTAACAATCACTATATAAAATTAAACTTTTTAGTTCTTAAAATTTTACTTCAGCTAAACCATAGCAATTAAAACACAATATTAGCTGAAAATTATGATTTATAAACATCAGATATATTTAACTGTACTACATATACATTTTTTAATATTTTCATCTAATTAAAATACCTGTTCAATGAAAATATAATACTTCTTAGAAGTGTAATAATGTAAAAATAAAAATGTATAGAGATATTCAGAAAATATTGAATATCTAAATAACCAGACCGTACAAGTAAGAAAACTCCTTTTAATAAGTAATAAAAATTAAATTTGGTTATAATGAATTTGCCATAAACATAAATCATTAACATAAAATAATGCTTAATACACAAATTTCGCCAACTTTCAATGTAAATTTCTATTGTTTAACTACCATAGGAAAAATTATATACATTGTCATGAAATTTTTGTTTTTAAAAGAAAAAATTTTACAAAAATATAAATTAACTTTATATTATAATCATTATCAAGCCTTACTTTACAATGATCGCATGCTGCTCCTTCAACATTTGCCCAACAAATACATTCACCAGTTTCATGATCACAATCTCGAGTACCACATTCATCACAATTACATTCTGAAATATAAATAGCATAATTTTATAATTAGAGTTGAAAGATAGTAATAAATTTCACAATAATATAATTATAGCAAAAAATATTATCTGATAATTGTATATAGTTTAATAACAGAACTTAATCAAAGTTTCCCAAAAAAAATAAATTGAAAAATAAAGAAAACAAATAATACTAATTGCATATGAAAATTAATCTAAGATTTAAAATCAATATTTCATGTTCAAAAATCCTTTACCTAACCAAAGTTTTTAATTATAGACATTTATCTTGTCTATAAAAAGTGTTAATTTATTATAAAATGCAATCAAATAGAATACTGAAAAGTAACTTATTAAAATTCAAAAGTATTTGTTAGCATGTAATACAGTAAGTTAAATAATAATGAATTTCGAAACATTCATAATATCCAAACAAATACAAAATTGAAGAAATAATATTTGAAAACTCACTTTTACAATCCTTAGCTGATATTGCATCTCCGTAAAATCCTGGAGCACAGAGTTCACATGCAGCTCCAAAAGTGTTATTTAAACATAGAATACAATCACCTGTTACTGAATCACAACTACCAGGTTTACTAGGATCAATATTTCCACTGCACTGACATGGTTGGCATTTACTTCCAATCACTTCTGGGCTTCCATAATAGCCAATGTCACACCTGAAAAACAATTATTATTGACCACTATAATATCAATTAAAAATATTAGTTTAATTTTAAGACATTATACTCTCATTATTAATTGAAACTTTAATAATATTAATAATTCTTTATACTAGATTTAGTTTTAACAATCAAGATACATTTTTAATAAGAGAATAAAACTACATAATTTTTACTATACAATATCTTCAATAATCTAAATTTACCTTTTGCATTTGAAAATTGACAGTAAAATTAATTGTGTGAAATAAATTATGCAGTTTCAATCAGCATGTTTTAATTTTTATTTTAAGAATCATTTAGTAAAAAGTAAAAACAAATAAAGTCTTAATATATTCAGTGTGCTTTATAACAGAAATTTCAAAAGAATTTATATAGGTGTCTTTTTTATTTAAAAAAGAATTTTAGAAGATAGCAAACTAATATTATTGGCATCAAGAAAATGTTGAAGCAGATTATATGGTATAATAATTAATAATTATTAATTCCTTTTAATCAGCATGTTATATTAATAAAAAAAGATTGTTTTTATACACTTACATACTGATACATTTATAAATGATAAACGAAGTTAGGAACTGCATTTGTATTTTTAAGTTCAAATTTGCATAAAATTATATATAAGAAAGTAATGTGATTTTAATTAAATTACTTTTATTAATATGCAATAGTGTGAAGCAAGAAATTAAGCATACTAAACAATGCATTGACATTGAAAAAAGCTATCAAGGAATTTTTATAATTATTGTTAACATAATGGTTGAAAATACTAAATATTTGTAGCATTTATTTAGAAAAAGAAAGGAAAGGAGAATACAATGTGCAATTTTTTAACATAAAATTTAGAAGGAATACATATCATGAACAATTTATAACAGAATTGCAATTTTTACATTTAAATTTTGGAATATTATTAAAGAATGCAATTATATATAAGTACTATTTCTGGTAATGAAAATGATTTAAATCTTATATATATATATATATATATATATATATATATATATATATATATATATATATATATATATATATATATATATATATATATATATATATATATATATATATATATAAGATTTAAATCATTATATATATATATATATATATATATATATAAGAAATTAATAGAAAATACATATAAGATATTTATTCAAAACAAAAACAATTAAAATATATCTAGCTCAGTTTTAAAATTTTATTTCTATTTTTTTTTAATTTAAATGACTTTATAAATTAAGCTTCTTATTTTATTCAATAGATACCATATTCATTTTTAAATATATTAGCAGGACAAAATTTAGTTTCACTACAAGCAAAGTTTCGTCATTACAAACTTTATTTGGAACAAAGTTTTTTTATTATATCTCTAAATATCATAAATCACATAAAATAACTAACAAACCAGTTAAATTATGAAAACAAAAACTTACACTTCACAGCGCCCTCCATAGTAGCCTGGTTTGCAATTACAGCTGATTTCTTGGCCACTAGGAGAAACTTCACAGCTTTCTGCAAAATTGTTACTTTCAATTGGTAACGGACATGCACAGATCAAACAATCATATGGTGTTCCTTTTGTAGAATCACCATGATACCCAGCTTCACATTTCTCACAATGATCTCCAACAGTGTTGTGCTCACATCCCTGAAATAGCATTACAAGTGCATTAAGTAAAACAATGTAAACAAAAAATGGAAGTTAAATAAATATATTATTTTATTTTTATATAAAAGTTTAATATTATATATATTAAGATTTAATTTACAGTAAAGAAAAGGAACTGCTGTATCAAACCTTAATAATCTCAGCAATTAAATAATTATAATTTGCATAAATTTGAAAATTAAAGTACCTAAGCTTCATGGATAATTAAGTAATTAGAGTACAGAAAACTTACAATGCAGATGCCTGTATTGACGTCACATGTTTGAGCATGACCGTGACACTGACAAGGAACACAATAGCCTAAATAAGGTCCAGTTTTTGATCGATAGTATCCAGGTGCACATTCCTAAAAACAAAACTTTTATTATAATACTGGAAAAAGCAATACAAATAGTTTACAAAATACTTATTTATGCAAAAAGTATCATGTCAAAATAGGGAGTTTATAAAACCATTTTGTCATAATTTACTATGATCTTATTAATCTTCTAATTTTCTTATTTAATTGTTTGTATTTCCTATAATCTACATTATTATTAAATTTTTGTTTTTAAGTAGTAAATGTTTAATAATTAGATTATTTATTTTGAAAATTGACTAAGGTTTATTGTTTAAAGAAACAGAAATATTTTAATTTTCAATTAGTATATACATGAACATTTTAATAGTAGCAAAAGATAAAAAAAAATACTAATACTGTATGAAAATATTACTTTTAATTGAAACTTTAAATCATTAAATGAGATGGTGATATAAAACAAATAAAGTTATAAAAAAGAAAAAAGAATTAATTTAAATTTAACTTTTTAAATATCATACGCCATTAAATATGTGTTTTAGAAATGCTTAAATTAAAAAGAAAATTTGAATATATTTTTCTTCAACATATATTTTTTATGCCTCTACACCATAAATTTGTTAAATTATTATTCCGTTATTTTTCAAAAGCAGTTAAAGTACCAAATTATACGCATAAGAACTTTCTATTAGTTACTAAAACAAATATTTTAATTTCTGGTTCATGAAAAGTTAATAAGCAGTCTTTATTTTATGTTCTCAGCTAAAATTACTTTAACATAATGTGCTATTAGCAAATAAACTAATATAAAATGTATGAAAAATACCATAGTATCTTAAACAAAGATGTACAGTTTTAATAAATCTCTCTCTCTCTCTCTCTAAAATATCTCGATTCTCTAATCGTAAATTATATTGCATACGTTTTTACTGTATAAATCCGTGTGAAATTTTAAATCTTATTAATCAAAATCTAGTCTGAAAATTGCAATATTTTCATATAGCTTGCTTGAAAAATTTGCTCATAACTGATAATCAAAAAATCTTCTAATTGTATTTACTAATATATCATACAAGTATATACCTTAAATACAATTTAAAAAACAAACATTCATTAATTACGAAAATCACTATTTTACATTGCCACCCACTCTATCTAGTGGTCAGTATGCCCGATCACTAGATCCCGGTTTGGGCATGGATGTGCTTCCTCTCTCTCTTTCCTGTCTTTGTCTATTCCTTGTATGAATGGGTTGGAAATAGTTGCCTACCCTATAAACGGGTACCTATGGTATGTGTGTACTGAGAAAGTCGGATTCCACTCCAAATTATCATTCAGTTAAAGAAGTGGAGCAGTGCATCCAATATTGCCAGCCTAACTGGCACAAGACAACAACTATTTTATACTCAAAAATAATATTATGATATGAAATAAAAATCACATAAATTTCATAAAAGTTTTCTGGTAAGTATTTAAAAAAATGCTAAGATTCTAACTTCACAAGAGTTTCCTCTATAATTAGGTGGACATTGACATTGTTCAACACGAAGAGCTTGAGGCGCATCAGCTACATAAGTGGATGAAGCAGTATCTATTAGCACTTCTGACAACCTATGAGTAAAGCAAACAATTATATAAACAAAAAATATTACTTAAATAGTGTAAATATATATAACACAAACTTTTGTGTAATTTTAATAAGGCTTTTTTGGATATGATAAAAATTTCCAAAATGTACATACTTTAAAGGCATATCAAATTTTTATAGAAATATGTAGTTAAAATAAATAGTTTATGCATAAGAAGTAAAACTTAACCAAAATTTTGATCCTGGGGCCTGAGCAGCTACCAGGCATGTCGGCAGGTGGTGGATAGCCGAAGGTCCTGTAGGAATGACAGGATTAGCCTTGAATACAGAATCAGAGGCTGCGAAACAGCTCCCAAAACCCTGGTGTTAAGCAACCCATGCCTAGGGCTATTTGGCACAGCGGTAATGGTGTCTTAATGGAGCCTCTAGTTGCTGGCAAACTTCTAGAGCTTTTTTGCCTTGCTTAATAACTCAGGCAATGTTGGGTGGAATGTTGTATTACCTGAGCCTATTAATTGTTATCTTATGGCTGAAAAGACAAAAGAACTAACAAACCTTTCTGCATTTGCAGGTGAAGCCTCTGAAGTAGACCTTGCTGAAAAAGACAAGGGAACCCAGAGGCAATCTAGTGAAGGAGCAGCAATAAATCCCTCACAGGAGGTAGAAATAACCTCCAAACCATCTTCTGGTGAGAGTCAGGAAGCTATCACTAGCATGACTGATTCTCTGACCAGAATCAAGCTTAAAAAGAGACTTTCTTGAGTCCAGAAGAAGAAGCTGGTGAAGGAATGCAAAATCGCCGAGGGGACTTGGGTTGAAAAACCCAAACAACCAAAGGCAAGAAGCATCCTGCCAACCGGACGGACTAGGGCAAAGCTGGAAAGGCTGCCAAGAGGGAAGGACCTGGGGGATTTACCTATAGGGTGTCTCTCACGTGGGTTAAGATAGCAGTGCTCATAGAGGGCCATCCAGAAAAATGGCTAACAGAGGAACAGGCCTCCGACCTGGAACTCTTGTTAACCGAGAAAATAAGAAGGAATGAGGAGGGTTTTGCCCCAATATTCCCATCCTGTAAACTTGAGAATGGGGCACTTATTGTCAACTGTACAGATCTGGGGAGTTTAAAGTGGCTGGAAAAGACTGTCAGTGACATAAGTCCTTGGTAGGAACAAAAACTCTTGGTGCGTGAGGCAACGAAACTTGTCAGAACCACCAAAATAATTGCAAAACTGCCAAAAATCTGCAGTAAACTGGAGCCTAAAGAGGTCATGAGAAAAATCAAGGCACAGAACGGTGGGGTCACTCCAATGAAGTGGAACGTTCTTAGCATCAATAACGATCCATCTGGGCAGACCATCGTTCTTAATGTACTCAAACTAGATGCTATGACACTTGGTGCAAGGGATATAAATTTCATATCGGACTTCACCAAGTGCAGGCAAAAGTGCTTGACAAATTTGCTCCTGCTGATGGGGGTGAAGGTAGTATAAGCCAACCTCCACCACAGTAGAAGTGGTACCACTAACCTCAGTAAGAAGTTTCTTGCTGGGGATATACACCTGGCCCTGATTCAAGGACCCTGGCTTGTTAGGGGAAGAATCAGTGGCCTCAAAGGGTAACTAAGGGTAAACTTGTTTATTGTACCAATAATAACGCTAGAACTTGCATACTTTTACATAAAAACATTGAGTTTTTACCCCTCTCTGAATTTATCCTTTGGGACCTGACACATGTGAAAATAAGGCTCAACATAGAGGGAGGGGACAGAGAAATTGTTCTTGGTTCTGTGTACCTGCCCTATGAAGAGAAGGCTCCACTTGACCATTCTCTGCATAAGCTCATGAACTTTTGCAGAGACAACGACTTACAGGTAGTCCTAGGACTAGACTGTAATGCTCACCATGTTGTCTGGGGAAGCCTGGATACAAATAAAAGAGGTGAGTGCCTTTTAGAATTCATTCTAAACTACGGGTTAGATATTCTAAATGAGGGCAATGAACCTACTTTCATTACTTCCAATCGATCTGATGTAATTGACATTACTATAAAGACAACGCTATTTATCAAAAATTGGAATGTAGATGGCAGACCTTCTGGTTCAGACCATCAAAACATCCATTGTGAAATTCACTTTAATGTATGTTTGGATCGCATGTTCAGAGACCCAAGTTAGGACGGACTGGAAGAAATTCCAGCTCGGGAACAGACCTATAAGAGATAACTATGATCTAGAAGTTACAGCAGATCTTTTGCACAGTAGTATTCTAGATTCTTGTCATAACAACTGCTTTATTCGCACTAGAAGAGCTAAATTCCAATGTCCTTGGTGGAATGACTCTCTAGCAACCGAAAGGGTAAGTGTTAGGAAAAATTTTAGTAAAACTAAGAAAAATGGTGAATGGAAGAACTATAAAACGGCCCTCACTAATTATAACAAACTTGTTAGAAAAAGCAAAATTAATTCTTGGAGGAAGTTCTGTGAAGAGATAGATTCTATCTCTGAAGGAGCTAAACTCCAAAAACTACTCAAAAGGGATGGACCTATTTTGGTTGGCACCTTAAAAGACGAGGAGGGACATTTTGCTGCTTCCGGGAAAGAGGCTATGGAAATTATGACCAAAACCCACTTTCCAGGTGCTAGAGATATTTATAGCAATGAAAGGGAGCACTGCACTGGCTCTTTGCAAAGAATTAATAGCGATCAATGGACCATCGGTAAAAATATCGTTAATTTAATATAGTTTAAATGGGCAATCTCTGCCTTTAAACCTCTAAAAAGCCCAGGGCCTGATGGAATTATTCCCATCATGATCCAGAAGGCAGAGGAGGTTATAGTACTAATTAGAATTTACAGAGCTAGCTTAGCACTGGGTTATATATCAAAGATGTAGCAGAAGACCAGGATTGTTTTCATTCCTAAACCTGGCAAGGACACCAATGACCAGGCCAAGTGTTACATACCTATCAATCTTTCTTCATTCTTTCTAAAAATTATGGAGAAAATCATGGATCGGCATATTAAAGATTACTTGGGTAGTAACAGTTCCTTGCATGCTCTTCTATTTGCTATCATTCTGGCAAATCTACTGACACTGCTTTACATCAGCTAGTCTCTAAGAATGAAACCACTCTGGATCAAAAAGAAATTGCCTTGGCAACTTTCCTCAACATCCAAGGTGCCTTTGATAACACTTCCCATCTATCCATCCTCAATGCACTTAGAGGGGCAGAGATTAATCAGACCCTGTGTATTTGGATTGAGGCCTTGATTTCGGATAGATGTATACAAATGAGCATCTTCAGAGAATCCTTTGAAAAAAGACTACTAGAGGTTGTCCTCAAGGAGGTGTTCTCTCACCATTACTTTGGAACCTAGTTATTAATAGCCTTATAAAATAATACAATATCTAAATGATAGGGGCTACTATATGCAAGAATATGATGATGACATTGTCATCCTTATCCTTGGTAAAAATTTTAACATAACTTGTCATCTCATGCAGGATGCTCTAAGTTATGTAGGTCAATAATGCATGGATATGGACCTGAAATCCTCAGAAAACCTACCTTGTACCTTTTACATGCAAAAGGAAACAGGAGGGTTTATTTATAAAAAGACTTTTTGATGTTGAAATCAATGTGGCTTCAGAGATGAAGTATCTGGGCATTTATTTAGACTAAAAACTCATCTGGAATAAGCACATTGATGATAGAATTAACCAAGCAAAGAAAAGCATTATGGTTTACAGGTGAATGCTTGGTAAAAACTGTGGTTTACATCCAAAACATCAGTTTTGGATATACACAACTATTGTCAGGCCCATTTTCACATATGCCTGTGTGATCTGGTGGCATAAAGTGGAACAGAAGCCTGATTAACAGACTAGGAGGTCTACATAGACTGGCCTGTCTCTGCATCACAGGAGCAATGTTTACCGCGCCAACCAGAGCATTGGAAGTTATGTTGGATCTGACTCCCTTAGACATCTTCACCTGCAGCACTACCATAATAACTGCATACAGAATGAAGTTACAAAACCAATGGTATGACCAGCCAGTTGCCAAAGGGCACAGGGGTATTACCGGGAAAATTCAAGATCCAACTTTCCTGTTGCCCTCGGACATCATGGAAAAGTCATACATGTTTGAAAGGACATTTGAAATAGTTTTTCCAACTAGAGACAAATGGGACTACAACATGTTCGAAATTAAAACAGGAGATCTAATCTGGTACACAGATGTATCACTGAAAAACAGCCTCTCAGGACTGGGAGTATATGGCGTGTCACCAACAACCAGCTTATCTGTAAGTCTTGGGCAACACACTACGGTGTTCCAAGCAGAAGTTTTGGCCATTATCTACTGTCTGCGACTAAATAAGAGGAAGGGCTACCACGGTAAGTGGATTCTCATTTTTAGTGACAGTCAGAAAACACTTCCATAAAATGGGACTGTTTCTGCAAGACCCTATCTGCAGGAAATGCCATATGCAAGAGAAAATAGCCAAGCATATCATTTACATATGCGAGGGCTTTGCCCTCCCTAGATTAACTTCTTTAAGCATCATCCATACTAGAGAGGTACACCTAGATACCATTAAAGAGTTATCAGACTTTATTAATAAAGTGGGTGACCTGAGCAACAGGAACTAGGAAACATTGGGTTTGGAGTTAACAGTACAAAATGCTGATAAAAGCAGAGGTCCCCAATGACATACAAACCCAATTTTAAGAAGAACATTTGGAGTTAACAGTACATATAAATTAAAACATTTTTATGCAAGAATTACTAATTCAATACTTTACTAACAAAAAATGGTATCTCATCAATAATTTGTTTTTAAAACTGTTCCCATTAAGTAAAATCACTTAGATAAAAAACAATTTACTTTTAGAAATTTTTCAATGCTTAATTAATAAATTCATTTACAAAAAAAAAAAAAAAAAAAAAAAAAAAAAACAGGTATTGCAGAATGTTGAATTTGTTCAACTTAATTTAGTTTGTTTCCAGATTACTAAAATTATAGTTATGAATTCTTTCTAATAATTTACCCCAGTTACATATTCTTTGAAAAATATTTTCAAACTAAAAACTAATTTAACCAATCTATGCTTGAAATAAATGACTAGTTGAAATAGCACTTTTATTGAAAATATAAGAACATCAATTTTATTAAACTGATAAATCAGTTTAACAAAATTGATGTTCTTATAGTTTCTGTTTTCTTATTTATTATTTTATAAACTTCCTTGATGATAAAATGGAAGTATAATATCATTTACCTAAGAGGTTCAGTCAAACTTGTTTGTAGTACATTTATAATTTACACACATTAAGGGTAATTAGACTAGGGCTTACAATTAAAAGTTTATTTTAAACCACTACAAAAAATCAAGTCTGGAGTGTGATTTGATTCCACTTGAGCCACTGAACCAAAGGTTAGAATTTTATCTGAAGAAAATAATATTATTAAACGAAACTGCAAAATTATACTTTATTTCTTCAGCTGGATGGAAATATGAGCCCCGAATCAGTAAATGCTCCAAATTTACCAGAACCATCATCATTTGCTCACGAGTGACTTCACGCCCACTGATATGACGGAATTCATGCTGCAAATAGGAATAATAAACTTAGAACAAGATTGAACACTAATTCCCTAATTGATAGAAATAATATACAACTAAACTCTTACTTCAATGAGATTAAGATTAACTCTGAAAGATATATCTGCAGCAGGTTCTTCAACATTGGTATGCACAATAGTGATATTATTTCCCTAAAAATAAAATTAAAACATGGTAAGATTTTAAAAAATAACAATGCTTTTTTTTAAAAAAAAAATTTAAAAAGAACATCTCACATGTTTACATGAAATTAAAAATTTTTTTCATTATTCGATGAATACAAATATTATTTCATGGTTTCTGGGTGTGGTGTAATAAATATGAAATGTAATAAAAGGTAACAGTTAAAATGTAAAAATGTAATTATTAAAATGTAAAAACAACATATAAATTAAAAAAAATAAAATTACCATTAAAATTACATCTGGTCCAACAAAACTTTGTATAGGAGTATTTTCATCAGTTGATATTGCTACTGTATAAGTAATATTGCCACCATACGAATTAAGCTAAAATTAAAAATAAGTAACAAATTATAAATTTAACTACAATTTTAAATGTGATTTAGTAATTAAGATACAAGATAATTAATAAAAATTATATATAATCCACAAACAGTAAACATTGTTATTGAATAAGGAAAATAATAATGAAATGATAATTTTAAAACTAGTTTTCAAACATTCACTTTCTCATTAAATTATTCTTTCTCAAAAACATAGAAATGAAAATTGCATTAAAATTGTACAATTTTTTGAAGCCGACTACAATCGTTTTCATTCAAAAATTTAGCTAGTAATCAAAATTTATTAGAATTTAAATACAAAAAATAATCAAAATGCAAAAAATAATTATAATTATACTTTAATTATTATATCTTTTTAATTTGTTAATCATAAGTCAAAGACATAAATTTTCTGACTAAAAATTTTTATTCTAAATAAAAATTCATAGCAATTTATATTTTTTAGATTCAATAATTTTTAAATGCTAGAATCTTTCTATACAAAAACATAATAATTATAGACATAAAATGCAAAATACTAAATATTAATATAAACAAATGACTAAATATTAATATCACTGACCTTATTTCCTAAATATTCAGAAGGTGCAGAAAAATAGAAAAGAGCATCTTGTGGCCATTCCTGTGGTAAAATAGCCTCAACATTACCATTATTCTCAACCAAAGAAATTTGAACATCTATTTCTACTAACTCATTCTTCACAATGTAAGCTTTCTTATTCCAGTTTGTCATGTAATATAGCTACAGAAAAGTATACTATTTTTTAAAAAAAACATCAATTGAAAAGTATAAAATGGTAAACAAATTATCATTCTAAGCAAATAAATGTGAATTGTGTTTTAACCTAAAAAAAGCCTAAATTAACCATATTAAAATAATGATTCAACATGATTAAAATCAAATCTAATGATTAAACTTTCAACTCAAGGATACATTTTTCCAAGACCACTTAGATATGAATAAAATAAACTCATAAAATATAATATTCATTAGGTCACAAAATAAATCTTCTAAATTTTTTTAATCTATCTATAGATATATATATATATATCATCAGAGAAAATATCTATACATACTTGAGTTTTGAATAAATAACCACTAGAGCATCTATCTGTTGTTCCAAAGCAGAAACACTTTGTACATCCTAAAGGATTAACTTCTTCAAGATAAAATGTTCCAGGTTTACATTGATCACAGGAATCTCCATAAACATTTTCCTGGGTTTTAGAAAAATGAATTTAATCTTAAAAAGTATTTTATATAAAAGATTACCATCCCATGAAATTAAATTAATTGAATACTCACTTTACAGAAACAACGAGCAGAGTCTTGCTCACAAATGTCATCAGTACTTCCCCTTAAGTCACAATTACAGAGTTGGCAATGTGGAAAAGCCCAATAACCAGCTTTACATTTATCACAAGTTCGACCAACAATATTGTTTTTGCAACTAAAATTAAAAAATAATAAGCATATAAAAAATTTTATTATTAAAATAGGAAATTTTTGATTAAAAAATAATAAATCATTTTAATTGACATCTAATAATTGTTGAAAACTTTCATGAAATTACTAATAAAAAAATTAAATCACAGATTCTACAACTTTTTAAACTGAATATTTATAATTTCAACTATCACATACTTTATAAAAATAATTTTATAAGGTAAACTATATTTCATTATGTAATAAAAAGCAGCTAACAGGCATTTCCATTGGCCAAATAAATTATTGCTTAAAATTTCTTCTTGCAAATAAAATTAAGATAAAAATTTAAATCATTAAATAATTATGACTAATTTTTTTAAATTCCTAAATTGTTATGCAGCAATTAGAAAGGAATTTTAAACTGTCATTTTAAAATATACCACACAGAATAATTTCATTATGAAAAGTTTAAAAAAATATGAATTCCGCAAATGAAATACCCAAATTAGTCTTTAAAAAACTATCAAAGTAAAAATATCTTGAATATTATTGGCACAGTTAAGCTTATTTTGTAGTAAAAAAAATAAAAGAAAAATACTCACCGACATTGTCCACTGGTAAGGTCACACTGCAATAAGCCATTAATAACACCCAATGGATTACAATTACATTCTTCACAGCCAATGATAGAATCAAAACCATAGGTATACGGAACACAAACATCACATCTATCTCCAGTAACTCTTGGTGGGCAAATGCACTGGCCTGTAACTTGCTGGCAGTAGGCAGTAGATGGGCAGTCACATGGTTTGCAATTGGGAAATCCAAAAAAGCCAGTTCGACATTGGGAACAGGTGCGACCAATAACATTAGGCTTACAATGGCACTGGCCACCAAATTCATCACATTCATAGCTCAAAGAACCATCTGTATCACACTGGCATGGTAAGGCACCATTATTATATTCTGATGTAAGTGAAAATGCAGCTTCTCGACAGAACCCTGAAAAAAAATTTAAAATTGTTGATCATTCGAAATACATAATAGTTGTTAAAAATAAAAGAAAAAAATAGTTTCCCCTCATTTCAGACTAATATAAGACTGCTTTAATGATACAATAAATATATGCACAGTCAAAAAATATTAAACTGTATAAATATTTATTTATCTACTGAATATAATCTTTTTATTTCATATATATATATGTGTGTGCATGTGTGTCTAATTATATATTTGAAATATTATAGATTTCTAATTAATCTGAAAAAAAGTGAGGTGAATAAAGCAAATTTTTTAATAACTATAATAGCTCCACATTTGCTTTTTTCTTAAGAAAAAAGCAGTAGTAAAAAGTAACCAAAATACTGTTTATTGAATACTTGAATATAACTAATATTAATTTAAAAAAAATTTAAAATAATTTTATTTTAGATGATTTAATACATTTCAATATCATAAAACTTCAGAAAAATTATTTTCTGAGTTTATAAATAATTGAAAACATATGTATTATTTCAAATAAATAAATTCATTATCTTACTTTTTACAATTTATATGAAAACATCTGAAAGTGTCATTTGAAAAACATTTTGTAAGCTACAATTAGAATTATGAAAACATTTAAAATAACTTTATTTTTTTCATTTCTTTCACATCAGTTGAATTTATTTTTTAATTTCATGATAAAAAAATAAAAAATTCTATTTTATTATATGTAACAAATGTAATTAATTTGGACACTTTCAGTATAAAAAATTTCGGTCCAGCATTCAAAAAAAAGAAATTTTCTCATAAAAATACTTTTACTCTCATTTTTTTAAATGATTCAGTCTTTTTTATTAATGCAATTTGCAGAGTATATTTGAAAGAGTTGAAATTTATACAATTTAGATGTGAAACTTTTATTTTCGAAGTACATTCCTTATGTATTACTGATGTAAAATAAATAATTTACAATTCATATATTTTTTATTGAATCTTAACTTTTGATTTCAAGTAAGAAATTATTCTAAGAAGACTATATTATTATTTTACAATACAAATACTAAAATATACTGAAAAAAATACTGCATTATTTTAAGAAATGAAAAATGAATCAATAATTATCAATTTCAACAGTGAAATATGTTTTACCTTGAACATCTGGAGGAAGTAAGAAACTATTTTGTCCACATTCTGTAATAAATTTACCAGCTCTGTCTTGTTTCACAGGCTCAAGAATACCTTCATGGAATTCTCTTGATGGTATAGCCAATACATATGCCTGAATTTTAGCAAAATATACATATTCATATATACGTTTAATAGATAAAACATAAAAAAAATAAGTTAAATTGTTTTTCAGTAAAATAGTCAATTTATTAATTGGTAACATAAACCTGAAATTAAATTCTTTTTAAATTTATAATTAATAATTAATTACAGTAAATTATTGAATTTAAAGAAAAAAGATTGTCAAAAATATTATATAATGATTTTACAAAATTATTTATTTAATTTTTTTTAAAAGGTTCTATTAAATGAAAACAATTGACATCATTTACTAAAATATCAGTTAATAATTAAAACTATTTTTAAAAATTACATTCCATATTGAATATTCAAGTGAAAGCTTTAATCTTGTGTTAATAACTGAGTAGTCATAAGTTTCAGAGTTATATATATATATATAAGTTAGTGTGATAAATTGTTTTAAGAAACTGCATAAAGAGTAACAAATATATTATACAGAATGAAATGATCTATGCATAATTTTTTACATACTCTGTTATTATTTTGTTTCTGAATTAATTCTCATTTTAAAATAAAATCAGAAAAATTAAATATTTTAACTACTTAATAAAGTTTTTCCTTTTAGAAAGCATTAAATTTTAAACAATAATAAAAGAATTATAGTTTACAGAATTATAGGTAGCATAATTTAGAAAAAGAAATGTTAATTATAAAAACAAATATTTTATAAAACCTGGCAGAACCATAATATTAACTAAAAATAAATTTTACAGCAATACACATTATAAGAATGCTCTAAAGGCATACTAAGTATTTAAAAACCCTTGAAGACATAGAAATGTATCAGTCTTTTTAATATATTTGGGTATCTCAAAACGTCTTTAAAAAAATTCGTAATAAATATTTGAGTATGTTAGATAAAAATTTTATTGAAACAAAATGAAAATGATCCAAAGTATTACCATAGAATCTCTTATAACAATATAAAAAGGAAAATACATAGTAACCTATTTTTATATTACTAATCCTTAAATATGAGTGGAAAAAAAGTATTAAGGATTTAAAAAAAAATTATGTGTGTATGTACACTAAGAATTTTTACTACATAGGTAGATATTTACTTCATTCACTTAACATTTCCTATCAGATGATTTGCATAGTAAAAGAAAATAAACTAATGAAAATCAATTGCCATCAAGCAAAACAATACTTTATTCCCTTTTTTGTGATTGACTACATAACTTGGTACCATTAAGAATTTTTAAAAAGTTATTATACTCCTTTATTATAGTTTTTTTATTAATGAATTATGTTAGACCAAAATAATATGCAAATACAATAGTGAAAAATAAAACTTAATAAATATTGCCAAAAATAATAAGAGTTTCAATTTGTAAATATAATTGCAATCTTATTTTACAAAAATAAACATATTATACACTTTTAATAAGGTTAATATAAAATAAGCACATATTTTTTTAAAAATATCTTTAAAATGAGCATTTTACATAAATTTCAAAACAAAAATAGAAATTTTCAAAAACAATAAAAGAAATTTTTAAAATAGAGATATTCAACTTACAAACCACACTGTTTTGTTCCCAGGGTGTCTGATATTGAGATGGAAATTCTGAGAAATTTCAAATGCAGTTGAATCTGTATCTTTAGCATGTACTAAAGTTCGACAACCAGAAGTGCTTGGACAATATGGCAAAGGCAAAATACCTTCATTATGATGTTCTCCATCTTGTATAACTACATTTGTAACAAACTCTGGATATTCTGGCTGAAAAATTTAGATAGTACAAGTTAAGGAAAATAAACATTTTAGTAAAATATTTAATACAAAGAAATATTTTCCTTCTATCAATTTTAAATGATTAAAAATTAAAACCTTTAAAAAATTACTTCATTTTATTTATAATAATAAACATAAAAATTAGATAAATACTAGCAGCAGTTTACACAAAATGCTTCAATAAGATTATAAGATTATTGACCACATACCTTATTATTGTATATTTATTTATAATTATAGTTAATTTTTTAACATAAATAAATCTGACATATTAATGAATGCTTTTATATCATAATGATAAAATACAATAAAATAAATATGTTCTGAAATAAATGATGTATAATACCATGAATATTTAAAAAAAATATGACTATAAGTTCTTGAATTTCCTTATTTTTTAAGCATATTTTTCATAAGATAAGTCAACCCTTTTTTAATCTATTCACTTTATAACATTACCTTTTATGAAACTAGTAGGCAACAAGTTGTTTCCTACATTTATTGAAATATTTATTTTGAAGAAAACATTGGAAAATTAAGTTTATTTTCAGAAACAATAAATGTATATTTCAAAGCCTTGTTTACCTAGGATTTATCTCAACCTATTTAAGAAGTTCTATCCTGACATAAAATAAATATTAATAATAATCAATCTAATTACAGAATAGTCACATTAAATGTAAATTTTAAATATATTAAAGAATGAGCATATTAGATTTATAAATTGGAATTAAAATAAAAAAGCAATGAATAAAAAATGTTCTATATCAATTTGCATCAACATTAAAGAGTTAAGTTTTAAAATTTTAGAAATATCATAAATACAAATTAAGATGTAAAATTGCCTAAAAATATTTTCAAATCAAAATACTTAAATAATTTCCACAAATTTTGGAATACCATTATCTCCATGGAAAAAGTTCTGAAATTGTTATATGAAATATATAGTAAATACAAAATAAAAATCAAATAAATTTTATTTAATCAATTTAACTTGGAAAGGTAATAAAAATTTACAATAACAACTATTACACATGCATATAACATTATAAAACTTAATTTTTATTTTGAAACAATTTTCCTTTGCAATAAAAATTAAAAATCATAAAAGTTAGTTACAGATGACATTAGATATAAAAATTTATGAAATTAATGCTATAAAAAAATAGAGTATTGCAAAGCAGAAAAGTATTTTGAATGGATGTTAAAAAACATGTATTAAATGCATGAACTATTAAATCAACACATATTTTAAATTATGAAAAAGAAAATTTCAAATATATTTTTCACAATGTGATAGATCTCCTTTATTTGTTAATAAATTTTTCTTTAGACAAAAAAGGTTTTCCAAAATATTATATTTATATTAACTACAACTAAATGAATATTCATAAAATCAAATCCATAAAAAACTAGAATTATATGAGAATAATATTAGAACGAATTTCAAACATAATACTATAATTATATACTAATAAATACCATTAAAAGCATTTCATTTAGTATTTATTTAAAATATTAAAGAAAATCGACTTGGAAATGTGAATAAAATTTACAATAAAAAATTTTAGGAATAGCAAATTACCTGATAATAGTGAACAACAAATGAATACAACCCAGGAAAAGGAACAGATCCTTTAAGATCAATAACATTATCATTTTCTTGGAGGCTCACTAAGGCAATATCACCTTCAATTCCATCAGGAAGGACTGATGTCCTGGTATACTCATTGTAACCAGTTTCAAATTCAATCTGAAAATACATCAAGGAATACAATATTAATCAAATTCATATTACTCTCAATAGAAATAAAAAAAATTCTTTAAATAAAAATTTTAAAAAAGAAAAAATTCTTACTTTAGTTGATTCTGGTGCAGGTATGTACTCTGACTCAATACAAGAACCATCTCGTTGGATGCACAAGGTTTCAGGATCAACATAATCCATTTGCCACAAATTTGCTGGTATAAAAGCAGCATTATCAATAGCAATATCAGATCCATCAGAGATTTCCAACATTGTATTAATATAATTAGCGTCAAGATTGAAAGTGGCTACTTCACCATTCTGGTCCACAACTACTTGTCGGCATAGGAATGAATATTCACAATCATAAAATGTTACACTTCCCTTTCCAATCTGATTGGAAGATGATACTTCAACAGTAGCTTCTGCTCTAATAGAAGGTTGTGGAGTATGATATGTAATAATCATGACATAGGCACCAGGACGAGATATTGTGTAGTCCAAACGCAAGTGCTTTTGCTCTTCATTTAACCTAGCCATTCTTTCTGTTTGTAATATCTATAAAAAAAATTATTATATAACAATGTAAAAACAAAAACAGATGATAAACTAATTGAAATTATATTTACAGATAATATCTTAGAATCATCAAAAATGTTAGTTCTGATTCTTTCTTCATCCTCAAGAATGTAACCATCTTCTCCTCTGACGATTTCAGCATCCAATGGTAAAGGAGGATATCTAAACATACGGCACATTTCACTTCCACCAGAAATAAGGCAAGGATTTGAAACATGTTCTTGTAACAAAGTGGCTTCATAGTAAGATTGTGGTAAAAGAACCATGTAATCCTATGAAAATAGAACAATAAACACATAAATTACATATATTAATCACAGTTACATTTAGTATTCACAAATAAATTTATAGATGAATAAATTCTATTAAATATTGATGAAAGAAAAGTTTTTAACTTCATCAATTATTTATACATCATCATATAAGGATATAAAAATTCAAGTGATTAAAAAGAATTTATTTTAATTTTTAAAATAATCTGGTAATTAACATGAATAAAAAATTGCATTAGATTATATTCAAAATTATGCAATGATGTAAAATAACTTTAGATTATATTAAATAAATAATAGACTATAAAAATTCAATCATCATTAAATACTTTGAACTACATGATTGTAGAAATGTGTATGCTCAGATATTGATTTAACCACTTGATAGTGATTAAATCAATATCTGAGCACACACATTCCTTTCCACATTATATTAATAAAAAGATTAATTAACATTCAATGAACATAAATGTTCTAAGCATATTGATCACTGGATAGGTAAAAAAATTTGAAGTAATGCTGGCTTAAAATCAATCAAATAAATAAATATTATTTCATCATTTGGTAAATAGAATTGCTAATTTACATATAAAATTAAATTTTTATTGAACTATTTAAATAATAAAGAATTATCAGACTTATTTACTAGAAGGTATTTAATACTTGATTTTGAAAGGTAGTTATTAGAATTTAAAATGCAAAGTACAGATTTTCTTCTTTAACATAATATTTCAGCAAAAAACATACCAAAAATAATGGCTTTTCAACTCGAATTGAAACAGTCCAACGTCCAGGATTCAATACAAATGGGGATGCAATTAGGCCTTGTTTTCCTGAGACTTTCATAAATTTTGGACTAGTTGTTATTTCAAACACCATGTCACTACTTTGCTGTATATCTTTGGAAAAAGAAAAACAAAATAATAAATAATAAAAAAGGTAAAATAATAAATAAATAAAAACAATATAGTTACTTATAAATAATATCACTGCTTTTTAATGATTATGTGAAAAAGAAGGAAAACTTTTAATGCATTTTCATGCATTTTGACAATAATTTCACATTCAATGTAGAAAGATTCATTAAAACTAATAATAATTAAAAAATTTTAATTTATTAAACAATTGAGATTTTAGACTTTTAAGCAAGTCAATCTAAATGATCAATATAAAATTTTTCTATTAGTGCTTTTAAATTTTTCCATTAGTGCTTTTATTCTTATAACTTTCATAGTTAACATATTTGTTCATAGCTTTTTTTTCATAATGTTTATAATATTTTTCCCATTTAACTGTACATTGTAATTTTGGTAGCACCCCTTTATCTTATAATTTTTCTTCAATATAAAAACTTTGAATTAAAGATACTATAGCATTTTAAATATAATTTATAACTTATTATCATGTTATGACAAAACTCTTTTTACTTGATACTTTTGGTGAGACAATCATAACACATATTTCATCATTTATAATTAAATTTTTTTATGAATATAAACAAGTTAAAGTCACATATCTTACAATGCCATGAAAACTTATTTATTTCAAAAGATCATCCTAGAATCAAATATTTAAAACAATGTTATAATAAAATGAAATAAATCAAAAGTTACCTTGAATAAGCCCTTTATTTGGAAATTTTAATATCAGATTAATATTTTAATAATAAGATTTTAGTTTTCTTCCCACAAAAGTCCTGTATTGACAAAAATATGAACTAAGGAGTTTCCAAACATACTTTAATAAAAAAAATTATTATAAATACCAAGATATGATTTGATTACGGATTGCTACACAGCAGAAACTCAATAGGATTTAGTGTTAATACATCCTCTGTGTAATAACAACAGTTTTTACAGGAGGTGAGAGTCAGCGCATAAAGAATTAAAGAAAGGTTAAAATTTTAATCATTCAATCATCACCCACTCAGGAGCAATAATTTTACAGGATTATTTATAAAATCTGAAAACTTATGAGTATGATAAGAACACAGCCCACTTACCACCAAACTTTTCAGGTGTGAAAGTAATAGTTCCAAAGACAGGCTCACCACCAAAGTTTAAGTAATGAAAATAAACTTGATAAAGACTTGGTTTTTCAATATAAAGATCTAAAAGAACTTCTTTCTGAAATAATTTAAATTTAGACCATGTTAAAAAAATAAACGTAAGGAAAAAACAAGTAATTTATTAAAAAACAAGTAATTTATTGAAAATTCATTAAGAATTATTAAGTTTTTCTGATTTATACGGTTCTGTTCAAAGTTAAAAATTTTAATAGTTATATATAAAATTAACTACATAAATTACATAGAATCAATAAATTCATATAAAATGAAATTATTTTAATTTAAAGCTAATAATAAATAAAATAAATTATTTTAAAAATTAATTTATTCTATTTATTATTAGCTTCTTAACTAATAAATTTCATTCAATAATAAATTTATTTTAACAATAAGAAATAATCAGAATTTGATTATTTATTCTCATACAATCATTTAGAATGAGAACTGAAAAAGAGTAAGATGTTAAAAGAAGAAAGTTTTGCTCTATAAGAAGGCTAGAAGTATTTTAGTTTGTGAAATTACGATAAAAATTATAATTAATCTAAGTAAAATAATTATTTTAATACTATGAACATATTTATAGAAAAATCTTAAGAAGTTTTTTTTATTTTTGATGATACAGCTTTCTCTTACTTATAATAGTTATTGAAATAATTATTTATGAATATTTTATGCACTATATAAGTTTAAACATTATGAAAGTTTAAAATAATTGTAAATTAAATAAGACCTTAAAATTAATTTAGAAAATGTACATTATTTCCCTTCTTTCACAACTACATTAAATCTTTAAACACATAGATAAGAGAAAAAGATTTCTTAAAAATTTAGTATTATTTTAATTCATTATTTCAATATAATTCTACTAACTTGTATGGTAGAAAACACTGCATATCCACGCCAAGAAAATCCAGGAAAAACAGCTTCTTCATACCCATAACGAACTTGAGTACCAACTGGCGTACGTCCATCTTCAATTTCAAACTGATGTTGAAATAGTGTTGGAAAATAATGTGTTTGAAGTGGTTGATCACATTTACGACCACTGATTCTTGGACGACATGCACATTGTCCAGTATTTTTATCACAATAGTTATTGACTGATCCACCAATGTCACATCCACAATCTAAAAATTTAGGCTTATAAAAGTTACAAACTAATTAACAAAATAAAATAATGAATATAGAAGTCAGACAAACAAACTTTTTGCCCAATGTATATAAAACTGCAATGATTTTAGATTAAAAGTAAAATATTTTGTTAAATTTCAATTTTTCATTTGCATAAAACTTTAAGATTAACCATATCCAATTTAAACTTACAAAATATTAAGATTTAAAATAAATCTAACAAAACTAATAGTAAGATGTGATAACTCCCAACACACAAAGTATGTTCAAATATATTTTAATGTCTGAGTTTTTATATGATAGTTTAAAATCTCAATATAATGAGAAAGTATGGATTCTCCACAAATATTTGTTTCTGGGAATTCATAAAATCTATTAAATTGATATTTCAGGTAACAAAAGGTAACTTATTATATCAAAAATTTTTCTTGAACATTTTTATAACTTAAACTAGATTTAATTTTTTTTCATGTGCCTTAATCCAACTTGCAAGGTCATTCTCTAGATTTATCATCACTTAATATCATTTCTTTCGATTTATTTTTGCTAGCATCTGCTAGTTCTTATTCAGTTATTGATGATGAAAAGTATATCGCATGCACTTTAAGTTCTCAGATTGCAGCACTATTTTAAATTTATTTAGCAAGGGAATCTACTTTAAATTTATAACCAACAAGGTCACTTCATGCCTTTGTCAGAAATTTTCCATTTTACTAAATCAAAAATTATATAATAAGTAATTATTTCAAAGCAGACTATATTAGATCAACATACAAGATAGTAGAAATTATAGAATTATTGACAAAAAGTTATAAAATTATTGAAATAATGAGCAATTGTATGCTTCCTATGTGAAGATAAAATCAGGATGATCCAAGCTATTTATAACATATTATGAAATATTTTTAAGTCCTCACAAATACTGCATAAGTGGAAAAGCACAGTTAAAAATAATTTCACAGTCAAACACTTCAACATCCAAAGGCTATTTTCCAAAAATTATGTGGGATAATTTTAAAAATATTCAAAATAAGACTAAAAGATATTAGTCAAAATGACTATTTAACATATAAAACTTACACTTATAATGTTGCTACTGTGTCTGTATGTTGATTTTAACATCAACAGTAGATAATAATTACTGAATGCTAATAGCAAAACTTGCCTTTCAAGCATAAAAAATTAGGTCAATCATTAGCATTATTTACAAAAATGCAGATATATAACTATTACATGCATTACAGCAATATTGTTAATAAATTATTTTTTTTTATATTTATACCTTTGCATCCAAATAAGTTATCATCATCTAAGTCAAATGTACCATCTTTGCATTCTGAGCATTGTCTGGATCCAACATTGGGTTTGCATAGGCACTGACCATTAGTTTTACCACAAACAGCAACACCTCCAATAGTGCCGCCCAAATAACAATTACAATCTGCAACAAGATATTTTAGAAAAATTACAGCAATATTGTTAACTGATACAAACAGAATTGTTATATAACACAACAAGTGTAACAAAAAACAGAGTAAAGACTATCAAAACTTATTTATTATCAAAAAATATTTAAAAACTTTGATTATATATATATATATATATATATATATATATATATATATATATATATATATATATATATATATATATATATATATATATATATATATAAATATATATATAACTTAAGAAAATTGAAAAAATACTGAACTAATTCTAGAGTTTAATGAATTATTAATAACCTAATGAATTAATTTAACAGATAAATCAAAATACAAAACAAGTTTTAAGCAAAAAGTATAATGTTTAAAAATTTAAAATAAAAAAAGGTTTGATTATAATTAGAAAGATATTGATTTATTAAAATAGATAATTGTATATATGTTCTATGAATAAATTGTATAGCTTCTCTATGAATAATAATTACAAATAAAACAATATTTGCTAATGCAAATAAAAAATATTTTACATACTTATTAATATTGATTTTAAACATCATTATTTAAAGCATGTGTACTTAGAAATTTTTATTGAAAAAATTTCAGAATAAAAAATTGTTTCATAGAATTTTGACTTTATATGCATATATATATATATGTGTGTGTGTGTGTTGTGTTGTTATTTTAAAAACATTTCATAAATTGGTAAATGAAGCTTACATTCATAAATGTAATCAAAAGAAATTAATATAAGGAGTAAATATAAATAAAAAAGTATGGAAAAATATATAATGAAAAATTAAAATATAAAGTGTTACTAATAAATTGAAAAAAATATCAATTTTACCTTCACATCCTAATGGGTTACTAATTTTTAAATTCCAATACAAGGATTTGCATTCATTGCATATTCGACCAGCAACACGATCTTTACATTCACATAGCTTTCCACTGGTAAGACTACCACATCCCAGAAACGTGGGCAATACACCAGCTGGATCACAGTTGCATTCTAAATTTACAAATAAAATTAAAGGAAAGATTTAAATAAAATGATACATAAATTTAAATATAATATCAGAAAATTAATAAAATATTTTCAACTAACAAAATGGATGAATCAATTCAATATATTTGAAATGCCTTTTTAAAATTACAAATAAGAAAATGTAATTAGTTTTATATGAAGATCAAGCAGAAGTCATTAATTCTGAAAACAATAAGTTAAATCACAATCAACTGGTGTTCATAAACAACAACAAGCACATGGCATAAACAATTCATAACAACAGTACCTCCTTCATAAAAATAGTTGATAAAAGAATATTGTTTTTTTTTCATTTTCATGTTTGTTTGAGAAGTCTGATGCACAAGTTTTCATTTGCTTATAAATCAGTTTTTGTGTGCTGATGAGTATGCCTTGAGTTACATGATATGAACAAAAACACAACACAGTATTGAAGTTGATCATTTCTTCAATGAAATATCTTATGAAATATAGTATAATCAATCAAGCTATTATAAAATTTCACAAAGTATTTTAGAACAAACTTGCAAATGTTAATGATTAATACCATAATTGAATGTCAATTTCAACAAATGCATAGATAATTATTTGTATAAATACATTGCAAAATAAGAATTTTCAAAGCAATCAAATCACTTCAATGAGGTGAAAGTTCTCAATAAAACTTGTGGAAAATACAATTCTCCCTTATTTTATAAAATAGTGCAACTTATCATTTAATTATTTCTTGTACACAGTATGACAGATTAAATAATTAATATTCATATATATAGAATATTTCATTTATAAATTTAAGTAAGCTGGTATTTAAATAAAATATCACTTTTGTAAAATGTACACGCCTGTAAAGCTTTTAGCAAAAAATGCTGAATTTCTCCTTTTTTCTCCTTGAAAGACAAAAAATAAGCAGAAATCCAAAAGTGACATTACTCTGCCCCATATGTATAGCATACTATAAAGTATAACATTTGCATGTTATTTGATATTTACAAATATGCTTACATATTTTTTAATAACAATTTTTTATAATTTTTACACTGCTAACTTTTTTGTAAGAGAAAATTTAATAAAATTCATTGTCAGAGTTTCCTTAGTAAATCAGTTTATATAAAAAAAATTATAAAGAAAGTATTATTCAAATAGTTCTGCTTAACACTTTTTATATAAAAAACATCTATTTATTCTTCAAAAAAAATTTTTTTATAAATACTCATGAAAACTACCTGTTGATCAATATTAATATTCTTTTTGATTTAGAAAGATTTATGAATAAAGTAAATGATGATTTTATTACAAATTCAAGCAATTTCTATTTTTCTAAATTGCTAATGTAAAAAAATTATAAAGCTGGAAGTTAGAAACTTAAACCTCTCAGTTCCATGCTCCAGGTGATAAAACACCAAACTAACTTTAAATTGTTATCAAATCATTGCATTTAATGATAAAAAGATAAAATTTGGCTACAAATGTTCTTGAAACTCTCTTTTATGATAATAGATGGCAGCACTACATAAGACAATCAATAATTTTCAATTACAGCAGCTTGCTTAAATTTCTTTATTTTTACGTTTTTCTCTCTTTTGGAATGTAATAAACTAATGTTGAGAAATGTACAAGGAAGGATTACTTATACAGATAATATTTCTACACCCTTACTGGCCTCTTGAATCTGGAAGCATCAGTGTGGTATAGGATTATATCAGTTAGTTTGAATCCTCTCTAATTAGATAAGTATTCTTTTTTGTTCTTGATTTTTCTATTCACTGCTATTCATTTTATAAATTTGTGTATATATTTTTTTGAATTTATGTATTTTTAGTTTACTTTTTGCAAATATAATTTTAATTTCTAATTAATTTTTTTAATGTGTTAATTGCAAATAAATGGCACATAGAGTTCTTTGTCCTTCTGAAGCAATAAATATGCTTAAAAAATGCCGTCTATTAGTGAATCAGAACATATTGATAGTGATACAGAGAGATATGTTCCTAAGCCACTTGACCTGTCTCAGTTTGATAATGTTGTGTCAAAAATCTCAGTTTGATAATGTTGCAGTGAAAATGATGGCGATGATTAATGTCAACCAGGCTCCTCTATGCTCTCCAAAACCTTACTTGGATAACTAAAAAATTGTATGTAACTTATGGAGTATGATAATTTTTAATAAATGTAAATAATTACTTTAAATTAAAAAAATAAAAAAGATTTTATTTATGATATATTTTAGAACACTGAACATTCATATTAGTTTTTCTGGTAGCATCTGAAAGCCAAATAAATATTTAATTATGAACAATTTCAAAAAATGCATAAAATCTGAAACCAGTTAATATGATAGTTAGAAATTTTCCATACAAGATTCTGGTTTATAAAAATGTTTAATATATAGTTTCAGAAAAAAAGGAATTTAGTTTAAATAAAAACTGAAACAATAATAAAAAATTTTAAATAATGAATCAATAACTTTGATTTTCTATTATCTAGAAAAATGTATTTTTACAATAATTTTTTACTGCTTTGAAAGCATGCACATGATTTATAAATATAATTGAAAAATATTCACATATTTAAATTTTACTTACCTTCACAGTAAGGATAGTTGTAAAAGCCTTCTTTGCATCGATCACATTTCACACCATCAAAATTCTTCTTGCAGTTGCACTGACCTTCACCATCACAAGAAACTCCATTTGAACCAGTAGTATCACATTCACAAACTTTAAGAAAAAGCAAATTAATTATTAAAAAAAACACTTATAAGGAAACAACTACACTCTATTATTTAAAAAAAGCAATAAAACATATATTACTTACAAAGACACTTGGGAAAGTTGTAGTAGCCAGGTGAACATTGATCACATTTCATTCCAGAGAAACTAGGAAGACACTGACATCTGCCACTTACATCACAAATAGAAGACACTGAACCATTCACATTACAGTTACATTCTGTAAGAAAATTTAGAAAAATATAGTTTGTTATTTTAATTTCTTAAATTTTTATAGGTGCAATATTCATATTTTGCGGTGAAACAACAATACATTGTAACTCAAGGAACCTCAAAATATTAAGTAGAGCTTTAAGAGGGGTGATGACATCAATTTCAATGTAATAAAATGATATCAAAACTTAATTTATGACCGCATATTTTTATTAATTAAAAATAATTCATCAGAACATAATTTTATATTTGAAGACAATTTAAAAAGGAAAACCAAAATACTTGAAAATTCCTAAATACTGAAAATAAAATGTGCAAAAATGTTTTTGTAGAAGAAATAATTTACGAAAATAAAACATGTAAATAAAATACTTAAGATATGTACATTTAAATACTTTACAGAGCAATATTTAACAACAGCTTCTGCAATATTGTCGGATTTAGGCTCATTAACAAAATACTCTGAATTGATACTCAGGGAAAACACAGCTGGCTTCAGTGACGTGATGAATTTTGCATTTCCTGTCACAATAGTTTTAGTTCAGTTCTTTCGTCATTTCCGCACATATTTTTATTTCTATAAATCGTTTGTGCTAGAAACAGAATATTAAATTAGCTTTACGATTTTAAATAAATTTGTTAAGTTACTGAAAACTTACAAAGGATCTTTCACTTCCTTTGGCTTTTTAATTTTATCAGATACAATCTGACCTAATCCATTTACAGTTGCTTTAACAGAATAAAATTTCAGCTGTTGTGGACATCCATTGTTATTTGTTATTCTATTGTACTATTTGTTATTCTTTTTAAATACATAAAATGAATAATGAGGATGAAATAACATTGTTGCCTATTACAATAAAATGGGAGTGATGACAATAGACAAAAGGGACTAAGGTAATTTATCTGAAATTACAGATTAAATGAGAGATAATTCTTATTGAGGATTTATAATATATCTGAGGATATTATATAAATACTCAATAAGAATTATGATATTATGAGGTTTTATAAAATATCTGTATATTTTTATTCCTGGAAAATATAGTAACATTGGTTAAATAACACTATTAAAAAAATAAACAAAGGTAATTAAGTCATTTTAAATAACTGATTAATTTGTTTAAAAAATGAATATTTTTGAAAGAAATTTTCATGCAATGCAGTTGATTAAAGCTGACTTAGCCATTATAAAATCAAGTATATAAACATATGAATATTATTTTCTTAGCTTCTTAATCCCTAAACATGTGAATTATATAAAAAGTGACATAAATAATATTTAATTTTTAATCTATCAAATATATGAGAAAATCCTCTAATATTAGAAAATTTTCAACAACGTTAATTTTTATGGCAACTAAAACAGACAACGTTTGTGATATGCATATTAAATAATGCCAATTGAATCACTTGTCTTCTAACATGAATAAACGAATTTAACAGATGTATGCAAATGAAATAGGACGATTGTTTTAAAAATAAACACAACTAATTTGAAACAACTGTTAATATTTCTATATTCAAAATAATATCCATCAACCGCTACACATTTTTCCCATCTTTCGGGCAATTTGTGAATACCACGCCAAAAAAATTATTGGTATTTTGAAGCCAGCCAGTCACCAAGCAAATATTTTATGTTTTCATAATAAGGGGAGTGCTGGTCAGCCAATGCGTGTCCCAATGATGCAAATAGGTGGTAATCGGAGAACATCAAATCTCGCAAATAAGTCGCATGCATTAAATACTCCCAGCCAAGCGCTTAAAGGATGACCTTAATCGGTTTAGCACAATGGCTAGATTTGGATTTAAGATAGGGTGGTTCCAAAAGAACCTAGCACTGCAACCATAGGTCTATTGTACTATACCCCTCAGAAAGCCCTATTTGAAGAGACCAGGTGCTGAAGCAAAATGCAGCAGACATTTTACAGGAATTTCCGGCAACATCCAAGGTTCAATCAAGTGCTGACCCAGGTGTTCAAATCTATGAGCAGAAAAGGTTTCACATTCACATACGATGCGTATTGAAGTTTCTTCCATATAATGGCAACCTCTACAAGTGGGATCATCTGAAACTCCCATTATGGTGAGATGTCTTTTAAGGTGGCAATGTCAGGTAAGTAGTCCCACTGCTTTCCTTAGACTGTTTCTATTGAGCTTTAATAATTCTTTTTGCCTTTTACTAGGGCACGTGCTATTTAACAGCCTTGCTTATCTTTGATCATTGGCATTGTACCAGTTCATAAACTGTTGTTTTCTGAAGAGATCAAAGACATTCTTTCTGATCAATTTTTTAGAAATACCTAGCACTGGTTCAGGACCAAAAAAAGTCAGTTGTTGATCAAGTCCTTGCCAGCTCATCAGCTAATTCATTGCCAGGAACACTAGAGTGTCCAGTCACCCACATTAAAGTGATGGGGTTATTATTAGCTAATTTACACAGAGTGAGATAACATTCCCAGGCAAGAACAGAAGTTACAAGTCTTCTGTAGAGCTAGTAATGCCAATTGACTGTCAGAGCAGATAACTATTCTTTTATGAGAATAGTTTCTGTCCAAGCATATTCTACTGCACATGAGAATGGCAAAGACTTCTGCTTCGAATACAGTTGTATATTTACCCAAAGGGAATGATAACTTTGTGCCATCAGCAGGACAACAAATACCAACCCCAATGTTGGAATTCATTTTTGAGCCATCAGTATACCAGTAAATACAGCTTTCACTGATGGCAACATTATTCCAGTCTTCTCTCTAGGAAAATTTGATTGTATAAGGCTTGTATAAAGCATACTTAACAATCGTGTAATCAGTAGGCATATTTATAAAAGGATGACTAGTTACGCCAGCATTAACACAGCGGCTAGGTGTGTTGTCATCAAGGAAAATCACTTTGTGCTGCTGTTTCATGTATTGCTCACATTTTTCAAGTACAGCATCATTCAAATCACACAATTGTTGCTTGTAGTGATCAGTATTAACTGTTTCACTGGTTTGAGAAACTCATAATAGATTGGCTCGCCAATTGTCTAGTGAACGATTCGGCCTTGCAGTCAATTTGGATAGCTGTTTGAAGTCAACAAACGATCGATTACGCTTGGGATTCTCAAAATAAGTCCATTTTTTAATGCCAGTCACAATATGATGGAGATATGAATTGCATTTGTAGCAGACAAACAACATTTCACACAATTTCACACACACAAGAGGATTTTTCAGTTTTCCTATTGACAGTCCATTAGCTAGTGTGGTACCCATCTACCGACCTTTATTATCTTGCCCATTGCTTTGAGACAAGGGAAAACCATGCTCAGGTCAACATTCAATTGTTCTGTAAGATTTTCTTGCATTTGACTATAATCTTCATTGAGTAATGCAATTCAGCATCTTGAAATGTTTTTGCTGGTCTGCCACACTCCTTGTTTCTCACATCGAAATCACCATTTTGAAAACTTTTCAAACCACTTGTAGCACTACCCATGGCTCAGAGCATTGCCGCCATATGCTTCTACAAGCACTTGATGTGATTGGGAACCACTTTTCTACAGACGGTTGCAAAAAATTAATGCTGTCTGAAAATAGTGGTCGAAAGATATAAAATTTGTCATTTTCAACATAGTAAAAAAAAATACATGCTGAAACTCATCCAATGTAAACTAAACGTAAATATCAAAGGTCAAAGTATATAAAAATCTCGTGTCATAATTTCATAATGTTTGCATATCTGCGAGACTATATCTGTTCGTAATTGTCTCATTTGATATGCATACACCTGGCATAATTAAAAACTGCCCAATCTATTAACGATAAATTTTAGTTTGATGAGATATTTACTCTTCAAAGTATACTTTGCAAATTGTGTGTGAGCTTTATTTACATTCCTAAACAATATTTCATCACTTAATAAAAACAATAAAGCTGTTCTCTTCTTTTTTTTTTTTTTTTTGAAATTACAGTTTTTTCATTGATTTGATTTTTAAATTTACTGATAATATATGATTAGTTTGATGACACTTAATACTATTTTTATACATAATTATCATATTTTTAAAATAATTTCACAAAAGTTTAAAAAAACTGAAAATTGGGATCTAGTTTAGAGATTTATAATACTATCTGATTTATTCATTCTTACCTTGACACACTGGATATCCAAAATATTCAGGTGCACATCTATCACATCTTGGTCCTCCATAGCCCTCTTTACAAAGACATGTACCTGTTAAGCTATCACAGATTTCTTCGAGACACCCAGTGGGGTCGCAAGAACAATCTAAAATAATAAAGAAACATGATAAAAATAATTGCTTTATACTTAAACTAATAGCAGATAAATAGAAAGTGCTAGAGAGTTGCAAGAGAATAATTTTTTTTAGTTGTCATTAATATCAAACTTGATATAACATCATCTCTGAAGACAAAATAAATGTTACTTTAAAGGTAGGATGAATTATTTAATAACAAATAAAATAAATTTATCAAATATATGCTAAGACTATGGAAAACTAAAATTATTCTAACGTTGAATTTATCTTTGGAAGACTTTTAATCAAAGCAAATCAAACTTACTCCTTTTTTTTTTTTTTTTTTTTTTTTTTTTTAACAATAGATGAAACTACAAAATAGAAATGATGGCAAGAAATGTGTTTTGTTGAATATGTTTCTTATTTTATAAATAACCAGTTTTGCCTGTGTTTGTTAAAAATATATCCAAGATAAGATTATTAGTTAATATTGTTAAGACAACTATATGTTACATGATATTTTCAAACTTATAAATTATACTAATAAATGAAAGTATTGAGATACAGTATAAACTTTTAAAATGATATCCAATAGACAGTAGAATTATTTTACAATTTGTAAAAAAGTAAGCAAACTAAAATTCATTGTACAATTGCTCCTTAAGAGTACCAAAACTTAAAATATGTCTGTATTTAAAATATCTTAAGAGGATTGGAATTTTATGAAAGGTAGGCAAGGAAATCAAACCATGGAAGACTTGACTTTATTTCAGCAATATTCTTGCCTTAAGTGTATGTTTATTATCATACTAAAATTAGCCTTTGGAACTTATGTCATGAGTAAAACCACAAAGAGCCAGAGGGTATTTTCGTTATGTGACTGAGCAATTATTTTCTTCAAATCACACTTATTAGAAATGATAGAAAATCAAAAGTGACACCCCATACCAATATTTTAGGCATGATTTGGAATTTTCTATAGTATAATCTATTATCAGTATGTCAGACAGTATATTATAGCATATAAAAGGCAAGATTGAAATACTGATTAAAATTTTTTTAAAAGAACATGTCACTCATCAGAGTTTAACATAAATCTAGATTCATCACCTCATAATAAAAGATTTAACGATTTTGAAACTAAATTCTGACAGTTGTGCAATGAGAGTCAATAAAAATTGCTAAAGGATGTTTTGTTAAAATTGTTAAAGGATCATATTGTTCCCAATTATTTAATTTAAATCATTAATTGAATCAACTATCAAGAATGATCAAAAATAAAAGAAATATGACACCTGCAAATAGTTCTATAGAAGAGATAAAAATTACACACACATGAAAGGAAAAATGGAAATATAGACAGTGAAACTAATAAAGAAAATTTAATCCAAATCCAGTTTCTTCATAGTAAATAATCATCTTCCTCTACACTGTTTTCCTATCTTAACAGATTGCCAATTTTGTGTTTGAAAATGAATTCAAAAATGAATGTTTTAAACCAACATTCCATGTGAAGAAAGGTATAGTATCCTTGATTAGAACATTAACTTGGAGTAGCATTTGCTTTCAAATTTTATCAAGTTTAAGAGTGAAACAAAAAAAGACTCACAGCTAAATATCTAATACTCATACATAATATACATAAGTTTTTTCCTAGTAATGTGATGTTCAGTTACACAAAAATATTGCATCATAAGTTTAAATATTTCCATTATCAGCAAAGTTTAAAGATTTAGCTTTAATCAAGGATTCAAAGAATTTTAAACAGTAAATCGAGTTATTCTACAAATGCCAATTTTTTTCTTGTGATCAGAAACACCTCTAAATTTCAAAAGGCATTATATGTCACCATTAAAACACCCACAGCACTGAGTTAAAAGTGATATAACAAAGTTCAAGAAAATATTTCACTAGTGAATTTTTCTGCAGTAAATTGATAGTCTATATAGATCTAAAATTTCATCACTGAATACATTAATGGTACAAGCATATAAATGAATTTTTGTTCCATTCTTACAATTCTTCCTTGATGATGAAATTTTAATATTGAACAATACATCATGGTCAACTAGATACCTTATGTCACACAGCGACATTCCTCTAGGTATTACTCACATTACCTACAAATAATTTTCTACCAAACATCATTAATGAAAATAAAAAATCAATTTTATTTACAGAGAAAAAATATGTTTCGCATGCCAGAAAGCTAACTCATTACTCAATATTCAAGAATAAAATCAAATGTATCAAATAATCTACAAATAAAAATGATAGGTTGTATTAAACAAAAATCCATAAATAAAAGAAAAAATAAAAGAATTTGTAAATAAAAACCCTCCCAAAATAAGTTTTGATTACAATGTATTCTTTAAAATTATTATGCAGTAATTTATAGCTTAGTTGATGCCAAAAGCATAATTTAACATCATTTTCTGAGGAAAGCTCAATAAATGTTTTAATACTAAAATCAATAAAATTAAATATTTGAAGATGATTGTTTTAAAACTTAGCATTATAAATATACATCACCATATGAATTTCCATTTATAAGAAAAAAAAATTCTTTTTTCACTTATGGGATTGCTTTTTAATGACTGCCAGAAAAGTTAAGCAACTTGATTTACCTAAAAACTTTATGCTTTTAGAGATAATTGATTTATTTATATTTATGCTTGTGACATTTCACTCCAATTTGGCTGCTTTTATAATGAATATATTAAGGAGAAAAAGTTTTTACTATAAATTTCTTTTTTATTGATATGTAATTTTTATCATTAAAGAAAGTGAACTTCTTAATTAATAAATATCTCTATTGATTTCTATGTAAAAAATTCTTTTATATTAGAAACTTTTGTAAGTGCATACAATCTTTATTCATATAATGTAAACTGCAAAAATATTTTCCAATAAATATTTTTATTTTGTATACATTACAAAAAACAACATATAGCAAGTAAATGTACTAATAAAATGCTTACAATCACAACTGGGATAATTATAATAGCCTGCACGACAGCGATCACACTGACGACCACCATAATTACCCAGGCAAGGACATTGACCCCCATCTTGGTCACATGTGCCTCTGACTGATGTAGATGGGTTGCAGTTGCATGCTACAAAAAAAATTCTAGTTCAATAATAGTTTCATTTTTATATTTTAGGAAGTGTTAAATGAAAAATTAAGCTTTATTACTTTAGTTGATGAAAAAAATACATTTTCCAAACTTTATAGAAATGCAAGTAACCTTCAACTTTGTATAATATAAAATATCATAAAATTAAAAATAAAAATTTATAAATATGTAATGCTTTACACAATATTTTCATAAGAAATCAAGAAAAATTCGATCAAACTCATTTCAAATACAAATAAACTACTCTAATATTTTTAAACATTAGTTCCAACAAAATAATTTTACATTTTACAACTAATATGTTTAGTAACATTATAGCGATATGGTTATTTAACATTGCCTAAACTATAAAAGAAATTAAACTAAAAAAGTTATAATTCCATGCTATAAAACATAATTTATTACAAATATTAATTCAGGTGTTAATTTCACATTTATTCTACTACAATTAACTGGTTGGGTTTTGTGGCACAAAGAACAAAATGGACAAGTTGCACCTATTCTGTCACACAGAAAAGAATATAAATAAATAATTATGCATTTATATTATTTATTAAATGATTTGCATTATACTGAATACATAATTAGGATAAATGATATTGACATTCCAAATTACTTAGTCACAAAATTAAGATAGTAAGATTTCTTAATAGATTATAATATAAGGGAATTTAACTTTTATAATTTAAAATTACAATAACTAAACACATTAAATTCTGCTTTAATTAAAATAATAATAAGCCTTTATAAATGGCAATTGTACAACGCATGAAGAAAAGAAAAAAATTGGTAGGTAATAAAAAAAATTAATCTAAATAAAATAAAAAATTAAATATTACTCCATAAAAATCATATTCATCTTCTCTTTTGACCATATGGAAGTGATTTAAGATTAATCAAAATATTTTGCATGAATTGATGCAATAGCATTATAAAAGATAATTTAAAAGAACACTTAACACATCATAGAGGTTAGCTAAAGGTAGAAATCATTGTAAGGCAGTTGAACATTTATAGATAGTACACTGAATTCAGATGCTGAAAAGGAGAAATCCAAAAATGTCTTAAGAATCAATACGATAAATATACATTCAGAGAGAAGATATCTAACACTTATCTCCCATTTATAATGATTAATGTTAAAATATAGCCTTCCTTTCTGAAGAAAATGGTTTTTGAACTAAGCGCTAGCAAGCTATTTAGAAAAAATTATTGATACCACATATCAAATACACTAATAGCTAAAGTTAAAATTATGAACTGAAAAGTATTTGGAAATTCAAAAAACTTTGCCTTCTTTAAATACTTTTCACACATAGTGGGCTATATTCACATGTCATAAGGGAGAAAACCTGGAAGATTCTAAGGCACCTACTTCAATTGATATACATGCTGGAAGCAGCATATCAATTGGAATTATCAAATATCCCATTCCATTATCTATTATCCCATATTAATCTGCCTCCCATCGTTCAATAGTAGAGTTAAGAAATAATATTTGAAATTACAAAAGAATAAAACTTTTTAAAATCTTCAAAATAACATTATAACTAAATTTCCCAACTTACGAATGCAATCAGGGAAGCCAAAGAATCCATCTTGACATCTGTCACAGTTTCGGCCACCATAATTTGACTTGCAAGGACATTGTCCACCACCAACTTCACATACATTGCCATATGTGCCATTTGGATTACAATCACAAAGTTTACAGTTAGGATATCCATAATAACCAACATTACAATCATCACAATATGGAGGGAGAAATTCTGGTCTACATTCACACTGACCATTACCATCTGCACAGTTTCCAGTAGAAAATGACAAATCGCAATTACAAGCTGAAATAAAAAAAAAGTGAACACAAATTTATTAAGCTAAAAAATATATAAATATTTTGAAATATTAGAATTTGAATTCATACTATTAAAATTGAAAAATTACAAATAATCTATTTTATTTATAGTGTATATATATATATATATATATATATATATATATATATATATATGTGTGTGTGTGTGTGTGTGTGTGTGTGTGTGTGTGTGTGTGTGTGTTAACTTTTGAAAATAATACTTTGAGAAAGATTTAAAAATTTTAAAGTATTTTTAAATGTATGTTTAAATTATGTAATTATTACATTCTTATTTACCTAGATCATTATAAACAATTATAAAATCTTGCATATAGCATTAACCTTTATTCATGATGCACATGAAAATTAGTAAACTGCAGTTCTTTCATTTAAAATTTTAATAAGTTAAATATTTTTACAAATAAAAAGTTTTGCCTCATAAAAATTGTTGTGAAGAAAAATTCTGCATGAATTTTATTGAACTGCTTTTAAGAAATTTTATCAAGGATTGTTAAATTTAAAGATAGCAAGCATTGTGTTTAATTTATTATGACATTTGGAGCCTATAGAGCAAAAATGTTAAAAAATAGAGAAAATTATAATTAAAATTTTTTTAATGTTTACGAGCATTTTCTTCTAAAATTTATGTAACTCCAGATAATTCATGAAATAGGATATAATTAATAACAAATAATCTGTAACAATTGGTGAATGCCCACATAATATAATCAACATATTTTTTTCCAATCTATTTTCAAAACATAAAATAAAAAATGTTTGCAATTATTGAAGTAAGCACAAACAATAGAAATATTTTCAAATACCTTTATTAAAATTTAAATACTTTTAATAAATCTGAGAAATCTTTTCCAAGTTAAATTTTTTATATATTTTAATTAAAATTTGAAAAAAAAACATAAAAATAATAAAAATTTTAAGGAATGCAATTTTATATCACTGCAAACATTTATTATAGTAGCTCTAATTGCATACAAGTTTTTTTAATCCTGCAAGTTAAGAAAATGTTTAATTATTAATTTTAATTAATGTTTGATTATAAGGTTACATACATATTAAATTTAAAAAGTTTACAAACAACTATAATATATTGTCGCACAAAAATGAAAATAAGTTCTTTGCAAGGTTTTCAAATTAAATATATAATAAAGAAAAGGAAAGGATGAATAAAAATTACATGGGTATATGATTAAGTTAAAATTATGTTTAAAATAAAACTCATAGCATTAAAAATATTTAAATCAAAAGACATAAATTCCTGATTGATAATTTTTTGTGAAATGATAATTGAATAATAAATGAAAAATAATTTTATTTTTCATATATATTTAATATGAAAAATAATAATTTTTATATTTATAATTTTAATTATTTTTGCTTGCAATTAATGATGTTGGACTTATCTAAATTAACCAGTATTATGTTTAAAATACCAATGTGTTGATGATTTAAGTTATTACATAAATATACCATTTATATTACTAAGCAAAAATACTTTTAATTGCTCTTTTTAAAACGCAATTATTAAGAGAGTTCAAAACCACTCTTCAAATTCAACTTCTTAATCAATATCTAGTGCACTTGAAAAAACATAGTGTGGTTATTGGTTGCAATTTTAATAGCATTGTTAACTTACATATGTCCAAAAAAAATCCAGAGCCAAAAATTTGTTCAAAAAGATATCATAATATCCAAATTTGTCTTTCACAATAAATAATATCTAATTAATCTTTTTTAAGATTTTAAATGAAATAATTGTTTGGTATATAAAAGATTAGACTTAAAGTACATTCTTATTAATATAATTATGCACAATGGAAAATAACTAGATTTCAAAAAAATATTTTTAAGAGCATTTTGTACTCATAATATGAACATAAATTAGGACTTCTTATTATAATAAATTAGAATAATTTAAATTAGTATCAAGTTCAAAAATAAAAATATTTGAAAAATTAATTTTAATTAAATAAATAACTTTGAATTCAATACTTTTTCAATTTGCAACAACTTGCTGTGAGCCTAACATGCAGTAATGTCAAATTAGTTGAAATTGAACTCAAGAAGAGACTTGTAATTTCTTTACAAGATCATAAATTATGCAATATTTAGTTGAATTTTGTTTTAGAAATAATTGTGGGAATTGAAAGATTTTATGATATTATTTTAGAACAAAAGCTATGCTTTTAAAAATTTAATTGTAAAATTTTTAAAATTTTGAAATATTGAGTTCAGAAAAAAGAAAGGGGAGTGCATGACTTTATTATAACCTATAACCACGCATAAATTCTTTTCAATTTCTGAGATATTTTAACCTGGCTTATCTAAATTTATCTACAGGAAGCAAAGTGAAATTATACATTCCTCTAATACCAGAGGATTGAATAATTGTTTTACTTAAAACAGTTATTTTTATTTAAAGCACATTAAAAAAAATGTAATTTATCTTTTTTTATTTTATTAATTTATTATTATAATTTATCAACATTAGTAAATATAATTAAAATAATAAAAATTTTTTATATAAATCCTATAAAGAAAAGTAAAATGTTGATATATATTCATTTTATATTACATAGGAAATTTTAAAAATACATACATATATATATATATAATATATATATGTATGTATTTTTAAAATTTCCTGTGTATATATATATATATATATATATATATATATATATATATATATATATATATATATATATTATGGGAATTTAAACTATAATCTCAATTTCTAATTTACTATCAGCAGTATTATATAGATAATAATGTATATATGTTCAAAAGTGTATCTTTTGATATGGAATGCTGATGAATATTTAAACTACGAAAATTACTTACGTTGGCATACATCTGTAGCATTAAGAAGCTTTCCAAATGGTCTAAAGAATGTTGGTTTACACTGATTGCAGTTTATACCTTGAGTATTATGCCGACAATTCTGACATATGCCTCCACCTTCGTAATGGCCATATATATCTAAGCTCAATCGATTCCTATCTGTCTCTTCATCATATATACACTCATCAGAATGACCAAAACAATTGCAAGCTAGAAATTATAAATTTTAAGTATTTGCATAACAGAAATTGCACTATTATTTCAACAAAATAATTGTTAAATTTAAGAAACACATGAAGAAACTCTTACGTTCACAGATAAATGGACTTTCTAAAATAGCCCTTCGCCATTTCTTTTGTTGAAAACCTGGACAGCATTGCTCACAATTCGATCCACATGTATTGTGCTGACAACGGCATAGTAATTTATAAGGATCACTTGGGTCTGTTAAATCACAAGTTTCAGCATGACCATTGCAAACACATCGACCACCAATGTTGATGTCTTTAATACTGTAAAAATACTAATAGAAAATACAACTTAATATGCAATTAAAATTAAGCTTCAGTAAATTTCCAAATTTTAATGCAATAGCTTAAAGATAATCAATTACTAAGAAAAAAATAAATTATGTGTCATTAGTTATAATAGTGTATTGAGTTTAATGAATGCTCAAAACTAATTACGTCCAAAATACTTATGCAAATTTTATAAGAACTATGAAAGCACTTCAATCATTTTGTTATTAAGAATCAAAGTTTTGCCTACACCTAATTTTCCCACCTGATAATAATTTAAAATTGTTAAATTTAGTACTAAAATTGCTAAGCATTCATAAAGCTGTGATCCTTTAACAAAGTGTTTAGATTGAAAGTAGAAAATTTATCTACAATCATATGAAAAGTTTAAGAACTTAGCTTCATTAATTTAATATTACATCAAATAGATATAAAAATTTGAATTTTTCAAATTATTTTAAAACATTTTTGCACAAAATTTTAATGGATTATGGTAAATTTAGCATTAACTACCAACATGACAGCATACACAAAATATAAATTATCCAAGATACCAAGATTACCACATACAATTATCTCAACATAAAATATTATTATTCCTTGGAGTAAAAATTGTAATTCAATTCAAAAATGCTAAATTTTCGTTTAATAGTTCATTATATCACACATATGTTATTAGTTTAAAAGAGAATAAGAGAGTCATACTTTAAATTTTAACATTTGTATTGAGCACATTAAAATTTGACTATAACTTTAAAAATTATTTTCAAATTTCAAAGAAAAAAAAAAAAAATTAACTGAACTGGAAATATAAAATAACAGTTTTATCACATTTTTCTAAAGTTAATGAATAAAAATTTTAAACATGATATCTTAGACAAATAAGTCATTGGCATTTGCCTTCGTATAGGTAATACAATTTTCATAATAATAATAATCTTTTACAATCAAATGAAATTTATTAAACCTTTTCATATTCCTTTGTCACAGTCAAAAGACAATCATTCATAATATAATCAGTAGCTTTCTTTAAAAAGAAATTAATAAACACAGCATTGGCAATAAATGAAGTTGATAATAAATGAAAAATATATTATTAATTTCAAAGAGAATTCTTTTGACAGTAGATTGACGATAAATTAAGAATTAATTAATTCTCGCAATAAAGGAAGTGTGTTTATAATAATTACAATCAAATTTGCCCTTTTATTAACAAATAAAAACATTGACATATTATGAAACATTATAAGGATAACAAAAATTTGATTTAGTATATAATGTGTAGGAAATATTCATAACAGTATTATTCACATTTGAAAATCTTTCCATTCATCATTCTTCTTGGGTCACATAAATAAAAATAAGGACTAAATGATAGAGAGTGAATATCTTAAAAAGACAAAGATGCTTTGTATGGAACATACTAATTTTTAGAAGAAAGTTTTTTGTAATAGCATTTTTTTTTCTATAGAAAGAGTTTTTTCAGTGATATGTTATACGTGCAAAGTTCCATGTATTCATGTAAGTTCTCCATAGTCTCTCAAAATCTCATGATATGGCACAGAATAACAAAATTTATATTTCAAATTTACCATTTATAAATTAAAAACGATTATTTCCTCTCTTCTCTACCATCAATATGTTTCTCAGGTCTTAGTTAAAAATAAACTTTCAGTCTCTTTAACATTCAAATTCATCCAAGATTCTCATATGCCAAAATAATTTTACATAAACCTTTTATTTTATCCAAATAGAGCATTTGCTTTAAATAAAAGTTGTAAAAACAATGACACTATACTCACTCGCCGAGTAACCGTAGGATCTTGTCTAGCAACTGACATTAAGTGGCCCAATAAAGTTTTTGTTCTTAAAAATCTTAATCGTATATTAGTAGCTTTTGTCCATTCTTGAAGCACTGGAGAATATGAAAAATTATCAGCATTGGGTCTATCATTTAAAAGCGAAACAACAATCTGAAATGTAAAAAGTAAAGTTACTTATTAAAAACTGACAGTTATATCTTAAAATGCGTCAAACCTTTCCATGTATTTTTTTTTTTTTAATTTCAACACATTTTAAGGAACTATGAAATAAAATACCAAATGCATGAAAATGAGTCATATATAAATCAATTAATTTTATGTGATTTTAAATTCTTGTTTCTATTTTCAACTTATGTATGAAATACAAATTTGGAATTACATAATAAAAATGAATACAAATATATAACTTAAAAATATGAAGTAAGAAAATTGGGAAAGCTAGAATTTTATCTTAATTGTATTTTTATTTTTAAGGTAGACATTCAGCTTGAAAATAAAAATGAAAGACAAATATCTCACAAATCATAAGTATTAAACAGTAAATTAGTTTTCTTCTTGTAAATGCTGCATTTTTTTTAAAAAAAAATCTTGATGGCAACTGAATTTGGTATATTAAAATATAAAATTTCACACATACTCAATATTTTATAAATTTGAACATTCCAAAAAGCAATAAATTGAAGAAAAAAAATAATGCAATAACCATAATGAATAATTTATATTTCCTTGAAATAAAGCAAATATAATTTAAAAAAGTAAAAGTATAGAAAATTTCTTCAGATGCCTTGAAAATAACCACATATTTCAAGATTGATTTTAATTTTCAGTTTTCACAAAAAAGAAACATATTTTAATGTTAGTTAAAGAAAAATAATAAAACAAATAAATAGATTTGAAACAATCATCTAAAATAAATAAGTAAAATATTTAATTATAAAGATCATGAAATAAAAATTTTCAACATTTTGCAATTAAATCAAATTTAACTTGTATACAATTTGGTAACTTTGAAAATAAATTTTCAAATAATAGCAATTTATTAAAAACACTTCAGTAAAAGTTTGTGGAATTTTACTCTAGCTTTTGTCTCCATTTATTACACTACTTGAAATGAGTTTCCTTTATTATATTCTTCACATGACACCCCAATTTTTATAAACCAGTCACATCTTTTGCTTAAGTGAATTGATTGAATATAGTTTTCATTATTAAATAATAAATTTATTATGACAAATACTATCACCAAAATTAGCAATAATTTGAAAAGAAATTATCAAATATACAAAGTATACACAAAAAAATGGCATATTTCATTTAATCATAAAATAATATCTAGATAAAAGAAACATTCATACCTCTCCTCCTTCTAAGGGTACAACTTTTGAAAACTTGGTCTCACATATAACTGTATCATCTTTTAAAATTCGCTGCTGCAGAGCTTCAGGGCCAAACATTTGAACACAATCACCAGGACTATCAGCAAAATATTGCCAAGGTGAATAGGTTTCCCCATTGTCTGTTGATCGTTCTAAGACCCAAACACCAGGGCGAGGCGAATTGCCCATTTTAATAAAAACATAGGCAACATGAAACTCCTAAAAATGATAGTTTATCTCATTAACATGGTACATTTTAAAATTATTGTTTTTAACTTTGATAAAAAAATTATTATAAATTTCAAACAGAACAAAATGCTTTTTTATATAGATATAAAAACATAATAAATATATATTCCTAAGAGATATTTTAGATAACAACCAACTAAAGATAACTGGTTTTTTTTCATTAAAATAACAATAAAACAAATTTGATCCAGTGCTTTATAATGTAAAATTACTTTCCAAGAATCACAATAGGTAATTAAAAGCAGTTTAATATGCTTATTATAGATATATAAGCAAAATAAATATTTACTTCATAAGTGGTATTTTAGATAACAAAGCAGAAATAATTACTATGTAATTAAAATAACAAAAATATAATAATAAACAATTTTTAATATAATGTGAAATTATATTCTAAGCATTCAGTTTTTTATTTTATAATTTTCATAACCAAAAAATATTAAAATAAATAATTAAAAAGATGAAAAAATAAATTATCCAAAAGAATATCTATTTTATCTGTTTAAATTAATTTATTAAATTATTCATTTTTATACAAGCTTTTTTAAAACTAAGTGGTTTTAAAAACACAATTTTAAAAATTACATTTGATTAAAAAATTTAAGCACAGTATAAATTCTTTAATTAAATAAAATTAACTCAATAAAATCAATCATTTATAGTTTAAAAGTCATTTTTTAAATTATAGATAGTTAAGTTTTATAATTTATTTTAATAATTATCTATGAAATTTATTTTAATTACCTAAAAAATGTATTTGAATTTTAGAAAAAATTAATGAAATATTTGTAATTAAATGAGAGTAAATGTGTATGTGTTCTTTAATACATTTATACTTTAGTGTGCTTAATCATTTTGTCTCTTAATAATCAAAATAACTTTATTAGTAAATAAAATAAAAGTACTGCATTGCAAAATAAAACAAATTTTAATGGAAAATACTGCATTGAAACTGTCTTTTAAAACATTGAATGTTATGAATCAAATTCCAAAAAAATTGTCTGCATAATTCTTAAAGCTTAGCTGTAAAATATTCACTTATATGATAAAACTTATAAAACAGTTAATAAATAAAAATATATTTAGTTATATTTATAAAAATATGTAGCTATTGAAAAAGATGTCAAATAAAAATTATTAGTTTATATACATATCTAGGATATCAATATCAGTGCTATTGATATCATAGATATGATTTAACCATATCATTTTATTTTAATCACACTCAGTGTGTAACAGATGAAAATTTACAAAGCTAGTATTTTAAGTGTAATTTTATTTTAAAGTGCAAGCTTTTAATTTGAATGATTTGAGTACTAAACTGATTCTTCAGTTTCAACTTTTAAATATATATTTTTTTATTCATTATAAGGTGTTTGTTATTTTCTAAGACTTATATCACTAAAGGGTCATTTATTAATTTTTCAAATTTATTTTTGTCAATAAAGTAAAAATCACCACTCCCCAATTTTGTGTTGTTTGATTAATCAGTGCAGTTTTGTACAGAGAGTATTACCAAGAGAGTTATGCATATTAACAAATTCCTTTGCCATTAGACAATTCATTATGTTAAATTTAAACATTATGTTTTGATTGATAGATTTTTTTATAACTCAAAACACTTTAGCTTACATAATGAAAAAGTTAATTTTATTAGAACATGTATATTTCTTCTTCTGATGAAGCATCATAAAAACAAGCAAATGAATTTAGTACACAGACTCTAGAAATATTGGTATAAATTATATGCATTATCATTAATATGTACTTTGTTATATAGGTAAGATAAGGTTACGACAAAAAAACTGTTTTTGGAGCTTATTGCTCGAGGGCTTATAGATTGCACACAGTAAGACTGAGTTTTGATTTGAAACCTAAACTACTTGGTTATAGTATGCTTAAGTTAGGTTACGACAAAAACTGTTTTGGAGCTTTATGCTCGTAGGCTTATTGTTCGCATTGAGAAAGATTGAGTTTTTTCAGAAAACGTTTCTAAATAGGTTATGTTACAACAAAAAAACTGTTTTGGAGATTTATGCTCAAAATCGTTTTTTGTTTCAACAGTTGTCATTTGTAGGCTGCAATTTACTTTACTGTTCATACTACGCATCTCCACCATTGTGTTTACGTTAGCCTTAACTTTTATAAAATATAAATGCACGTACTCCACCCTCTTTTCAATTAAAAACTCGTATATCAACAGTGAGGTTTCCCTGATGAACAAGAACACATTTGTTAAATGCTAGACATCTTTTTCATTAGATAAATGTTGATCAGTACTATTAGTGAACAGTTTGCTATTCCACATATTTTGCTTGAGGTTAGTCCTAACAGAAAGACCTTTTATTGCATCAATATTGCTCTAATTTTCTTTAAAACAGAAAATGAGTAGATTGATGCACTTTCAAAAATGTTTAATTATTTCTCTAAGACAGTTCAATGTCTTAAATAAGACACAAGAGTTACACAAGAAGAATAAAATAAAACTCGCAAAAACTCAAAATACTCATTAAAAAAGTTTTGATAGAAAGAGTAGTCAACAAAAAAATACTACATAGTGTTGGGATTATGTAAAAAATAGTTTCCTCTAAACCTAATATTGATAATTTTTTTCCGTCGCATTACAGTGATAAGAAGATAATTTTTATATTTTTATATTGCTGAATTTTTATTCCTATATTGCAAAAGATTTTGATTTTAAAAAAAAAAAAAAAAAAAAAGAATACATATATTGGAGAATTCGGAAGAAAAAAATTTCCTTTCTATTTTAAATATTTGTCGACAGTATATATCCCAGTATTTTATTATTTTTCCAAGCTTTTATAAATGCAGTTTCATAAATCAATTTATGTGCCTATAGAAAGACTAATAATTACAATGCTATCCACCCAAATTGCGACACCAAGAAAGACAAGAGATATCACAACAAAATTTATTTTGTAGATAAAATGTTGACCAAGTATCAAATGATTAAATTTATAGACTTCTGTAAAGTGTGGCTCCTGCCAAAATCAGTAGTCACAGTATCTACCACTGTTGAAGATCACCAATACCACACTCCTCAGCTTTGATTCAAAAAGAATTTGGAAATGTTCTTGGGGTACAGTCAACCAAATAGCTTCCAAACGTTGTCAAAGTTGATCTGGTGTGGCAACTGGGGATGTAATCTGGGTCAATCATAGAGCAACTATGGACCACATGTTTTCTATCGGCTATAGATCCGGAGAGTGAGCTGGCCATGCGCTCCAGACGTCAGTCTGCGCTCAAATTCTAACCATTTGCACATCTCACCTTCGTTAATGCATGTTGTAAATTTCATGTTATTTGCATGCTTCCTTCAGGGTGTGCATTTACGGTGGCCAGCAGTGTAAATAGACATTTTTTAATAATGTAGTTGTAAATTTTATACAGTACAGTCAGTTTTTTTTCGTTTAATATCAATTCTTTAAAAATATAAACTAAAATTATACATCTTCTAAGCTCAATTTTCTATTGGCATTTGAAATTTCTTTAACAAACACTTATCAAAATAAGCTATATTTTTAGCTTTAAATTTTGATATCATTTATTTTAAAAGAAACAACTTCAGCTTGTTAAGAATAAAAAATAAAATATAAAGCTACGTAATTTTTACAGCATTAATTTTAATATTGTTGGCTAAATAGTTGGCTGAAGGAAAATATTACTTGTTAGAAAAAATTTTTAAACACCTATATCTATTCCGGGCGAATATTATTTGTTTTGGAGAAAGTATATGCAAAATGTAAAACAGATTATTGAAATGAAGTTAATTTGTTTATATTATGTAAAGCTGACGTAAAATTCTAGAAATTAATTTTTTATCAACTTAATACTGAACTCAAAAATATTTGCAAATAATTTTTTTTTCCTTTACTTTTACTTAATTGAAAAAAATCAAACTGCATGAAATTCTAATATCACGTTTTATTAACATGCATAAATAATTCAATTTTATTGAGTACCATATGTTTTAACAAGTTCATGTAAAAATCATAGTGATATTTAGGTAACTTTTTAAATAAATGATTTAATAATATATTTTTATGAGATGACCTACCATACCTCAACCTTATTCTGAATATTAAGAATGTATTTCTTAAAAATTCCTCGTTAAGAATACAACGGTTAAAAAGCGCATTTGTTGTTTCGTGCTGTGACGTAGCACATCGTACATGTGCCTAATTAAAAAAAATAATAATAAATCGTTTTCGCACTTAAATTTTTCACTTTTATTTCGAAATGGGAAAAATGGAAGTATTAAAAATAATTCCAACATTTTGAATGCAATATGCAAATACGTAAAAAACATAACGCCTGTTCACCTGAGACAACTATAAAAGTCATCTTCATGGGGGTTTAGTATGTTGATGCTCATGATCATGGCTGAGTATTCCAAAGTTGAGTATTGTGAGATGGTTTTACTATAAGGTGAATGTAGACGCAAGGCACGATCAGCCACAAGGTTGTACCGCCAACGTTTCCCTGCAGGCCCGCATCCTTCTCATCAAACCATCCTAACTGTTGTAAAACGTTTAAGGGAGACAGGTTGCATTACTAGTCAACCTCGATCTTTCAGACCAGCTAAGGTAGGACGGACGGCAAGTTCAACCGGATGAGGTATTAGCATATGCACTCGCATATCTGAAATGCGGCGTAAGAGAGATCAGTCAACACTGTGGTCTCTCCAAAAGTCAGGTTTGGAAAATCATAAGCCAATCAGGTGCTCATCCATACCGACCAACGCCTGAACAGGTTTTAATGGACGGGGGTGCCGAGCAACGCTATGCATGGTGCAACTTCGTCATGAATCAGATACAGGTCCAGCCAACATTCTTGGCAGACATAATGTGGACGGATAAGACATGCTTTTCACGGAATGGTATGTACAATAGGCAAAACACCCATTATTGGGCCCTGAAAAATCCTAAATGTTTCGTCGACGTTCGACATTAAATGCGGTATGCTATTAATGTTTGGTGTGCAATTTACAATAACAAGCTGATATGCCCAATATTCTACAATGGCACGTTAAAGGGTGCACAATAGTTACGATTGCTACAGAATGTATTACCCTATTTTGTGGAGAACCCGCCGTTGATTAATCTTAAAAATCTATGGTTTCAGCATGAGGGCACGCCTGCTCACAAGACATCTTCAGTGAAGCAGTACCTCGTCAAGGAATTTGGCAACCAAATACTAAGGTATGGCGCTTTCGAAGAGTGGCCTCCACGCTCTCCTGATCAAACTCCATTGGTCTTTTTCCTGTGGGGATACTTGAAACAGCTGGTGCATGCGACCCCTCCACAAAATTTGCAGGACCTTAAACGACGCATTACGGTCGCATGTTCCAACGTGTCACGCTGTATGCTCCAACGTGTGCAACGTAATCTTCAAACGATGTCCCAAATGTGCATTGCAGCTGATGGTGAGAAGTTTGAACATCTTAAATAAAGTATATCGTTATAATTATTTAATTTTTTCTTTCGTAGATCGTTTTGTGACGTCACAGCATGAAACAATTAATGTGTGTTTTAACCATTGTATTCTTCACATTAATGCCTTCAATGTATCTTTTCGTACTAAATCGAGGATGCTCTACAACTTTGCAAAACACTTTTTCTCTCCATTTCGTTCCGTTTTCGAGATAGGAATGCTAACTCCGCTGTTTTCCACCAGGTGGCAATGTAGTCTGTTTTATTCAGTAGCGCATGGCTGCTTTACAATACCTAAACACCACTTTTATGAATATAGCAGCAGCCGTTCCAAAGTTAAGAGGGTGGCAAAGGGTTTTAGTGGACACCCTGCACACACACACACACACACACACACACACACACACACATATATATATATATATATATATATATATATATATAAGGGATTTTTGAGATTAGTACATACTTTACTTTCCAGTAAAAAGTTCATGCGTTTGCAAATGTGAGGAACAAGGTACGCAAAACGTGTGCGATCGGCGCGCTAACCTTAAGACAATAATGAAAAGGACAGAGACGCAATCAAAGACATTTACTTCAAGTGCATGTTAATTTTTTTTTGTGAAATATGGCTAGAAGAAATAACTTGGATGACTTCCCAGACAGTATGATTGGAAAGATGAAGAAGGAACGCAGTGTGACCAGAGTAGCTAAAAATCTTGAAATCAATAAAAGTGTCATTTCATATAAGTATGAATATAAATTACAAAATGTCAACAAAGGATTAAATTAACTTGTGTTTATATATATATATATATATATATATATGTGTGTGTGTGTGTGTGTGGGTATGTATATGTATATATATATATATATATATATATATATATATATATATATATATATATATATATATATATATATATATATATATATATATATATATATATATATATATATATATATATATATGGTGTGTGATTCTAAATTGTTTTCACAAATCAAGAAGGGTGATAGTACCCATCCAGACAAGCAATAATTACAAATGAACATAGGGTTGCATTCTACTATGAGAGGCAGAAAAGAGGAATTCAAACATGATCTTACAACAGTTTTCGGTAAGGTAATGAATAATATCAAATGTTTCAGAATCAAATTTATCGTTTAATATAAACCTCACAGCAAATGCTCAAAATGCTGAGCACGTGTGTCGTTACACTGTTGACACAGGGGAAGGAATGACTGGCGCATCCTTTCCAAGATTCCTGGTGTCGTGTTAATTTTTTTCCCATAAAACAACGATTCTAGCCACGAGATCTTCAGCTGAGTCCACAAGCGTCTTACACACTAAAATTCCATGTACCCACAGTATAAAAAATCCAGTGGGTTAAAGTTCGATGAGTTACGTCCAAACCATCGTGACACTTAAAACTGTACGGACTATGATGGAAAAATGTACTGGGGCCCAATCGTGCATAAATCACATGTATCTCTGAATGGGGAGAAGATAAGCCTGCAAAAACGTTGGAAGCACTTGTTCCAAGTAGATACGGTTTGTTGAGCCTGTCAAATGGTCTGGCATGATGTAAGGGCCTACCAGGCAATCAAACCAAGGATACCTGCCCAGATTTCACGGAAAATTTCTGCTAGTGTCTACGTTGGGTATACTGTTGGGATTGCTGTCAGACCAAACATGTTGATTGCGCTTGTTAAGAATGCTTTTGCTCCTGAATGTTGCATCATCAATAAATAATACTAATGCAGGAAATCGCGTCGATAGTTATTCTACTCTCCCCAGCATCTTGCACAAAGTCTGACCAGCAGGGATAATCACATCAGTCAGTAAAGATTGTACTTTTTGCTCGTTGTACGTGTACACCGCCATTGCTTTCACGAAAAGTTTCGGACGATATCATTCAGATAATACTTGAAGCGATGATGTTGCTCCGTTTTTAAAGGTCAACGTCTAATCTGGCTGGCTTTTTTCGGTAATCAGAAGGAGCAAATAATTGACTTCATCAACTATGGAAATTTGCATACGGTAAATTCGTGATAGATCCTTTATGCGCTTCTACTTTCCTCTTTTCTGCCTCTCAGAATGGAATGGGAGACAATATTCCTGTGTAGAATAGCATTCCACTATGAGATTGCTTGTATGGATGGATGCTATCACCACTCTAAATTTGTAAAAACAATTTAGAATCACCCTGTATGTATATATATATATATATATATATATATATATATATATATATATATATATATATATATATATATATATATATATATATATATATATATATATATAAAATATAATGTATTATAATAGTCTTTTGTATGTCGCTGTGTTATATTATAGAGGATTATTGTTATGAATGAAATTTTCGGATTTAAATTATTATTAATTTAATTTATATAATACTTCTGATTAATTATCAGGAAGTAGAGAAATTCCTTTCAAATGGAGATCAAAAATAAATAATTATATTCCAAATTATGATTTCTTTTCACTTTTTAATATTTATCAATACACAATCATATTAGGCTGCTTATTATTAAGTTAGTAAAGCACATGTAATTTTCCTTAATTTTTTTTTAGTAGTAGTTTAAGTTAAAATTTCTTATAAATAATGTTTTAATTAAAATAAGGTTAAGTGTAAGAAAGGCAACTTTAATCTTTGCTTTTTATGAGAATTAATTTCATCACTTGTATATCATTGCCTCTTACATTTGTAACATCTAATTGGCTATAAATAGGATTGAGTAAGGACAACAGCATGCATTTCAAACAAAATGAAGGGTGCACCATTCAAAATTACGTGATTACGTATATGCAAGTAGAATCTGATGAACGACCTTCTGTCAAGGATTTTATCACCCGTCTCATTCTCGTGACCTCTGATTTCTTTCGAACGTCTGACCTTTTCTTGGGAAACTCGATAAGAAATTGATGAAGATAAGATTCATTGCCGAATTCTGTAACATCCAGTTCACTAGGAAAAATAAATCTCACTTGCATCAATTTTGCATGTCTTTTGATGTTCCGTTTAAAATAATTTAATTCACATTGAACTGCAACCAAAGATAGAATTATTTTTATTCAAGAAATTTCAAGATTTCTTTTTGATAAATATCCAATAATAAAAGGAAAAATAATTTTCTTCTTTATAATGAACTAATTACGAACAAAAACGAAAGTACAAAGAAGTGATTTCCTCTGACATTAAGAAATGGACGCGACTAATATGAAAAGAGAGTGGGCTTCCAAATTTAAAACTATTTAATGAGATTATTATATCTGAAGTTATGTAGAAGGAAAGAGTTTTATATTTAATTTGTCAATCTCATTTATTGACATATATATATATATATATATATATATATATATATATATATATATATATATATATATATATATATATATATATATAATTTTTTTGGTGATAATCATATTATGTGCAGTAGCCTATTCATAGGTATTTAGAAAGTTAGACAAACTTATCTAGAAATGGACTTGAAAACTGTACATTTTCTTTTGTCAATTTCATTGAAAGTTTTTGCGCATATTTTTCCTGGTGGTAAAGATTGACACTACCAAGTAAAAATCCTAGTTACGTCTGTTATCTAAGTTATGATTATGTATAGCTATTAATATAGAAGTGTAAAACAATTCAAATTTTAGAATATAGTATGTTTGCAATTATTCAAAATAACTTTTGGGAAAGATTTCTTCTGATTTAAATAATTATGAATGTTTTAAAGGATCTGAAAAACAAAAAAATCTTTTTTTTTTTTTTTTTTTTTAATTTAACGTTAAGTAATTTGTAAGCATATTAGTAAAATTAAACATGTATTTAATATAAAAATAGCAATTATTGCTGCATGCTATAAGCTACAAATTGATAACACTTAAAGATTTTAGGCTGAGATTATTTTATATCTTCTAATGAACGACTGTCTCGTGTGTGTAATCAATGATTGGTGTGCAAAAAAAATTAATAAATAAAATAATATTTTTTAGAAAAATAGTAAAAGGCAAGTTATTGATCAAATGAAGTTCTTACAAATGATTTGAGCCAACAACTAATGTATATGAAAACAAAACACTGATTTTTTTCCCTATCTATCTAATAAAAGGTCAAATTATTTCAAGAGTAGAATACACAAAAATCACTTCAGACTTTAACAAATGATGTTCAGAAATTTTTCATAGTTAAAATAATTTATTATCCATGGAAATTGTTGTTTTTGATATACATCGTTTGTGTTTTTACTGTGAAAACAGAAACGCCACATTTGTACAATTCTAGTTACATCAGTCTCCAGATCTTAACCCTATTCATCAATTTAATGAAAAAAGCTCTTGGAATTTTGAACAGATTATATTTTAAAAAGAGAATGATACCGAATTTATTTCATCAAAACTAGATGAGCAAAAATCATTCACGTTTTTTCAGATTCACTTCCAAAGCAAACGGAAAGAAATTAAAGATGTAACGTAACTTTTTGGATGAAAAATTTTTAATGGAAAAAATTAATTCTTATGTTTCAAATGCTGTTGTGTACACTGCTTTCTAACAAAGGAAACTGTTGACATAGCCGGAAGACGACAATTAATAAACAAGAATTGAGGAAAAGGAAATATGACGCGAAGAAGTCCGGCAAGACAGGAAGGATAGATTAATCAATAGCTGAATTACAAACACACACAGCAATCAAAAAGTTTTTGAATTTTTCAGCTTAGTTGATCAACATATAAGTACCTTTAAGCAAAGTTAAATTAAGGCTTTTAGCTATTTCCATAAGTTATTCAACACACACACACAACTAATTGTGTATACCATCTTAATTTAAAGATCGTACAAACAATATTTTAGTTTAGTGTAATTCATTATTTTTTAAAAATATATAATGTTTAACTATGGGATTCCTACTACTTAGTTGTTTCTAATAAATAACTAAATAATTATGAGAATTTTAATAAATTTTGTTTTTACTACTTAATTTTTTGTTGGATATGAATTGCTTTAAGTCTCCAAAAGTTTGCTCATAAAAGTAAAATAAATTTTAGACTCCGTTGTTGCTAAACGATTTTAGCAGTCTTTTTCACTGCTCTTTACAATATCATTCCGCTTCCTTTTTTAAACAATTTAAATTAAAATCTTATTTAACTGAAACATGGCGCTAAAAATAGTGTTCTCATTACCTTAAACTCGAAACTCATTTAAAAAATTTGTTCAAACAACTTTTTCTTTGTTTTGATTCAAAACCTTATTTATTGTTTGTTGATATTATTAATTATATGATATTTTTGAAGTTATTTATGGGCCACAATGACGTAATTTAAAATTATGATATTTCAAATGATGGAAACGAAGTCAAAGAATGTATGCAAATCTATTTCTTCTCAAACTTAAATTTTTTTTTATGCTTAGTTAATATTTTCAGAAATAATTCCGTATCATCATTTTTAAATTTTTCTTCTCATATATTTATTTTGATTAACTTCCGATATTTCAATAAGCACTGGCAACAATATAGAAGAAAATAAGATAGCACTAAATCAACCGAAACATATTTCAATTGGTTCGCTAAACTGATTAAAATAAATCCCTTCCGACTTACATACATACATAATAGTGCAATCGAGCCTCTGATTGTACTTTAAGTTAATGGGTTTGGAAGGCTCTCCCATCTCCAAACAATTCGTAATTTTAAACCACGATCAAATAGTATGGTTGACACCTGAATTTCTATCCTTCCCTCCACTTCACGCCATACACACGAATGGATGCTGAATCTTAAAGAATTTTTATGAAAATAGACCCACTGAAGGTTTTTGACTCGTACTAAAACCTCCGGATAACACACGGTTTTTCCCTCTAACCTACAGAAGCATCAAGGGATTCTTAAAAAATCCTGAACGTAAAATTTTACCGTCATGAGGTTAGAAATTGTAATGTGATAAAAAAAAAATAATAAGCAATATTTTTGGAAACATTTGTCTGAATATCAATACATAAATTTTTTTTAGGAGAATTTTATTTTGAAGAATTTTACATGAATTTGAATAAAAAATGAAACTCTAGGCAAAAATATTCTCATAAAAATAAATGGAAAAAAAAGCTTTATTTAAAAAATTCTTAACAGAAGAAAAATGTCAGGGTGAGTGTTTGGAAGTTTTCCGAGTTTTCTTCTTTGTAATTCATGAATACGACCCACAGTATAAGAAAAGTGCTCCCCCGAATAGCAGTTTACGCGGTGGACTTTGAAAATGCCTGACAACTTTTACCGTATGGCAGTCTACAACGCGATGTCAAAATCGTCTGAGAAATAAATAAGTTTTACTTTAAGAGGATTTTTAATGCTGTGTTGCCAATTTTAGATAATGTTTTAAAAAAATTTTTAAACAAACAGTTTTTAAAATATCAATTTAATGATATTTAATAAAAAAAATAAATTTAATTTTTAAAATCTCAGCATTTTAAAAATTTGGTATATGGAAGTTTTTTACTGGAATCAAAATATACTATTGATATTAATTGACATGAAGCTTATTAAACACGATAAGGCTAAAAATTAAAGACCATTAAATTTTTTACTACATAATACTCCCATGTTATCGATATATATTACCCATGTTATCGATATATATTACCCATGTTATCGATATATATTACCCATGTTATCGATATATATTACCCATGTTATCTACATAACACTCCCATGTTATCTATGTATATAGAAGTACCTTATGAAAATTCTGTGTATGAATTACAATAAAATATGATGGAGATAATTTATATAAGATAGACTCATGTGTTACTGCGAGGAAAATATATATCAAGAAAAGACAATTTTATGCTTATGTTTTTATTATATTTCAAAATCTGTTAGCATATGTTCATTTTATAACAACTTTTTTTATATTTATTTTTCCAATATTTCAACTTATCGCAACTGTTTTTCTTTTTTCTTGTGCAATTTTATTTTATTTGCATTTGCTTTTAGTGATTAATAAATTTATTAAATAAAATGTCAGCATTTTTGGAAAATTTTTATAGTTATAAGCAATAGGGTTTCAATTTTCAAGGGTTTTTTTTTATAAATTCCAGACATGGAAATTAACTGTGAAATCAGTGTTTTTCAACTCTTGTGGTAAGCACAATGATGTACGTATGGGGCAAATTAGTTGATAATACGAGAAAATAATAGTAATAAATGTGAACGAAATTTTAATATTTTCAACAAAATCTCCTTCAAATATTAAAGGAAATTTTATTGAAAATATTAAAATTTGTGTAAAGCTTTTTTTTTTCAGTTAAATGAAATCTATAACTAATTTCTATTAACCAACAAGATTATGAAACACCGATTTCAATATTCAAATACTTACTAGCTAAATGAAAAATAAGTATAGTTTGCACGTGAAAGCTTCATTTGTCAAATCAATTAACTCCATAAAAGAAGAAAAAGAAGGAAATGATATAATAGTGTGTATTATTTTATTATTTTTTAAATTAATGTTGCTTACACTATTTATTCGTGTTTTTGATGATGCTTGTACTTAGTGAAAGATATTTTGTTCTAAATATATACAATTCTATATAATATGCACCTTTTATATTATAACTTAATAAGATTCAATAAATAGATTTAATGTAATTGGCATACAAAGCTTTCATACACACACACATATGTATAATAAACATTATTTTTTTTTAGAAAAAAGATTCGATATCTGATAGTAACTAATTGTTGAAATCTATTGGAAGACCTTTCCAACATTTGTAGTGTTTTGCATTTTTCATAGAGAACAATTTTTACTTGTTTTGTAAAGGTGGAAATCAGTAGAAACTCCCTGAATACACATTATTAGACATGTATGGAAAAAAAATGGCCATTTCTTTTTATTGTTTTAACTAGGGAAGAAAATGATAGAGGGATGTTTTATTTTTACTTTCACACACCCATTAAAATGCTATGGTGTCCTGGTTGGTTAGGACCTCTTTCTCATTCTCGGAAGGTAGTGAGTTTAATCCCGGATTAACTGAAGATCCGTCATGTGTTCATTAAAGGCTGCTGAAGATAGTTTAATGATCGCCTATATTCTCCAAATCGAATGATACCTCTAAGGGCAGCAGTCTAGTATGAGGAAGTCTTTTGCTTGATCTCTGCTTCTAAATTATGAAGACTCCCACCAGGCTACTTCCACTAACTGGTAGAGCCCATCTCTGAGCTACGTACTGGGAAGTAAGCAACACAGACATAGTATTCACGTCTGTTGGGAGAGTATTAGAAGTTTGAGAGATTTTTTTTTCTTTTGAGCCACGTAAAAATGATTCACTGTACATGAAAAAGTCATGTCAGAAGACTTGTCAGCTGTCCAAATTTCTTGTAACATCTTTGCGGTTAGGCAGTCACAGTATCAAAGAGACAAATTCTATTATGGCTATGATTACCTAAGATTACAAGTGTGAATAATGTTATCCGACATCTATAGAACGATGGGCTGTATGAGTATTAAGATAGGATTATTTATTGCTTAAAAATCGAGAATATTTATTGCTTAAAAATTATTTATTGCTTAAAAATAGAGGGAACATGTGAGAGATGAAAAAAAAAAAAAAAAAGCACCAGATTACTAGATAGTCTATTTATTTCTCCTATGAAGTTTGTTTGCATTAAATCTCTAAAGTTAATCAATTGAATATGCATCAGAGAAAATATTGAAGAGTTGAATAATACTATTCTTTATTTTATATTTATAAAATATTTCATATTTAAAATATTTATATTTATAAATTATATTATGCATTTTACAAATTTCATCTGGTATTTCAGGTATTTTTTTAAAAAAAAAATTGGAGATTTATAAGGACATGTTTTTCTATATATACATATAAAATCTTCTCCATCAATACATTTCTTTTCATGATACCAAATATGGGTTAAGAAAATAGATAATATTATTTATAACTGACCCTGTTTATTTTTTTTGTGAAATTTTATTTTTTCTTTTCTTTATTCAAAAATATCTTTTATGAATATAAAATAAGGTGAAATCTAAATAAAAAAATATTTATAAAATCTTTCTGAAAATTATTAAAATTGCATTAATGAATCTTTCCAATCATATTTATTTAATCAACATAACTGCGAAATAAATGACAATGAACCGAGTACAACTTTCACAGATATATTCCAATACAAACAACAACTACTATTAATATATCTACAAGATGATTTATAAAAAAAGGCCATATTATGTTTATAGAGATATATAGACCAGGAAAATTTTCTAGGAAACTCATCAGTAGTTATTATGCGTAATTACAATGTGATTATACATAATAACCGCTGATGTACACTATGACGTGGTTAGCAAAAATTTACATACTAAGTTTAGAATTATGTTTTGTTTCTGTTGTTATGACAACAGAAGCATAAGGCATTTATAGAAGCTCAGGACATCCAGGGGGCACATCAGCAATATTCTTCTTATTGTAACAGTGTAACATAACAACAATATATTTAAAAAGCTTTGCATGTTATATTTCTAACAATAGAATTTCAGCGAACAATCACTTCACACCACACATCAGCAATTATTTTAATATAGCGATGATGAATAGTTAGTTACACAAGCTATATTAATGTAATATTTATTTCATACTGCTGAAAAAAGATTTATTTAATTAAAAATAAAATCAATGCTGTGAAAAGGATTTAACAAGGAAAATTTAATATTTATCAATCGTTATCTCATACAATCTTTTCATTTTAATTATTTGGAGTAGTCCCTTTACTTTAATAGCTAATAAAATTCAATTTTTTTTAACTGCAGTTGTAATAAAAAAAAAGCAATTTTACTGTAAAAAAAGAAATAGTTTGAAACTACTGAACAATTATTATAACTCCAATTCAGATTTTTATTGAGCTCCAATTCAGAAATTATCTAACTATTATTCTATTTTATACATACAATTTAATTAGAATGGAAGATTTGGAAGAAACTGGAATAAAAAGAAAATCATAAGTGAAACTGAAATTATATGGAAAATAATATTCATAATTCTTTTTTTATAAATAACCTTTCAAATCGAAAAATGTATAGTTTTATTCTGAAATCTAATACATAACCTCTTAGTCCATTGCTTTGTATAATTAACTCCATTAGTCACAACTGAAAAATTTTTATCTTTTTTTTCACTCAAAGATACTTCATTTACGTAATTTAGAGTATAAAGAATGAACTATGTTCTTTTATATAACACCATTAGCTAGTTACAAAGAAACAAAAAACCTACTTTGTGTTTTGCAAAAGTCAGTAATTTTTTGTTAATACTTTTCTTCTTTGACTTCAACTTTTTCTCTGTTACAATTATTTTTTTTTTTTTTTTTTTTTTTTTTTAGTAAATCTTATTATCTTTACTATCTTTAAAGATCACTTACATCCACGAACACTCTCCTATCAAGTTTGACGAGAAAATCATTACTGTTAATCAAAACTTAAAAACGTGGCATTTGAAAAACAAATATTTTTATTTTGAGTTTTAGAGTTATACATAAGCTGAAATTAGCATTTAAGATATTTAAGTAGTACTTATATATTTAAATGCTGCTCTGCAATGCACTTAGCAGTGTTTGAATTTGAGTGCTTAAATGCTAAACACTGGGGTTTTCACGTTAGGCTGAATATAACTGAATTGACCTGTTGTTGTTGTTGTTACTAATCCCATCTGATATAGCTGAACTATATTAGATCCATAAGGCCGTAAACCTTAAAAAAATCGAGGAAAAGGAGAGGTCTCTCAAGAAACTTTTCTATAGTGAAATCCAGGCAATCAAGTAGGTGCTGAGGACTAGCCTCGCTGGAATTGCACTTCTTACAGGTTGGAAAGATCTTAATTTGCCCTTTGAAAGTGAGACACCTAGTATGACCATTGGACTGAAATGACCTAACTGGGACAAATGTTTCGCACTCCAGGGCCCTTGGTCAGGAAAGCAGATATGGCAATGTAGGCCTTAGTCCACATTAGGTTGTGGTGTCACAGGTTTAGTTTTTTGTGTATTTAAATGCAAAATATAAAATTACATAAATAATTTCCAAATCGTGTTGATAATATAGATTTATATTGAATAGAAGCATACATTTATACAAAACTTTGATTTCTATATCTTATAAATATTATATAATTTTATTAGAAAACATTCAGTAGACTTTAAAAGAGAAGTTTCCAAACCATGCCTTGATTGTTAGCCTTGATTGTTATGGCATTAAGAATGAAAACAGTTCCAGATAAATTTTTCTTTGGATAAAGCATATTCTTCAGAAAGGAAGGTAAAACTCAAAGATATAAATGGAGGCAAAATGTGGATAAACCAAACGTTAGCATAGAAAATATTCGCTTAAGTATTTTTAATTTAGGAAAAAATACAATTATATATCAAGCAGATGTTATTCAAGTTCAGATTTCTGGAAAGGCATTTTTGTTCCAGAATAGTTCTATACATTGACAACAACAATAAATAATAGATTTTTTGAATCGGCTGCGCATTGCAGTGTCCTTAGTTAAAGTTTATTCATTAAACATTCCAGTGAATATGCTGTTTGGTGAGGTTTTTCACTTTCATCGGAATTGATGGTTACATTAATCTAACATCTTTATCCCTTGCTGAGAGACTCGTCTCTAATTCCAGCACATGAATATATCCCTTAGTATATATAAAACCCTTACTATATTTGGTAGAAGAAAATGCAGAAGAGAAAACTGGATTCCTTTCTTTTATGTGTTACTTTATATTAAGTCTCTGCATTAAAACATTTATTTATATATAATAAATACAACATTATTCACATTAACAGTGATTTAAAATAATTTATGAAACATTAATTAGAGTATTACAATTAATTTATTAAATTTAATGGAAAAAAACACTAATTAAGCTAAAATAAAGAAGAAGAAAATTAAAAATCTTATAATTTATTTTTATTGAAAACGAGAAAAATTATACAATTTTAAATTTTTCTTATACTTATACAACTTTTAAGTAAAAAAAACTTAAAAGTTTACAAGTGGCTTTGATCTTTCCAGCATTATTGGTTCCTGAAAGCAAATGAATTTTTCATGGCAGAGGGGGGGGGGTGATAAAAAATTATGTAAAAGTTTCAAGCAAGAAACTTGTTTAAAATATTTTATTAGTAAGTATACATTTAATAAAGTTAACAAGATATATTTAGGTTCTTTCGGTTATTTTCTTTATAAATTTGCAAAGAATATTAATTGAATACTATTTTTTTTAAACTCTTTTCTTAAAAATTTTCCGATCGCATTCTGTGTTTTTTCAATTGCTCTGCATAAGTGTGATGTATATTCTCCATTGAGATCACATTTTTCCATGACTGTCAAAACTTTATCAAAGTGTAAAGAAATCTTCCTTCAAACTTTTAAACTTTGAGTATTTTATCATTGTCTTTTTTTTTCAATTTTCTTATAGCTCAATTCTTATTTTTGAAATATGATTTCTTTTAGTTACATTCCTTTTTTATTTACTTGTAACTTGTCCTAAATTGAGAAATTCTCTATCCTGTTTGTCTTTTGATATGATGAACTTTCAATTGTTGTTTCAACAGCATATTTCTTTGTACCTAGCCTAAGGTTAAGCTCCAGCTTGTTTGTTTGTTTGTCGCTCAACGGTCATTTTTTTGCACACGAGGGCTAATTAGACCTGGACCTACGACTTAAAGTGGATTCCGAATCACTACAAACATCCATGTACAAGGTGGGATTCGAACCCACGAACTGTTGAACCGAAGGCAAGAGGGCTAACCATTCGGCTACCAGCTCGGCTCAGGTTAAGCTCCAGCATTTAGCTTGAAAGAGCCGTGTAGGAGTCTTAGTAATTTAGAAACAGGTGCCAAGCTGAAGACCCTCAATACTTGATCTTCTTCTCCAAGAGTTATCATTTCACTTGGAAGACATTGAAATCACGATATTTTTAACATGACCCCAGCCGTCTTTAGAGAACACGATTTACCTTTGGTTAAGCTAGGACTCAAACTCATTATCTTCCAATAATGAGAATGAACCACCAGAACTTGTTGACCCTTTCTCTCAAATGTGAAATTAACAACCTCTAAAATAAGTGGGTTATTGTGCCTGAGAAGGTAAAGCGAGTAAACAACATCAGTCGAATATGAGTGTTCTGTATCGAAGAAAAAATTTTCATTATCGAAAAAAAAATTTCAAGAAAGTTGAATTTTGGAAACAATGCATTGGACGAAATTAGTAGTAGGGAGAATCGAATACTTCATATACAATACAGCTTGAAAACATCGATATAGATCCAAATACTTTTAAGTATAAAAAATAAATAGTGTTGATAACATTTCCCTTCATTTTTTTGTGCGTGTCACTGTCTGACGTAGAAAGGAGAAGGAATTGGTAGAACACACCAAATGTGAGGGAAACGTTAGGTGAAAGGTCAAAAGCCAATTCTCTTCTTTTTTTCACCTCAAAAATTTCCCTCAACATATGTCATAAGTGGGGGACAGTTTCTATTCTGGAATTCCTTGGGAGTCAGCAATGACTGTGTATCATAGGGCATTTATTTTTCTTGAGAAGGAAAGTGAGGGTGTAGAGATATTTTTTGATATCGTTTCTTCAATGATTAGTGATGGAGAGGTATATAAATTATATTCAGCTTATTTATCTTTCTAAAGAATTAACATTAAAAGAGATTGTTTTTGCTAAAATACATATAGAAAATAGATTTTACCTGTATTGCGCATTTGTGGAATACAATATGGCAAAACATCAGCCAAGAAAAATTTTATCTTACTTATAGTATTTATTTGAATGAATGTGGATATTATTGAATATACTAAGTTCGCTTGTTTAGATTTATTAAAAGGATACAACAATCCAGTGAACACAGAATTAGTTCACATTTTGCCAGTATTGATTCGCGATTGTCAACATCTTTCGGTAAAAAAAAATTTAAGACAATTTTTATTTTCTAAAGTTGTAATGAATTTATAATAGAGTATACACCACTATTTTAATTGGTGAAACCAGGCACCACAATCTTGTCCAATCAAAACCCAATCATTAAAATGTTGAGCCAAATGCAAATAAAAAAAAATGTGAGCTCTTATTTTCCTATTGGAAATTACATTAAGAAGTTAAATGTTAAAGTAAAGTGCAAAAATATGATAATATTAAATAAATATTGAGCTTGGTTTCTAACCAAAGGAACGTGCAAAGGTTTACAACCATGCATGAATTGAAACCAACGAATTATAAGTAAATATGTAAAAAAGGAAGATCAAGGAATTTGACTCCAGTCGCAGTGAAATAACGGTCAATTTTATGCACTTCTGTCAGCCTGGGTGCAGTGCTTTCAATGTTTCTTACTTAGTGATAAATAAATACGAAGTATGAAACATGGAAAACTATGTGAAAATCTTTATCTATAACCTATATAAAATCATGCATGAAAGCCAAACGAGGCAGATATACAAATTCTTCACAGCTATGAATTATTAATCTACCTACTGCATGGACTCAAATCTTCATAAGTTGGAAAAAATATATTAAAGATATTTTTACAGTTAATTTTTTAATTTATATTACTAATATTATTGTAAAACAATAAATTTTTTTGCATGAAAATATAGTGTGATTTACATTTTTCTCATTTTCACTTAAACAGATTATAATATTCTCAATTTTTTCATAATCGAGATAATATATTTATTACCCATTATATTAAGCAAGAGAGATCAGCCATTTTTCTATATATTGTGTGTCATATTTATGAATATCATAAAATGAGGAAACCTAGAAAATTCCTAATAATAGAAATTTTCTAGATTTTCTTATTTTCAGTGCATGTGTGTATGACTCACTATCTAAGGAATATCATCCCAAAAACCTCAATATGAACTGGATAACAAAAAACGGTTATGATGTATATTTATCCAATTTTGACTGCCCTTTTCTCGACGTCAACATGTAATTCCACAATCGTTGAAAGATAAGTCAAACTAAGAGATTTCGATTAGACAAATTAGAGTACCATTTAAAACCTCCTCTATATATAAGTCTTTTAAAGTATAAAAAGCAATTTTTTTTTAATTATCGGTAAACTCCGACTCACGAAAGTTTAAGATTTCTAAGCACCTCAAACCCCAGGATTAAGCTTCTACTAAACCAAACTTTAGGAACAATGTATACCCTAACACAGGAAAGATAATTTTACTGTAAATAATCGTATTTCCACTTACATTTATTTAACTTTATTTATATTTTTTATATCAGGAAAGGTTATATTTTTTTGGCATATCTATAGATCCTTGTCACACTAATTTTGCATCTATTGGACACTGAATTTGGTATTATTCTCTAATGACAGTAAGGTCCTTAATAATAATTAAAATAAATAATTATGTAATAATAATTTATTCATTTATGCACAAGGATTAGAGAAAAATTCTCCTTCATCAGCAGAATATATATATATATATATATATATATATATATATATATATATATATATATATATATATATATATATATAGATATCAGTCTTGCAAATGAAAAAAGTTCAATTTAAAGATTATTAAAGGTTCATTTATACAACACTGAAAAGTTCTTTTTAATATTATTAATTGTTTATAAAAATGATGCAAACTGAAAGCTGAATTTTACTCCGACTGCAAAGTATTAATAACATTAATTTTTCTCACAAAAACTTGTTAGAAATTGATAAAATAAATAAGTAACAAGTTTAAATCACATGCATATATACTTTTAAAAACCATTTCCCAAATAGTAGCTTATTATACAATTGAGAAGGTTGAATTTATCTAATTATAAGGTTACAAGCGATAATTATTAAATCTCAGAGCAGATGTTACGTTTAAGGCAGATGTCCTTTGACAGTAATTAAAAAAATGTTTTTGAAAATGTCTACCGAGGAAAATTGTTATTTGTGTTCTCATGTACTGGAATTGGATATGGTGTTTAGATTTGTATACAGGCAGCAAAACATAAGACACTGGTTTACTAAGTGTGTAATATAATGATAAAACTCACCTGTCCCAAATCTATGGTTAGATTTACTTCATTATATTTCATTCCTCGGGACAGAGGAGGGCTCTGGTACCATTTTTCCGTTCCGTCGATGGCATTTTCAGCTGGATGAGCTGTTTCTGGATTACTTGGATCACAATAATCACATACTTGCCCTTGAATTAAATTAATATTGGGATTGTCTCGACGGTCAGTATTCGCCCCCACCAATTTGCAGTACAGTTCAGGCTCATTGACCCCAACACCACACGTCGCGCTGGCCACAATCTTTCGACCTTCCGCCAAGTTGAAGTACGGGGGGTTGAGCACTTGTGCCCCCACATACCCCAGCATGCTACAAGCAAAAATTAAAGCTGCCCCCTTCATGTTGGGCCTTCGGTGGTCGAGCGCTCTTCTGGGAAGTTTCAGGATGAGACGCCGTCGTTGCAAACACTCGTGGCCCGAGGCGAGTTCATTTTGTTGTTTGAAGTAGGGGTTCTGCGTGATCCAAAGGAAAAGAAATCGTTTTCTTTCTCTCCTCCTTATCTGCTCCTTCGCCTTGATCCCTATTAACGGAAAGGAAGTCTAGAGGGGGAGGGGGAATGATGGTGATAAGCGTAAAAACGCGCTCTTAATAAATCGTCTTCCTTGTTGGGATCCACTGGTCTATTTAATTGATAAAGAGCGTGGGAGGCTCAAAAAGTTATGTCAAGTGCTGCGATGACAGGCGATTCGCACGACTTTTTTGAACACAGTGTCGTCGAATGAAAGTTTCCATGAAATTAAATTATATATACGGTGGCCTAAACAAATTGTGTCGTTTTTAAAAGACACACTTATCATTACAACTTTTCTAAAAACTGTTTTTTTTTTTTTTTTTAGAGAAAACATTTCCCATTGCTTAGCGACCTTCAAAAGTAATTTTAATTTTTCGGCAACCAATAGTATGTTTATTTTTAGCTATTATTTTCATAAATGAATGTGATTTCCGATGAGACAATAAATTGTTTACGAAATGTATCAGAAATGACATAGTGGGGAAAATGAAAGTGAATAAAGTTCAACTTGAGATGTTTTATTCGTATGTGATCATGGTTAAATTCTCAATAATCACGTACACACTTCAATTGATAAGAAGAGGAGAGTCGGTAGAGAAAATAAAAATTACATCCAATAAGATTGCCTAATCCTTAAGCAAAATAACTTTTCTTTGAAGCTGCGAAGCACACAATTAAACAGCTGTTAAGATATCTAACATCCCTCGAGTGTTCCTTCTAGTAGAATATTTAATCATTTTTCTCTGTTCCAAAGGAGGAAACCCGAAATGTTCTCCTGTACCTACTTCGAAGTTCACCATAGCCCTAGTAGTAGAACACTATCTCAGTAATCTAAAGAGAGGTCATCAATATAAAATATTTTGTACATTTTTGTTGGAATTGTGTTTTGAATGGAATTGTGTATTTATAAAATTCGTTGTCGAAAAATCCGAAATAGATAATTGTTACAAAATTTCTTATAAACTTTTAAGTTTATTAATTATACCCAATCACTTATTTTTAAATTAATATTGCTTAAATATGCACTCTGTAATCTAAAATTAAAAACATTTTTGAAAATGGTTTTATTAAGGAATATATTTATTGTTTAATATCACTAATTTCATCAATGTTTAGCATCATAATTGTATGAATGTTGCTATGGTTCATGAAAATAAGACAGCGCTCTCTTGAGCATAAGTTTCAGGGCTCAATCCTTACCCCTGCTTAATAAATAGAAGATGGATGTTGCGCTTTGACCTTCTGCATGTACATCTGCGAGGGTGCATGGGAGTTATCCGTATTTCCTCGTTTTCGACAAGTGAATATGGCTCAATGTCTGTGAAAAGCCTTCCAAAAAACAATCTTCGCTATGGATGTTAAAATACCTTACAGTGACTTTGGCCCACTGCGCGGTGTCAAAATGATACTATTAGAAGTTATTCAAGTGGTAAATTAACTATTTAGTTTTTAAAATAAAATGTTACTTGAAACGGCTATTGATAATATCAGTATTTTTTTATGTTTGAATTTTGAAATAATTATTTCCTTTTTCATAACTTTATTTTTATACTTATTCTCCCATATGGTTTTAGAAAATATGCTGTTAAGTTAAATAATCTGTGTATTTATGTGCCATTCTTATTAAAGTATATAGGAAAAAAATGAAATATCGGCTTACTCTAATCTTGTATTTGGACTCTGCAAACACATACTGCAAATAAACACTTTCATATTTTAATAATCCTCGTTTAAATAAGAGAGATGGCTAATATAATTATTAAACCATCTTTTATTAACACACCTGCTTTCACCACCAATAGAGTTCAAAAAAATTTTTTTGTCTCAAACAATGTGAGTAGCCAGCAGATGGTAAGATCATTTACATCTGCAATTCTAAAATAAAACAGGAAATCGAAGTATGATTAAAAAGAATTATTAATAAATATTACAAGCAATTTTATTGGGTAAATCATAGTTGAAAAAAGTGTTGGAAACTGTCGAAATTTTTTCGTTTCTAAATCTTAACACAAATTTGCATTGACAAAATTAGTTGCATCTGTTATTTTTACGGTAAGAACATTCTAATATTGTACCTTTTAAATATTAACTATTATCATTATTTATTATTTATAAAATATAATTAGCATAATTGTCACCGAAGTTAATGTTATGATGTTTCTATTATAAAATATTTATAATTTAAGTAAACTGTGTTAGTTATATTTAATTTTAAGAAAGCTAAAATTTAGAGATTTGTCTTATAAATGTATTTCAACAGCGACTAAAACATGATTAGCATAATTAAATTTAAAAATGAACTATAGAAAACGTGATTATATCTTATTTGTATTATTTTAATGAGAAAATTTCATTAAATATACATGTAATGTGTTTTTATTTTTCATTTTAAAACAGTAACAAAGTTTTAAAACTATATCAAAGTTTGTGAATAATAAACGTGAAAATAATAAATTTTTATTTCAAAAAGAAAATTTTTTTAAATAAAATTATGACTGCGTTTTTTAGTCCAGCGGTAATAAAAAGGTGATCCATGAAAAAAATTCGCTAGTCCTTATAAAAATGTGAAATATACTTATTTAAGTTATGTTTTTAAGATGCATTTAAACATAATTCATTTCGTAATAACAAAATTCGTAATAATTCAACTCGTAATAACGTGAAGGCTATAAAAACCTTGATTCATAGAATAACGGAATGGTAAATAGTCATAGTGCTGTCGTTATTAACAAAGTTTGCGTTTTTTAATTTTAATTTTTTTTTTTTAAAGAAGATATATTGTTAAATTTTAACTATGTGCATATTTTCTTATATTTGATATTCATTTGGATAATTTTATAATTTTATAGGCATTTTATGAGATTTATTATGATCTTATTTTACGTTAGCAAGAACATCCAGGACGCTAGGAATATATAATACTAAAAGTTTGATATGGTTAAACAACTTTTTAACTAATTTTTGTTTTTACAGTTTTTGCTTATTTTATTATGATTTATTAATAAAATTTTCATAATTTGGTTACAATTAATAGTTTTATTTTATTGACTAGGTACATTTTATGTGCTCGTACATCTCAGTTTTTTTTATAGAAATGTTTAATATGAAAAAAATTATTTTAGTGGTCAGGGAGTTTATAAAATATGAATTTTCTGGTACATGAGATAAAATTTGGGGATCACTCGTTTAGTCTTTATATATAAAACAAAATAAATTATATTTTGCTTTATTATAAGATATATATAAGATCGATATTGTTTCGATTTACATAGATAGAAAAGTTCTTGGGATAAACATTGTAACTCAATTCTATTACTTTTAATATTGTAAAATCTCATACATTAAAGTGATGTTCTCTGTCTGAATTTCGTACACTATATAAAATATTTTACTATCATTTTCCACCGTGTTCAGATGTTCTATTTTTTCAAGCAAATTCTTACTATTACATTTTATAATATAAGTATTTGTAATAAAATATCTTATGTATTTTTTTAATTTCATATTATATTTTTCTAGTTTCATAAAACTTTATTGTGAATGTTGTATTTTTTAGAGTTATGCATATTATCGAATTCACAGAAATAAGAAGCACAAAAATAGACAACAATTTTTGGTTTTTTCACTCACAGACACACAAATTAAATGTCATGTTCATAGTTTAATTATATTAAAAAAAAAAACATTTCTCATTTTTAATTTATCTACGAATTATTGATTATGATTTTAATATTTAATATATTTAGACAGCAAAGCGTAAATTCTATTAGAACAAAATCACCAACATTTTTTTCATTTTTATTTCTCATTCATGTCATATGTCTGTAGTAAAATTATCTGACTGCTCACTTGTTTTCTTCTCTAACATAATATAACTCAATAACATTATATTACTAAAATAAGTAAAACACTTCTACGAAATATAATCTTTTATCTTGCCAAGTATTATTTATTTTAAAATAGGTTAATTTTATAAAATGATTGCTTCATCATCTGACAAAGTCCTTATTCCTCCTGTATGAAAATTTTATTGTTCGCAAAGGATTTTAGGAATTTGAGTGTTTAATTTTTTTTAAAGAAAGTATCTTAATTCAATGAGCGTTCAACCATAAAAATTCTTGATCTTTTTATTCCTCAGTCATGGTTATTTTTTTTTAATCATTTGTTTCTTTGCGTAAAAAAAACTGCGAAAGAAAAAGAGAACGCATAAACATTTTGAATTTTTCTTTTGGGATTTATTGAAAACATGAGCGATTTCCTACTTAATACTATGAGCAATTACCTTCTGAATATATAATTCTCTAATTTTTTTTTCCAGAAATGCTTATTTTTCAACAGTATACAGATGCTAATTTTTTTTATTATTTATTTATTTATTTTTTTTGCATATTCGTATTTTGATTCCCAGAACATAAGCACTTATTTATTTTTTTTATCAATTTCAATTTTTTTATCTATTCTAATATTTAAATTTGTTATCATATACGTATTTTAACTCATTGACCAAGTTAACTATCCATCAACTTATTACACTGGCAGAAGTTTTTAATGGAAAAAAACGAAGATAGCATTCGTCGAAAAATATGTGCTTATAATTGTTAAAATATAATTCATAATTGTAAATAATATAATCTATTGACGAACTCACCATTGGTCATGGATCAATGATCAGTGTTACGAAGTAGTCGATAGAGAAATGAAAATTTGTCTCAATAATCCAGCTTAAAAAGTTAATCAATTTACTTTCATTCATTTATTTACTTTTTCATAAAAAATACATTTTGTAATGAAGTGCAAAATGCATTTTTTGTTTTATTTAGGGAAATTCATTTATTATAAGGTAAAATAAAGATATTGTTCTAATTAAAATTTAAATAAAATGGAACACAATTTTTTGATGAGTTTTGTGAAAAAAACTCAATCTTACTCAATGCTAGCTATAAGCCTACGAGCATAAAGCTGCAAAACTGTTTCTGTCATATTACTACTATTACTTTATCATAAATAGTTTAAACTTAAAAAAAATGAGAGAGAATTGGAAAGATTGTAAGTCTAACATTTGTTGCAGTATTACTGACTTACTGTTCATGGAGATTTTAAAATTGCTGCTTGCTGTTGGCCCATTTACTTAGAACTTTGAAAGCAAGCAATCAGTAAACATTAAAGCACTGTAAAAAATTTATAGAATAATAAAATCTTTAAAAAAAAAATTACGTGGCCTGGTAGCATTTTTTAGAGGAAAAGCATTGGTTTAGTTTTAATTGCTATTAAATATTTGAAGGTAGGTAGATATTTTACATCTTTTTTTACATGCATTTTTTTTTTTTTTTGTATGAAGGATTTAGTGAGAGAGATATGCTTATTTTCCCCCTAGCAATTCCTATATTTTATAAATATAATTTCCAGAATTCTGAACTCTATGAAAACTTTAAGAGAAAATGGTAATGTTTCATTGTAATGTTTGTTGTTTATTAAAGACAGATAATCAAGAGATTAAACATAACTTTTATTAGTTACAACAGCAATAGTAAATTAATTCCATCAGTTCTCTAATTTTCTAGCACATTAAACAACTCCTAAAAAAAATAAATAAAAAATAATAATAATAATAATAATAATAAAGTATATCTTGTTGCGAGATGCAGCTTAACTAATAATAATTTATTGAATACGTTTTTTTATATACTAAGTACATCATATCTCCCCTTTTAGCTTTTAAATCTATAATAATCCTTTTTGTACGATGGAAATTTTACAACACGTCGTCCAGATCTGGTTTGATAATAGATATTATCTTAAGAATTGAATACATTTCGTGAATTCTTAACAAGAGAATGATTTTTTGAGTTAAAAGCTGAATTCTCATCATTAATATCACTCAATGGAAAATCTAAGTCAGCGTAATAGATTCAAAATCTCTTTTAACTTTTGATAATTTTAAATATTTTCTATTTCTCGTAAGGACGCAATTATTTGAAGCTTGCACATTATAAGACCTTGGATTTTTATTAAAAGAAAGCACGATTCCTGGTTCCCAAATTTTATTCCTAAAATTCCATATGCACATATTATCACCTACTTTTAAAGGCTTTAATATTTTAGTGTTTCTATCAAAATAAGACTTTTGTTTTTCTGGACGTTGCTTTAATAATTTTGGTACTTCTCCAAATATCTCCACATTTTGCAATTTATTACTAATGGGTAATTTTGTCCTTACTCTCCGTCTAAACATCAGCTGTGCAGGAGACAAAATTAACCCAGAAATGGGAGAATTTCTATATTCTAACAATCCTACAAAAGTACGTTTGTTATCTTCCTAAACTTTCTTAAAATTGCTTTTATTATTCCAACAGCTTTCTCAACCATTCCATTGGATTGTGAATGATGTGGACTAATAAATTGACATTCTATATCCCATTTGTTTAGAAATTTCTTAAACTCAATCAAAACTGTTAAAGGGATTGTTATGATATACAATTATTTCAAGTACACCATAAAAAAAAAAAAAATCCCAGCATAATTTTCTGCACTTTTAATTCTTTAAAAGTTAAAAGTGACAGAAGGAATTGGGCAACGATTTTTATAATTCATATTTGTTCTACTTTGAGACACCAATGACACCACAAGCTAATCTTCCACCATGTAATGTTTGTTGTTTATTAAAGACAGATAATCAAGAGATTAATCATAACTTTTATTAGTTACAACAATAGTAAGTTAATTCCATCAGTTCTCTAATTCTCTAGCACATTAAACAATGCCTAAAAAAACATTCTCTCTTGCCAGATATAGCTGAACTAATTATAATTTATTGAATACGTTTTTTTATATATTAAGTACATCACACTTATAACAATTTTTGGTTAATGAGTAAACGCTATCAGGAATCAAAATGGCTTATGTAAGATGCAATAATAGACTCAATATTTGGTCTCAGGTTCGATCCCAGCCTCTGTTGATCAACAAAAATTTGATGCTGTGTTTCTGCTATAATATAAGCTAGTATAAGTGAAATTCTGAAAAAACTACTTGAATTTTTTTCGCAAAAAGTATTGTAATTATTATTTTAAATAGGAAGCGTTGAATTCCAAGCAAGGATTTTCCTTCTTTAAAAAAATAATAACCTTTGTTGTTGCTATAAGCAAGATTTTACTTTCAAACTTTGAAAATTATTTTTATTTGATGTGAAGTGAAATAAAAGAAAATTGAGATTTGTTATTTTTTCTCCTCGGAAGATTTTCCGATTGGTAGATGTTTGCGTGCGCGGTAATATTTGATGTAAGTTTCTGTTTTGTGTTCTGAAAGAAATCGTATTGGAACAAGAACAAAATTTTTATTCAGTTGTTATCACAAGAACAGAATTTCAGAATGGATATAGAATACTTCTTTTATATGTTCGTAATATTTCCCCATTGTTGTCGCTTCTGGATTCTACTTTTTATAGGTAAGCCAAGATTTATTATTAGTTATTGTGATTTGACAAATCTTTTAATTTTTATAATCCTAAAAGTAAACTTCTTATAGTTTAATTAGTATAATAATTTTCAAAATTACACTTTTAAAATTCTTTTCTCCTGTTTCAAGAGAGTTATTAATTATGTTTACATTAATTGTTCCTGTTTGTAGGTTTGGTAATTAAATTGACTGTCATGATTCTTGATGCTGTTGAGATCTCATGATAAAAATATGTTATTTTTTTAAAAAATAAATGGAAGTGTATTAAATTAATGTCTGAATTTCCACTTAGATTGAAACATCAATCATTTTGCTATATTTTATAGAACTATTATTATTAATCAAAGTACAAGAAATTTATGTTAGTTTAAGGTTATTTTTTAAAATCAATTTTACAAAAACTGTACACTTTATGAAAATTCGTTTCTGAAGGGATTTAAAAAATATAATAATCTGATGTCTGTGAAGGGTTGGTCATATACATTCAATATTATTCGAGATCATATATTATGATGTATGAAATTTATTGAAATTTTATTTCTATATTAGTACTCTTCCTAAGGGAGCTGCCAAAATAAATATCAGGTTGTCATAAAACAGCTGCAACCTAGATAAATATCACACGTGTTAGATTTATTACATAAAATGTAACATTGTTTTTGTCTAAAACTACTACATAGCTATTTTCTAATTTAAATGTTATATTTATTTTATGTATACTTTATTTTGTAGGTAAATTATATTTTAACACTTTATAGTGAATAACTTAATAATTATAGACTATTATATAATTCTTCAAAGATTCACCAAGAAAATATATTATGTATAAATTATTTTCTATATTTACACATCTCTGGTGAGGAAACACAGAAAACTCCCTTGAACCAACAGATAAATTATAGAAATACAACAGCAATTTTTTCGACAAAGTCTTGGGTATCAAATTAAGATTTTTTTTAAAAGCATTGTTCTCTTACTAAGCCATAGTGAGCCGTGAGGAGAATTATTGACTATCAGTAAAATATTTAGCTACTAATTTGTCAGATGTAGTGTATATATCCCATATATTTATCAAAAATTAATTAAGAAATTGGGTGACTTTTGTAAGAATTTCTATGAACTTCCATGCAATTTATAGGCCAATGTTCTCCTGTATAAGACCAATGTTCTCCTGTATAGACAAATATAATTTTATATTTGTCTTTATAAGCTACTGTAATTTTATATTAAATATTTTCATTCAGATTTAGACAATATTTCAAAAGCAATATGTAAATAGCTGAGATATTTTATGCTGGGTATATTTTTTTATAGTGTGTCTAATTAATTAAATTTTTATAGCATAGATATGACAGTATGTGTACATTTGAGAGTTTTCTTTAATATGTTCCAAAATTTAACATGTTAATTATTAAAACTTCTTCAGTTCATTATAACAAACTGTAATATAAAATAATATGGATGTTAAAAACCTAAATAAAGTTTTTTGCTGATCAATATTCTTTTTAATTATATTACTAATTATAATAAAGTTTCAGCTATTTAGTATTGACACAAATTTTTTTTATTTATTTATTTTTATTTTAAATTTTTACATGTACCTAATGCTATTTTATGTTAAATTTTAATTTTTGTTAGATTTTTACTTAAAGTTTTACTAAAAGTCTAGAAATAATGAACATATCTGACAAAATTTTTCTATTTAATTTAAATATGCAGAAATTTTATAAAGTTTATGTCAGCACAATAATTAGAAAAATATTTCATATTTGAAGAATACTAATATATTAAATATAATTATATAACTTAGCAACTAGCGATTGAACTTATTTTCACATTATTTTAACATAGAAGTTAAGTTTTATTTTGATAAGAAAATTCAACAAAACTGTTGCAGTTATTCTTGTTTGCTCTAATACATTCATCATCTTATCTCAAAAGTTCATTTTAATTAAAGTTTTAAAATCCAGTTGTGTGTTTTTATCAGTTTTTTAAGCATTTAGTTCAGAATGATTAATTTCAGTTGTATTTTAAAGTGTTTTTGTATGAAGAATCAGAAGATGTGGAATGTACTATCTGTATTTGTGATTGTTGCGGTGAAAAAAGCAGCATCTTGAATTATCACACAAAGTACTAATGAAAAAAGCAAATTATTTTTCGATTCCAATTTATTAATATATAAAAAACAAAAATGTGTTAAAAAAAGTGTGCAGTTAAATTCTTATTCTTAATTACATCATACGAGTATAAGCTATATTACAAATCAATGTAAATTATCTATTTTAAATTGTTTACAATCATAAAAATTATTGTGACTTAAAATCTTTTATTTTTTATTAGATTTGAAGCTTCATTGTCATGTTTTACCCCAGTGACATATTAAAAAGAAGAGGGAAATTTGGTCTTATTTGGTTTGTCAAAATTATTTATCTAAATAGTGCCTAATATGCTGCATTATATTTCATGTGTAAAACTTTATTTATACTGTTGAATAATCAAATTATGATATTTCTTTGAATTTAGTTTGATATATATATATATATATATATATATATATATATATATATATAATCTCATAATGTTATTAGGCAACTCCCTGTTGCCTGGTCTTTATATGACAAACTGCTATTCACTTTATTGTGTTTTGTTTCAAATATTTTATTATGGTAACAGTTAATTTTTCCTTACCATATATGTACACTATATTTTTAAAAATATTAAGTTTGCAAATTAATGTTAGATTATTTTAAATCTAAAATGTTCTTTTCTTCAATCCAAGATGATCAAGAAACATCAAAGGAATATATTTGTCCTTATTCAGATAATCATTGTAACAGTTAATACAAAGATATGTCTTTCTTTCTCCTTTACTTTAAAGTAAATGTTTTTTTTTATTTATTATTATTTTTTTTAATTTTTTATATTTAAAATTAATTATCTGTAATTGCTACAATAATAAAAATCATGCCTAAAAAATTCAAGTTAAGGATTTTTAGATTTAATTTTATGAATGATTGTACACACATTGAGATGTCTATTTAAAGTTATCTGGTAAAAGTTATTAAGAAAAAATAAAACATAAACATGAAAACTTGAAAAATACTGATTTTTTTTCTGTCTCAAACAAGAATTCTATTCTTGATTTTACTTTTTGTTATTATATTCATTTTACATTTATTAAATCATATATATATATATATATATATATATATATATATATATATATATATATATATATATATATATTTATTAAAAGTCTTAAAAAAATCTCAAAGTCTTGAATCTTAAGAAACTTGTAAAAAAAAATCCTGAGTATAGGTTTCTTTTCTTTACTTTTTCCTTAATATATATATATTGCTGAATAGAATGATAATAGAATTATATCAGTCTTTAAAATTTATTAACTTCAAAAATTTTAAATTTTTTAACTATGATGTATATGCATATCATAGTTAAAAAAGGTATCAAAAAGTACACACACACTCATGGTCATAATATATGAAAGGTCTTTGAAATGTATTAATGTTAAAAAAAATTAATTGTAATATCAGAAAGAAATTTTTTTTAGTAAACTTTAATAACCTATAATATTATCCATTTTTTATTAATTTTGTTTTTTTTGGTTTGACTTTTTTTTATATATACTAGGCTATTATTTCTAATTCAATTTTAAAATGTACATAAAAATCAAAATGTAAATATATTTTTGTAGCTTATAAGCGTTATTGTTGAATAATATTCTCAAAGCATATGCATATTTTTTTGGAATTTATGATTATTTAAATCTAGCATATTTGTAATTTTATTTCATCAAGTTATTTTGAAATGTATTTATTTAAAAAATTTTAATCTTAAAGGTTAGCTGCAACAAAAGGCAAAAAATTGAATAGAAGACAAGTTTGTTCTATTAATGTTGCATCTGCTAGGTATGTTGTAAATGAAATTTCCAATTCTAACAAGTTGCTTAGCTCTACATTTTTAAATTTTATTTTTTACAGAGTTTGGTTGGACTTATTGTTGATAATCTTGTCGTTTATGTGATCATATCTAATAATGTGGAGGTATTTTTACTGTGCAGCAATTAAATGTTACATTATCAAAAAGGGCTTTAGCACTTTATAGTGGGCAACCTAAGACATTTAATATCCATCTTGTGTGAGTGTTGGGTTTGATTTTAAGATATTCTAATATTCACCTTGTAAATTGCCATCCAGATGACTTTATCATAATTAATGGGCTTAAATTCATTTATCATAATAAAGAAAACTAGGAAAATCTACCAAACACACCCATTCCAATCGACATGCAGATTGAATGCAAGAGTGCAATATCCATATCATCTTGTTCAATTGGGGCTGGAATCAATCCTGGAATCTTATGCTCCAAAGACCACTATCTTACTATTAGGCCATAATGAGCCCTTAATCAAAAAGAGCATATAATTTTAAACCATATAATCAATGTACAAAGTAAGCATTTGTCAACTTTTGGCACCTGCAAGAAAATATTAGGCTCTAAAATATTTACTGCAAATTCTTTTAGTGCTGTATGCATTTAAAATAATTTATTAATTATCTTTATACACAATTAAAGGTAACAATTTTATGAAAGAGTATATAGGTAACTTTTCTAGTTCTTCCACCTTGATATTCTAAATGAGAACCATTATGCTGTTTGTTATGTATTTTATATGGAATTAAATAGTGTTTTCAAAATTGTTTGTTTGATCAATTATTTTCTTATCTCATGAAAATTGTTTCATCTTTTTGCTTATGTGTTCTGTATAATTTATAAGCATTCTGCACTAATTTTTCTCAGACTGAAAAATGTATGATTTACAATAATTTTTTGTTCACTGACTAATATTCAAGATGAATATTTTAAGTTCTCATTTTTAACTGTATTGAATCTAAACTGACTGAAAAATATATGATTTACAATAATTTTTTGTTCACTGACTAATATTCAAGATGAATATTTTAAGTTCTCATTTTTAACTGTATTGAATCTATATTTTAATGATTTCCTATTGGCATAGTTCTTCATATTTAACTTATATATTTTTCATTGGTGCAACTTAGTTTTTATAATGTTAATAGTGTTATCTACCAGAGGACTAGTCCTTCAGGCTGGAAATTGGATATAAAACTAACTACGAGATCCTGTAATAAATTCCCAATTCAGAAATCTAAAGAGCTTAGTCAGGATCAACCTCTATAAAGACAACATATAATGGAAATGGGTGTGTGAATTGGTTCATGGAATGTACGCTTGCTCTGTTGGGGTGAAGCGCTTAAATATTTAGTTGATGAATTTAAAAATTGTAAGTACATAACTTGGGCATTGTTCAAATGGCGACTTTTGCAAATGTAGAAGGTAACAGAAAAAGAGGAAGATTTCATTCTAAATTAGTGGATTGCATTGAAGCAGACCTGAAAACATTTAACATGAATTATTTGGTGGGCCATAACACTTGAAAGGTCTGTAGGAGGATACTTATTTAGTTGGGTCTTGGCTTTTAGTGGGCTGTTGGGCAATTGGAAAAGAATAGTGTTATCTATAAATTTATGTCAAATCTCTGTCACTGGGTTTTGTAGATTTTATCAGGGTACATTTTCATAGCAAAATTTAACCCTGTCACTGGGTTAAATTTTATCAGGAATATTAGCATGTTCTTATTTTGTTAATATTTACACTGATAGTTAAGAATTATTTTTATGCATTTGAATATTTTAATGCTATTTAATAGTCCTGCATTTCTTTCGTAAAATATAGTTCCTTAAATGTTACACTGAATTGTAACTTTTACAGTTTGAATTGAAGTTTTATTATGTGTGCTATATACTTTAAATAGCAAATTTTAAGAAAAGGAAAACTGAAACAAAAAAAGGACAAAAATGTATTAGACAACTAAATTTTGACCTATTTCTTTACATTGCTTGTTGTGTTCAGATAAAGATTTTTAAAAAAAAAAAAAAAAAAAAAAAAAATCAGATTTATTACTCACAAAATTTTTATCAAAATAGAAATTGAATTTTATTAAAAAAATTTATGTAAGAAAATTATGATTATTTAATCAGTTTATATACCTTACTGCTAAAATGTGAAATTTATTATCTCATAGAATAACTAGATATTTAATGAAATAACTTGACAGTTCAATTAAAGCATATAAAATTTTTGAATTCGAAAAATTAACTTTCTGAATTCTTGGGGAAAAAGAAGAGGAATGAGAACTGATTGAGTGGGAATATATTTGAAGGGTTTGGGAGCTAGCTGATGGAAAAATGTAGCGTTGAATAGATCAAGATGGTATAAACTAACTGAGATGGCTGGCTGGGAACTGGCTGTAGGTCTTGGAAAGAAGAAGAATTATTAAATTATAATTTAATGATTTAATTAGGTTTTTATAAAATAATGAATATTTGATTATAAATGAAAAAAAAAAGAACCTCAAAAGTTTTTCAAATTAACTCTAGCTGCTTTTAGTCAGTTTTGAACTCCTTATAGCTTCTTTGAAAGCTTCACTGTATATGTGAGCAGTAATAAATTATCTTTCTTCTGCTGCTTTTCCTTATTATCAATTAATCATCTATAATAGGAAAAAATGTATTTTTCTAGAATTTTTATCTATTTATCATTAATTATTTTATGAAGCAACTTTGAAATTGTTTATTTTTCTGTTTAATAATCTATCGTTTTCCTTCTTCATTGGTGCTGCAGTATGCTGCTTGCCAAAATTTCCTCTTCAAGTTTTCCCCATCTAACTCTATCCCATGCAATGGCTTTTCATCAATTCACTTCTGTTGCTTTTAAATCCCATTCCACTTCACATCCAGCTATCTGGTACTGAGTCTTTCTCTTCACTGTTTTCTCTCTCTACATTGGAAAAGGGGTTTTTATTTATGGAGAAGGTGTCTTCATATTGAAATATGTGGCCTAGCAACTTAATGCAAGATACCTTTAAAATATGAGATTCAAGTCTATCATTAGTTATTTTGTAAAACAAGTAGTCATTTTATAGGATAACTATGTAACTATTTCATAGAATAACTAGGTAAAATATGAACTTTTTGATATATTATATACTTTAACTGACTTCCCTACTTATTTCATGAAATACATAGTTGTTCTATGAAATAATTGATTTATATTCTTTAACAGTAAGATTCATAATGAAGTTATATTTAAGAAAATTATATATAAATTAAGGTAATTTCTTTAATATTTCTCTGCAATATTTCTTTCATCATTAATAATTCCATAAAGCTAAGTACAATTCAATACTGAATGGATAATCCATTATATTTAATAGGTATGTTGGAATATTATAATGATCTGCAATTTATTTTTATCTTTTTTCCTTCACATAATTTGAAATTTGTGTATCTTAATTTTTAGTGAAGATGTTATCAATGTCATAAGCCAGCATTCTTTGTCTGGAATGGATAGGAAAATGTATTTCTCTCTTTTTCTTTCATCACATTTGATGGCAGGTCTTGTCACCATTAATAACATGCAAGCTAAAATATTACTAGGTATTTATCAATTTTTTAGTCTAGTTTGGTAAGTTTATTTATTTTAAAGAACTGCTATGAAACAATAAAATTTATGAATTTACTAATTTGATAAATTCTAATGTTTAAGTTCATCAAACTTAAATCTTTTGATTAAAATTGTAGTTTATTTCATTAAAAAAGAATAGATTAGTTTCTTTATAATTTTGAATGAGTGATTGATAAATGTATTTATGTGTTTCTTTAAATTTGTATGAAAGTGTATTATTTTTGTAATGCACTCTCATACTTGTATCAGAATGTTCTTTTGGGTTTATTTAAAGTTTTGTACAAATGACTTTTTGGGACTTTATAAAATGTCTTATTAATTTAAGTAGGAATTATATTAAGTATCATGCGGAAATATAAGCATACGACTTTATGACAAGTCTTATATTTTATTATGAATTTATTTGGATAGAGCAAGATGGATGTAGCATTGATTGAAAATGATGTGCAATTGCTATTGTAGGAACTTTGCATTAATTAAAGCAAATACCTTGCTTTTTGCTTTTAATAGCTTAAGGACTCAAAATGAGTGTTTAAAACAACGCAAAATTTGTCATTGACAGTCTGTCACAGTACTTTTGTGTAGCGTTTGAGTGATGCTGAAACAGCAATAAATATCTTAGCATTAGGGTTTTAACATGTTTTCAACAAAAAAGATGTTGAAAACTGTCTTACTTGGAACAAAATTGACTGCAAATAGCAGTTCTATTGTCCAAATAGTCCAAATGGCAGTACAAATTGACTGCAAATAGCAGTATTTATTCTTAGATCCAATAAAATTCAGATCTAAGTATAAATGTTTCCAACATGGTTATTCAGCAAACATGTTTAGATATGAGACTATAAGACAACTATAGTCTCATATCTAAACATGTCTTATTTGCTTTTATTTACTCTGAGCCAACATTAATTATATTGGTAGTAGGTGAGAAACATCATGGATCAATGGAAAATAATTCCTTATTCATAGATAAAACATAGTGTGTTGTTTATCACATAGATAGTTGTATCAAAATATACTGTTTTCCAGATGAATAATTTCTTCATAAATGTACCACAGATAATATGAAGTCTGGAGGTGGCAATGTTTTCTTTGAAGTACTTTTTTTTAATAGTCTTCTCTAGAACTCTAGGGTGTTTTAGAAAATACCTTAAAAGTGTTGACTGTCTTAACATCATTGTGAATGTCAAAAATTTTCTCATTAAAAATCACATAATTTAATTATTTATTTTTAGAAAATATTAAAGCATTTCTTTTATTGAATCACTTAAGTATCATTTTCACCATCATAAAAAATTAATTCTTATTTACATCTGTCAAAAACACATTTACTTAAATTTGCTTTTCTTGCTTTTCTTTACTTGAATTTGCTTTTCTTGGAATATTTTAAGCAAAAGAAATGGGAAAATATAAAAATATTTAATTAATGAAAATACATTGTGCAAAATTAGATGCAGTATTTATCAGGAAAAAGTAACATTTAAATTTCCTTATGTTTAAAAGAAGGAATTTTTGATTTTGATCATTAATTTTCTATAAAAAAGTCAAGCAAATATAAATTGAGATATATATCTGGGTACCATTCAAAGAAGTATATTACACTGTGGATGAGTGGTTTGAGAATTAATATAAAAATTTTCACATGATAAATATAAAAATTTATACATTTATTAAATTCAATATTTTTATAAGTTTTTTAACATCATTATATAATTTGAAAAATGAAATTTAATGTTTTTTTTTTTAAATATGAGTTCAATAAATAAGTTTTGTAGCTGAATTTGTGTTTTGATTTTTTTTTCCTGTAACATAATGAAATTTTCATCCAGAACTGTGAGAAAATATATTAAATAACAGTTTTCACTTTGCAGAAGATTTGAAATGTGTTATTAGACGAAACCTAGAGCTAAAAGTATCAAATATAGATTTAGAGAAACCACTCAGGTAAGTATTTATCTTCATTTGTTACATTTAGTTGATGATAATTTTATAATATATCAATAAAACTTTAGAAAATATTTTTTACAGTATATGCTGGTTAATAATTAATAATGCATATTGAAAACTTATAGTATAAGTTTTTTGTAAATACAGGATATTTTTTGTATTTTCATTTTATAATTTTTGCAATTTGATTTATGCATTATTTTATAAAATTAAACTTTTGAGAACCATTTATTTAAATTTATATATATAATTGTTATAGTCTAACTTAGTTATTAGCTAACAAAAAGTAAAAAATATGAATTGTACATAATGATCTACTGTAAAGTTGTTATGTTCAATAATTTTAACTCACACATCAATGATATAAAAAATTGTTTTGCTTTGCTTATATAATATGTTTTTTTGATAAATTATTAATAACTTGCAAGGAAAAATCTGACTATTTATTCAATAAAGAATTTTAGTATCTGACTTCTTGGGAGATCATAGTAAATATTTGATGTAATTTATTAACTTCCTGTGTGCGTGTGTTAAGAGTAAAAACATTGTTCATTAAATAAAAAAATTGGAAGAAAATTAATTTGGATGAAAAATACTCATTTGTAACTGCTTGTTCATCACCCAGTTTTCATTTTTTATATCAAACATTTTATAAAGTTTTGGGCTCTCAATTAAAGTTTTGTATATATTTGTAAACTATCTATTTGACATTTTTAGATAATAATACATTGGTAACCAAAATTTGTAACAAGAATTGTTTAATTTAATCAAATTCTACATAAGATTTCTTCAGAACTTCATGTTTCAAAAACTGAGAATATGTTAGTATAAACTCATATTATCTTAACTGCTAAAATTTTTTTATTAAATGTGTATTCATTTCATAATTAATTCCCTTTTATCTGTTTTTTTTCAATGATTTAAGGTTATTTTAAGATTTTTATTTTTAATAAAATAAAAAAATATTTTAAGAAGCTATTTTTATAATTTGTTATTGTTAGATACCTTAATATTATATTACAGAAATGAATTAACTGTTAGTATCCAGTATTTAAATATTGTAATAAAATTTTTGTATTTAATTGTTGATACTTTTCTGCTATTGGTAATATTTGATCACAAACTGTATTTCATATGGAATAACCAAGCACAAGAAATAAATTAAGAAATCAAAAAGGGTTTTGAAGTAATTTTTTCAGTTCTTCTCACAAAAAAATTATTTAATTTTTAATGGTTCATTTTGTAATGAAAAAGCTTCCGAATTTACTTTATTATTAAAGGGGTTAACTTTGTAACAAAACATTACCAATTACCCTTTTATCTGTTTTTTCCTATAGTTCAAGAGTATTTATAATAGTAACATTGATTCATTCAACTTTCAGCGTCTCTAGAAAAGCTAAGTTTAGTAAAAATTTATTTTTAGTAAACACAAAGTGACTGCTATGGAACTAGATTTGACCAATGTAGATGTTGAGTTTGGTCGCATTCATCATAGTCCAGAAGCACCTCATCACTTTTTTCCCGATGATTATTTTTTAATTGCTACTCCTAGAAGTTCTGAAGAAGAGTCTGTAACTCCTGGACCATTAGAACTTGATAGATCACATTTTGAACCTATACCTGATGGTATGAATTAACTTTGAAGTGTTATTAATGTGTGCAAGAGATTTGTTTGAATTTTTACATGAGATAATAATGTTAAAGGAAATGCATGATTTTAAATTACCCAGTGCTTAAATATTATCCTTCAAATATTTAAAAAATATTTTCCCTTAAAAACATAATTTATTGTTATTTATAAATGCTGTAAGATGATTAAAAAATTTAAAGTTTCAAAGATGCTTCTTTTTATGCTTTGATTCTATCAAAAGTTATGCTAGAATGTTTTTTAATGAAGCATTTAAGTTTTAACTCCTAACTAATTTTATAAAAGTAAACCCTTTTAGAGATATATCGTAGTTAACATGTATTTTTACAATAAAATGTGGATAATTCTTATTGTTTTTTTAATTTGTATTCCCCACCATTTAATTTATCTATTCTTTATAAAATTTTTTGATTCAATATTTAGAAATTTTGTCTATTAAAACAAATGTGTGTTTCATTTTTAACAAAATAACAAATTTGCTTTTATACAGACCAAAAATTAACTTTTCCATTAAAAATGAATTTGAACTCCATTAGTGATTATATTATTTTATATCCATTGGAATTTTTTTAAAATGATGCTAAATAATGCAATTAACCTTTTTCAAATATTGTTTAAAAATATGTTTTATTAAAGTTTGTGTTTGGATAACATGATTCACATTATAGATATAACAAAATAAATTAATTTTGATACTCAATTCTTGATAAACTGTATAATAACTTAATTTGGAATATTAGTAGCTAAATACACTTAATAATAAGTGATATTTTCTGTTTTTTTTTCTTTTATATTTTTTATGATTTTAAAGATCTTATTAAATGTTAACTTTCTTCTACAATACCACATCTCTTTTTTCCAGTTCTTTTATTTATATATAGTTTATATATTTATTATATTTAGTTTGTTCATATCAACATAATTGTTTATTTATATTTCATTCCAAGAGCTTCCAATTAGAAATATATTTTTGTATTGTAATATCAATTAATTCTTTCTCTCTCATGTGTAATACCTTTTATGTATTTTTTATAAAGTTTTAAAAAATGCTGTATATTTTTCTCATTTGGACTTTTTTTTATCAAGTGTATTTAATATGCTAGAAAATGGTGTAAAGAATTTAATCCATTTATGACAATTTGACATTTTTGAACCAAATAAAAACATTATTATTTTTAGAATATTACACTTAATATTCTAAAAAATAAAGTAAATTATTCTTAAAATTTGTTTTAAGATAACAATTTTCAAACATACTGTGTAGGAATTGAATCACTACATACATCAAGGCGAGAGGATATTACTATGGATGAGGAATTACCTTCACATAGTGAGGAGCCAATTCCTGAGGTATTTTAAAATTTTCTTATGTTTTTATTTACTGAAATATTTTTGCAAATTAATGATTAAAAAATTTATTATTTCTACTTCTTATCTATTCCAGACAGTTAAAATGGCGCAGCTTGTCCTTATCTGGACCGTGCGCCAGAAAACCCAATCAACCAACCAACCAAACAGTTAAAAATTAATAAGGATTTTGTTAATATTTTTCTATATTGATCTTGTAATTTTTTATAATTGATAGACCAATGATTTTGTTATTTAAATTAAAATTTCTTTAGTGTTTGCTTATTTTTTCAAATTATTATTTACAATTTTATTCAAAGTTCATGATTGATATGCAGAGTTGACAGAAATTAGTGACGGCCAGGGATTTAAAGCTATTTAATATTATTTTTCTTAACAGTCTTGAAATCGAGCTTAGATTTACTTATAAACACTTTTGAAATTGGGCCTAAGAAAGCTTTGACTAGGACTGTGTATATGGTTTTTTGGTCACTTTTACATTCATCAATTAACTGTTGAAAACTGATAATAGGAAAACAAGTGATTATGTTATTTGCCTTAATTTCATGAAATCTGAAATTATAATTACTACCTAGTTTATGGAAAGTTACAAAAATATTTTGTTATTTTTTTTTTTTTTTGAAAGAAACAGGAACAAATTCTATTTCAATTTTTATATATATGGTATCAACATAGCTGCCAACTCTATTGAATTTATTGTGAAATTCCTGATTTTTCATCATTTCTTCCCATTTCTGGATAATGCATGAAAATTACTGATTTTTGCCAGTTTCAGTGAAAACTTAAAAACAGCCAAAATTTTGCCGGAATAAAATTCTATTAAATATTTTAGTTGCTTAAACAGTCAACAGATAGCACACCCACAGAGTTTAATAGGATGTGTGGTTGTCAGCTGATCAGACGGAGTTTCCCGTCCAATATAAATTTAAACTGATTCTAAATCTGTTATTCTTAATATGTAGATTATTTATTAATGAATGGATTATTATTTAATCTTTAATTTGACTCAAGAGAAAATTAATTGAATAGTAAATTAATATTTTAAATACTGTAGCTCAACCTAATCTGGTATCCTCAAACATGACATGACAGTTTGCTCATTTTCAACGTATGTCTACAAGCACGAACTCTATACACTTTCATGGAACACTGCTATTTATTTAAATTCCAAACCAAAATTACATCTTTAGGGAAAGCCTGTCTTTGTTTGCATCAAAAATTACAATTCTTGGTTATGTATGATAAAATCATATTATTTAACAAGTAATTAACTTTATGATTACAACACTGTAACCAGTTAATACACAGATATAGGTTGGGGAATATTTTATTAAAATATTAAATTAACAAAAAATTTATGTAACATAAATCATTTTCAGAATCTATAATCTAAAGAGTAAAATTGTCTTTTTGTGGTACTACCATTTTAAACATTAAGCTCAAGCAAAAATGTCGCTAGTAATGTCTCCTGATTTTTCCCCTCAAATGCAGTAAAATCTACTGATTGTTTTTTTTCCAAGGTTGACAGATATGTACTAATATTAAAAAATTGAAATTGTATAATTTTCAAAGCAGATAATATTTTAAAATTTATCAAATTTTACTTTAAATATGATTACTTATTAATAAAATTACTGAGAATTTTATTTTAAATATGGAAAATTTTACTAATTATTTAAAAGAAGTAACAAGTGAATACAATTATTGTTTTAAATACAGAACAGCAATTATTATTAAACAGTTATATAATAATATTAAAATATTATATTTCATTGAATCTTTTATGTTGGATAATGTTCTATATCATATTTACCAATATCTTAGAAAGAAACTGATTCCCATTTGCGAAAAAAAAAAACTCTTTTTAATTATCTTGTTTGTTATGTTACTATAGGTGAAGTATAATTCTAGAAAAAAGTCACTATAAAGATACTGAATGTAGTAGAAAGAGGAAAAAGCAATATAGTATAACCATTAACTGCACATTTTAAAGTTAATTTTTTCCATGTAAAAAAATGCTTGAAACTAAATGATTAAGGGAGCTTTTAATATTTATGTTATCAATTAGTTTTCCCATTTTTTTAAGGAATTCTTTTGTAAGTTATAATTTACTTGGTGAAAAGATACCTATGTTTGAAACCAAATACTGAAAGTTCCTTACAATTATCTTTTTTAATTAAATTTGTACTTTGCTATGAAAATGTATATAGGATTTGTTTACTAACTTAGTAAAAATTTATAGTATGTTTTTTATCAACATAAATTTTCTCAACTTCAAAACTGCTTTATTATATAAATATTTTTGTTTTTTAAAAAATTTTAATACCAATTTTCTTTTATACTGTAAATAAACACTTTCCTACCTTAAGTGAAAAATGCATATACAGACACTTTATACATATATGATTATTGATTTTTAAGCAATAACTTTAAGATGCTTGCTTTTGTTTAAAATTATCTTGATCTAAGAATGATTTTGAAAATATAAATTGTGTTTGTTTATTTCAAGTGTATGAATGATTCTAGTTTTCTGCATGCTATTTGATAAAAGCCATCAATTATAATTTTTAAGAATTATTGCTAAAAGTTTAAAATCTTTATTATTGTTAAGTTATTTTTAAATAAGTTATATATATATATATATGTGTATATATATATATATGTATATATATATATATATATATTATTATTGTTATTATTATTTTATTTTATTTCATTTCAGATTGAGAATGAGCCATTTGATCTTTTCGCTCAACCCCTTCCTTTTTTACCTGATCAACATGCTGCATCTTTGGAAAGGTTATTTTAGTGATCATTTTAAGTCTTTATTAAATTTTTGCTTTTATTTAATTATATTACATTTTTTTACTTGCCTATATTTTATAAATTATTGTCTGTAGTTTTTTTAAAGTTATACTTTTGTGTACTTTTACTTTTAATTATTATTATGACACTTAATTTTTTACAAAAAAAAATGTATTTAACATTAAGAAACAATGTAGTTTTAAGCCTACAAATATAACTCAAGATTTAAGCATGAGTTTCAGAACTTTCTTCAATCATAGTGTTCTTGAAAATTTGATGCATAAACAAAGATGTTATCTAAATAGCCTTAACAAATATTCTACCTGTACATCAACCTCTAAAATGTAGCTTATGTGTTACATTATCCTAGTGGTATGACTTTAAATTCATAAAGCCAGTCTGATATTATGAAAGCTTTTTTCATCAACCTCTATTTGCCAGTAGTCTGATTTTAAATCCATCAATGAGAAAATTTTTGCACCTCATAGACAATCCAGTGTATCATCTATATATGGCAAGGAAAGAGGCAAGGAGGAATAAACATCTTTTTCAAAAACCTTGTTTATTCTCCTGCAATCTACCCAAAAGTGCCATTTTTCTTTTTTACCAGCACAATTGGAGAGGATCAAAGACTATAAAATAGCTATATCAGATCTTTAAGCATTCATTGTATTTTATCAAAAATCACACATCTTTCTTCAAACATGATAATGTTTTTGTTTGATTCATATGTTTTCACTTGTGTCGGGGCTGTGGATTTCTTTAGTATTCAATTAACATAAAATATTTAAGTAGATAAATAGTCAATAATAAATTCTGTAAGTAGATTTAATAATTTATTTGTCTCAGCTGAAGTGGTGTCTAAAATTTCTTCATATATTTCTTAATATAATCTCTTTCTGGAATTATGTTCCTTGAGGCTCTTTTGATCTGTATCCCTCAGAGAACAAAAAGAGCTGTCTTCTATGGTTGTTAAGCTTACTATGTTCATATCTCTTACAATTAGTTGAGTTCATTGAGGGAAATTTGTAACCCATAGTTTACTATATCCATTCTTGACATTAATGGTTGAAGCTGATAGCGATAAGTCTCTTTTTAATATAAAAAGTCTAATGTTAGTAATCATAGCTCTACTTGCTTCTCGAACAACTATACTCAGAAAAAATATTGTCTTCTTGACTCTAATTCAATTATGTTATTTGCTATGGCAATTAAGGGGCAACTCGAACTGGATTCTAGGATTTCTAGAAGGATATCAACAAATTGAAGCTCTTCAATTCTGCAATCTTTGATGGCATTAGTAGCTTGAAAATTTTTTCCATCTAAATATCATTCAGTGTGTATGCTGTATAAACACAAAAAATTCAAACAGCTTTGTCAAGTCATTTAAATTGATTTTTAATGCACAATGTCCTGAAACAACTTTAAGATTTCCACATACAGTTTTGAATATGAATCTCTTCTTAACAAACATATGTGCATTTAATTTTCTGCATAATTTTTCAGATATAACAGAATAGTCAGTACTTGAATCTATGTGGGTCTTTATACTTTATTCAATTACTGTAATGTGAATGATGTTCCTTTTCAGCTTGGTCGTTAGTATAAGTGTGAGGAATTTATTTTTGTTGCTTCACGAACTGAACAGGTTGCTAAAGTTAGTTTTCCTCATAGAGCAGGTGGGAAGATTGGCTAGGTCATTGTACAGGTGACTATAACTATTGGCAATTTAAAGTGTGGTCTGGGTTGAACATAATTGCTGCCAAAACTGTATAAAGAATCTGTGTCCACGTCTTGCTGAGAAGTCTCCATATCTGGCAGTGTCCATATTTTCTTGTGGGTTGGAGGTTCTATCAGTTCTTCTATTTGAAAATATTTGTTGTCATTCCGTACAATACCTTCAAACAAGTCTTGATATTCACTGTGGTTGCTGAGGGAGGGGTACATTATAGCTGAGGTTTATTTTATGTTATGAAACAGTGCTGTTCATGGCTTCACGCCTTGAGTGTGATCTAATAAAAACTGAGTGTTGGAAAGTGTTCTTGCATTTTCGTAAAATTGTTATTTGTGTTGAGGCTTCTGTAATATCTATCCGAACCAGAAATGTGATTTCAATGTGTGTGACTGGTTCTTTGCTATTGAAAAGTTGCACTTCAGACAAGGTCTTTTGCAGTTCTTTTCTGATAACCATATGTAGGAACAATCTCAAATTCTCAATTTCTAAATCAGGTGACAAAGTATTAATGTAAGATTATCTCTGGAATCTTGATCAAGTAATGTCCTTCTTCTCAGGCTTTCCATTTGAATGCAGCTCTTCATTAATTTTCCTCAGTTTCATAGTCTTGAACCAGGAGGATTTGGTATAAATCTTCTGAAATCCGAGTATGAAATGAATCTTGTTTTTCACTGTCTTGCATTGAAGGATTAGTTTCTTGAAACAAAATGCTTACATCTCAGATGTACGATTCAGATGTCTCACCTATATATTGAGAATATGAAAGTAGTAGTTTCTCTGCTTTGAGCTGTATATCATTACTTTGATGATATACAGCTCCAAGCAGAGAGACTGCTAGTTAATATTATTGAAGGCATCCTTAAACCAACTTCAATTAATGAAAGCCTCCTCATAGTTTTTAAACCACTTCTATGCCATTCCATTGAGATGGACTATTACATTCATCAGGCACATTTGCTTGTCCCATTTTCTATAGGCAGTGATGTGTTGGAAGTCTTTTAGCCACCTGCTCTCATCTTGTTGGTCATCATTCTAGAATACATACAGAGTTTTGTGCAGCTGGTATGTGAGAAAAGGAGCAAATGCCACATTCATAGGAGCTTTGTTGGCATACAGTTGTAGTTTCTGTTTGCTCTTATCTCTCTCAGGCATTTTTCTTGTATCCCTACTTGGATCTGGTGGTAGACCAAATTTAGGAAGCAATGATTATAGTTAGTGCCTTGTTCAGTTCTTCTGTTGTACATAATAATGTGGGCTTCCACCAAAATTTGTCACTTAGATGATGTCATCAGTAGTAAAGAATTAATTAGTCAGAAGTGGAACACAGATCTTAACTCAAACACTTTATTAATTAAACTGAGTGTTAGTTCAATTTATATGCAGTTACAAATCATTTTTGATTGTTATTCTAGAACATTCAAATTTAGCAATTTTCTTGGAATAGAATTGTATGGAACATAAGGACACTCTTAAGAAAATTAATTTTAATAACAAGAAGATATTACTTTAAAATAGATTTTCTTTTAATTGTTTACTTGGCAGGGTTTGAACCTCAGACTTATGGCTCAGTAGCATGATACTTTACCTCTGTGCCACAACAGCAATATTCAATGATTACAAGTTTCACTACATTATAGTAATTATTTTTGTTTTATGTGATATCTTTAGAGAAACTGAACAACTTCCTGATATTGATCTTAGACTACCTAGTTATGACACAGAGCAACCTATATTTGTAACACCTGAAGCTGTTCTTGAAGAGGAACCTGGACAATTCATTCAAATTCCAACCACACTATCATCTCCAGGAGAAACTGTGGTTTCACAAAGAGCTGTTCCTCTTTCCAGACAAGTATTATAATTTTAACTGAAACATTTCTGAATTTTCATGTATTTTTTGTTGATGAGTTAAATTTTTACTCATTTCTATTTACTATTCGTATATATATATATTTTTTCTTTTGCATTTAACTTTTAATAATAACTTTAATCATCTAATATTCATTGCTTTCATTAAAAGTTTTAACACTGTATTTTTGAATGAAAACACTCTTATTTTAACTTTAGTTTTAAAAATAATTTAGCTTACACTGATTAAGTTATGATAAATATTAACATTGTAAAAGCTATTCAATATTTATCCATTCATATGTGTATCAGAAAATGTTTTTAATATCTTTTGAAATGCAAGTTTACAATGCAAATTAATCATATACCTTTTTCTCAATGTTAATGCTGTACTGGAATTATTTACTGTTTCTTAGTTTGAAGAACTTACTTTCTAACTAGATCTGTTTAATACCTGTGTTTAATGATATCTTTTCAAGATACCTGTGTTTAATGATATCTTTTCAAGATTAGACATGTTTATAGATATGACAACAAAGAAAAATGCACAGTAAATGTTTGAAGTCCTGTCTATGAAATTAAGAACAAATTGGCCATATATGAATAATATATCTCAGTAGTATTTTTACTGAGATTAGAAATAGTGTATGGATATATCAATTTTGGTATATATGATTTGTTCAGTACATCTTATTTTCATTTGATACCATTCAACAGTTGTTTGATTTCAGCGGTTTTCTGAAAACTGTTTATTAAAATTCATCATGAAAGATGAAATTGTTTTTTATTAAGTGGATCATATAAACTCTGTAAATTTGGTCTTGGGTTTCATAGGAATATTCATTATCTTGAAATCATTATATTGTTTGTGATTATTAAAAGCTCTTCATTTGCTTTTGAGCCATGTAAATCATGTGAATGATAAAAAGGAATTTTAAGAATATTGGATATCAATGTCACCAATTAAAATTCTTAAATTACCAAAACTTGTTAGTAAGTATGTTTTAAGTATAGTTAAAACTTCTGTTTGTGAATAAAATCTAAAATTTTTAACTACGTGGTTAAGCTACATGTTGAATAAATCGATTGCGATTTTTCTCTGAGTAATTACAAAAATTTATAAAATATTATATTGCTGCTCTATAAAATTAAGCTAAAATTGGACCCAATCAAAGTTGCTTAGCTGGAACTGAATAATACTCAGTTCATATTTTTTGGTTTTGACTTTCAATTCATTAGTTCATGGATTTTATTTTTATTTTGGTTGTAGTTGTTGGTAGTGGTTTGAATTTACTTTTTTAAATTATACATTATCTATATTTTCCTTTTTGACGATGAAGGAAGAGAAAACATTGGTGATTTTTGAGAGAAAGGTCCTAAGAGCTATTTTTGTTGCTGTCCTGGAAAATAACATCTGGCGTAAAGGGTATAACTTTGAACTCTACAAAATCTATGGAGAAGAAGACATCATTAAATCAATAAAACTATGTAGAATGAGATGGGCAGGCCACCTCATGAGAATGAGTACAGAGAGAACACTAACAAAGGTCTTCAACACCACCCCTTTCTGTAGTAGACCAAGAGGAAGACCCAAAAAGAGATGGAAGGACTGTCTGGAAGAAGACTTCAACTTAAAGTCAAGAACTGGAGGTCTAGAAAAGGGGTGGAATGGCAGACTTCTGAAGAAGGCCAAGGTCCACAAATGGCATTCATGCCAATGCTGCTGATGATGATATTTTCCTTTATGTGCAAAATGTGCTCATCAAAAAATTTCAAACACAATTTATGGAATATTGGGTCTATAATTTTTGTCATTATAGCTGAAATCCTAATTGTTCATTATAAGTGGATAATCGAATGATTTCTTTTTTTTTAAAATTTGTGTAAAATTATTTATATTAAAATGCTTATTCATTATTATGAAATTCAGACTGTATTTAGATATCATTGTGCTAAAAATTTATTTATGTTCAGTAAGCTTCATTAAGAAACAGAACCTTAGCTAATAAATATATTTCAGTGTTAAAAATTATAAAAATTCAAAAAATATATCTTGTTTTTATGCAAAATATAAATTTTTCTCTTTTTTAAATTATCACCTCTAAGATTGTTAATTATTAAAATATATTTAGATTACAGATGAGCCCTCAGAAACATTTGTATTACCTCCTTTTGTTTGTGGGCCAAAAAGACGTAAGCAACGTCACTTGATTATTGATTCAACGACTGTTATACCAGCTGAACAAATGAAACGAAATATTGCTTCTGCAGATGTAAATCTTACAATTCCTTTGGTAAATATGATTTTGGTTCTGTAAAATTTTCTATTTGAAATTGTTTTTATCAAAATATTCATTTTCTTTTATTTTAATGATACAAATAGCTCTTTTAAAGAAATTATATTGTAATAAGTTGGTCTTAATTTGTTATCCTACCAAATTTTAGGTAAAAATATGTATTATTGAATGTAAAGTTAGTTTATTTGAATTAAAAACTAGGTTTAAAATTTGGTACTTTTCTGTTTGCAGAGCTGTAAAGCAAAACAGAAAATTCAATTTATCTAGTAACAGCAAAGTTATTTTCTTACATTAATGACTACCGTATGCTGTTGCACCAATACCTAATCTAGAGTTAGATTCTACCATGACTGCCATATGTTGCTGCATCAGCATATTTTCTAGTTCATAATTGAGTTTACCAGTCAGAAACTGTATTTCATCTGTTTTCTACAATGTCAAAAACAGTAATCATTTGTAGAAAATAGAATTACACTCCAAAAGTTTTAGAAAAATTTGCATTGATGCATATTGCTTAAAATATTTGTTTGGTTTGTGCAAACATATCTAGCATGTTTTAAAAAGTTCTTATGACACATACTTTCTAATTGATTTTTAATCTTACTTTTTTGATATATATGTATCACTGATCACAATTGTATAGTTTATTTTGTCAGTAATAACTTAATTTTATTTTAAATTTTTTATTGCTTTTGAATTAATTTGCCACTGCATGTATATTTAAAGTATATATGTATTTTTAGTATATGCCAAGTCGACTTGAATCAGCAGATTCATTAATGTCTAGATTAGGATCTGGTGAGTCTTCCTTTGTTTAATTTTACTAAACAAGGCCATTCAGATATTCATTAAAACCAAGTAAAGCTAAAATTAGGAAACAATTATTTCTTAGTTTAATTCTAAAATTAAGTACTATGTTTTTCTGTATATTTTCTGTGTATTATGTGTAAAAAAAGTTCCAAATTTTGTTGTGTTTATTATATGCTGTTGCAGATAATCTGATAAAAAAATATTCTTCTTCAGAAAATATTACAATAAAGTTTTGAAAGTAATGCTGCTTATGCTTCATAAGATAAATTATAGATGGCGCCACGACCCGACTAACTTATTTCAATAATATTTAGCACTGTCCATTTGCTTTCAAGAATGAATAAGATTCCTTGGAACAATAATACAGTTGCAGTTGGCTGATGTCACTTCTCATTCTGTTTTGATCTGAGCTTTTTCACTAGGCAAGCATTTAAATCTGTATATCGTTATATGGAAGTATTAAGTTACACATCGATTTTTAAACTAAAAGCTATAGGCAAGGAAAATAAATAAAAAGATGACAAATGTGTTAATGTAAGGTGAAAAACCAAACATGCACAGTACAAGAAAAAATATATCCAATATGCAGTTCAAAAATAATCTCATATTTCATTTAATTATTAACAAAGCAAAGATATTTTATTTTTAAAATATGTCTAACCTTGTTTTAAAAGTTATTAAAACTAAAAATTGGTAACTTTTACTAGAATCTTCTTAAATCTTAATCGATTTTGTGCTTTCATTTTAATTTAGCACACTTTGTATTGAGGTGGATCAAAACAAATCTTTTTCATTATATATGTTTTATTCTGTACAAGTTATTTTATTTTTAATCATTCTGTGTATTTTTAATTTTATTTGCAGCAAATTATCAGCAGTATATTTTTTGACTATTCATTGAAAAAATTGCTGTGCATTATGTGGCGTTTTTTTTCTTTTACTCAAAAAAAGCTCTTGTAGATAATTATTGAATCTTTTTAAATGAAATTAAATTTGTGTGTTTAATTAATTCATGAGAATATACATTTTTATGATTTTATATTAATTTAATTCTCATTAATTTATATCAACTGCTAAACGAGCAGAATCTTATTTGTAATCTTTACAAATTATGTTTTTATGTTCTCTTTGAGATGTCTCAGAATTCCCACTTTTAGCCAAATATAGGCGTTTTATTACTAAAATTAGTACTTTCTCATTACTGCAATAGACAAGTTGTTTATTCATCTAAAATTTTTTCAATAGACGCCCTTATTGTTCTGATACATGAATGTTCTACATTCCCTGTAAATTCTTGAATCTGAAAGCTCTGCCAGTATTAAATATCACGTGCAAGATCAATTAATTCATGCTTTGTGAAAGATAAAGCAGCTTTTCATATCAGTGTTATTTTTTTTTGTCTTGCTAATTTACATCATCTTTGTTTGAACTTATAAATGTAATAAAAATTTTAAAAATTGGGGTGTAACAGAAATAGTGAATGGTTATGAAAGTAATAAAATAGACAATAAAATTTATTTAAAATGAAAAATCATACTTGAAGATTGAAGTATATTTGAATGTATTAAATTAATTTTGATCTAATTATTATTTAGATATTCCATTTAATGTTAATTGACTGTTTAAAAATTACTTTATACATATATCACACGAAAATAACAATTTTTATCGTAGTTTTGCTAATCTTTGGTTATGATGGGATTATCAAAACTACATTATCTTGTCATATCATTGGTTCTTACAAATATTGAAAACATATTTGGTAATCCCAAATATTGAAAATATTCTCAATTATTAATGATTCTTCATACTTGCAATTTGCTGTTGAATAATAATGCTGAATTCAAAACTTGAATGATTACTACAGTTAGAAGTCATATGCTTCATTAAATTTTTGAGATATTAGTTTAAATACTTCTTTTTTAAATTGTGTTTTTATTTTAGTTTCATTTCATTTCTGTAAATATAATTGCTTTAACCTATTAATAAAATGAAATTACATAATTATTTTTAAGCAAAATTTAATTTTCATATTAAATTCAATATTTTTGAATTTGTAGATGGAATTGTGGCTAATTGATTTATTATGAAATCAAATAAACAGTGTTATGACTAAAAATATAATTATTCTATTTTCTATGAGAGTTGGATATTATTGGGAAATGGGAATAAGAAATGGGACCAATTTAAGATAATCAAAAGGATATCACATTCTTCTCCATTGAGGCAAATTAATGCTATCACTGGATTTTTGATTTTCTTTTACTCTAAAAAAATATTTTTTGCAAAGTACGATCTTCATGATTAGGTAATTCTTGTTTCTTCTTTTCTGAAAAGATCTCTGAAACTTTTACTTAAAAGCTATGTATTGGTGATTAAATTTTCTTTTTTCTTCTATGATTAGAGATATTTTAAATGTAAAATTAATACAATAGGGCTGGCTATGGTGACCAAGTTCTTATATTTTCTTTGCTAAAATAGCTGATATTTTTCAGAATTTTTCAAAGTCTATCAATGAGCATTGAATTTTATTACAATTATTTTTTTATTACAAGTGCATATATTTATATGAATTATGTACATATGGTAAATACAGGCTTATTACATGTTATAATTTGCTAAACTGCATACAATTGCAAAGAAAACTGCAGATAAACAATAAAAAAAAGCAAAAGTCCTTTTCTTTTTTATAAAGTTTTAATTTTCCCCATATTTTATTGTAATAAATTATGTATATTTAAGCCTTTGTGGCATTTCTTACAAAAATGAAATTCAGTATTTATAGGTGAATAAAAATCTCCCAATTTTTGTGCTATAAATTATTATGCATATAAATTACGACTAATAAAGTTATACTCTGTGTTAAACATTTTTGTAAGTCATGTTGTAAAAATTAAAAAATATAAAGATTGTTGTTTTATGAAAAAAATAATTGCATCTGCTTTAAAATTTCTAAATAGGATTATTTTCATATCTAAATTAATTATAAATTTTATTTTCATTATTATTCTGTGTACTAGTATAAAATTTACTGATTGTATGTCAATATATCTTAAACTGATCAATTATTCATTCTGATTATGCATAACTAATTTAAATATTTAAGTTTTAAATCCATTGTATTTTCAATAAATTTAAATTTTTGTTGCTAATTTTTTGTAGTTTATACCTATATTATTTCTGTGTGTTAATAAATTAATAATCAAATAATTTTAATATAAAATTATAATTTAACTATTACTTGATATAAAAATTCATTTGGAATTTCAATTTGTTATTGAAAAAAGTTACATGGAATTTCTTTTTATTTAGTTGTAATATCTACACATATGTATGCTTGATATTTATTCAAAATTTTTTAGGCTTAGTTCCAAGAGGAATACGTGAAAGAATAAAACATTTGAAAACATTGCCACAGCCTGATGAATTATTTGGGAGAATTCAAGAAGTTTCAATTTCAGAAGTTCCTGAAGGTCAGATCCATGTTGTCTCCTTTTTTTATTTGAAAATTATTTTTGCTTTTTTAAAAGCATAAAAAGTTTAAAAAATAAGAAATATTAATTAAAATAATTAATTTCAGAGTTACTATTAATTATAAATTGATTTCTATAGTTGTTATTACTGATATCAATAACTATCATAATTATATTTACTTATATTAATTTTTTAATTTATATTATTATTTAATATTAGTTATTTTTTGTACTTAATGTATACCAAAAATTATTTTGGAATTAGCTGTTCTGTGAGCATAAGTAATTTTGAAGTTTTGAAATATACTAAAGCTATGTAATCAATGGCATCAATGATAAAAACATCGAGTAAGATATGCAAAAAAAAAAAAAAAAAAAAAAAACTTATTTGATCAAACCTACTTTTTTTTCTTTAAAATTATAATTGGATATTTTTGCTTTATAGGCATACAGCAAAAATGAAATTTAGTTATTCATTTTTAGTGTTCATAAACTTAAGCATTACAGGAAATAAAGCATGATATAAATAAAGGATCATACGTTTAGATGATGCTCTTAAGATATTAGAACTCTTAAGAACTGGTAAAAGAGATCATAAAATCGGAAAATAAAGTATTAGTTTAAAATCTGATTATTTTTCATACCAAATTTTTTTATGAATAAAACAATATAAGAAATAATTATTTAAAATGTACTATAAGAAACAAGTAAAATAGTATTCATAGTTAAAAACACTTTTATTGTATTAATTTCACTTTCACCACACTATTTTCTGATTTTCCAACTGTCTAGTTTTACTTTTTTTCCTAACTGTCTGATGCTATGAAGTCTCTTGTGTTCAATTTCATAGCAACATGGATGGATTTATCTTTAACAATATTACCATCAAAAGGAATGTTCATTCCTCTAATTTTTCTCAGCCACTAGTTTAGGACATTTTGCTTCTCAACAAAATTTTTAAAAGAGATCACTTTCATTGGTACTGTTTTCTTTTTATAAATTTTTTTAAATGTTCAAAAGTGTGTTCTTTAAAAATGTATATTTTTTGGTGATTTTTTTGTTATTTAATGTTTTTTCATTTACTTCTTTTATAATTCTCTGTAGGCTGTGGTAGCCTAGTGGTTAGGGCACCAGCTTTTTGTTCAAAAGGGCGGGGTTCCCAATGATTGTAAAAAATCCACCAAGTACATGCGATATACATGCTCATTAAATCTGTGGAATTGAAAGTCCTGTGGTCAGTCATTCAGCAATGAACATGAGTGTGATCTGGAGAAAGTTGCCTGCCCCTTCAGATCAGTGTCAAAATTGAGGGTGTGGATCTTCTGGTAGTGCCATGTATCAGAGGATTTTAGAGCAAAGTCACACTTTCACTTTCGTGGTGCTCTGTTTAAATGAGAGGTGCACTCTACTAACTTAAATTTGCATAACCAACGGCATAGCAAAGAGTCATTAAGTAACAACAATATCTGACTTCTTTCTTGCTTCAACTGATATACAAGTTCATTTCCTTAACTGCAACAAATCCTCAATGAAAATGGCTCTATCTTCCTCCTGATTAATGAAACTTCATGAATTGAGTTGTTCAAATAAAACTAACTACAGAATAGTAAAATTAAAATTTTTAAAGAGTTTTCCTTCCTATATATATATTGTAATGCACTGGGAGGAAAAAAGAGACTTTTCCCTTTTCTTTGTTGTTATATACAAGGAGACATTAGTCGAGTTTAGTACTACATCCTTTTTCATCATGTCTAATATCCATGTTCCTTCGACTATTTTTACCACAATAGCTAGATTGCTTGGACATGTTGTGTCATTCAAGAATGAATCAAGTTGTCAGAAATATTTAAAAAGAAAATCAAACAAGAATTTAAAAAATATCAGAAAAAATAAAACAAATTAAAAAAGAATGAAAAAGCAAATTATTTGTCAGAATGAAAGCTTCTAAATAAGAACTTTTTCAAATTTTAGTTCATAAATGAGAGTTAAAATTATCATTGTGTCTGTGACATCAAATTAGGGATCACCAGTTCGTAAAAACGTAAGTGTGTTCGTAAATTAGAGATTCAAGAAAATGAACATCACTGTAGAAAACAAATATAATGCTATTTTTCCTTTTCAAAATTTTATTAGACAAGATTATTATAAAATGAGAGGTAAAGAGATGAGAGGAAATGGCTTTCTAGTAAAGTTTTTATACGATACAGTGTCTTATAATTTTGAAGCTTAAATATGTAAGTCTATTTTTGTCCATTATTAACTTTCTTCTTTGCTGTAATTGTCCATTTCTTCATTACTTGTACTTAAAAGTACTTATACTTACATTTTACTATTCATCTTAATATGCTGTAAACTTAGTATTCTTTTCAAATATTTTTTTTATATTCCCTCATTTGTTTCTTATTTTTATAAATCATAAAATAACTTTAGGAATCATAAGTTTATTTCTGGCAATTGTTATTCAGGTTCTGTGTGTGAAAGTAGTGAAATATTTGCTATTGTTATAAAGATTCTCATTTTCACAACTGATAAACTAAAGATTTTAAAGTGGCATTCCGTTTCATTTTAATGTGATAAGAGCTTAAATATAGGGTTGTAAATATCAATTAAACACTCATTCTTTGTTGCAGAACTTCGTGGAGATGTTGATGTTCCAGGTATGGAGCGTATTTCAGCAATGGATTCAGTGGTAATGCATTAATTAAAGCATTTTCTATATTTTAAATTTCCATTCTTTTAATATTAATTTATTAAACATTTTAAAGAAGAGGTAAACTTTGATAATTATTGGGAGTTTTTAATCTTCAATTAATAAAATTAGCATTATATCTTTTATGATCATCAAAAGCAAACCCATAGTATCAATTATATTCTTTAACTTTTTGTTCCAAAATTATTGTTTTTTGTAAAAAAACCTTTAGGTAATATATGCCTAGTTGCAAACTCTTAATTTTATTATGATCTTCTGTTTCCCAATAATGTATAAAAATCTGATTTTTGAAAATTTAAAAACAACCAAAATTTTACTACAAAAAAAGGTTATTGAGTTGTTTTAGGAGCTTAAGTAGTCAACAGAGGGCACATTAATATAATGATAATATATAAATTATTTTTTTTGAATGTGTGTGTGTGTGTTTCTCTGAGTTTCGAATCTGCTGTTGGAGGATGATGCTGTAACCACTAGGCTGACAAGACTCCTACAAATTGACTGTCATATAATTAACATTAAGAGCAGAATGTTGCCTGTTTACATAAGCAGTACAGGAGAAATATTAGTAATTATTAGTAATTTAGTTAAGAAAATATTTCCGTCAAACGAAGTATTTGTCACTGAATTAAATTTATTTAGTAATGTATTTTATGTTTTTATTTAATTTTATTAGTTTAATATTTATAAATTGTTCTGGATAGTAAAATAGTATATTTCCCTTATGAACTAAATATTTTTTTTAAATTACGTCCTTATGTTGGCTTTTTCGAGCATAATAAGTCTTGCAGTCCAAAAAAGAAAAGAAATATTTCCAGGAGAGTGGAGAGCGTCTTGGAATGTGAAGAAGAGCGGGCTTCCTGGAGGGCAGAACATTTCCAAAGATGCTCGCAATCCATGTCAACATGTTCCCTATATAAAATGCAGTTGGGTGAATCCACAAGCCCTATGTGATATTGATGTTTCTGGAGAAAATCATGCTCAGTAAGTAATGTGAAGCAGGAGACCCGTATAGATCTAGGTAGATCTCTGGGGATACATGAGGTCAGCAGAGTCCTTCAAGAGGCATCAACTGCTTTCTCTTTGTAATAAATTTTTCGCTGGTGATGCATGACCCGTTTTAGAAGGAGTTTGACATTTCTTAATCCAGTAGGAGTATCTGGAGGTTTTAAAAAAGAAGCCTCTTTCGCGAGATTGTCTGCTTTTTCATTACCAGGCAAGCCGCAATGGCTAGGGATCCATTGTAAAGCAATTTCCTTTCCCGCAGACAGTAAAGTGTTAATGATGGTCTTACAGTTAAATTATATAGATGTAGGTAGGAGAGTATAATTTGTCACTGTATGAATGGCAGCCTGACAGTCAACAAGAAAAACAAATTTCATTTCCGAGATATCTAAAATTTTTTGGAGAGCCATATAAATTGCATACATTTCTCCATCAAAATTGTCAGAGTTTTTTCCCAGAGTTGGAAAAATTTGGAGAAGACATCAGCTCCTGCTCTCCCAGTACTCCTCTCAGCTGATCTGTCAATATAAATGTGCATCCAGTTGTCCAGTGGGTATCTCTCATTAATAGTAGCAAGAGCAGCAGCCCTGAGTTCCCCCTGAGGGGAGACTCTCTTCTGGACAGGAAGGACAAGGTCGTAGACTAGGGTGGCATATTTCAGCATACCTGGGAAGACAGGTGGTCTGGCTGTAAGGGCTCTATTACTAGGAGTGCCAAGTGAGCTGGAAATTCTCTGGAATTCTGATAAAAATGTTTGTTGTGTTTTTAGTCTCAGATTGCTTGGTCTGTAGTTAGTCCAAAAACCATCCCTATGTAGTAAGCTTTCACCAAGAATCAAAGTAGCAAAAACTCTCCTATCGTGCAAACAGTCAAGGCCAGTCTGAAGTTCCAAAGCTGGTATTGGAGTTGAGAAGGTTCCCCCAGTGATGAGCCTAAGAGCACTGTTTTGAGCAACATTGAGTTTCAATAAAACAGTATCTGAGGCAGTTATTAAAATTTTCGGCTCCATTATCAAAGACCGGTCGGATGAAAGAGTTAAAAGTCATGACCAAAACATCCTGAGTGGCACCCCACTTAACACCAGCTGGTCTTTTTAATAAATTAAGTCAGCCTGAGACATTTTCAGAGATTTTTGAGGCCTGTTTGTTCCAGGTGAGCCTTGGGTCTAAAAGAATACCGAGGTATTTTGCACAATCAGTTCTCTGGAGTGGTTTGTCATCAAAGTTTAAATTAATCTGATGCTGTTTAGTACTCAAAGTAAAAAGCTCAAAATTGGTCTTGTCAATGTTGACAGAGAATTCATTGTCATTAGTCCATTTCAATAAAAAGTCCAGGGCAGAATTCATAACCCTCTCTAGTGTTTGAAAGTTGTTCCTAGTTGTCCAAAGGACCAGATCATCTGCATATAACAAAACCTGAAAGTCAGGCAGGTCTTCAAGATGTTGCATATGAATGGTATGAACTAAATATTGGGACTTAAACATTGATGTTTATTTTTTTACATGTATGTTCTTTTATCTTTCATAGTTCTTCTATAAATTTGCTGATCATTTTACTAAAAAAATCAAATTTAACACAAAATATTTTTAATCAAATTTAACACATTCTCAAAATGTATAATCTAAAGAGTAAAATTATTGTTTTGTGGTACTATCATTTTAAACATTCTATTTAAAAAAAAAAAAAAAAAAAAAAAAAAAAAAAAAATGTTGCCAGTAATGTCTCCTGATTTTTTTCCCCTCAAAATCAGTAGAACCTGCTGATATTTTTCCTCCAAGATTTGGCAGATATGCATATAGAAATATATATATATATATAAATGGCATCAGTGTAATATAATGAGACCTTTAATAAATTACACAACAAAAGAAATTCTTTCATTGACTAGATAATCGTTTTAGCAGAAGAATTACACTTAAATAATTTATCCTTTTGAATGCAATATAATTCCTACTTTAAAAAATGCTTGATCTGGAAAAAATTAAAAGTAATTTCAAATTTTATTTTAGTTATGGAATTATGTTGTTGATGTTTTTGATCTTCATAGGTAAAACAAAAATGTATATATTATCTACCTAAATTGTTAATAAATCAAACAATTGTCCTTAAATTTGTAGAAAATTCTACCTTGAATTTTTTTACTTTCTGTTAGGCCTGTATTTATTTTATATCATTACATGAAGTCCAAAAAATATAGTTTTCAGAATTCACATGATAATATGTCATATTAATGTGTTTTATAACTGAAAATTAGCCGGGACTTTCTTGGCTTTTTCCTGTGATAGAAAATCCAGCATTTGCCTTGCACGTCTCACATCTGGCCACCTGAAATGCCTCACCTTTGTAGTGGGTAACAAGACCTTCCCCCTCTGTCCTAAATATCATGGACACCAAGCTTCTCCTGAGCATATCCTGAATTGTATGAATATACTATGGGATGAAATCTACACTTCTCTCCTCGATTTCCTCTCAGTCAATGGATTCCTAAATTAGGTCTGACTCCGTCAGACCCTTGGAGATAAGCAACAACAACATAACTGAAAATTAAATGAAAATCATTAACAGTTGGTTAGTTCAATCATATGTTATTGAATAATTTATAAAAACTGAACTCAGTGGCATGGCAGCCCCATGGTGTCGAGACCTATGGTACTCATGTCTGTTTACTTGACTGCACACAGAGGGATTTGAAGCATATATTCCAGTTAGGTAGTCATCCTTATGTGAAATCTCCAGTGTTTAGTTCCCAAGTATGCTTGATACTCAGTTTTATTGATTCACCGAAGGGATGAAAGGCTTCCAGCTGGCTAAGGAATGAACCCTACCCATCATGAGAATTGAACCTTGGATCTGTGCCTTGGAAGCACAAAACATTACTACTATGCTTCTTGAAAAATTTATTATGTTAATAAAACTAATTAAAAATTAACCATAAATAAATTATTAACTTTGAATTTTCTTATTTGTAAAAAAGGAAAAAGAAATCAAAATTTTCAACTTGAAATTTATTGCTCAATTTTTAAAAATTTTTCTTTATCTTGAACGAGAGTTAATGTATGTTTAGACATATATATAGCTTTTATTGAGGGTTAATTTAACTTTAGCTATAAGCTATGTTTTTCGATTAAATTATTAATAATAATATGTAAATAAGGCTTACAAAATTGTCTTTTGCCAAAACCAGCCAAAGAACTAGTCTTCATTTATAATTAAATGCATTAATGATTTCCTACATTTAAAAATTTTTGTTGAAAGATTTTTAATGCTACTTCTTAGGAACAACAGAGGGTTGCCGATGCAGATGATACTGGTGGCCAGTCAGTATCTGGATTATTAAAGTCAACTACATTGAAAAGTATTGAAGATACCTATTTATATTTTGTACAAATTAAATGATATAGCTTTCTTTCCATTTTTTAATTATGTTTTCTTATGGTAAACTTCATTTTTTCAGCATTTGAAGGATCAAGCAGTTTCTCAGGAAGGTAAATTTGTGCAGCTTTTATTTAAAAGATAGTTTTTAGTAATCTGGAAAAGAAATGCTTATTAATTTTATATGTTTATTTCCATAGTGTTCTCAGCATTTAACTATAACTTTATAACGCTGTTTATTTGGTTTCTTTGACGAAAATAACTATTTTTAAATATTTTTTCTATACAATTGTTGCTTAAAATTTGTAATTTATGTGTAAATTTATTTTTGATGATTCACTGTATTGGTTAATTATTTTCATTTCTAATTTTTCATTTTATGAATGAGAAACCTGTAGTAAATTTTAAAATTATTATGGGTGCAAAATAAGTGTCACTATCATATTAAGAGTAAATATTTTAGATATTCATCTGATGATCTTTTAATATATTTTGTTGTAAGATTGTTGTTTTATACATCTAATTTCTGAACAGAATTTTCAGATTATTAATATGATTCTAATTCTAAGATAAAATTTAATGAGAAGTGTGTTTTTTTGCTTATATTCATTTTTGATCTAGAATTATCTTTTGCAGCCACCTCTAGAATTTCCTAAAATACTGCTTGCATTTATTTCTTAGATAATTATTATTATTTTTTTGGTTTAATGAGATTCAACTATTTTTATTAAAAAAAATACCCAATTTATTCCATTAAAAATATGTTGCATATTGATGCTATTATGTTGATTGGTACTAATTCATATTGAATTAAGTTATTTGTCAGATGAAAACCAAAATTCCATTAAAATCAATTGTCTTACCTTTGTTTTTTTTTCTCCCCCCCCCAAATATATGATTTGATCTTACTGTTTCCTCTTAATAAATATTTTATTTGTGATGTTGAAATGTAAATGTAGAAAATAAAAATAAATAATGCATTTGAGCTTCCAGAATAGTTTTATTTAAGAAATATTTCATATAAAAAGAAAGTCAATGTTGTAACTCAAGTGAGACAATTAATTGATTTAAAATATTGATTGCCTTTCATTTGTAAGCAGGTATCTTTTCAGTTTCGTTTCAAAATCAATTTTATGTTTAATTTTAAATATTTAGAACTCAATTCTAGTTTTCTAGAGAAATTTCTGTTTCTATGCTAAATATTACATATTTGAGTAATTGAATTATAACAAAAAACATCACTATCTCATAGTTGTTGAAGAACTAATAAATTTATCAGATATATATATATATATTAAATTAAATAAGGAAAAAATCTTAAAATCCTGAAAAATAAATGAACATTTTAGTTATTAGCATAAAATTGAATCAAGCAAAAGCTATACTTAACTTTTATAGTAATAATAGCATAAATGTTTCATTATTTAGATCAAATGATAACATCATTAAAATAAAAATTTAGATCTTCTGTATGATTTGTATTAAAATAGTTTAATGTATTATTGATGATGGTAACATGTACATACTTATATGATATGCATCCAGAAACTATTGAGTCATTTTATAATATAATTGATACAACATTCATGAGGAGACATTTGGTGGTGATTATATATATATATATATATCAAGCTAATAGCCTGATGTGTGTCAGACTCAAATAATGACATTTCCCTGATTAAAAAGAATGCCTTTTTCTAACATGGCAGAAAAATAATTTTAAATGATAATTTTTTTATATAATTATTTTAGATTTTACTTGAAATGCTTAGAAATTTAATTTATTTTACAAAAGTGCAATTTGATTTACAAAAATTAAATTAACTTATTAAGATAAATTAAATTAACTGATTGTTTATTAAAGTACCTTTAAAATATTTTTTATTAAGTTTAACTAAATTTTGCCATTTTGAGAAATTATGATAATTTTAGGTATAGGCCTGAAGATGTCAGATCATCAGAACCACCTCAGATCATTGGAGAAGAGTTAGAGCCTATTATTTTTGAGCCAGCACAGGAGGCTGAAGTACTTAGACCAGCGGCTGAATTTGAACTTCCTGAACCTGAATTGCAAAGTGAACCTGCTGTACATGAAATTACAAGACTATCTTTCTATGACCGTAAGTATCAGCAAGAAAATCATATTAAAAAGAAATTAAAAATCTAATATATTTATATTATATATATATCAGGTTAGTTCATAAGTTCGTGCACATTAAGAGTATGTATGGAATTTACTATGACACATTTGCTAAAATACCAATACAATTTTGAACATGTTGAAACTTTCATCTTTTGACTGACATATTATTCAGTTCATCACCAACTTTTGTAAACATCGAATGCCTTTTGGTACCCACAGAAGATGAATATAGGTAATAAGAACAAACACGCTGTGTTACATTTTTTATTTTTATGTGGTGAATCTGCCATGTCTGCAGCGATAAAAATTAATAGTGTAAGGAGTGCCCAGAAATGGTTTAAAAAATTTATATAACTGATTGTTGATAAACGAAATCAGTACTGACTATCCTGCATAGTAGCAAAAGATATGGCCTACTTTACTGCAACTCACATTGTTTATTCCAAAGTACTAATTGCCTCAACAATCAAAATCAATGCTTAATGACACAGTTGAATTATCAAGCTGAACAATACCTTCTACTGACTGCTTTGTTTAGATGTCTTCTAATTTCTCATGTGTCAGAGCATCACTAATGAAGTGTTGAGGTGTGAAAAAACTGCCTTAGATTATAAATTGAGTCTGGGTACATAATTCTTGGTCGAGTTAGTTTATTTAAATTATATTAATTGATGAATCCTACCTGTGAATAGTGATTTTTTAAACAGCTTTGTTTGTATTTTGGTAAAGAGATTCTTCTCATTGATTCACAATTGGGGCTCTTCTGCACATAACATTGTTATATTAGTAAGATACTTGATCCTGTATATTAGATTTTACATCTTTCTACTGAATTTGTCTCCTTCAATAACTTCAACTAGCAAGTGCTATTGTCTAACTGTTAATTAATTTGGAAAACATTTAATAGAATTATGCATATTTTCCTGCCCATGCAGATCACTTGATATCTATTCTATCTAGTATATTTAGAATATTCTCGGCAAAGTTATTTACCTCCACTGAATTTTTATGAATAATGGTCAGGAATTTGTGTACATTTGCAAATGGTTACCAGTCTTATAAAATTCATGACATAAATGCATGTACTATCCACATCATATGTTACAATGCAATTATCTCTGCATAATATTTTCTCAAAAGATAGAAAATGTATACATTTTCAAGAAATTTAAGTTATTTTCTCATTTAAAGTTTTGATATATAATATCCACAAATAATTTCATGCCATATTTACATTCAATAGTTTTTAATTTTTATTTTGTTTATTCATTTATTTGTACTATTTATGTTTTTCTAAGACATACAGGGTTTGTTTTCATAAATATTTTTTATATATGATTATATTAATTAGTTTAGGCTTCATTATTTTATGCTAACTTTATTATGGCATTGTTATATATGTACATGTGTGTGGTGTATATATATATGTATATATATATATATATATATATATATATATATATATATATATATATATGTATATATATATATATATATATATATATATATATATATGTATATATATATATAATATATATATATATATATATATATATATATATATATATATATATATATATATATATATATATATATATATATATATATATATATATATATATATATATGTATATATATATATATATATATATATATATATATATATATATATATATAATATATATATATATATATGTATATATATATATATATATATATATATATATATATATATATATATATATATATATATATATATATATATTGTTGAATTAGTTCTTTATATAATTTGTTTCCGTGGTTTACAAAGTCTCTTATTTTTAAACATTTACTCTGTGAGAATAAAATAACTTATTTTTCTTTACTGAAAATTGTTTCCTGTTTCATATTTTGAAAAGTAATTAATAGCTGGGTTTGTCTTCCAATATGCTTCCAATAACTGAAAAATAAGGATGTGAGCTCTGTTTATTACAAAATCATGCATATTTTTAAGTCCGTTAATTTTAAAAGATTCTTTATCAAGAATTATTAAGATTTGTACTATTTGCAACAATTCAAAAACAAGGCCTTTCATTATAAAAAATCTATTTTTATTAACTTTTTTAATTTGACTTTTAAAATTATTTTATGAGTTGTATTCATTCAAACTTAGTAGTTAATAAATATTGTTACTTAGTACTTGATTATTATGTGTGTTAGTATAAATTGGTGAATGTATAACACATAGAGAAAGCAACTATTTTGTATAGTTCTCATTCTTTTTTCAGTACATGTTTATATGTTTTCTTTTATGTGTATATAATTAATAATGCGTTATATAACGCAAATGTATAATAATATACATATGTGTATATAATTACTTTTGATTCAAATATTGATTCAATATACCCTGCAAAAATATTTATTAAAATTTACAAAATAATTTGCAAACTTAAATAAATATTTGTTATGTTTGTTCTTGAACCAAATTAATTGGCGTTTTTTGGTGTAAAATTAAAATATTGAGGTAATCAAATTCTGAAAAGTTTTAGTATAATAATGTATGCATTTAACAATCGAAATTTTGTTGAATACAATGCATAGTAATTTTAATCTTATCTTTTATCTTAGGAGAATGTATTTTATCTCCAGTATCTCCAGAGCGTACTCCACCTCCACCTAGTCCTGTGTCTTTAACTGAAAATCTCAATGAAGCATTTGAGCTTATTAAAGAGACTGCTCTCAAGCATGCCTTACCTAATGCAACTACTTTCAGTTGCATTTTAGAAAATATTGATGCAAATAAAAGGCGTGTTGCCTCACTCTTCAATTCCTTGCTTTGTAAGAATTTTCTACTTAAAACAATTAAGAATTTAATGCTCTTTTTATGGTATTAATTAATTAATTTGAATTACATATGAAAATGATTTAAGAGATTTTTATGATCAATATAGCAATTCACATAGAATTAAGAGATAAGTAATGTTAAATCTTTAGAATGTATATAATAATTTTGGTCACTTTGTCAATAAATTATAGTAATAAATATCGACAATCACAAAATGATGTGTGTTTGAAGCAAAAGTCAAAAATTAATAATCTTTCCTTTGTATTTATTCTGATCAATTTAATATGAAATTAAATAACTCCATTTTTTTTACAGTTTCACAATCAAATATGAAAAATATGTTTTTTTTTTTTTTAAATCTAAAGATAGTTTTAAAAAACAAGCTTTTTTGAATGATTGAATTTGGATTATATAAATATCTCATAAGCCATTGAAAATCTTTTCATTCAAGTTTGTAAAAAAGATAAAAAAATTTTTTAATTAGAAACAAAATTTTCATTTAGTATTTATTTCATATTTAATTATATAGAAAATACTTAAATTTTTTTTTATTAATTTATTTGACATTGCAATTTAAATTGAATTGTTTGGAATAAATATGTAATGATAAAGCCTTAATAGCAAAATTTTTTCTTGTTGTGAACTTTATGATCATAATCTAATTGCTTTATTCCTCAAGATATTGTTAAAGATTTGTTCTTAACTTATTCCTTTATTAACTTTTAAAACTCAAACCATTAAAATCTTTTGGCAGAGAAGTATAATTATTGATATCTTTTGATTATTATACAATACTGACTATAACATTAATCTAATTTGGATCATTTATAATATTGTAAAAGTGTGAAATATGCAATAATTTTCTAACTTTTAAATAGATTTCTTTTCATTTCAAAGCTTATGAACCAAACTGAAAAGCTGGTATGTGCTGATATATTATTATTTTTAAATGAAATTTATTTTCAAGAAATTATTAAAATTTTAAAGTTGTTTTGTTTCTAACTCATAAGCTTATTAATGATTTTGTTTCATTTTCTAAATATGTTCTGAATTAATTTTACATTTAGCAGAAAAATCTTCAAATTTATCAGAATTATCTGTGACTTCTTAAAAAAATAACCATGTAGAAACCGTTTTGAAATCCAATTTGTAAGCTAAAACCAAAATAAGTTTAACAGGTTTTAATTAATGTTAGAAAATATTTTAACTATTTCATGTCTAATATAGTTTTAGTAACAATGTAAAAGTTTTTCATTTATTTTTTAAAATTAAAATGTTAGAAGAACATTGGAATAAAAATTTTTAAAAAATATTATATAGATATGATAAGTATAAATGAAGGATGAGAAAAATAATTGTGTACATTATTATTACTAATTAAGAATTTTTGTTTCTTTATTTTTGAATAAATAAATTCTAGGAATAAAATTAGTAGATCACCTAATGTACTATGTTTGAATTAATTAAATCTCTTCCAATAAAATAAAATAAAATATCTTTGTTAAACCAAGTATTTTTGTAATGTTTTTATTAAGGAGTTAAGGAGTTTCATTGTTATTTTATTCTTGAAGGAATCCGAAATCGATCAAATTCAGGATTATTAGATGATAGTGTTATTTAATGAAATAATTAAATTTATAAATTTATTATTAGAGTAATACCATGATATCATTTGAAGCTTTAAGTTAAAATGGTAAAAGGGGCTGAAACTTTCTCTTAATTTATATAAATATTTTCATATTTAATTGTCTTAACTTGCTACAACATTTAATGCTAATTGTATCCAAAATTGCTATGATTTGTTAAAATTTTGGTTTACTAAATTTGTAATTATTTAGAAATGATTTTACATACACAAATTATTCTTGATTTAAGTTTGTATTATATATAATATTTATTAAAAAAGAGTTTATATTAAAGGAAAATTATACATGACATTGTTTTAAGTTTTAGTTTACAACTTATTTTGAAATGAAAAATTATTCTTGAAAATTAAAAATCATAGAATTTTTGAATTTGAATTGCTAAAATGATATTTAATTTTTAAATATATTTATTTTAACTCTCTTGTATCAAAGGCAAGCTGATAGAGCCTTTGATACAAGAGAGTTAAAATAAATATATTATAATTCTTTGTTGAGTGGGTTTGAGTAAATTTATAATATATAAATATATTATAAATTTTTAATTTTCATAAAATATATCATAAACTTATAATATATAAATATATTATAAATTTGATAAAATTTATAATATATTTATTAAATTTGTATGAAAGTTTTATATTTTTAACATTACTGTCTCCTAGAAAGTGAACAATTCGCAAAACCTTAGATATAATGCAGGATTGTCAATGTAATAGTGTTGCTAATCTTCATTATCAACAAAACATTATGTTGATTAGAATGTCAATGCCTGCAAAAACAGTTTAGAAATGTTTTTCGATAATATTTGGAATCTAGTTCAAAGTAAGTGTTGCTAGTAGAAGCATAAATTTTAAAGAAGTTTCATGTTATTTGGATATACATCTCTGCATATGTGTAATAAGTGGACAAACATTTTATAAAGAACTTAACTCTACTAAACTTAGTGGCACAACAGCCTGACCATATCTATTTTTGGACTAAAAGGCCCTGTGGTCCAAAGCATATGTCCCTGTTAGGTGGTCAGTCTAATATGAAATTCAAAGAGTTTAATTCCCAAACTTATTGACCCACTGAAAGGTTGAGTTGACCTTTCCCAGCCAGACCGAACCTCAGATTTGTAGCTTTGGAGCATGAAACACTATCACTATGCCACTAGACTTCACATTTTATAAAGAGGTGTGTAAAATCAAGTGTAATTGATGCATTTGATGTTTTGTAGTGATTCTATTGTGTTTAATGTTTCAAACAGCCATCAAATGGACATTGCTCGGTGGTATTCATTGTAATCTGATTGCAAATATGATTGAAAGCCCATCAGTACCTGAATAATTTCATCAGGGATATTATGAAATGGTTGCTATCATTTTTATTCTACTTACATTTTCACATAAATGTCATTTGGTTACATCCAAAATAAGATTTTATTTATTAGCAATAATTCTTTGATCAAATTCAGAAGCAGGTTTCAGTGACACTCATTTTATCATGAAGTTTGTGCTAAACATTAAAAAATATTACTATTTGGAATAACTGGCAATAGAGTTCATAGAGATATTTCAGATTATAATTTTTTCTTATTTTATATAAAGTTTGAAATTGTATACTACTAATTTAACATTATTTTAATTAAAAATTAGTTATTGATTTATTATTATTATTATTTTTTTTTTTTTAGAATTTTTTGACATAGAAAAACCAAAATTGTGAAACATAATATTTATGTTAAATGTTTTAAGTGATTTTTGTGAAATTTCTTCATTATAAAATTTTGATACTTTACATGAAATATTTCAGTCATAGAAAAAAAATTAAAAATATTTTGCATTTTTTAAAAATATTTTTAGATCTTCATGCCAATGGAAAAATAGAACTTAGTCAATTTGAATCAGGATCTGAAATATATATCAAAATTTTAGAAGAGGAATCTCCATGAAGTTCATGTGCAGTTCAGGGGCATTTTCTTTCTTATAAAACAGAGTTTTACTGTTTTAATTGAAGAATCATTTTTATTGTTTTAATTTTTAGGTGTTGTTAATAAATAATGGTTATTCGTATGATATTCTTTACACAAGTATTTTTCATTCTGATTTTTATCATATATTTCATAAAATATGTTGTATGTATATCATATTTTATTGTAATTTATTTTCATATTTCATTACTTTGACTTATTTTCATATCTTGCTTTATTACATTGATTTTAATTGAAGTATTATATTATATTTTAGTATTTCAATTTAAAATTATATTCCAAGCTATTACTATAATATGTAAATGCTAAATGGTGTTAACTGCTAAGAAATATATTTTGAAAATAAATTTTTATTTTAGAGTGTTGATTTAAAAACTTTTTCACATGGAGTTTATTACAGGTTTGTTCTATAAATATTTTGTTGGTTTTTATATTGCTTGTAGAGTTTAGTTTAGAAATTTAAAATAGATGAACATTTTACTTTGCAGTCATTTAAATTAAATATCAATATAATTTGTAGAAAACGTACTGTGGTAAATGACTGATTATATCATGCTTTTATTCAGATTTTATGCAATTCAAATCTATTTAATAATATCAATATGTATTTTTATATTGCAAATACAAACTAAAGTATTTAACTGTGAACATATTTCATTTCTATTTTTGATAATTATATTACTGTAAATATTATATAAAATTTTTATTTAATTAAAAGCTGTTACTGAATTTTACTAATAATAAAATATATTTTGATTATTAAAGTTAAATAACTGAGTTAAGATCAGAAATAAAAATAAATAATTGTGTGTTGAAGCATAATTTTTTTCATGTTATAACAATATTAATTTTAATACTTTTTGTAAATGATATATTAATGTTATTTAAAATTTTTCTATTTTTCTTATCTATATATTACTGTTGTACACAAAATTCTGTGTTTTGCTTTTATGTTTTAAAAATGATTTTTTATGTATTTATTTTATACTTAATATATTAATGTACATTTATTAAATAAGTAGTATTTGTATTCAGTATATTCATTTTTCAAATAAAAATATTCATAGAAATATATTGATTCTTTATAGGTGTAAAATAATGAAATTTTATTTGCAATGCTATATAAATAATTACACATTTTATAATATAAATAAAAACACACATAAGACAAATAATTTACAGTTAGTCAATATTTATCTTTTCTTGTGCATATAATAAAATTAATAAATGTAATATGATTGGTTTGGTTGTAAGTACATAATTTATGAATAAAAACATATTGGATAAAATTAACAATAAATAAATTATTTCCAATAAGTGAAGCCTGTTTGAAAAAAAAAAATTGGACTTTAAAAGATAATTATTTAGTAAAAACTATTATATTATTATTAAAAATATTTCCTTTTGTTATTTAAACTTTATATATGTACAAATTTCTTTTCTTTAAAGAATTTTTACATGAAATATTTTCATTGTGTTTTGCAAAGTTATTTGTAAAAAATCAATATACTATAATATAGCAAATAAATAATGCTGGAATTCTAAGTGACTATTTACAAAGTGCTGCCTGTTAACACCATTTTCCACCCCAAAAATAATTTAATATAATCATGTAATATTAAAATTTAATTCTAATGGAATCTGAAATCAAATAGCTGAGAAAATTTAGAAAAAAATTAAATCTTAAATTATGAGTGTGAAATTTTTGATTAAGTCTAAAAAGTGAAAATCTTAAAATCATGATTTACAACTATTTGTAAAACAAAATTTCTGAGTTTATTGAACAAGTTATTTCTTCATGATTTAAAATTTGAATGTTTCATGACTAGTATAAAAGCTTACTTTTATATAAGCACAATGAATAATTATTAGATTTTGTGTTTTAGTGCTTTTGTATTTGTTTTCTACTTAATGAACAAAATTTGTTTTATTGTATAATTTATAAGCTGTCTCCGATTTTTAAATTAAACGAATATACAATTTCACACACACATACATATCTTCTTGATTATTTTGGTAAAATGTCATTTTAAATGGTGTTTTAATTGGTAGTTTTTTAAATCTCAAGTTTATAATTTTAAAATCATAGCTTTTTATTATTAATCTGATGAAGTAATAAAAGTTTATGGAAATTATTACTGATTCAATTTTTGTGTAAAAGACATTTGAACAAAAGTAGGTTGATGAATACAATTGCTATATAATCCACTATTCGCAATATTAAAAAGTTTATTGGTGAACTTACACATATGTATCTTTTACTTTATTGAAATAATATTGATTTAAATTAAATTTTCACTTTATAAATTTCCAGATTATAATTATATGGCAAAAGATAATTTTCTATGCAATTATGTAGACCAACAGAAATGGAAACAAATTAAGCAGGCTCGTCGTTACCTAGTATTTAAATATGGGTTTAATAAGTAAAAATAAAGGATTGAAAGTGCTCTCAAATTTCATGCAATGGAAATATTAAGGAATTCACAATTATTCTATCATGTAACTTTTTTTCTTAAACATTAGGGGAAAATTAATACTAAGGGATGTTTAATATTATTTTCATTCCTCTGTAAAAATAAGTTCAGGAAATGTTGTTCTTGGTTTGGTATTTGTCACTATTATTTCTTTAAAAGTAACAAAATTTGATTTCTAAAAATTTAATTTTTGCAATTTAATAATACTTAGTTACTAGAAAAATGTACCCTCTCTTTGGTAACCAAATGCCATCAGTCATGATCATGAATTTTAAATGTCCAAAGCGCAACTATAATTTAATAAATCATACCACGCACTTAAGTTACAGAGCGTGGTATTATCTTCCTGTAAGTATTCTCTTTGGTGAAGGTTTCCAACATTTACAGGAACCATTTACTAAGAACCAGTCATAATATAGTCTGACTACATAACATCCTATATGATCTATGCCATCACAGTGCTGCTGTGGTTTAACTTTTTTCTCTTTATACACTGGACGGGATCTGTAATTCATGTCGTCTACATCACCATCATCTTCACCGACACGACGCTTCAAATATTGTTGAAAGTTGTAAAAGTCTTCCACTGGAGGTGGTGGAGGAAGCGTAGTAGATGCAGCTGGCAGAAAGCTATCTGGATAGTAAGTTTCTGCCACCAGTAAACTCACCCACCTTGGAGATTCATGGCAAATTCCATCCATAAAATCACAACGACTTCTCCTGAAAGTAAGAAAATGAATTCTAGTGATAATAAATATATAACATTACATGATCATTTTGTTTTTAATTCATGTGGCCATTGATGTAACGTGGTAATCAATCAGAAGTTTCTGTTTGAAGATTGTTTTAAAATTTTTGACTGAATTCGCTAAAGCACTGAACTTAATAAAATTATGAAGATTTGTATCATTTTTTATGTATATACATGTTTTTATGAACAGTCTTATTGCTATTATTTTGATGATAGAATAGTTAACAAATTTTTATCATTTACTCACATGCATTTGGTCTGTTGCACTGTTTGAGTAAAATATCCTTCCTGTGGTATTTGAACTACATATTTCCATACTCCTTGATAGTTTCTGGCGAAAGTAGGCGTCACATACTCCTCTGAAGATGGACAAGGCGTTGGTGGTAAATCGAAATCGTTCTCTTGAGGCCTTCTGCTGTTAGTCTCGCTTGCCGCTGTTTCTTCCCCTACTGGCCTGCGTCTTCTTGAAGGAAATCCACCTGCTAAAGCTTTCAAGGGTGATGCATCGCTGGCCATTAATTTTAATACCAATGAAAGTGCATTGCTACTACCTGGTGAAGCCCCAGTTAAAACAGATAGAACATGGGCAAGCGTTGAGGGTTCTTCTTCACTAAAGTGATTAGAGGAGAGTTAGAGATGATGAAAACATATTACGTTATGAAATATGTTAATGTTAGAAGAAGATATTCTTTTAATTTAGTGAATTAATATAAATTTAACTTTTATTGCAGGAAATCCTACAATGGAATTAAACTAATAAAACCCATTTATGATGTTAATTTATAACTTTTTAAATTTCGTTAAGTTTGTACTATACACAAACCAATTTTGTATGTGAAAAGGTACATTAAAAAAGGATTTAAACAATAGGCAAAATTTCCTCTACTGAAACCATTCTAATTTTAAATTCAGAATTTATGTATTAACATGGTACACTGTAATGCTGGGATTTTAAGTCCATTTTCTTCCACATATTATTCAGTTTTTATCACTTAAAGATATTTACAGCTCTAAGTGCCCATATAGTTTCTTATTAGCAGACAAAACAATTTAAAATTATATATTTTTTACCTTAATCTCATGTCAAGACTATATCATCTAACTTTAATCTTGTGTCTAAATAAAATAGGTTTAAAATTTACTACATTTTCATTTTTTTTATAAATATTAACTTTATGGAGCCTTAATATTTTAGATACTACAAATTGAAAAAGGCCATTAAAGTATATATTGGGTTTAACAAAAACGTATTCTCTGTCAAAATATTTATTTGAAGAAAATGTTGATTATTTTGAAAATTTTATGACATTAATGTTGGGATTTAAAGCCTTCATAGCAACCTTAATGCCTTTTATGGTTACACACTGTTTATAAGTACTCACGTTGTTGTTGAATCTTTAACAGAACCTGGACCACTATTGAGCAATCCCATATTAGCCAATGTTCCTAGAAGTCCCATAATGGCTTCTGTCATGCTGCCACTGCTGCTTTCTGCATCTTCTGATGGATTACTGACAGCAGGTCGATCTGTAGAGGATTCAATTGAGCTCTGAGTAGGACTAATGGAAGAAGCCAAACTTTGAGCTAGAGCACTCATCAAAGCCAGAGGAACTTTATTATTGGACATCATAGACGATAAAGAACATAATCTGCAAGATTTTTTAAAAATTTCAGTTATGTTTGACTTTTTTTTTTTGAAATGAAATAAAAAAAAACATTTTTTAAATACACTTTAATGAAAACTTATGTTATTGAAAATTTATGTTATTGATATTATAGAGGGTAACTATTATCTTATACATACAAATAAAATTATATGAATGAATGTTTATTTTTTAAATTTTCTCTATTTATGTTTCTGGAAAGTATATTGAACTTATTTGACAAAAGGAAATGCAATATTTCATTAATAGAAATAAGATTATAGAAATTTTAATTCCTATTTTTTCATAATTTGTTTCTTTATTTTTTTATTATCAGAAAACATGGCCATTTGTGGTGTTCTTATATTGTGGCTAATGAGTTAAAAATCATAAGATGGAATTTTTTAGTTTTAAATTTATGTTAGTCCAGTTTGAAATAATCTTTTGTAGTTTCAGATCTATCTTTTTATTGAAATTTTTATATCTTAAAAATAATTCCCGAACAAAACGTATTACAAGCATGTATTAAAATAAAAAAAGTATTAAAATAAAAAAAGTATTAAAATAAAAAAAGTAATACATTTATTTGCACTTTGCAAAATAATGAAATTTACGATGGACACGAAAATTAAATTCCATATAAAACAGAACCAAGAAGACATTTTCAGATTATGTAACTAATTTTCCGAAATGTGGCCTATACATTTTTCCAAAATAGAAAGTTCGTAACAATATCTGCCACGCTACTTTTATCAGACTATTTTATTTCTAGATTATAAAGCGAATTTCTAAAGAAAGACTTTTTTGCCAATGGAATACAGTCCATTACTGAAAATGAATTTTATCCTATTCTTAGAATACTGTAAATTTCATTTCTGCTCTAGTGTTTACACTAGAACTGTTAGGATTTTATTTTCTCTGCACAATAATTTTTGTTACACAATATTGTACATTCGGGTATATAAGTTGTATTTTGTAAAAAAAAAAAAAATAAAAATAAAAATAATTTTAGTATATTTTTTATTAAAATATATAATGAAATAAACATGTTATAAGTTAAAGGCATATCTGTATACATCATGCAACTTTCTTAACATTAATAAATTTAAACATGCAACAGTAATTTACAAAATAGACTTTGATACAATTATAACAAACATTTTGTATTTTTGCATTAGATCATAAATTGCACAATAAGCAGTGATTATTTCTCTTAGACTAGTAACGAAATGAATTTCATGTTTATATTAACTCACTGTCGAATTCTAAACTTCGAAACTAAAATTTCGAAATGAAATTTTCCGATTGAATAGAATAACTAAAAAGTAATTTATGATGGAGTCCTTTTGTAGGAATAATTAATATATTTGTGGATGAAGGTATTTAATAAATATATTTGTACAAAAAGGGATTATGTATGTGTGTGATATCTTTTAGATTTCGTTATTATTAGTTGGATATTTTTTAGGTTGATATATTTAATCTCTGAATGAAATATTACATACCTGATTATATAACTGTTTTTATACATTTTGCTTAAATTTTCTTCTTATACATCATACAATCGAAGACTATCTTTTACTGTATTAAAGCTTTATAATCTTTCTGGTTTATTTAAAAATTTTTGGTGATTAAACATAGTCACCAAGCTGACGTAATTGTTGCGTTTAAAATAGGATTGCCAAAATAGACTGCTGTTGAATACCCATAGGATTCTTCATGTTTCGGACACAATAAAAAAGTTTTAGCTAGAAAAAAAGTAAGTCTGCCAAAAAATTCATTAAATTTAAAAATCCGCCAAAAGGATTATAGAAACATCTGTGGCGAATATGAATTGGAGAATTTTTGAATAAATATTTTATAATATGAATTAATATATATAGATTTATAATTTACTCACAATCCAGAGGCACCACCTTGGTCACAGTTTTGCCTCCCAGTTGTTTCATTGTCAAACAGCTTTGACTCTGTGATTGATATTAAAGTTCCATTGTATGTTTCATTGATTGACCTCTTTATCCGATGTCCACCATTTTGTCTGTGATATCCATAATAATCATTATTCTGTGCTTGTGAGTACGGTGGTTTTTTCGTTCCAATTTTGGTCACTTTAGGAATCTTTGGATCCTGCTTAAGGTAAGGCAAAGCCTTAGATAAGAATACCAGCGTTTTATTCTTGATAAGATCACTATAGGGAGAAAAAAATTTAACATGTAATCACATAAGAGCTAAATAGCAAAGTTAATAATAATTTTAATCTTGTTTAATTAGGTTTGTTTCAAATCAAGCAGATGTTATTTAAAATAGTAATATATATTCTTTTCTAATGTTAAAAAAGTTTACGGATTTTTATATCTTTCGAAATTATATTCTTTGAATTTTTAATAATTTTTTCCGAATATTTTGATAATTTTTTTTATAATACGAATTATAAGTTATAACTTATAATAGCATAGAAATTTTCAAACTTTGAGGATTAAAATGTCATACTAACCATAGTGTACAAAGGTATTGACTCTAGAATTCGTAGTTTTTACAATGGAAGTGAATTGATTTAACTTAAAGAAGAAAGTCATATGGTCTCGAGATTTTTAAACTTATCTTAAATAAAGTTGGGAATTTATAATTACATTCTACATATAAGAAGCGTCTTAAAAATGTGTGTGTCTTTTTGTGGTAAAACAATACATTTCGTCAACATTTCTGTTACTTATTTGAAGAAGAAATTGAAAATTTTTTGGGATATATCCATTTTATTTGTCACAAAATGAATAAAATAGCTTTAATGATTGAGTAACTTTCGCTGATTTGTTTAACAAAAGTATTCCTTAAGCATGGATGTAATTAATTATGATGCAAATATAATAGAAATCGAAATCACCAAATCAATAAAATCTATTAATACCGAGATAAATCTCAGTATTGTTTGAATGGTTTTGGCAAGATTCCATAGTCAATGAAATGCCTGGACAAAACATTTTTGGTTTAATCGTAGTATACGTAACAAGATAAATTTTGTGACATCAACGATATTTGAATTTAATCCTAGTTTACGTGTCACGTAGGATGTGGCAACATTTGGGGGATGATAAAAATTACGATTGGTAGTTGTTGATTTCGTGAGATTCGGTGTGTGTGGCTTTACACCATTTGCAGTTTATCATTTATACGATCATTTACTCGATATTTTTAAATGAGATATTTATGTATTTGCCATTTTGAGATAACTATTTTCTTTGTTTTTGCTAACTCTTGGCAACAATCGTAAAAACATCATCTCGTTTTTGGCGACAGTTTGACGACAAGCTACAACAATTCATTTCGCTATTAGCGACATTTTTGAAAATCGTGCCAAACGTTACGTATATTACGATTTTACTAACAATTGAAGTTTTCTGAAATTTTATTAAATGCGTCTTTTACTATCTCGTGAAGGTTAGTAAAGTATATAAATCATAGATACAGTCACATCTGTGTCACAAATATCAAAAGAGCTGAGGACTTCATTGAGGAAAATCGTCGTTCTTGTTCTAAAGCTAATGAATTCGATATGTCAGATATGTAAACTTGGGCTCATTGGCTGCTTAAGACAAAACATGCTACCTCTCGATTACAGAGCGATGCCTTTATTAACTAGATAACTACCGCTCAAGAATTCCAGTCACTCGTAAGGAATAATCTTAGTTTTATGTTAGCAATTATTAAAGAATTGCCAACTGTTTTTGGAAATATTATTCTAGCAATGTTTTTGGAAATATTAACGAGGGTTGCTATTTATATTTCTGGCCTAATAATGAAAAAACAAATATGTAGGATCGAAATTGGTTTTATTGTTTTTCAAAATATTCTCCATGATGATCAATACACTTTTGCATGCGTTTGAACCAATTTTCAAAGCACTTTTTCCAGTCCAATTGAGGTAACTCCAAAACATGCGTTTTGAATGCATCAATCGCTTCTTCGGGGGTTGAAAATCGTTGTCCACGTAATTTATTTTTGATGTGTGGGAATAAGAAGAAGTCATTGGGTGCCAAATCAGGGCTGTACGGCGGATGACCCATCAGTTCGATCTTTCGCTCCGTCAGAAATGCCTTTGTTTGAGTCGATGTGTGAGAGCTCGCATTGTCATGATGAAGAATGATTCGTCTGTTCTGCTTTTTTCGAATTTCTCCGATGACTTCTGGCAAACAAATGGTCGTGTACCATTCAGAATTGACCGTCCTGCGTTGCTCTAACGCCACTGTTGCCACATGACCGTTAATGCCGAAGAAACAGGCATTCATTTGTTTCGATGTGCTTCTTCCTCGAACAACTTTTGTTGGTTTTGCCTCGTCTTGGAAGACCCATACAGTTGATTGCTGTTTTGTTTCCGGCTCATATGCATAGATCCATGATTCGTCACCTGTGTAGATGTTATACACAGCCTTTGATGTACCTTGAATGTATTTTTCCAACATTTCTTGCACCAATCGACACGAGCCTTTTTTTGAGCGTTTGTCAGATTATGCAGGATCCAACGCGAACAAATTTTTTACGCTCAAATGTTCATGCAATATTTTATTGATGCTAGTCATAATAATGTCCAAAGACGCCTCTATCTCACGGTATGTCACATGACGATCTTGCTTTATCAGTTCACGCACAGCATTGATCTTTTCTGGCACAACAACGGATTTTGGACGACCTGCACTGGATTCGTCCTGGATCGAACATCGACCACGATTAAATTCGTTATACCAATTTTTTACAATGCTGTAGGATGGCGCTTTATCGCTGTATAAAGAATTAAGTTCGTCGAAGCACTCTTATCTTGACAATCCACGTCGAAAGTTATGAAAAATAATGGCACGAAAATGTTCACGATTCAATTCCATTTTTTGACACAGAAGAACTTTTCAATTTACTGTCAACAACACAAATAAAGCTATAATGGTAAATCATCTGATGAATTTATGTTTAAAAATATCAAACTTTCGATTAAAATCGTCTTCGGTCGCCTAGCAACACTTACTGTTGCCAAGGCCAGAAATATAAATAGCAACCCTCGTATTTCTCATCAGACATGCCAGAAAATTTCATAAAACCTAAAATACACATATTTTTTTTTTCATCAAAGACTTACAAAGGATATGGATGTCCATCGAAATTTTGACCAAGTGGATTCAGTGGAATGAAACCTTTGTTGAGATCACCACAGAGGGTGTATTTGGGCGAGGGTCTCTTGTTGTATCTTCCTTCTCCAGTTGGACATGGGACGGTGGACATCATGTAGGGAGGCTTACGAACTTGCGGTGGTCGCATATAACGGGAAGGGGCTTCTTCGAATGCATAGTAGCCTTCTTTTTCACCCCTGATTACATCACTCGATGCAAGATGGGTAATAAGTATTGCAACGAGATAGCATACTACAGTCATCTGCAAATAAAATAATTTGAATATAAGATATGTTTATTATTCACACTATTCTTAACAATCATATTAATTGTTAATTTAAAACGTTTATCTTGCACTAATTAAAACAAACTTTTCTGCAAATGTAGGATAAACTATTTATTTATGAGTAAACATTGCTTTACAGTTTTAACTATATTAAAGGTAAGGAGAAAGAATGAAAGGCAAGTACCAAACAATGATTAATTTTAATTTTAAAACGCACAATTAATCTAAAAGTTATTTGATAATTGTAGGTTCTGTTATTCATTTTTGAGGAAAGCACAATTTTTCAGCGTAAACAATTGCAATGGTAGTTTTTCAGCGTAATGAGAGAGAGAGTAATAAATATCAAACAGAATAAATAATAGTAAACTCAAAAATTTTACTGTTCATAAGTATGCAAAGTTATTCAACAACTATCAAACTACCAATTTGCTTAAAATATTGATTTAAACTAATTTGGTTACAGTAAAGTAAGTATGTGGGTGATAGAGCACGAAAGAGGAAGAAAACGTATAAAGTATCATACAGAATTAAAATATCTCTATCCTACATAAAATTATGTGGTTTAAGAGAATTTTCATAATGTAATAACTATAATAAAAGCCATAAAAATAAAAAATATAATAGCAATGCCATTCATGTTAATTAAGTATAGGAGTATACTTAATTAACATGAATACTGATATTAAATGATAACAGTGATTATGCACTTCATGCAGATTTATGAAATTAAAACACCGAAATCTGAATTAACGATTATATAGCAAAGGCGAGAACTTAATTTTTTAAAATTGTTAAAAATAATCCTTCACGACTGCAAAATTATCACTAAAGTAAATTGGTATAATTTTGAACTATTGAATATTTTCATTTATTGTATTGCTCTCTTTTAGTATTCCTTTTATTAAAAAGGAAGAGAATTTAATTTAATGATCTTTTTTATACGCTTTTTTTATAATAAAAACTTTGAACTACTCAAACAAAAAGATATCGTTTTCCAAATTATATACGTATCTTATTTGAAAATTCTTGTATGAAGGTGGTTTTTTCATACGAAGAAAATTTTATAAATAAAAACGCCATGCAATTAAGGACACGTAAGTTAATTTTACTGTGCTAAATTGCCTAGGTAATAAAAATACATTCCAAACTTATTAACAGTTCTGAAGAAAAATTATAACAATTCATTTCTAATAATTGATATCAATTTAAAATTTTATGCGTGTCTTGGTTATAAATGGTTTTATTTCCGGTCAATAAACTAAAAAATTAAAGTGATATTTCTGATAATGCGACTTTTTTCTCATAGTTAATCAAATGCTGTTTATAAGCTCTTGCATTGATTTCTTACATCATTTTGTAGTAAATGGTTTTCTGTTTTGTTCTTAAATAGATAGTGCATAGTTAATTAAACTGGAGGCATAATTACGGCTCCTTTTCTTAGTTTCTGCAAATTTTTCTAAATGAGAATTACGCCCTGTTTTCTTTCTTTAATGGAGTGAACATTGTCCCATATATTTTAATATTTAATTCCTAGCTTTAAAAGATTTCTCGATTATTTAAAAGAGTTTTGAATTTGATAACGTTTTTTGTTTATATTAGTTGAAGCACAATAATGGTCTCGCACTGAAAATTTCATTAGTGTGATTCATCTTAAAAAGAAAATTTTTGAGATCTACTTGCGACCGCTAAAGAACATTTTGTCGCTGCTATTGAATGCATAAAACGATTAATGTAATGTTAGACGATTACTATATCATTTATAAAATCGATTGTTATAGAATCTATCAAAAAATATAATTACACTTGTAATCGTAAACATTCATAGGTACTCATCCATTGCGATTAGTATTCACACCATTCCGAATTAATGATTTGTTAATCCTTAAATTGGTATTATATATAAGCTGCATTAAATATTCCAAAAATTAAGTTACGCAAATGCAGGAATTATTTTTAATATGGCGCATAAAATCTCTTACAGTAACTCTTGATACTTGTATCCGTCATGTGGTAAATGCGAGGTTTTAAAATTTGATATTGATATTTATTAATAAAACAATATTAGTTTTTTTTTTGAGTTCTACTCTTATAAAATATAATTAGGGAAATAATTTAATACAGTACTATTTTCAAAATTTTAGAAGAAAGTAATAAATTGGATTCATTAAACAGAATTCTGGAACTAATATATCTATATGAAATTGGAATTCCACATGATATTTATCGGATCATCTAAATTGTTTGTTATTAGTGTGAGTTGATATCATGCTACTTAAAAAGTACTTTCAGTGTACATCTTTCATTTCTTACTAAGAGAAATGATGAAAAAGAAGTGCATAAAAATTAAAGTGTGTATGATAGAGGGAATTGTGCAAGATTTAAGTAAGCAAACAATGAGATATCCAATTTTATACGCATTGGTAAATGATACAAAATTGAATATCTGACAACTTGTGTTATCAATTAACGGAAATAAAGTACTCAGAAAAATTTACTATTGTAAGTGTAATGGTGTATGCTACTCTAAAGTTCTGGAAACAAAACAGAACTAGAGACTCGCTTTCTCTCTTAAAATTAAAGTTAACAAGAATTACAGATAAATATTTAAAGGCAAAGAAGAAATTTCCACATTTAATCAAAACTTAATAATTTTGACTAATATTTTAACTAAAATCAAGGATTTTATTTATTATTATTTTTTTTTTTTGAAAAATACACGATTAAATATGAAGTGTAATTTTGTAAAATATAATTCAAAATTTCTTCTTCTAATTTTAATTAAAATTTAAAATAAAAAAGTTTATTTCACCAATCTAAATAAAATCTATATATTAAACTCTTAGATTACTCTTATTTATTTTTGTACTTAAATGCTTTTTTCTTTTTTATGAAATGAAAACTATTCAAAAAAGAAATTGAGAAATTAATACACTTAATGCTGCGTCATAAAAACTCAAGCATTCTTTTATTTATAAAAATGCTTCCGCTGTTGAAAGCAAGCTGTGGAATGCTAATGACAATCATTATAAAAAACTTAATAAGAAGAATATAAATAAAAAATATATTAATTACAATGTATAGAAAAAGATATATGATTAAAGAAAGTAATGTTAAAGGAAACTTATTATTATTAAATTCCTTTGACTTATTTTTTCGGAGAATTTTTCATGTTATAGTTTGTCAGTTTTTTTATCCAATTATAAAACTCTGCTGAAAAAAAGTAAAAAATTTTCTTTTATAATCAAAGATATCTTTTGTTATTTAAGATAATAATTATAAAAACAGAAAAAATGTATTATAGGAACTACGAAAAGATTTAATAATAAACAGATGGAATGACAAATTCCTTTGTCCTTCATTTAAATTTTTTTATAAGTCTGATACTTCATTAATATTTTGGAAGAAGAATTAAAGATAAATTGTGTATTTTGTGATAAGTAATTTAATGTAGCATAAATGAATTTTATGATTTTGAATTTTTCATATTGGTTGCAAAAGATATTTGCTTGAAAAATGATTATAGTATAGAAAACATATGATGCGAAACAATAATGAATAAAGTGAAAAGAGGGGGGGGGATGCGCTTTATTTATTTTCTCTAATATAAATATTAATAAGATACTTGTTTAATTAAGTAAAAAAATTATATGTGGTATATTTTGAATAACTATGTATATTAGTATTGCATTAATTAAATTATTCAAACAAATTTATTGTTTTTGAATGTTTGCTCAGTGATTATTATCATATTAAAATATTTACTTAATTATAAAAAAATAATTATACTCACCATACAATCATAAAATATAAAATAATTTTTTTGATAATCATATTATATATCTACATTAAAAATTGTAATGCATCAATGAAATTGGATATAAATTTTAAAATAGAGGGAACAGCTAGAAAATTCCCAAATTGTAATTTTAATGATGCAACTTTATGTAATTGATTGTAAGTTTATGAAAAAAATTATTCCTTTAAACAATGTTTAGTAATAAAACTAGAGCTTGTAAGCAAATGTATTTTCCATTGAAATTAGCTATTAATGGGAAATTTTCAAGGTAAAAATGATGTAATACTGCATCTATGAGCCCAAATTAATTATTTTCACGAGAGCTAAGAATAGGATTAGAGAACAAAAAATTAAAAATAAGGGTTAATTTTTGAAAAAAATAATCTTATATATAAAATCACACAATAAGAAAAACTAATAAAAAGTTATAAGAATTTTTAAGAAATAAATATTTATTATTATAAAAAAAGAGTATCTACTTAAAAAAAATATATAATTATAACAATATATATATACAATTATATATTTGCATTTATTGCCACATCAATCTCTTCTGAATGAAAACGACGTCCACGTAAGTTCTTTTTTAGACTAAAAAGTAGCCAAAAAGTCGCACTTAATTTGATCAGATGAATACGGCGGATGTTCTATCACTTTAATATGTTTTTGTTTAAGAAACTGAACTGTTAATCTGGCTGTATGTGAAGATGCATTGTCATTGTGAAGAATTAGTCCTCTAACATTCAGTTCTTGTAGAATTTCTGGAAGACATTTAGTGGTATACCAGTTTGCTGTTACTGTCTTCTGTCCTTCCAACTTGATGGCTTTGACCAATCCCGTACTTCTGAAGAAAACGGCATACATCACTTTTTTCAGTGCGTGTTGTTTTTTCACCATTGTCGGCGAGGGGATCATCTTCAAAGATCCATACTTTGCTTTCTTGACGTGTTGGAACGTCAAAAAACGGTATGTACGTTTCTTCATCACCTGTTACAATTTTAGAAATGATGCGGTGGGTGGGTGTGTATATACACACACACACACATATATATATATATTACTCAAACAAAAAAAAAAATAATTCAACGGACAATTTGGCTTGCTGCCAGTAATGACAGATCCAATGAAACACTTGGGTTGCTTATTTCTGTGACTTGAAGCCACAGTCAAATAATGAGCTAGACACATATAAGAAATATTTCCTTTAAATTATGCCTTAGGGATTTAAGACTCGGTGCCCCGCGATGAATCCATCCTAAATTTTGAGACTTACGAAGAAAGCTGGGACAGCGACTTTAATTACAAATAACAGTGCTATACTTCATTGTATGCATATTGTGTCTGAACTGAAGAAATAGAACGTAAAGTGACATTACTCTACAATTCGTTTAGAAAAAGATGCAACATACATGGGAAAACATCGATTTTCTTTGAGTAAACTTTAAAAATAAATTAAAATAACAAAATAATTAAATAAAATTAAAGAATATATTTTTTATTCACTTCATCTGCTCTGTCGCTTGAATTTGAAAAAGCAGATGACATTTTAGTGAAGGCAAACTAGTTAAAGAATGTGATTTAGAACTAGCAAAGATTTTCAAATACACTAAAATGGCTGCGAGATTTGAATCAGTGCCATTTTCCAACCAAGCTATGCAAAGAATAAATTACAGTGCTCTTTAACAATAACTGACAGAGTGAAAGTTTTAAATAAATGTACAGCCGTTCCTATTAGTTTAGTGTCAGTGAAGACAAATTTGATGGCACTGATAAAAGCAAACGTAGTTCCATCTTCTGTGATCCATTATCTTATTCGTATGGGGGCATTAAGTAGAAAACCAATGAAGAACTTTTGCACAGATTACGATAGCAGTTCCTACTGGAAAGAAGGAGCGCAGAAACATTACAGTAAGTCTTTATTTCTTATAATTAATTGAATGACTAAATCAAAACTTCATGTTTGTGATTTTTCACCATGATATAAACTTTCCTATTCGAAAGTGTGAAAGAATGAATTCTATTAAATTTATATTCATGTAATATTAAATTTCTGCTTAATTGATAATGTTTAATATTATAAAAATGTGTTCGGAAATTTTATTTTTTACTTCAAATACTATTTTCTGCCAAAGTTTAATTTATTATTATTAAATCAAATATTAATCAACAGAATATTACTTGCCAGTATGTATTTCATTTATTAAAATTTCACAGACAATATGTATTTTATTTAATAAAATTTCACTGAGAATTTTTGATTTAATTGTTACTATGTAAAAGCATTCGTAGATAAAACGAAAACAAACTTTTATATGTATCAACATTTACTATTAATTTGTATAATATTTTATAATTTCCAACTAGAAATTTAATCGATGGAAATATAATTTATATTCGTATTTTATGATTGTTATTGTCATCAGTGAAGAAAAAAAATAGCAAAAATAAATCTGAAACACCTTATTTTGAAGATGATGAAATGCAATGTAAGAAAGAAATGGCTGATCAGGTATATTCTGTATAATGAGTAATCAAAGTAAGTTTTATGGAGACTGAGAAAATATGAACTATATATTGTTACATATTAATTTTATTTTGCTTGTAAAATGTATTTAAAAGTTTGAAGTAATATTCTATGTTTAATGTAAGAATGTGGTAATTTAATTAAATGACACGAAAATTCCAATCATTATTTTCAGTTAAATTCTCTAAGAAGTTTTTGGTTCTTAAAGTTGGTTTTAAAATAATGAAAGGTAATTATTATAATTTATTAAATTAATATTGCTTGGTAATTAGCTTAAGAAATTTTAATTATGCTTTTAAATCTATTTTGAATTAAAGTTTTGTTTGTTTCTACAGCTAAAACCAAATTTTAATTATCTTTATAAATTCATAATTCATTTAAAATTTTCTGAATTTTTAATTTGAATTTAATTGTTTAGAAAATAAATATCCAGTATTTATAATTCACTTGACCACAACTAGTTTTTATATGTATGATATTTTTGAATAAACACATATGTATATATGTGTGTAGTTTTCCTTTCAGATAATATGATTACAATTTGAAATGCTTTATGAAATTCATCCAGAAAAAAATATTTGAACTTATGAAAAAAATGTTTAAAACAAAATAACATTTTGTGATGAAAAATAGACCATCTATTGTTCTATTCTATAACAGAATTTATATCTCTAAGTATCCAAAAGAGGCTGCTTTCAATGAAACATTGCTAGTATAAAACCTGTATTTTTGCATATTTAAGGATGAATTTTAAAATATTCATGAAAGTACTAAACTTTTATATCAACATTATTCTCTAACAATGCCACAATGATTTAAGCACACCAAAATTTACAATTCCTTAAATAATTTGTATATCTGCATTTTTAATGGTAGAACATGAAACATGCTATTCATGCATTTCCAAGTTTTTTATTGCATGTAAATAATATATTTTAAATTATTTTAATGCCATAAACGTTTAGTTAAAATTTTGTAGAGAAAATTGTTATAAAAATAGAAGAAAAATCTCATTGTTATTTTGGCATTTGTTTAATGATTGCATGATCCAAAAGAACGTAATTAAAATCTATATTTTACAAAATATGCAATATTGCTTATGTCTTTTATTTTATTGTAATTTTCTATCTTTTATTTTTAAAAATCATTTTACTTGCAATGTATTTGAATATTAGTATATGTGATACAAAAAGCATAGCTTCAAAATTTTTTTGTTGTAAATTGTAAAAAAAAATAAAAAATAAAAATAAAAATAAAAAAATATAAAAAAATTATTCATTTAGTTTCACCTGTTTTTCAGTTATAGTTGATTGATTCAAATGCCTTAACATTAAAACTAAATTTATGTATGCATGCATATATTTTAATTTATTGTTTAAAAATCCATTTTGTAAATTACGGTAGGGGCTATATCTATTTCATAACAAACAAAAAATCCAAAATTATTTTGCATTTGTTTCATTGCATATCAATAACTTATCATTTTTGCCACATTCTTATAAAAATTTTCAAAAACTACTAGATTATCATTAATTTACTAACTTAAGTTACTACGTTTTAATTAATTAAATAATGATAATACCATTTTTTTTAACAAATTACACTTGCTGTAAATTACAATAAAAAGTTCTATTAATTTAATATATATATGAGATTATTCTCTTTATTAATGATAGATTTGAAATTTGATATCCAGAGATTGAATGTTCTCAATAAATATCCTGCATTCTATGCTCCTAGAATCTTATCGTATGTTCAAAAACTTGTCCTGTAATATGGAATAAATACATGAGAATTCAGGATGATGGTATTTTTTAGGCTAAATATAGTTCCATTACAGAATATAATTATGTAGATATCTGATTTCTTGCAGCTTTATTTTTTGAATAAATAAGGCTTTATCTTTTTTTGAAGAGTATTATTCTTACAAAATTTTTTGGTATTAAAGTTTATATAGACGAGAAAATACAAATATTATAGAAATTTTAGTTTTTTTTTTTTAAATATTTTATATAAATGTCATCATGTATTTAATATTAAGTACGATGTTAAACTTACTGTATTTTATGCTCTCATGCACTATATGATTTATAAATTAAAAAATGGTTCAGTTGGGAATTTAATTTAAAGTACACACACATTCTTACTATAATCGATCAAGATTTGAATTTTGCAAAATACAAACATAAAATGCATATTATCATTTTTATTCTTATTTTGTTTTATTGAAGTGACAATAAAATTGTCAAGCTCCAGTATTTATTTGACATCATAAACATAAGAATTTCTGTATACATATTTTTATTTAATTTTTTCTGTATTAAAAATTGAATAAATGCTTTTTTGTATAATCTTGCAATTTTTAATTTCATTATTAGTTTCATTGAAGTTATTTTCAGTCTTAACTTAACTTGGAAAACATATCACATAAAACAAGATTTATGTGGAAAAACATAAGTCAGTTTTGTTCAGAATAATCTGTAAATATTTGTCGTTATCCTCCTGTAACTTTAAAAATGCATATTATCAATATTCAATGATAAATATTTAGCTATACTATAAATAAATGATTTTTTCAAAAGAACTTAAATTGCTTATATAAAATATTAATGTATTGTTTAAACTGGATACAATTTGTTGTACTAATAATGTTTGCAAAAATTAATTTAAGACTTAATAAGCCCATTGTAAACTGAGATAAAAAATAAGTAGTGTAACAATTTTTTCTTGAGAGTGATACACTCACGTAAAACTAAATACACTACTGGCCATTAAAATTGCTACACCAAGAAGGCGACATGCTACAGACGTGAAATTTATACGAAAGGAAGAAGGCGCTGTGATATGCAAATAATTAGCTTTTCAGTGCATTCAGACAAAGCAGGCGCCAGTAAGTAGCGACACCTACATTGTGTTTAAATGAGGAAATTGTTCAGCCGGTTCCTCATACACAAATTGCATTTGAACGTTGTTGCCTGGTGAAAAGTTGTTGTGATGCCTCATGTAAGAAGGAGAAATGCGTACCAGCACGTTTCTGACTTTGATAAAGGTCAAATTGTAGCGTACCGGGATTGCGGTTTATTTTATCGCAGTATTGCTGCTCGCGTCAGTCGAGATCCAATGACTGTTAGCAGAATATGGAATCGATGGGTTCAGGACGGTAATACGGAACGCCATGCGGGATCTCAACGGCCACCTATCACTAGCAGCCAAGAAGACAGGCATATTATCCGCATGGCCGTAATGGATCGTGCAACCACGTCACGAGCCGTGAGTCAAGAAACGGGGTCGTTTGGAAGACAACAAGTGTCTGCACGAACAGTTCGACGACGTTTACAGCAGCATGGACTCTCAGCTCGGAGACCATGGCTGCGGCTCTCCTTCACGCTGCGTCATAGACAAGAGCGCCTTCAATGATGTGATCAACGACGAACCTGGGCGCACGAATGGCGAGACGTCATCTTTTCACATGAATCCAGGTTCTGTGTACAGCATCATGATGGTCGCATCCGTGTTTGGCGGCATTGTGGTGAATTTACACTGCCAGCGTGCATTCGTCATGTCACGTCATCGTCCTACTGGCCCATCACCTGGCGTGATGGTATGGGTTGCCATTGGATACACGTCTCGGTCACCTCTTGTTCGCATTGACGGTGCTTTGAACAGTGCACGTTACATTTCTGGTGTGTTACGACCCGTGGTTCTACCCTTTATCCGAGTCCTGCGAAACCCTACGTTTCAGCAAGATAATGCCCGACCGCATGTTGCCGGTATTGTACGGACCTTCCTTGATACGGAACATGTTCGGCTGTTGCCCTGGTCAGCATGCTCTCCAGATCTTTCACCAATAGAAAACGTCTGGTCAACGGTTGCCGTGCGACTGGCTCGTCACCAAACGCCAGTCAATACGGATGATGAACTGTGGCATCGTATTGAAGCTGCATGGGCATCTGTACCTGTACATGCAATCCAATCTCTGACTCAATGCCCAGGCGTATAACTGCTGTTATTACTGCCAGAGGTGGTTGTTTTGGGAACGGATTTCGCAGGATCTATATCCAGCCAAATTTTTTGAAAATTTAATCACTTGTTATTTCTAGTATAAAATATTTGTCCAATAAATATCATTTTGTTATCTGCATTTCTTCCTGGTGTAGCAGTTTTAATGGCCTGTAGTGTAGATATAAATAATGTACTAAAAATAGATGAGCAATTTCCTTGATATTTTATGTAATTTTAAAACCACTATAATTATCAAAATCAATTAAAATATTATATTCAATTATACTGTTATATTATTAAATAAAAAAATTATTGTAATTGTAAAAAAAAAAAAAAAAAAAAAAGTAAATAAACGCATCTTAAAATAAAGAATTCAAAACATAATTTCTGCACTAAAGTGTCAATATAAAAAAAATCAGCAATACTTCTATAAAAGATTCACTCTTTTTACTATCTAATTTACTCCTTTAACGATTTGTTGTTTATTTCCTTAAAAGGAGTGGCATACCCGCATCTTTCAAAAGAGTGATTGGTTGAGTTTTGTGAAAATGAAAGCGAGAAATTTCACTCCTTCTGAGTGAAATCTACTCGATTTTCTTAAGAGTGTAATGCTGTCAATAGATATTTGAGCCTTAAATAGTTAAACATCTCACATGGGTATATCTGTAAAATTCTATCGATCAGGAAAAGAAATGGTGCCAAATAATACGGTTTTCAGCCAACAATAGAAAACTACATTTATACATGGATCTTACTTTGATAAATCTTTCTTTAAAGAGTTCATTTCTAATAGTTATTTTTCTCCACTTTTACAATACAAATTGATAAATTTGGGATCTACTTACGAGTGAGCAAAATACGATTGAGGATTTACATCTGAAATATAAAGAAATGCTCCAATGAGCACCATACGTAACTTAATTTTGTGTCAGATAAACAAGAGCGTTGTAATATTTAAAATTTCGGTAATTAAGTATCCATTCGAAAAAGGGTTAGAATTGTTACAGTATAACTGTTTGAAATGCACTCGGAGAGATTTATTTATTTATGATGCAAGTCATTAACAAATTTTCTGTTCTTCTTGTAAAACTAGAAATTTAGAGTACTTTTATGTTTAGTTATTTTTGCCACAAAACTCTCTCTCTCTCTGTGGCATATTTATTTTAATCATTATTTTCTACTTTTTGTTTTAATTCTTTTTAAAAATTCTCTGAATATGAAACGTTTCGGTGTTTAATTGTGATATTCTTGTCAACTTAGCTAGTCGATGTAATTTTACACCAATAGCAACGATTGTTTTACCCTTACCAATAAAGAGCAAATAAATTTAAGTCAACATTAGTATTAATACAGGAAGTATTTTGATATTCAAATAAAATGAAATCAAAGCCATTGATAATATACTTTTATTTAAATAATTATACTCTTATCTGTGGTTCTTCACTCATTAATTCATAATGAATTAAAATTTGGCATAATTTTATATTAAGTATGTTGAAAAAGAGGTATATATTATTAGTTATTTTATATGAATTACTTATTTTTATATTTTAAATAATTTTTTAAATTAATTATTTTAAACTAAAATGAAAAATTGTTTTTATTCTAGTTTTAACGATAAAATATTAAATTTAAAACAAACATGCTTCCATTACGGTGTAGCATTCTTATCAATGAAGGAGGGAGAAAAAATACAAAAGTAAGCTTTTTCTCAAGTTGGTTGTACTCGAGTCACGAACCGAAGCATGCATATCTGTAACGCCCCATATACCACTATTGTAAACAATGCCCTTCGACCTCATTGCTTTTATTCTTAATGTCATTTGGAGCAGTGAGAACAGTAAGAGGTGAAAACACATTACGAATAGAATGGCTGACGATGAGCAGGGCGAAAGAATTTTTCTTTTTCTTCCTTCTTCCGTTTTCATTGATGACCTTGACACGTGATACCCTAGCCAGACGCGAATGCGACGATAGGAAAAACTTTCAAGGCCTAGAAAGTACCTAGCAAATCGATTAAACACAATGCTGGTTAATAGGCTGCTATAAAAAGCTAAAAAAAATATTGAATTACTTAACTCAGAATTCAAATTTTGAAATGTGAATGTTATTAAACTGAGTTAGCTGACGATATTTTATTCCTCATTTTGTTGGGATTCTTAAATTTCTAATTTGTTTTATGTTCATTGTCAACAGAGAGAAATTAACTTTGTTTATTACGTTCAATATAATTTTTTGAAGTTTTAATTCTATTACATTAGATTAGATTACATAACAGTTTAAACTAATTTATAAAATTTATATTTTTTGGATAATGATTTAATTAGTAGGGTTAAAATAGTAAAATGCGGGTTATATAGTCTGTAGCTATAGCCTTGTATTACTAATTTATGTGAATAAATCAAACAATACTATTTTAATTTAATTGTTAATATCAAAACTACTATTATATTTAATTGATCACAATTAGCCAATTTGTTGATTACTCTCTTAGTTTAGTTAAATCACAAGTCTTGTTTTTAAATATAAGACAAATGCGATTCTTGTCGCAGAGACATTTTATTTGATTTACTTTCTGTTATTTGGGCATTGAATTTATGAATTAAGTAATTCGGAATAAATTTAGGAATTAAAATATACATTTATGATAGTTAATGTATGTTTCATGATTAGTTTAAATATAAGTGGCACTGTGTGTGTGTGTGTGTGTGTTCATCATTACATGTTAATTATTAGAATAATGTGGCTTGAACTCTTCTATTTCATTAAAATTTGTTAAAACAAAAATTCTGCATTTCAAAAATAAATTTTGTTTATTTTTTACCAAAATGTGTCTAATTTTCCCAATTAAACCATTTTTTGAATTGCATCGGCAAAATGTGTGTGTGTGTGTATGTTCATTTAATTATAAATCTATTAAATGTTCAGATCTGCAAAATACACACTTCGTTCTAGAATTACCCTATTTCTTGTGAAATATTTCTTACATATATTTTTTTTATAACTTGAGCTTTATTTCTGATCAAATTATTTTGTCGAAGAAATCGTATATGATTTATTTTGTTTCAAAAAAGAAAGGCAGCATTATGAAAATGGCCTTAGAAAGTGATAAAAAAGGAAAATAGGTAACACTAAAAATAAATGAAACTCTTCACAAAAAGACACATAAATATTAACAAAATCATAGTGATTTGTACTACTGAGGGATGTAGAAGTAAAAAAAAAAAAAAAAGAAAAAAAAAAAAAGTCAGAAGCTGCGCGGATTGTGATTTTTCATTTACAATCACTGACTCCATTTAACTCTATTTTTGATGCAGTGTGTGATGACAGACCCAACATGCATATTAATCACAACTTAAGCGTGTCTTGTTAAATGAGTAAACGATCAAAAAGCGATGATAGCCAGAAATACAGTTTGCTTTCTAGCAAGTCTTATGGTGTGATGCGTTTCTTTTTCAGACAAATATTGCTTTGCTCGTAAATGACATTTGAGCATTTTGACGTTCTTTGAGTTATCCACAATTTCGTGGACATAGTTCATACACATTGATCATAGATGATGACTATTGAAAGTAATTAATAAATGCAAGTGGATTCATGTTCTGAAATTCAAATCGAATTTTGAAAGTGAAACCAAAGTTTCATAATTAATATTACAGTGTACTTTTCTCTATTTTGATACCAGTTTCATACACAGTTGTCATCGATTAAACAGAAGAGTGATATGCAGATGGACACGATTTTATGTTGTTCGCTCCATTTTGTTGTTCTAATACGACATCACTGGAAATGAAGATGTGGATATTATTGTTTGTCAAGTTATCGATACTTAAAATTGCTTCTGTTGAACAAGAATCTTAGTACCAACAATGCTATTTTGCCGCAACAGGCGGTTTAATTTTAAATCTTAGCAAGATTATAGGAGAGAACCGAATCAGATATTATTATTTCCGAATAAATCTTTAATTCTGTTCTATTGTTTACACAGTAAAAGTGACAAGACTCGAATTTTGAATCATTTCCAATTTGTGAGCTGCATCAGTTTTGTGATTTTTATTTTTTCCTGGTAACTTCTGCATGAAGTTGCAATTTCATAGTTTGAGTTACATATATTTTATACCATGAAAGATATCTATCAATTCCAGATTAGATTAGGATTTCATTTTCGCAACGTTAGAAACATTTGTTTTTATTAAAATATTGGTTATTTTTTCTTGCAAGTATGATAATATTGGTTATGTAATCAGGGATTTACGATTTACGCAGATCCAGAAACGGAACAGATTACAACTTTTCAACAGCAGATGTTAGTACCAAACAGATATAGAGAGATTACTGAGAAAAAAAGCCTTAATTAGAAAAGAACGGTATACATTGTTTACCAATAATGATTTCTATTTTTAGTTTTACTTTTTATAACATCAGTCGAAACGTACAATCAAAAAAGTTGATAAACAGAAAATAAGTGACACTGAAGTTTGTATAACATCAGTCGAAATGTACAATCAAAAAAGTTGATAATCAAAAAATAAATGACACTGACGTTTTTATGACCAAAGGAAAATGAAATTTGTCTTCAACCAAAAAATTCAAAATATATGTTATCCAAAATATGTAGAAGTCTTTTAATTAAAATATGGGAAAGATATAGATGGGATGGAAATTAAAATAAATGTAACAGATCTGAATAAAAACTCGATATTTAAATCTAATAAAATAATTATTTCGTATACTTCAATTGGATGGGTGAGTTTGGGAGATATGTAACAGCGGTCAAAACAAGATACTTTTGATGTCTGATAATATTAATCCCATAAACACACGATTAAAGCTGTTAATTTCGCGTTCCTATTGTAATTAAGCTTATAACCTTTGTGAAATAATACCAAGCTATTTGAATTTGTTTAACTATTTGAATTTTATAAATCTGTTTCTATCTGTTTCATTCATTTCAATTAAATTGATATACTTTTTGATAAATATTCTACAATATTATTATTTGATATAGTAAAACTTAGTTAAGTTAGCTTCTTAATAATTAAAAAATTTATGTCTTACAGTGTAATAAGATACTATTTGAATTCTAGATATGTGGCTGTGATGGGTTTAAAAACTGCAAGAATTTTGAAAATAAGAAATTCATATGCATAAGGTAAAAAGAGGAATCTTTTTTTTTCATTTTTTAAATAAGCACACACACACACATTAATATAAAATACATAAGTTGTATATAAAATGCATATATTTTTAAATAATACACAATTATTATTACTTAAATATTTTTAAATATGAATAAATGTCATATTATTGTGACTATAACTTGCGTATTCATTGTGACCATATTGCGTATTTCATTGTATCATTTTAAGTATTTTATATGTATTCAAGTATTTTTTATTCTAGTATTTATCATTCTAGAATAACAAAACTAACAGATAATTGAAAGCAATTTTTTAGTATCATGCTTACGCTATAAAATCATTAAAAATAAATATCAATAGCAGAATTAGATGGTATGAGAATGTACGTTTTAATATGTATGATCTTATAGCATAAGATTTTCTATTACTGGTTTTATTCATAGTTTGTCTGTTATCGAAATATTGATGAAATATATCACGAAAAGGAAAATTTCAGTTAAAAGAAAATTTAGGGATTTAATTGTATAGAAAATATTTTTTTAGTTATTTCTTGTTTTCATCGCAGGGTAAAAAATAAAATTAAAAATATTACATCAAATAAGGAAAGTTAAATGAAATCATACAATAGGTAAATATACGGGTAAATAGAAAAAATATTAAAAAAAATTATTCCAAGACAGTATTCTTCAAATGAGAATTTTAATTAAACTAAGGATTCATAACCTCCATTCATCACCTTGAAAGTGTATCCTTTTTAAAGGAAAGCTCAAAATTTTTGGTTTGTTTGTATTCTGCAATACAACAGAGGTCATGATGAAGCCTGTTATAAATGACATCTGACGTCATCAGCTAGTCTTCTCAAGAACGAACGAGCCGGACGACAACATGACCTGATCAATTTGCTTTTTGATTAATTGAGGGAAACAAAATCTTCAAGTGAAGCAGGTGTAGAACTTTTGAGGTCAGAGGCATGAGAAAGTTGACTGTCTGGGGAAAACCTATTACAGAATATTCATATAAAGTTTCTCATGATAAAGTATTACGTGACGATTGTTCCATTCATGTTTCAATTTCAATTTTGATTTAAAATAGAATTTTTTTTGATTGTCTAATATATAAGGATCTTATAATAATAAGTATCTGTATTGGAATAATTTAAACTTCCATCGATAATTAAATTTTAATTTCCTTCTTTATGTGACACAATTCCAGAAAATCTATTTATAATTTTGAAAATAATATTTAAGTGATGTTTGATCAAGTGCTTAATTGTTATTTTTTATAGATTTATAGGTAATTGTTATTATTTATAGATTTATAAAAAGTATATATATAGTAGTATGAACAATAATTTGAAATCGAAGCTAAATCTAATTTGCTTTTCTATAGCTTTAGAAATAAAAAAAATATTTCCGGTACTTAATTGATTGAAAAAGATGAAGTTCAATTAAAATTATTTTATTATGATTATATCAAAAATACAGTATTCATGACATGTTAGGTACCTCGCTAAAAATCAGTTTGTGTTTTCAGCGATGTACCAACAGAGAGTGAATACTAAAGCATATAAATTAAGAAACTAAACCAAGATAAATTTTCGAATTAGTAAATTTAGGTAAAATGTGGATAAAACATATAATACTTAATTAGAAAAATTTAAAAATCTACTATATTCACAATAAATTGACAGCCTTTTATAAATCTGTTGCGTTTTTGCTGATAAAGTTGGTTTTCATTACATTAAATTGCATGTTTTGAAATTATATCCATGGTGTATTAAAATTTTATAAGAGAATGAATTAGTAAAATTTAGTACTAATGTGAATTAAGCGTTTTTTCTTTTATTTTATTTTGTAAATTCATTAACATTTGTAATTTTATTCAACAAGAATTGATGTTTCATTAAAGATATGAATATTTTATTAATCCTGATACTAAACTAAAACAATTAAGATAATTACAATTTTAAAATAAACTACAAAACACTTTTAAAGTTCGAAACAGAATTACACTTTTAAAACAAATTTCTGAATGCAATTAAATTTAGAATCGAATTATAGATTTAAAAAAAAAAATTGGGATTCATCTGATTCTGAAATGAAGAAAACAACCCATTTATAAAATAAGTATGATTTATATAATTTCTATTAAGAAAATTAATAAATCTGGTTAATGAGTGAAATGATTATAATAAATTCATATAGCTATTAATTACAATAATTTAGTATAAACGTTAAATGAAAATATTAATAATTTAATTTCAAAAACCCAAATGAAAAAAATTTAAGAGTCATTCAGATTATTTAATAAAAATATGAAAATAAATATGTGTGTATTTTAAGCGAAATTAATAGCCATGAGCAAAATCAAATTCAGACAAGTTCTAAATTATTTAAAATAAATATTAAGTAAATGTTTGTGATTAATTTTATAAATCTACAAAGAGAATGCAGTTGAGGCCTCTTGGAGGACCTTGCTAAGCTCATGTATCCCCAGAGATTTACCTAGATCTATAGGGGTCTCCTGCTTCAGGTTACTAACTGGGCATGATTTTCTCCAGAAATATCTATATCACATAGGGCTTGTGGATTCACCATACTGCATTTTATGTAGGGAACATGTTGACATGGATGGCGAGCATCTTTGGAAATGTTCTGCCCTCCAGGAAGCCCGCACGCACTTCTTCACATTTCAAGACGCTCTCCACTCCTGGAGATACTTCTTTTCTTTATTGGACTGCAAGACTTATTATGCTTGAAAGAGCCAAAATAAGGACGTAATTTAAAAAAAAATTAGAAATCATTCTTGGAAAAACAAAATTGGTATTTATTTCCCTTCCAGTTTAAGAAATGTAAGATAACTACATAGACGAAATAAATATAATTTCTGTAATTTCTAAAAAATATTAGTGACTCATACTCTTGTAATTATTAATTAAAATTCATTCATGGCACGCCAGCCCAGGATGGGCCAAGGCCTTCTGAACAAGTTTCTTCCAGCCACCTCTACTGGCAGCCAAACTTCTCCAATTTTTTGTTCCGAGGACCCAATAGTCTTCTTCGACTGTATCCACCCATCTCTGCTTAGGTCTCCCTCTTCCTCTTACGCTGATGGGTTTTGCAAAAAATATTTCCCTTAGTGTTTCATTGTCCTTCCTTCTAATAACATGTCCAACCCAATTGAGACGGCGTACTTTAATGTAATGTACAACGTCTGGCTCCTTGTACATTCGATAAATTTCTGTATTGTATCTTCTGAGCCAGACACCGTTTTCCTTCATAACTCCAAAGATACTTCTTAAAATACTGCGTTCAAATAGGCCCAACAGCCTCTTCTCTCTTACAGTCAAAGTCCAAGTTTTTGAGGCATAGGTCAAAACGGGACGGATAAGCGTTCTATAGATCTGTAACTTAGTTTTTCGTGATAAAAATTTAATTTTTAATACATGTCTTAGGCCAAAAAAGGCTTTGTTAGCTGCAGTTAAACGTCTTCTTACCTCTGGGAGAATGTCATTATTTTTGTTAACCATTGAGCCATGATAGATAAATTCATCAACTGTTTCAAATTTATAATCACCAATGAATTAATTAAAATTGCATAGTATAAATATTAGACGTCAATATGAGATTCATACTCAAAATAATTTAGGATTCGTTTTTACTTATCATACAAAAAAAAAATTGGATTTTCATACATGAATATTAATTTATTAATCATAATTTAATTAAAGGAAAAATTATAATGAGATTGATAAAGTAATCTCTAATTTAATGAGTTATAAATAAAATACTAAAAGATATTAATTGCATGAATAAAAAGTTAAATTTTAATAACTTTAAATAATTATATATATATATATATATATATATATATATATATATATATATATATTAAAAGAAATAATTAAAAGGTTAGATTTTAATAATGATTTTGATGCGAATTCAGAATCAAGAGAAAAAAAATTGCGATCTGTTTTTTTTCTAGAGTAAAAAAAATACAAGAAATTTATGTGATAAATAAAGATGATATGATTAATTCAAAGTAAAATCATATAAGTTGCATATAGATATATAATGCTATATATCGGTAGATAAGATTTCCAATATAAATACTGTTTATTATTCGGCGGTTTTTCACTCGAACCTGAAACTAGCAACCATTTTAAAAGACGAATAGAATGTTAAAGCTCGAAATGCTTGTTTTTAAACATCTTAAAATTCTTAGAATGAAAAAAAAAATTCTAATATTTTTGCTGCAATTTTGGGAATTACACGACAAACGACCTTACTTTTGACATTCTCGTGGAAAATAAAAATAATAAGTAAAAAATTTAAAACAATGCCGTTCAACATTCACGGTCATGTCTTTACTAACCAACCGTTCTGGCTAGTGGGTCACGATGTCGCTTCCATTTCTTTCTCCCGAATGATACCCAAAAAACGTGGATTTCATCGGAACTTCCGAGTTCAGACGATTTGCGGTAGCCTTCCAGCGAAGATCACGTGACTATCAATGTTTTTATTTTCCCTCTAAATGACTTACGTTGTTTTATTAAAACATTTTTGGAAATATTAAGGCTTATATTTACGAGAATTTTTGAAAAATTCTTCGGAATATTCTTTGAGTTCAATTGCTCTTTCTTATTTTGTAGTAAATTTGATAAACAAATGTGTTTGGGAACATTTCGCGTCCATTCATCGGGATACTATTATTCAATAACCTAAAAAGCAACTAAAATTAAAGCATAACTTTTTTATTTTAGATTAATGTCATTTGTGCCTCAAAATACTTTTCTTTTTTCTAATCTTTATCATCTTCTTTCCATGAAAACACAATATTCAAAGATGAAATTACGTGTAGCAACTGACTGGTAACAACCAATTAAATGTTTCAAAACTTTAATTGGCAGTCTGTCAATCAAAGTTTTAAAGTGTTCCATTCATAAGCCTCATAGAGGTAGCACTTTATCTCATTTATGCAACAAAATATAAATATCCATTGTATAAAATATCATTATTAAAATAGGATTTTTTACTGTGTCACAAATACGAGCTATAATGTATGAAATAGTTTTACAAATTATATTCATAATGTAAATCCTATAAGTCCCACATTTTAATGCATTCAAATATAAATATCATGGGTTCAGAAATTTTAAACGATAATGCTTAAACATTATAATAAATGATTATTTTGTAATTAGATACACAAATTAAAATTAAAAATTAACTTTAAATAATATTTTCTGCACGCTGCATAAATCTAGAGTAAATTATTTTATTAAAAATTTACTTTGTTGAAATAAAAAAAAACTAATAGTAAATTTCGGAAATTTTTTTTATAATTATTCTTTGAAAAATTAAATAAGAAATCAACAGGTGGTGGATACAAGATTTTATATAATGAATACATTTCAACATTCATATGATTAAAGAACACGTGAAGTTAAGCAATTTTAGAGGGCAAAGATTTGAGGATTTTAATTTTGTTGTGAATGATAGAGAATTATTTTCATTAATTTCGAGTTAATAAATGCAAGAACCTTTAGAAATAAGTAAAATATTCGAAGAAAGAAAATGATCTGAGCCAAGTTATAAAATGACGATTCTTGCTTAGAATACTCAAATTTTGAAAGTTCGAGAGTTTTTTTTATGAAAGGATTGTTGTGTGAATGTTCTGTTAGAAAATGCTTGAATTTGAAATTTTATAGAATACCTGAAAACTATTTCTATTAATTTTGAAGTTAATAATTTTTAAAGATTGGAAAAAAAATTTAAAAGAAGAAAAATATTATATTTCATGTTTTCTAGATATATTATTCACGGTTTTTGAGATTCCATATACAGGATCAAGAATATTGCTCAACATTCATTGATATTCCAAGATTTGTAGATTCATTATTTTATTCTTGTAAACATGTACTTAAAAGTTTAACTCAATCAATTTTTAAATTGTATCAATTTTTCAAATTTAATCTAAACGTTTTTTCTATCAAATTTTAAATAAGATTAAACCCTTTATGATAGAAATATTTTCATAATCATATCTTAATATATGAGGATAAAATAGTTCATTATTAAATCATTTAATAAAGTATTTTAAGATAAGATTGCATAACTTTAAAAGCATAATTTTATTAGTTTACGATTAGAATATACAATAAGTTTAAATTGTCTATTTGTCATCGCGTAGGGAACAAAAGGTTTTTTGTATATAAAATTTAAAAAAAAAAAAAAAAAAAAAAAAAAAAAAAACAGTTTATATAACTTATAAACGAATTAAATTCTTAAATTTGTATAGTTGTCAAAAATATTTTTTTTAAAATTGTAATAATCTATGTTAATATATTGTGTATTAATAGTGGAGCTATAAAATATTGGGGTGAAAAATTACTAAAGATGAAAATGTATATTGAAATAAAGAATAAATAATTTCAGTAGCCTAAAGAGATATACTTAACATTCTAAAAATAACTACGAAGGCATACAATTTCGACCCAAGACTGTTAGATAACGGGCATCATAAAGTGGTTCCACAACCGCAGTTCAAACAACGAAAAGAATGCCTTACCTGTTGGATGGACTCGAGGACTCCCATGTTTTGTCAGGTCACCTGGGAAATCATAGCAGCACTTGGAAAGTTTCTACAACTTCTATGACGTCACATACGCTAGCGACCTCCTGTGGGTGTTTCAGGTACTAGAGGTCGTCGACCGTGCAGAAAGGTCTCCCAATAGACGACGTAATGAAAAGGAATTTCTTTGAAATTCCCTTGTTGACTTCTTGCATGACTTGGGCGGTTGATTCATTAGGTACGCATGGGAGTGGGTCAAGAAGGATTCTGAAAGTTGATAGCGGCCACTTGACTCCAGATGCTGTGAAGGGATCAAGGATCATCATGCAATGCTTGCTTTTACAGTTTGCTTCTCCGCATGACTCGTTCTTAGGTCCGTTACCACTGATGCGATTGCAGTTTCATATTGTTCACTTCTCACTTTATAATGCTTATCCTGGTTCAAGTTATTCTACCATTTCTTTTGTTATTCGAATGCCTTTCTCTTCAAAGTGCGTTTAAAAACATTTTATGTCAAGGCTGGTGCCAGATACTTTTTACGATTTAAACTGTGTGCCTTTTTATGTTCATAATTGAATCTTTATTGTATTTTTTTTATATCATAGCATATAAAATTATTTAAAATATTTCATAAGATCTATTTTTAAAAGATGACAATAATACAAACAATAATGCAGTAAATAAAATAAAATCAATAATTAAAAGTAAACATTTGAGAAAAAAATGATTATTTGAAAATCTTTTTTATTTAATCATAGAACTTCATAAATATATCGCAAGTTGAGAATTTAAAAATCGTCTATTTTTCAGTGATTAAAAAGAGCCGATTGAAGAGCGTTTGGAAATGAATTTTAGATGATTTATTTTTTTATGGCTGAAATTTACTTTCAAAATACCAACTTCAAAGACAATGTGCAATTTTCTTGCTATGAAGTTGTGAGATTCCTTATTGTCTAATGATGGGATTGCTTTCTTCGGAGTGGAATATCCAAATCCTGATGTTGGTGGAATAATGTTGTAAGTGAGTGCTCACCTGTCTATTTGAATGCTTGCGAATTTTCTGAGTTTAATTTTTTTTCGACACGTGAATTTGGCTCTCTATTTATTGAAAATTTTCTAAGAGACATTTCGGGGCAGATGACGAGTGCCTTAGAACATGATAAGTTATTTTCTACGTGACGTGATTCGTAACAAGTGGAAGATGTAAACTAAATTACGTTGGTAGATTTTGACCTATGAATTGTTAATTAAAAGAAGTTTGTCTCTTTCCCCAGTTGTTTACTAATCGATCTTTACAAAAGAAGCATGTAACGATAAGATAAATTATCAAATTATTTGACCTTTAACTTATTTTATGATGTTAAAATTAACAATACATTTACTTGAAAGCCTATTTGCAAATTTTTCTAACGAGGAAAAATATTCTGTTATTATCCATATTTATGTCCTGAAATGTAAATAAATGTTTCATATTGAATACAGAGTCTACATATTACTAAAAAGCCGATATTAAAATTTTAATAAAAAACATAAATTTACTATCATTTTAAAAATATAATTTTGAATTTAAATTCTAATTAATATATTCTTATAAAGATAATGCTAATAATATTCATAAAACGATAGCAGTACATTTTTGAAGAACATTCCTTAAACTTAATTTAAGATTTCTGATTATGTTTTCGTATTTTTATTATTAGAGAAAAATATAAAATAATTGTTAATAAAAATGTAATTCTTTCCTATTTTAAAAAAAATGATTCAGAAGTAGAAAGGATGGAGTAGGCTTTTAGAGAAAGCCATGATATTATTAAGAGAAAAGTTCTAATCCTGACGTAGTGTTGACTTTCATGCTAAGAAGACCTATGAACGTTTAAATTTCCGAAGGGTCTTGTTTCCATACTGGGACATAGGAAGTTGTGTAAGTTACAGTGCAAATATACTGCTTCAAAATTAAGTAATTGTTATTACCATTTATAGGTTTCTATCATTAAAATAGGAATCTGGAGAAATATAATTTATCCTAATTAAAATAAAGAAATGCTATTTCATTTTTCTCACATATAATATCAACTATCTGATATTAACATTTTAAATGTGTGTAATATCATAGAGTCACAAAACTATGTTTCAGATTTCAATGGCAAATTTATATATAAATTATTGTGTAACATGTTTATTTATTTGGAAAATTTAAAAGCCATGATTATAATTATTTAGTGCCTTATCTTATCCTATGGAGATAACTGTGTTTCAGTAAGATATCTGACTAAGCATCTTAATATTTCTATGCACAAGTATCAAGAAATTAAACACGAGGCTATTAATAATAACGTATTATTCCCTGTGATGTATTCAAAGTTTGATACCAGCTACTTCTGAACAAGAAATAAATATTGCCTTTTGGATGAAATTGCATTAAACTAGGTGGTATATAATTTTCCAAGTTAGGTTTCTTACAACTCCTAAATTGAGCCCATAATTTATGCTGTTTTATCTGAGATGTTTAAATAATTTGCAGCAGCTTACATTGGCTTTGTAGTTTATATTTGAAGAGTCTGTAATAAAATAGCTGAATTTAATTACTGATTGTTGTTAGAAATTTCTATGTTATTTTTTCAAATTAAAAAAAAAGAATTAATTTTAATGGGAATTTTTTGAGCCTTGTTTAGTTTGGCTAGAAAAGGAATCAATCATTTACATCAGAAAAAAGGGAAAGCTGCTTCTAATTTGCAATTTAATTACATTAGGCTCAAGAAATTCCCGTTAATAATAATGTGATTTGAATTTAAAAAAAAAAAAAGGATTCAGAGACATTTACACTGAAAAATGAAAGCTATTTTAGAAACAGTTTTTTAAAAAGATATGAGAAAACAATTCATATTGTTACACAGAATATTTCTAAAATTCATGATATTACTGAATTAAATAAAAAAAAATTTGTAAATTATATTTTTAGTTTAATTCCAAAAAGCAATATTAAAAACATAATAGTACCCCCCATTTATC